>JALMGJ010000004.1:23770078-24370078 GCA_023362775.1 Charina bottae | reverse complement strand
AAAAGGTGGAAGGAACAAAGAAGAGGATGACCACCAGCAAGGTAAATGGACTCAATTATGGTGGTGATAGGTGCATTGTTGGCACCTTCTCTTTAAAAGGGCAGAATGGGGAAGGTCTATCTATGAGGTTCTCAGAGTCAACACTGACTTCATTGGCATAATCAATAAATCCTATAAATACTGACTTAATTATCATGAATATAAAGCATGATTCCCTCCAGTCTCCCTGTGAAGATTCAGCCTCTGTGCATGGTCAGAAAGGTCAATGCTGTATGCATTTTTTACTGGCAAAATTGTTCTCATCAGATGTACCTGAAAAGGCCAATATCATTCTCGATGAATAAAACAAACAAGGGGAGAATCATGCTGACGTCAGTAGGGGTCAGCTGTTCTTACTAACAACGTTTTGTAAAGGCAACACTGAACACTTACAACTAACTCTAGCGAATACGTAGGATTTCTTGATATATGATTGCCCATATATTTCTTTGGCAGAGACTTTTTTCCCAAGAAACTGGAGGTTAGATTTTAGATTCAACAGTTGCCCCCACACTATAGAATGTTTCCCATCCTTCTGGTGTTCAGAAAGCACTGTTAATACTTCTCTTGAAACAGTCATTGGCATTAATCCTTGGGTGAACATTTTTAATTAGTTTTTTTAGTTTTTTAACTATGAGACATTGTTATTTGCTTGATGCCTTTTCATGCTGATGTTTTATTGCCAGAAGCTGGCAATTGGTGGTATGTATGTATGTATGTATGTATGTATGTATGTATGTATGTATGTATAAATAAGCAAGCAAGCAAGCAAGCAAGCAAGCAAGCAAAGTGTTAATTAAAACTTAACTTGGGAGGAAGAACAAACATGCTTGGGAAATAATTCAGTACTGCATATATTGGAGCATTGTTGTTGTTGTTGTTCAGTCGTTTAGTCGTGTCCGACTCTTCGTGACCTCATGGACCATAGCATGCCAGGCCTTCCTGTCCTCCACTGTCTCTCGGAGTTTACTCAAATTCATGTTCATTACATCGGTGATGCTATCTAACCATCTCATCCTCTGCCGTCCCCTTCTCCTTTTGCCTTCAGTCTTTCCCAGCATCAGGGTCTTTTCCAGTGAGTCCTCTCTTTGCATTAGGTGGCCAAAGTATTTGAGCTTTAGCTTCAGCATCTGTCCTTCCAATGAGCAGTCAGGGTTGATTTCCTTTAGGATTGACTGGTTTGACCTCCTTGCAGTCCAAGGGACTCTCAAGAGTCTTCTCCAGCACCACAGTTCGAAAGCATCAATTCTTCGGCACTCAGCCTTCCTTATGGTCCAACTCTCACAGCCATACATTACTACTGGAAAAACCATAGCTTTAACTATACGGACCTTTGTCGGCAAGGTGATGTCTCTGCTTTTTAATATGCTGTCTAGGTTTGCCATAGCTTTCCTCCCAAGGAGCAAGCGTCTTTTAATTTCATGGCTGCAGTCACCGTCTGCGGTGATCTTGGAGCCCAAGAAAAAAAAATCTGTCACTGCTTCCATTTCTTCCCCTTCTATTTGCCAGGAAGTGATGGGACCAGATGCCATGATCTGGGTTTTTTTAATGTTGAGTTTCAAGCCAGCTTTTGCACTCTCCTCTTTCATCCTCATCAAGAGGCTCTTTAGTTCCTCTTCACTTTCTGCCATTAGGGTGGTATCATCTGCATATCTGAGGTTGTTGATATTTCTCCCGGCAATCTTAACTCCGGCTTGTGTCCTTTTTATAGTAATTTGTTTCTATTCTATTCACCATGGGAGGGGACAATTTAAATTGGAAAACTAATCTATTAATACATGATATGTGTCTATGAAAATACTTTTGTCAAAATCCTTGTAGACATAACATTAACAAAGTAGACATATATTATTCCAGTATAAACACATAAGTATAGCAGAGGGTTGAATGACAAGCAAGGGGAAGAGGAAACAATATCAAGTAAAAATCCTGATCATTCTCTGCTCCCATTGTAACTGACTTTTCTTGCTTCAAAATTAGTTTGGATTAGTGCCATACTTCTGTAATATTGATTAGATTAAATCAATGGGCTTCCAATTTCAACAAGTTTCTTAGGAAGCATCTAAGAACAAATTTGAATTTCATTATGGAGACTATTAAAGAGAAGGATTAAGGTATTGGCCATCTGCAGTTCTTGGGAGTATGTTTATTTCAAAATATATTCATTTTTTGTTTTACTTTGTGGAATTTTTATCTTTCAAAATGCAGGCTCACTTATATTTAATATAATTTTGCATTTTAAAAAATATGACACAAATTTAGAAGCAAATTTAAACCAAATTTACTGCAGCACTAAAATTCGAAATCAATCACTAATTTTTCTAGACTTATTCAAGTCTTAAGCTCTTGATTAAAGATTTATTAATTTGAACTTGGGAATTGATCAATACATAGTGATACTAATTGCTACTTCCCAGCATGTTGCTCCTGGTTTTGAGAAGAAGATATGAGAAGGACAAGGGATCCATAAGCCTTTGGTGCTTAAGTCCCCAGCTTGGATTTTATATAACAGGAACATCAAATTTCTCAAAGTGAAAATTTGGGTCCCATTTCTGATGAAAAAACATATATTGAGATTGGATGGATGAATGGCTCGATTGATGCATTGATTGATCAATAGATAGACAGATAGATTTATTTCCCTAAGTATCTTTCTACATATTGATGGATTGTACTTGTTCACAAAAATCCTATTTTGAAAAATAAAGTGGGTGTAAAATGTTACTTTGACTCTAAAGTATCCTTTATAGCTAGGAATAGAGCATGTCTGTTCAACTCTAAAGAGGAGGTGAGGGAGGAACAAAACAAACTGGCTGGATTTTAATCATATCTAGTAGCAGGCTTTAAATGAAAGTTCAAGTTGAATCACACACCCCTGTTGCTGGAATCAATGCAATAGTAATTCACACAATCATTTTGAGAATGGAAGAACAACTTACCTATCAGGAAGTCACAGTTGCACCTTCATACAGAATAATTTTGTTCACTCATCCTCCCACCACCAACTCCTGATCATTTTGTTGTACTGTATAGCACTGAACACAACAACAACATAGCTCATAAGATAAAAGGAAGATACTTTAGGAATATAAAGTACTAACTCATCAATAGAAGCACATCAAGTTTGTTGAAGAATGTATGGGATTTGGCCAAATGATATATTTTTGGATCAGTGAGCCAGGAATACTGGTTGGCAACTGAATTAAAGACATTTAATTATACTCTGGCTATTTAAAATTCTACTGAATAGTTTTCAATCAGATATCAGAGCAAATGTCACCATGTGACTATTTGAGGGTTTTTCTCTCCCCACACCCTCTACCTTTGAATGTATGGGCAACCTCCCTCTTGCCCCAGTATAGAGACAGTACTTTGAAAAACATCTGATGCTTCACACCTGCACCATTGAGACTCTCAGCTCAGACTTTCAAGATGAATTTTAAATTTTCTACTTTGGTATTCACAGTGTTGGACCTCTGTGGGCTTTGGACAGGTTCTCTCATTTGGAGCAATTTTTGTTTCTTCATCGCCTGTACCTGAACTCAGTGACTGATGGTATACCCTTCAAGGTTAAGGTTCCCATAGTTCTGGATTTAGCTGTGATACCATATCTGTTTTCTTTAATGGAAACACAGCCAACTTTAGAAGGCTACATAGATCAAGGGAATGTTTTTCTTCCCTTCAAAATATCTATAAATGGTTATCACCTATGCAATAAATAAAAATTAGATATTCCAGCTAGCAGTAAATTATATGGATGGGGTTTTAAATTTTATTTTTAAATGTAGAAGCCTGAGATTACAATTTCCAAAATTCTAAACTACATAATTTAATGGATTAAGGAGTTTCCAGGGGTTCTGCTGACAAAAATCATATAGTGAACTCAAAAGTAGATAATGGTAGCTCAAAGCTACAATTAGGAGCAAGCAGGACTAATGCCTTAATTTTATTTTGTGTGTATGTGCAAAGCCAAATTGTTTCAAAAAGCCCTGTTTGCATGTGTAAAATAGGATGTTCCATTTCCCAGCTTAACATTTCCACCATGGGTGCCTTACAGAAATACTAATAACCTATGTAGAAATATTTATACAGTGTCAGTCATTGCAATAAAAAGCAGCTTAATTAATGCACATGTATCCATTTTATTACATTTGTGATAAAAATATTTTTTTATTATTATTCCTGGCAAAGGTGCAAATAAATAATTTTAAAAAAATACTGAAATGCAAGTTTTATTGTAGCCCTACTCTAAGAAAATATAAAGATTTGTCAGCCTAAACATTTTGCCTTTTTAATGTTGCTTTAAAGATTAAAACCAGCTTTCAAAATCATTTGAGAATGTTTCTATGTTAAATATTGGTCTCTCAAATCTCAAACACTGTATTTCTTTAAAAAAAAAGAGATAAAAAAGAATTACTATGTACTTGTTAATCACCAAGAGAATATATCCACTGGCAAATAGTTTGTATAGTTAGTTTCTTTTATCTCCCTTCCTCCTTAATAGTTTTGTTTGCAGAATGTGATTATTTCAAATTTTAATGCAAACTCCCAGATTGTACTATAAGACAAAATTTAGCTTTTACTAGCTGTCTCACATTACAAATGTTCATTATTCCTGAGAAAGTTTCTTTATTGGTCATTATTCAATGATACAGTAATACCTCGATTTAACAGACTATTTAAGAGAAGAGGGTGTCTGTTGTCCCCGAATGCCCATCAAAAACTTAATTGTTCTCAGAGATCTGTGTCATTTGCATAATGACCCCATTATGCAAAGGTTACAAAATAGGTCATTTGTTTTAGTTTGCATTATTTGCATGAAAACTGTTATTAAAAGGAAGTCTCTTAGAATGTAGCACAATGGTCTCTGACACGTCAGGAATCAAGATGCTTTGAATTTTCATATCCAAAGCACAGAGATTCAAAGGGGGAGGCAAGTGATAAATGTTCTTTATGATAGGATGCAAACTCTGTGATTTAGATACTTTCATCTGACATTGGGATGCTAATAAAAAGGTCTGGGTTTTGCATCATGATGTCACAACACACATTCCATCATTTTTTTTTTCATAATTGCAGTTTGTAACAGATGAGCAAAGCTGTACCACTCCTTTTTCTCTTTTCAATCAATAGGAGAAAACTTTGAAAAGAGTATTGAAAAGGGTAAGAAAAAAAGTGGGTGGGGAGAAATAATGAAATACCATTTCTTTCTCTTTTTCAGCCAGAAAGGCTTTAAATGGGATGAAACCTCTGCTTATAGTCCTCTTCCCCACACACACTGGTTGCAGTGTGTTGACTGTTCTGTTAATCTTCAATTCCAGTTAAGTGAAACCAAAATACTTCAGGATTGTAGGGATGATTCTTAATCAAAGCCATATTTATTAAATACTTCCTAACAGAACCCTCTCACATTACTTTAAATAACTGGTTTTTATTTCTAATATTTACTCCCTAACTTGATAATGTAGTGTAACCCAAAACTAAGCAACAAGATGCCCACAAACATTAATGTGTTAAAGGACACCTCCAGTGACATCCGGGGCATGGTGGCTCAGCGGGTAAGACGCCAGGCTTGTCGATCGGAAGATCGCAAGTTCAGAGGTTAGAATCCCTAGTCCTGCATGACAGAGTGAGCTCCTGCACTAGCCCCAGCTCTTGCCAACCTAGCAATTCAAAAGCATGCAAATGCAAGTAGATTAATAGGTATCACTTCGGTGGGTAGGTAACAGTGTTCCGCGTGCATCATGCCAACCTAGAGTCGGACATGACTACACAAATGTGTGTGTGTGGGGGGGACCTTTACCTTCTACCAGTGACATCCAGCAGATTTTCTGAGCTAGTGTGGTGTAGCAATTAAGTTTTGGAATAGGGAGACATGGGTTCTAGTCTACCCTCAGCCATAAGAAACTCACTGGTTGACTTTGGATCAATCACTGGTTGACTTTGGATCAATCACTCTCTATCAGCCCAACCCACCTCACAGGGTTTTGTTGTGAAGAAAAACAGGAGCAGTGCCTGAACAAAAGGCACAATCTAAACCAAAGACATAGAGGAAGTAGTAGGCAGCAATCTCACCAGCTTGCCTAAATTATGTTTTCTGATTGGTTGTGCCAATCAAGATAGTCAATAATAATAATAATAATAATAATAATAATAATAATAATAATCCCAATACTAATCATTGTGTGTGAATAGCTATATCGTGAATTCAACATTTTAGGTGCCATTGTCTAACAAGATCAACTACTCCTGGTGCTACCAAACTGATCCAGAGCCACCCAGAAATTCTGTTACATATTTGCTACACAAATTTGTTCTTTATTCATTCAGTCACTTCCGACTCTTCGTGACTTCATGGACCAGCCCACGCCAGAGCTTCCTGTCGGCCATCGCCACCCCCAGATCCCCCAAAGTCGAGTCCATCACCTCCAGAATATCATCCATCCATCTTGCCCTTGGTCGGCCCCTCTTCCTTTCGCCCTCCACTTTCCCTAGCATCAGCATCTTCTCCAGGGTATCCTGTCTTCTCATTATGTGGCTAAAGTACTTCAGTTTTGCCTTTAGTATCATTCCCTCAAGTGAGCAGTCTGTCTTCCTATTACTTTAATCATTGCTTGATAACTGGTAAGTTGGGGGTTTTTGCTCAAAGTCATGCAGAATTCTGCATTCTTACCCTAAACATATTTTCCCTAACTTTTTCCATCCACCATTTTCAATGGGAGTTTTTCTCATTGGTTAGCAAAAGGTACAAACTATATGAGTTTTGAATCAAAATATAATAAGGGCCTATGATTTCCCCCTTATTAGCAATCATGGCTTATTGTGGTTCTGTGCGTGTATCAGAAGAAAAGGTCTGTAATGAAATAACCAATTCTTCTATACATCCAGCTGATTTTGAAATGGCCAGAGCACAAATAATTTCACATACAGATCATCTATTCATCACACTATATTTGTGTTAAGATGCTGGGAAAATTATTATTCATACCAAAGCTTCTTTTGAGTTATTGGCAATGATAATTAGGTAAGGGTAGTGCTTTCTCATTTGTTGGGTGGGTAATGTTATGGGTTGTTCTATTATTCATTTGTAGACATTAACATTTTTCTTGCTGGATACATGGGATTCCTGCAAAGGAAAGGGGGAAAAAAGAAAGGAAAGGAAAGGAAAGGAAAGGAAAGGAAAGGAAAGGAAAGGAAAGGAAAGGAAAGGAAAGGAAAGGAAAGGAAAGGAAAGGAAAGGAAAGGAAAGGAGGAAAGGAAAGGAAAGGAAAGGAAAGGAAAGGAAAGGAAAGGAAAGGAAAGGAAAGGAAAGGAAAGGAAAGGAAAGGAAAGGAAAGGAAAGGAAAGGAAAGGAAAGGAAAGGAAATCCTGTTTAAATCCATATTTCATGAGAGTAAATAAAAGCACAAGGGAGCCCTCTTCATAAATGAAAATGACTTTTCTTTCCTAGGTGAAAAAGATCCTAAGTGGGAATAATGGCAGTGATAATTACATATTAACCATACAGGTTTTAATGACATGTTTTTAAAAACTCTGCATAACATTAAGCTTGCAGTAAATCCCGCAGGACATAACATTTTTCATTAAAGCTGCTGATTATTTACAACCAGCTTAGATTGGAACAAGACGAGGCCTAATGCTTGAACAATTTTCCTGTAGGTAAAACCCTTGAAGAATGGAAGAAGGAATGAAAAATTAGGTGCTAAATTTTAAACAAAGGACTTTTTGTTTGTTTTTTTCCCCTCCCCAAGAAAACACCATCTAAGGTATGCTGTACTTTGTCTACCAAAAAACAGGTTAAAACTGACACAGTTAAGAGATGGGGCATAGATTTTTCATTGCATGGTTGTAGAAATGGTTTCTATTGCTGCAAACTATATAGTTTTACTATGTGGGTGAAAATATCACATATACTGACATAGGTTTGATTTGAGATCCCAGAATCAGAAGTATTTGCTTAGAAGTCATTTGGAAATTATATATAAAAATATTTTTTTAGTAGACAAATTTTGTAAATGTCTCTATTCCATGCCCCTTTTGCTCATTCCGTAATTATCTCTGGTATTCTTCACTGCATCAGTGTATTCTTTTTGGGTCACTGATTTAGTCTTCTTGCCTACTGTCCTATTTCTTTCCTTTAATTTCACCAAACTGGGTGGGCAACTAATCAAGGAATAAAATGGACCTTGGGTCAGTCAGTTGGCAGGTTACATGTGTGACAACTAGAATTGTTAACCTTGTTGTTGGATTATTGATTGATTTGATTAAATGTCTGCAGCAAGTTTTCTTTAGAGTTCATCTCTGGATGGTTATAGTGTACCTACCACCAGGTTCCAGATGGTACTGAACTATATGCTAAAGGTACAAGATACCAGTCTGAGAACCATTGGTATGCCTTATATATGTGTGGTAAGCGGTTTGGTACCACATTTGAATTCCATCCTAGCTATTGACTGCTTATTTATTTATTTATTTATTTATATTTCAACTTCTATCACCGCACCATCTCCCCCAAAGGGGACTCTGGGCGGTTTACAAATACAATTAAAATTTATAAATATAACTAAATATAAAATCATACAAATCTATAATCATTAAGATTACTAATAAGTTAAATATAAATCCAAGAGGCGATAAGATGGTATTTTAAAAGGGCTCTATGGCACCAGCCATCCCCAAGAGGAACTATTCTCATTCCCATCCCAAGCGAGGCAGCAGAACCAGGTCTTTAAATTTTTCCGGAAGGACAGGAGCGATGGGGCCTGCCTCATCTCCAGGGGCAGAATGTTCCAAAGGGCAGGTGCCACTGTCGAGAAGGCCTGCCTTCTGGACCCCGCCAAGTGAAACTCCCTTAACGACAGGGTCCGAAGCATGCCCCCTCTGCATAATCGAGTGGGACGGTTTGAAGTTATGGGGATGAGATGGTCCCTCAGGGAAGCTGGTCCCATGCCATGTAGGGCTTTAAAGGTCATAACCAACTCCTTGAATTGCACCTGGAAGCATACTGGCACCCAGTGCAGCTGGCGCAGCAGAGGTGTCACATGAGCCGATCTAGGGGCACCAATAACTGCACGTGCAGCCGCTTTTTGGACCAGTTGAAGCTTCTGGCTACTCTTCAAGGGTAGCCCCATGTAAAGCGCATTGCAGTAGTCTATATGGGAGATGACCAGGGCATGAGTGACTGTACGGAGGGACTCCCGATCCAGGAAAGGGCGTAACTGGCACACAACATGAAGTTGTGCAAAGCCCCTTCTGGCCACATGGTGTGCATATGCTTATTTATTTTACTTATTTTATTTTATTATTTGAATTTATCCCTGCCCATCTCTACCATGGTAGACTCTGGGCTGTTTACAATCACAATATATAAAAAGTTAAAAAAATATACATTTAAAAACTACTATAAGAATTAAAAAAAATCAGAATCCAAAAGATGGTATGTTCTTAAAAGGAGGATATTACTAAGCTAACCACCCCCAGGAGGAACTATTAGTTCCTTTTTTCCAGTAAAGGTGGCAGAACCAGGTCTTTAAAGACTTCCTGAAGGCTAGGAGCGAGGGCGCCCATCTCGCCTCAGGGGGCAAGTTATTCCATAGGGAGGGTGATATCACAGAGAAGGCATGCCTCCTGGACCCCGCTAGATGGAATTCTTTTGATGATGGGATCCGAAGCATGCCCTCCCTGCATGATCGGGTGGGGCGGGTAGATGTGATCGGGATAAGACGGTCCCTCAGATACCCTGGTCCCATGCCATGTAGGGCTTTAAAGGTGATAACCAACATGTTGAATTGGATATGGAAGCAAACTGGTACCCAATGCAGCTCACGGAGTAGCGGTGTTACATGTGCTGATCTTATAGCACCCAGAACTACCCGTGCAGCCACATTCTGGACAAGATGAAGCTTCTGGATACTCTTCAAGGGTAGCCCCATGTAGAGCACGTTGCAGTAATTTATATGGGAGATGACAAGGGCATGAGTGACTGTTCGGAGGGCCTCCTGATCCAGGAAGGGGTGCAACTGGCGCACAACCCGAAGCTGTGCAAAGGCCCTCCTGGCTACGACTGCCACCTGCTCCTCGAGCAGGAGTCATGAGTCCAGGAGGACCCCCAAGTTTCGCACTGAATCTGAATGGGGCAGTGCCACCCCATCCAGAGTTAAACATGACAACTTCCTGGGAATCGAAAGGCCATCCATCCACAGCCACTCCATCTTACCAGGGTTCAGCTGAAGCCTGTTGTGCCTCATAAAGGCCCCTACAGCCTCCAGACACTGAGAAAGGGTGTCAACTGCAACACTTACTTCACCCGGGACGGAAATGTACAACTGGGTATCATCAGCGTACTGGTGATACCTCATCCTGTGGTGACGGATGATCTTACCCAGCAGCTGCATATAGATGTTAAATAGGAGAGGAGAGAGAACTGAACACTGCGGCACCCCACACAAGAGGGGCTGAGGGTCAGATCTCTCCTCTCCTATTACCACCGATTGGGAACAGTCCCGGAGGAAGGAGGTGAACCAGCGTAAAACAACGCCACTCACCCCCAACTCCCTGAGCTGCCCCAAAAGGATCCGTGGTCGATGGTATCGAAAGCCACTGAGAGGTCCAAGAGAGTGAGAATGGATGCACTCCCTCCATCTCGCTCCCACCAGAGTTCATCCATAAGTGCGACCAATGCAGTCTCTGTCCCATATCCTGGCCTGACACCTGACTGAAAAGGGTCTAGATAATCCGTTTCATCCAGAATCCTCTGGAGTTGCAGCGCCACCACCTTCTCAACCACCTTTCCCAAAAAGGGAAGGTGGGAGACAGGATGAAAGTTCTTTAAAACAGTGGGGTCCATGCTTCTTGAGGAGGGGGTGCACCAGTGCCTCCTTAAAGACCGCTGGGAACACTCCCTCTCCCAAAGATGCATTAATCATCGCCTGGACCCAACAACATGTGACCTCCCAGGCTGACTTAACCAGCCAGGAGGGACACAGGTCAAGGTGGCATGTGGTGGCGTTTACAGTCTGGAGGATCCTGTCAACTTCATTAGGTCCAACAGTATATAACTGTTCCCAGATAACAGGGTAAGTACGTGCCTCTGGCATCTCCCCAGTTTGTGCCTCACGCTTAGAGTTTAACTTGGAATGAATCTGAGCGATTTTGTCCTGCAGATGCTCAGCAAACTCTTCCGACTGGCCCTGTAAATGGGTCACTAAATCCATCCGACCCAAAAGAGATCTAGTAATCTTAAACAGGGCCGTTGGCGTTCCTCCAGAAACTTCAGGGAACATATAACATTTTAGAATCATCATCAATCAAAGATAATATTTGTAGCTCAGGGTTGAACTGTGGAGTCCTTGGTGCTCTCTGAGCCTTGCTGTTTTCTTGCAGACATTTCATTGCCAGGCTAGGCAACATCTTCAGTGCAAAAAGGGAGTGGGACTTGTTCTCTGTTTATATACCATGGCTTGTCCTGCTTGTGTTGGTGGAGGTGTTGTTCTCTCCTTAGTAGTTCCTTGATTGGGCTGTTCTTTGCTACTTGGTTGATTGACTGAGTTAATAGTTCCTTGATTAGGGTCTATTGGGCTGTTTGATTGTTCCTCTGGTGCTAAACCTGGTGTTAATCTTTGCATATCTGAGTGATGATTGCTGGCAAGGAGGTGTTCTGGTCTTCCGGCTTTTCTATTGTCTCTTATGAATGGTACGTGAATGTTGTTTACCTCTATGTGTCTGTTGATGGCTGCTTTGTCTGAGTGCCAAGCTTCCAGGAATTCTCCAGCATTTTTGGACTTGGCTTGGTTTAAGATGCTCACAGTTTCCCAGTTGAAAGTATGGTTGAGTCTGTCCATGTGTTGTAAGAAGTTTCACTTTTTCTGCTATAAAATTTATTTTGCTGGAATTTTTCAGCTTCACAGTTTTGTTGTGAGATAGCAGAGAATGCTATTTCTGCTATTGCTTGGTTTTTATTTTTATTTTTTGATACACATCTATCATTTTGTAGCCACCTGGCTGTCCTTGTTTTTTCTTCACCTGAAAAATCTCTATGAGAATAATTCCTTCATGATTTTTTTTGTTTTGTGTTTTTAATATTTCACTGAAGCATGGGAAAACACAGAGGCTAAGGACCCCAGAGACACATTTGTACAATGAAAGTTAGGGCATCTGCTCACATCTGAGTCACAGACTGCTAAAGTACATGTAAGAACCACTCATGCCTCTCACAAAAAAAAATCATCAACTTTTTATTATCTTTGGAAACAAATTTCAAATCTCTTTTCATTAAATGCAAGAAGAGGACTTGGGGAAAAAAGAGGGGGGGGAGAGGTAGAGAGAAGGGAATTTGTTAGCAATATAAATCCGAGGAAAGATGAAAAGTTTTGGAGTTATTCTTAATTAATCCCAAATGGTTATCAAGTTTTGAAATCTTCATTTAAGCCATTTTCCCCACTGAGTTTCATTCTAATACACTTTTTACCGCCAAAGTTCATCAACAATATATAGAGGATTGCAAAGTCAACATCATAAAATAGATTTATGGCTATTGCACACATGTAATAAAGGTGAAAGGGATTTTGAGTGCCTGCTTATATGCCTTTATTTCACAAGTGAGTAACTACATTGTGCCTGTAAACATTCCTGACACTAGAGAGAAGAACTTTCCAATAAGAAATCCTGACTTGTAGTCAGTCCAGCATTTCTCATATTAACAAAATAAGCACTGGACCTTCAAAGTACAATGCTGAATCCACTGATATCTTTGCTCAACTTTAATCTTGATTACATCCTCAGAATCACAGAGATGAATGATAGATATATAGATGACTAAGAATGGGCAGATTTGGAGTTCTTTGCTCATTAAACAGTAGAATGCAACATTCCTTCTACCACCACATTTTTTGTCATATTTCTCACCAATTAGGATTTCATTATATCTAAAAATCTCAATTTACATTGGGAATTGGTTCTTGACAATTATTCAAAGATAGAATTCCGTAAAATAAGTCATTTAATTCATTGTGGTATTAATTTCAGTTTCCTAGAGTCTCTATCATCCTTCCATCCATCTTGGGTGGTACTAAACAATAGGTTTTCTATACTCAAAAACATTTCAAAAACATTCAAGGTGCTGGTTGTTACATATAAAGCATAGGGCCTGGTTACCTGATGGACTGCCTGTCTCCCATAGCATCTGCCCAGCCAATTCAGTCCTGCTGGGTTCAAACATTCCAGATTCCTTCAATTAAACAATGTCATCTATCAGGACCCCAGAAGTATGCCTTCTCTGTAGCAGTGCCTGCCCTCTGAAATGAGCCTCCCTCTGAGACTGGATAGCCCCCACTCTGCAGTTGTTTAGAAGAGCCATGAAGACCTGGCTCTTCATTCAGGCCCTTGGCAAGTGAGAGTGGGACCCCTCACTTCATTGCACTTGCCATTTTTTAATGTAGTATTTATGTTATTGTAATTTCTTTCTTTGATTGTTGGGACCCACCCAAAAGTTCTTGAGAGTCAGGTGGCATACTGTCAGCCCTTTGAGGTACACCAGACTAGTTATGAATGCTAATAGTAATTTTATTATAAGGTTATGGTAACTGAATCTTGCAAGTCTGAATGTGCCTCCCATCTCCCTTTCTTTTTCTTCAAGAGAACTAGGGAGGGTCAAGTCTGAGACGCTTTCTCAATTACATTTCTGCCTTGGACTCAAATTTCTTTTCTCTGACTTTTGTCTTGGTTGTGGCTCTTCCTCCTGTTCCTCAAGGTTATTCCTACTGCCCACTACATACATTATTATCATTATTATTATTATTATTATTATTATTATTATTATTATTATTGCAAGGCAACTGATAATTGATGCTCATCAATTACTGGAGGATAGTAGAGTTTCACCTCGTTCTGCAAAATCACCTAAGCTTGCCTCTGTGGTCTTAGTGATGAATAGGATTTTTGTTGGAAGGAAAGAATGGGAAAATTTGTTAGAAAAATGACAGGCAGTGACAATAATTTCAAGTTGATCATACTCAATGTTCTGAAATTTGCACAGGTCCTGCTCAGGCATTTATTTTCTCTATAAAATGTATGCATGCTTAAAGAAAACTAGTGTTGCACTACTGGACCTCCTCTATCACTCAGCAAGCCACCTCTGTTCTTCAAGGTTAAGCATAGATATCTGCAAAGAAGTACCTCTGAACAGAAATAGGCTAAGGTCATAACCTCTCAAAAATGAATTTAGAGCCTCCATTATAGAATAATATTTCCAGTAATCAACTGTGGCTTATGAAGAGTTTATTCATCACCAGTTATTCATTTATTTGTTTATTTATTTACCAACCTATTAAACCCCAATCTCATCTTCCCGAGTCCATGAAGGAATATCCCTTGTCTTTGTCCTTTCTGGTGTTTCCCACTGAGATATCAAGTGCTCTCTCTTGCTGTCTCGTTTTTTAATTTGCTGTCTCTGGGTCTGTTTCCACCTTGCATTTGTTTTATTTATTTTATTTTATTTATTTATAATTCGATTTATATCACTGCTCCATCTCCCCCAAGGGGGACACTGGGCGGTTTATATCTTATATCTTATCCTCCATAATTTGGCCTCACTAGTTGTTCCTGATGCATGGCATCCTTCCATTTCCTTAAAATTAAAACTGTCTTCAGGTGCTATAATACTATCAGCACAACTGAAACCTATATGCCATCACTCACACACACACACCCAAAAATACTCAAAATACTGGTAGTGCAACAGAGAGTAATGGGGTGAGAGAGTAGAGTGATGGAGCACAGTGATCTGTCCATCATTTTACTTCATGTATCAGCCTTGGAAGGAAACATGCACACTTGAATCTGAAATTAGGATGAAAACCAATGTACTCCAGGCTACATACAGGATTTATTAATTTCCTACAATCCACTTAATTAGTCTGACTGTGTTTCTAGACTGTCAGCCTGCCAGAAAATTAGATAGCTAAAAATATCTGGGAAGACCACATAGGATGAGACAATGATTACACCAGGATTCATACTGCTATGTTCAGGATTATAGTGCATTTGGGGGGGTGGGGTGTCTAGCCAAATTGTCCCGTGTAGGTGCAGAAATAACACGCCGAGGCTGGGGATCTAGTCTCTAGTGTTTATTGGTACCTACGTACAGAATCCTGCTAAACTGATACTGCTCGAAGAATCCCAAAGATATGAGTCCAGCCTAGGGTGGAGCTTCCCTGAGGCGTTTGGGAAAGAAGGCCAGGCTTTCCGAGCTACATGCTCGCTTCCCTCTCAGGGGCAAGCTCCCCCCTCCGCTCTCCTGTGTCTCCCTGACACCACCCCCCTCTCCAGCAAAACATTCCATAGCAACCCCCTCCCCTCCTTTGTCCTTGGTGTCAGGTACAGTCCCGTGAGAAGCTGAGTCCATCTCCTCCTCCTCCTCCTGAGAACTAGGCAGAGGAGGGAGTTCGTCCATGGGAAGAATGTCAGGGGAGGAAACCTCACTGTCTGTGTGATCAGATAACATTTCGGTTGCAGCTGGTGGCGTCTGAAAAACATCTATATGGTTAGTATAGCTCTCCCCCCCCCCACCTGGGAACTGCAACCCAGAAGTGGACGGGCGGGAATCTTCCTCTGCCCCCCTCGTTAGCCTCTGCTCCTGGAGTTGAGGTGGCTGCTGGTAACTTACGAACACCTCAGGCTGGCCGGCTTCATCGTCTTCAGCCAAGGGCTGTAGTTCTGGCAGTCGAGGTGGCCGTGGCTTGTGAGGGAAAAGCTGATGAAACTACCTTTCATGAGTTCTACCTTTTCTCTCTGCAATTCCATTCTGCTCCGGAGTATATGGGTTAGATAAAATCTGTTCTATCCCTTTTTCTGTCAGAAACCTTTTAAAAGTATTAGACAAAAATTCTCCACCTCTGTCACATTGTAAAGCATACACAGGCTTTGGAAATTTACCATTTCCCCTTTTACAAAACCTTCAAATTTTTCAAATGCCTCATTTTATGTTTCATTGTATGATAGATAAATGTATTTTGTATATGATAGATAAATGTATATTGTACATTGTATGATAGATAAATGTATATCTTGAAAAATCATCAACTATGGTCAAAATATACCTTGCTTCTCCAAGACTTGGAGAAAATGGACCGATTATATAAGAATGAATTTTTTCAAGAGGTCTAGTGGTGGTTCTATCTGCGTGCTTCCCAACAGGAGCTTTGAAAGTCTTACATTCCTTACAAATTGTACAATCCAGATATTTGTCACAGGATTTCAATTTTAGATCAGCACACAGCTTTGGCATTTGTGCAATATATTTAAAATTTGCATGACCAAATCTTCTGTGTAGTAAATGTATGCACTCATCATGAACTGGAATGTTACCAACTACAGGTTTTGCAGTTTTAGCAGCATTTTGCACAATGTACAATGAATCCTTTTGCACACAAGTTGCACACAATTTACCATTCTTCCGTATCTCACAGCCATCTTGTTTAAATATTATGACATATCCAGATGCTGCTAAAAGGCTACAGATAAAAGGTTAGTTTGCAATTGTGGGACATACAACATATTTTTTAACAGTTTCTCCCAAACAAGATAAATATAATTCACCTTAACCCAAAACTTGAATTGAAGAATCATCAGCTATTGAAACAGTTTGTCTATTAGTTTTAGACAGTGAAATAAAAGAACTTTTACAATTAGATAAATTACAATTTGCAACAGAATCTAATACCCATACAGTATATCATCAGAATTACAGTTTTCATGAACTTGTGCAATTTGAATTATTTGCAAAGCTTTCCTCTTCATTGTCTGTTTGTTCTTCTTTCCTAACTTTCCTAACTTCTTTTCCTAACTAATATAACAGAGGACAAGAAAAAACAACATCCAGATTTCTGGAGTTAAAAATCTCTATATAAATATATTAAAAAACATTTTTCAATCTCACCCCACACACAGGGTTGAGAAATAGACAAACAGGCAAAGCTTGAATGCCAGCTTGATTGCAAAGAAGCAGATCTTTAGACATGCTAATATATACATTTATATCTAGGTTATGATTATTGTTGTTCAGTCATTTAGTCGTGTCCTCATGGACCATAGCACACCAGGCCTTCCTGTCCTCCACTGTCTCCCAGAGTTTACTCAAATTCATGTTCATTACATCGGTGATGCTATCTAACCATCTCATCCTCTGCTGTCCCCTTCTCCTTTTGCTTTCAGTCTTTCCCAACATCAGGGTCTTTTCCAGTGAGTCCTCTCTTCGCATTAGGTGGCCGAGCAGTCAGGGTTGATTTCCTTTAGGATTGACTGATTTGACCTCCTTGCAGTCCAAGGGACTCTTAAGAGTCTTCTCCAGCACCACAGTTCGAAAGCATCAATTCTTTGGCGCTCAGCCTTCCTTATGGTCCAACTCTCACAGCCATACATACATACTTAGGTTAAGTATCTGACCTTTCAATCTTTACAACCTGGGTGTCCTGTGTAGGTGCAGAAATAACACGCCGAGGCTTGGAATCTAGTCTCTAGTGTTTATTGCTTCCTACATAAAGAAATCTGCTAAACTGATAGGGCTCGAAGAATCCCAGAGACATGAGTCCAATCTAGGGCGGAGCTTTCCGGAGGCGTTTGGGAAATAAGGCCAGGCCCTCCGAGCT
Source organism: Charina bottae (assembly GCA_023362775.1). Classification (NCBI taxonomy): domain Eukaryota; kingdom Metazoa; phylum Chordata; class Lepidosauria; order Squamata; family Charinaidae; genus Charina; species Charina bottae. Next base: position 24,352,397 of record JALMGJ010000004.1, on the reverse strand, counting down.
TCGTGCTTGCTTCCCTCCCATGAGTAATCTCCCCCCACTGCTCTCTTGTGTCTCCCTGACACCACCCCCCTCTCCAGCAAAACACTCCATAGCAACCCCCTCCCCTCCTTCGTCCTTGGTGTCAGGTACAATCCCGTGAGAGGCTGAGTCCATCTCCTCCTCCTCCTCCTCCTGAGAACTAGGCAGAGGAGGGAGTTCGTCCATGGGAAGAATGTCAGGGGAGGAAACCTCACTGTCTGTGTGATCAGATAACATCTTGCTTGCAGCTGGCATCTGAAAAACATTTATATGGTTAGTATAGCTCTCCCCCCCCCCCCCCCGCCTGGGAACTGAAACCCAGAAGTGGATGGGCAGGAATCTTCCTCTGCCCCCCTCGTTAGCCTCTGCTCCTGGAGTTGAGGTGGCTGCTGGTAACTTACGAACACCTCAGGCTGGCCGGCTTTGTTGTCTTCAGCCAAGGGCTGCAGTTCTGGCAGTTGAGGTGGCCGTGGCTTGTGAGGGAAAAGCTGATGAAACTTGTGTACAAGCAAGGGAGCATGTACATCCTTGGCATTCTCCCAGGAGTGCTCTGTTTGAGAATACCCCTTCCAGTGTATTAAATACTGAATTCCCCTGCCCCTCCTTCTGGAATCCAAGATTTCTTGCACTTCATATTCTGGTTCCCCTTCGACAAGTATCGGAAGTGGGGGGGTGGTATGCGAACGCAAGGTGCTAGGAGGGGAATCTTTGACTAACAATGACTTGTGAAACACTGAGTGGATCTTCATGGAGTGGGGAAGCTGCAAACGCTAAGCCACAGGGTTTATCTGCTGTAACACTGGGAAAGGGCCGATGAACTTAAGAGTCCAATTTCTTGCAAGGTCTGCTAGATGGCAAAAACTTAGTAGAAAGCCAGACTTTTTCACCCACTGTAATCGAAGGTCCTTCCTGTCTGTGTTCATCTGCGTTCCTTTTATAGGCTGCTTTCGCTACCTCAAGCTGCTCTTTTAACAGCTGATGGGCTGCCTGCCTCTCTGCCAGGAAATCTGTGGCTGCCGGGACAGCTATTTGTTGGGAGGAAAGAGGCAACACTCTCAGGTTTGTGCCATAGAGTGCCTAGAAAGGGGACATCTTGGTCGAGGAATGTACTGAATTGTTGTAAGCAAATTCTGCCATGGGGAGCAGGTCTGGCCAATTGTCCAGGCAATCGTTAATGTAACATCTGAGATATTGCTGCAATAATTGGTTAGTTTTCTCAGCCTCTCCATTACTGCAAGGATGATTAGCAGAGGATAAGTGTATTTTGACCTCCAATGTCTGAAAAAGCACCCCCCAGAACCTGGAAGTAAATTGGGAACCTCGATCTGAGATCAAGTGGTTAACCATGCCTCTATATCAGAAGACATTATCCAAAAAGAGCTGTGCTGTAGCTTGTGCTGTTGGGAGGCCCTTGCAGGGAATAAAATGTGCCATCTTTGTAAAACAGTCCACCACCACCAGGATGGAAGTGAAGCCTTGTGGCTGTGGCAAGTCAGTGATAAAATCCATGGAGATAGTTTCCCAAGGCTGGGGGGGGGGGGGTAGGGGTTGCAAAAGGCCTGCTGGTTTTCCTGCAACAGTTTTAGCATGTCTACATGTGTGGCAAGAGGCCACGTAAGTCTTAATGTGCACTGCCATCTTGGGCCACCAGTAATCTCAGAGTGTTCTGTGCAGTGTTTTGAAAACACACACCCGTGTCCTGCAGTTGGGCTATCATGACATAGCTGTAGGACCTCTTCCCTCAGGGTAATGGGAACATAAAGCCGCCCGCTATGCCAAAGGGTCCCGGCCTCTACTGTGAATGGGGATGGTGTTCCCTGCTGGGACCCCTGGAGGTCATCCAGCCTAGCCCTTGCATAGGGGTCTTGTTGCTGCTGAGCCTTGATACGTGCGAGGAGATCGTCCGCTTGCCTGACGGCCGCTAAGATCTCTACCTGGTCCCTTTCGGGAAGTGTCTCAAAATTTTGAGGCTGCAAAATTGTGGCTTGAGTGGCTTGGTCAGGGTCTGCAATGTCCTGCGGCTGCCTAGACATGGCGTCAGCCAGCTTGTTCTGCTTGCCGGGCAAGTACGAGATTACAAAATCGAAACGTGAAAAAAATTGACTCCATCTGACCTGACGGGGGGTGAGGGATCCAGACTTTTGCAAAAGTGCCAAGTTTTTGTGGTCTGTGGAAACCTTGACTGGAAATGTAGCCCCTTGTAACCAATGCCTCCATTCCTGAAAGGCTGACTTTATGGCAAGCAATTCTTTGTTGAAGACATCATAATTCCTCTCTGCTGGTGACAGCGTGCAAGAGAAATAGGCACAAGGAAGCAAGTCCTCCCATTTTGGGTCTGCCGCTTGGAGCAGGACGGCGGCGATTGCCCAGTTAGAAGCGTCACAATGGACATGGAACTGCCTTAGTGGATCTGGATGCCTCAGGAGAGGAGGGGAGGCAAACAGCTGCTTAAACTCTTGGAATGCAGCCTGCTGCTGTTCCCCCCAGCAAAAATGTGTGCCTTTCTTTAAAAGCTGAGTAAGGGGTCGTGCCCTCTCTGCATAGCCGGTAATAAATTCGTGAAAGAAATTCACGTACCCTAAAAATTGCTGGACCTCCCTGACGTTGCGGGGAGGTTTCCAAGACAGAATTTTTTGGACCTTTGCAGGATCCATGGCTATGCCTTCTGTGGAAATCCTGTAGCCCAGATAGTCCAATTGAGTTACATCAAAGGCACACTTCTCTAGCTTGGCGAAAAGTTTGTTCTCTCTCAGCCTCTGCAGAACATTGCGTACATGAGTTATGTGGGACGTGGGATCCTCAGAAAATATCAGAATGTCATCGAGATAAATGACTACATACTTATCTAACAAATCTGAAAAAAATGTGGTTCATAAATCTGGAAAATACAGCCCCACAATTACTTAGTCCGAACGGCACGACCAAATATTCAAATTTACCATACCTGGTGTCAAAGGCCATCAAGTATTCATGGCCTTGTTTCATTCTGATCAAATTGTAGGCATTCCTGAGGTCTAACTTGGTAAAGATGCGTGCCTTTTGTAGGCAATTTAGCAAATCCGATATAAGTGGAAGGGGGTAGTGGTCCCTAACGGTGACTGCATTGAGTGCACTGTAGTCATGCACCGTGCGCATGGGGGGGCCCTTTCCACCAGCCTGTGCCACAGGGGTGAAGGGATCTGGCTTCTTTGGTACAAAGAATGTGGGGGCAGATGCAGGCGATTTCGATGGCCGAATGAATCCCTTCTTGAGACTGGTATCCACATATTCTTTCAGGGTAGCTAGCTCCTTTGGTGACATGGCATAATGCTTTGCTGCTGGAATCTTGGCTCCGGGTTTTAGGTCCACCGTGCAGTCGAAAGGTCTGTGGGGTGGCATCGCTGTGGCCTCTTGTTCACCAAAAATGTCTGCATAGTCTCCATACTTTGGTGGTAGGTGAGCCCTCCCTGCTTCCAAGCTTGCAGCTGTCGCTTGGGAGTGGGTGGTCGCCTGTAATTTGTGGTGCAGACAGTCCTGAGCAGGGAAGGAAACCGCCCCGGTCATCCAGTCCAAATTGGGGTTATGAAGTTTTAACCACGGAGTGCCCAGGATGATAGGAACTTGCAATGAAGCTGTTACATAAAGTTGGATCCACTCCATGTGATCTGCGATAGAGAGTTGAATTGGCTGGGTGCAGTTTGTGATTGCGCCTGCCTTGAGAGGTTGCCTGTCGATGGTTTCAACCTGTATGGGGCTTGGTAAGGCAACTGTTGGAATTTGAAACTTTCCCACTGCTTCCACATCTATAAAATTTGTTGTTGCACCGGAGTCGATCATCACTTCTACAGGTAATGGTTGCTTGGAATCTGATGTCAGCGTGGCTGGAACAAGGTAAAAATTTTGGCTGCAATCTGCCACCTGAGCCCTTCTTAATTGCTGAATGGCCTCCCTGCAGGGCTCTGGTGAGGGAGGCCATTGAAGTTTAACTGCTGGGAAGAGGAGGCTGGAATTTGTGCCTGCTCTGTCTCCTGGGTTGTAAATCTTACTGGAGCTGCTTGGCGTCTGGCCAGGCAAGCCCTTGCTATGTGTCCTGGCCCCCCGCAATAGAAACAAAGTGCATTCTCCCTTCTCCTTTGCCTCTCGGCTTCAGAAATCATCCTCTGTGCGGCCCCAATTTGCATAGGTTCCTCTGCGCCCAGAGGAACAGCCACGTTAGGGAAGGTAGCAAAACCTGGAAACGCCGATTGGTTTCCTGTCCTGCCTCTCCCTGGCCGGAGCTGCCTTAATTCCTCCAGTTGAGCATCTATGACCACTGTTAACTGATATAAGTCTTCCAGTGTAGCTGGCGTGCCCTGATGCACTAATTAAGTTTTAATCTCTTTGTCAAGTCCTTGTTTAAACTGATCCTTCAATGCCACCTCATTCCAACCCAAATCTCCTGCTAGCAGTTTGAAATCTGCGATGTAAGCTCCGACTCTCCTGTTTCCCTGTCTGAGCTTTCGGATCTCTCTGCTAGCAGTGACTTCTCTGATTGGATCATCAAAATGGGCTCTGAAATGGGCCATAAAATTCTGGTAGTTGTCTAGAATAGGGTCGTTAGCTTCCACCATAGGGATGGACCATCGTGCGGCTGAGCCTTTCAGCAAACTTAAAATGAAGGTGACTCTGGACCTTTCCATCGGGAACTCAGCTGGTCGGCTGTCGAAAAACATGGTGCACTGGGCAACGAAGGTCCTGAGCTGTGCTGTCTCTCCCCCAAATTTCTCTGGCAAACACCCTGGGGACCGCAGAACAACTGGTGGGGGAGCTGCTGCTGGGGCCGGCTGCTGGACGACTGGAGCTGGTTGTTGCATTTGTTGTAGCATAGCTGCTTGCAAATTGTTAATCTGGTCGACTTGCTGTTGGTGTTGTGTTAATGCCGCAGCTAGCTGGATTATTGCCTGCTGCAGTTCTTGTGTCTGAGAAGCCATTCTCCTGGTTTAGTTCTTCCTCCCTCTTCCGATGGGAGTTGTGGTTTAGCAGGATTGATGTCCTGTGTAGGTGCAGAAATAACACGCCGAGGCTGGGGATCTAGTCTCTAGTGTTTATTGGTACTTACATACAGAATCCTGCTAAACTGATAGTGCTCGAAGAATCCCAAAGATATGAGTCCAGCCTAGGGTGGAGCTTCCCTGAGGTGATTGGGAAAGAAGGCCAGGCTTTCCGAGCTACGTGCTCGCTTCCCTCCCATGGGCAAGCTCCCCCCTCCGCTCTCCTGTGTCTCCCTGACACAAATGCCTGTAATCATAGGTGTTAAGATATTTTCAGAAAGGAAGAACCACATGCTCAGCTTGTGTCTTGTCCTTCTCTTGGTTGAAACCACAGAAGTGGAAAACTGGCACACATTTCATTGAAGAATTGAGTGGGTTCCTTAATTATAAATGTGTGAACTCATGCAAATACAGCAAATAAATCAATAAACTCCCTGGGAGGAAAGAAAACTGGGAAGGTTGAAAAAAGGTTTCCATATAAAAGCAATGGCTTAAAGACATTCCCTCTCAGTCAAATTGAAATGAGATCTTTACAATGTATGGTCCATTTAAAACAGCAGTCTAGAAGAGAGAGAGATTCTTATCAGATATAAGAAACAGCAGAAGAGCTATTTACATTTACTGGTCTCAAAGGGAACCCAGCTTGGGCTCTATTAATTTATAAATAATTTAGTGCTTCTACTTGTCTTACAGTAATTGATAGGACTATAAATATGGTTATTGTGAAGAGGAAAGCTACAATAGCTAACATGTTAGCAGGAAAAGCCTTGGCATATATCAAGGCCTTCTGTTTTTCTGCCATTTACAAATTTGCTGCAGAGACAATAGAACAGCAAAAGAGCAAGAAGAGAGGCCTCCAGGCCTTTGGAGCTGTCAGATTAATAAGTTATGGGTTATGGGTTCAGGATATGGAGAACAGTCTTAGGCCACATGGTTTGCATAACCCCTGAGCTAGAGAATGCCAGTCGTACATAAAGATGTATGAACACTCTTTGCTAAAAGGTACTCTCAGCATCATCCAAGAATCTAGAGGAAAGCAGATTAAAAGCTAGTGAAAAGATGCTATAAAATAAAAAAAAAATGTGTTAGATATATTTGGTATCTAATTTCAGTTTCTATGAAGTTTTAAAACTTCATTTATTTATAAAGATTGTTTTAATGCATGCAAACACACACACACACACACACACACACACACACACACACACACACACAAGCACACCATGGAATTGTGCCTGCATATATTAGAGGAACCTAAAGACACATTAGGAATCCAACACAGGTTTACTTGACTATAAATGCCTCCATCAGTTTCTAACCTTTATTTTTTCCCCATGGACACAATCAATACTTTTCTTTGAGGACTTTGCAGAAGGCCCTAATTAAGAATGGAGAGTTCAGAAACTCTGAATAGGATGCTCATCAAACTGCAGGTGGCCTCTTGTATCTTTCCCTGTGCAAACTATTATTTGAGGATTGGGAATAATCCAGGAGCACTTATACTCAGTTCTTCCCCTGCCATTGGAAAAGCAACGTTCCTTATTTACCTCCAGAAGAACTGATGGAGGCATTTATAGTCAAGTAAACCTGCATTGGATTCCTAATGTGTCTTTAAAGGTAAAGGTTCCCCCCGCACATTTGTGCAGTCGTGTCCGACTCTAGGGGGCGGTGCTCATCTCCATTTGTTAGCCGAAGAGCCAGCATTGTCTGAAGAGGCTTCCATGGTCATGTGGCCGCATGACGTGCGTGGAACGCTCTTACCTACCCACCAAAGTGCTACCTATTAACCTACTTGCATTTGCATGCTTTCAAATTGCTAGGTTGGCAAGAGCTGGGGCTAGTGTGGGAGCTCACTCCGTCATGCGGGGTTAGGGATTTGAACCTCCAAATTTGTTTTTTTTTTTTTAACAAATTTTATTAGATTTTAATTTTACATAGATAAAAGTTTGAAACAGAAAAGAAAATGGAAATACAAATCAAGAAAAAAGAAAAGATAAAAAAGTGTAGTAAAGGAAAAAAGAAAAAAAAGATAAAGCTGAAACATAGAATTTGGTCAACTTCCGATTTGTATCTGGTCATGGTATTTTAAAAATTTTATCTTACATGCTAGGTCTATATATAATATTAAAGAATATTTCTTGTCTATTACATCAATATATATATATATTAATCTTCAAATCCCCATATAAGCTTTGCCCCTCCCGCATCTTGTAAATAGTCAGTTAATGGTTTCCACTCTTTAAGGAAATAATTATTTGGATTTTCTTTTAATAAACATGTCAGTTTATCATTCTCTGCCATATCCATCAATTTTAACATCCAATCTTGTATCGTAGGCGATATCTGGTTTTTCCAATTTTGTGCAAAAATAAGTCTTGCTGCTGTAATCATGTATTGCATAATCCTTGTAAATTGCTTCCCAGGTTGTCCATCAATTATTCCCAGTAAGAAAAATTCCGGTTTAAATGGAACTCGAATTTGTAATATATTTTGCATCAATGCATGTATTTGAGTCCAAAATTTCTTTGCAGTCTCACATGTCCACCACATATGGTAAAAAGACCCCTCTTTTTTTTTACATTTCCAACATAAGTTGGAGACATTTCCATACATTTTAGAAAGTTTTTGTGGGGTCATATACCATCTGTACATCATCTTATAAAAGTTTTCTTTTAAATTATAACACAAAGTAAATTTTAACCCTTTGGTCCACATATCTTCCCATTGTTGCATTTGAATATTATGGCCAATATTTTTAGCCCATTTAATCATACAGTCTTTAACTTGTTCCTCTACCATTTCACCTTTTAACAATAATTTATACATTTTTGCAATTAGATGATCATCTGTCTCACATAGTTGTATCTCAAATTCCGATTTGGTTTGTTCAAATTCAAGGTCTTTCTTATCTAATTTAAATTTCTCTACGAGCTGCATATATGAAAGCCATTGAAAACTGTATCCCTCTAATACCAATTCTTCTATTGATTTAATTATATATTGTCCTTGTTCTTTCTTTAAAAAGTCTTTGTAGGTTAACCATTTATCTTTATTTCTTACTTCTGTTCTGTAGAATGCTTCTTGTGTAGAAATCCATAAGGGTCTTTTATAACATAAGATTAATTTATATTTATTCCAGATTCTTAACAAGGATCTTCTAATATAATGGTTTTTAAAATCCACATTAACTTTAACTTTATCATACCACAAATATCCATGCCATCCATATCTTAATTCATGTCCTTCCAAATTCAATAATTTTTCATTTTTCAAAACTATCCATTCTTTAATCCAAACCAAGCAACAAGCAGCATAATATAATTTCAAATCCGGTAGACCTAGTCCTCCTCTTTCTTTAGAGTCTTGCAAGACTTTATATTTTACTCTTGGTTTTTTCCCTTGCCAAATAAACTTAGAAATATCTCGCTGCCATTGTTTAAAAGGTTCTTCTGATGCCAATATAGGTAGTGTTTGAAAAAGATATAAAATTCTTGGCAAAACATTCATTTTAATTGCTGAAATTCTACCTAATAATGATAATTGCAGTTTTTCCCAATGTTCCAAATCTTTTTTAATATCCATCCAAAGTGGAATATAATTATTCTTAAACAACTTAACATTTTTAGTTGTTAAATATACTCCTAAATATTTTACTTTTTCTTCCATTGAATATCCTGTTATTTCTTTCAATTTCTCTTGTTGGTGGTAATCCATATTTTTGGTCAAAACTTTTGTCTTCTGTAAATTCACTTTGAACCCTGCTAGCGACCCAAAGTCTTTTAGTTTCTGTATTAATATTTCAATTCCTTCTAGTGGATTCTCCAAAGTAATGACTAGGTCGTCAGCAAATGCTCTTAGTTTATAAACTTCTTTTTTAACTTTAATACCATGGATACCATCATCTTGTCTAATATCTCTAAGTAAAACCTCTAATACCAATATAAACAAAAGTGGAGATAATGGACAACCTTGTCTAGTACCTTTTTGTATTTCACATGGCTTACTAAATTCTCCATTAACAATTATTTTGGCAAATTGTGGAGTATATATTGATTTAATCCATTTTATAAAATTTCCTCCAAAATTCATATTTTCCAAAACATTGAACATAAAAGGCCAATTTAAATTGTCAAAGGCTTTTTCAGCATCAATAAATATCAAGGCAGCTTGTTTATCATAGTGTTGATCCAAATATTCAATTACGTCTACTATGTTTCGGACATTGTCATGAATTTGTCTTTTGGGTAGAAAACCAGCTTGGTCTTGATGAATAAAATCCTTAAGTATATTCTTCATTCTTTCTGCTAATATCGTTGTAAATATCTTATAGTCATTATTCAATAAAGATATTGGTCTGTAATTTTTAGTTAATGTTAAATCCTGTTGTTCTTTGGGTATCAATGTTATATGTGCTTCTTTCCAAGTTTCAGGCATAATTCCTGTTTCCAAAATAGAATTCATAGTCTTCTGCAAAGGTAGACATAAATCCTCTTCAAAACATTTATAGTAGGCTGCTGACAATCCATCCGGTCCAGGAGCTTTTCCACTACTAATTTTCTTAAAAGCTTTTATCAATTCTTCTTTTGTTATAACATTATTTAATATCAATCTTTGTTGGTCATTAAGAACAGTTAGTTTTTGTTTATTCAAATATTCTTCAATCTCATCCAAGTTGACATCTTGTTTTTTATATAATTTAGAATAATAGTCATGAAAGGTTTTTTGAATGTCCATATTATTCACCAGAGTTTTTCCTTCATGTTAAATATTAGTAATCAAATTCTTTTGTCTTTGTTTCCTCAATTTATAAGCCAGCCATCTACCTGGTTTATTTGCATATTCAAAATATTTTTGTTTTGTAAATTTCATTTGAGTCTCTATCTCTTGAGTTAATATCATTGATATTTGCTTTTGTAGAAATTTAATTTGAGTGAGCAAAGTGTCATCCATTGGTTTATCTCTCAAATCTAACTCTTTACTTTTAATTTCATCTAAAATCAATTGAATTCTTTTTTGTTTTTTCTTCCTCATTTGAGCATTGTATTGAATAAAATAACCCCTCATATATGCTTTACTGGCTTCCCATACAGTTTGAATATTAGTCCCTTTGTTCAAATTAAATTGAAAATATTCTCTTAATTTTTTTTTGCATACATCAACTACATCATTATTCCGTAGTAGTGACTCATTCAATCTCCATCTAAATACATTCCGTTTCCCTTTAAGAGTCAACATTACTGGATTATGATCTGATAAAGTCTTAGGTAATATATCAACTTTGTTAATATCCATCATCAAATTTTTAGATATCAAAATCATATCTATTCTAGAATGTGATTTAAACCTCTCTGAATAATATGTAAATTCTCTGGAAGTCCCATTCATACATCTCCAAATGTCTTGTAAATCCAACATCTCTTTCAAGTCGAAAAAATGTTTGTGGCAATTTTCCCTGTGTTTGCTTCACTTCTTTTTGTGACTGTCTATCCAATCTGGGGTAGATTACCCCATTCCAATCCCCCATGAAACACCAATTGTCATAAGTTAAGTCCAAAAGTTTATCCATCAGGTTTTTATAAAATACTCCTTTATCCGTATTCGGTGCATAAAGTCCAACTATCAGTGTTTTAGTTCCTTGTATGTTAATTTCTACTACAATGTATCGACCCTCTTCATCAGCTAATATCAATTTTGGGTTTAACTTTGGTTGTACATATAAGACTACCCCTTTAGTTTTTTTATATCCAGCCGAAATAAATTCTTCTCCAAGCTGTTTTTGAATCAAATATTTAGTATCTTTTTTACAAATATGAGTCTCTTGTAAACAACTTATGTCCAATTTCTGTTTTTTCAAAAAATGAAATATCTTTCTTCTTTTTTGTGGAGCATTGGCTCCATTAATATTCCATGTCAGATATTTAAGTTCCATTGGTGTTTTATTCTTTAAAATCCCTTTGTTAAGTCCACACCTGTAGCTCCTTTCTCAGATAGGTCTTCAGTCTTCTCTTTGTCTTTCGATGTTTCTCCTCCTTTTGTCAATTCTCCTTCTGGTAAACCCATTTCTTTCTTGTATTTCTCTAAAAAAGCTTTTGCTTTTAAAATGGAAGTTATTTTGAATCTCTGTCCCTTAAACTCAAACGATACGCCTTCCAATTTTTCCCATCTGAATGAAATACTATGTTGCCTTAATTTATCTGTAAGGAAAGAATAGTCTTTTCTTTTCCTAATTATTCTCAAGGGAATTTCTTTTAATACAATTATTTCCTTCCCTTCTATATTTAATCTAGTATTATAATGCTTCTTTAAGATTTGCTCTTTTGTCACTTTTCTTACAAAATATATCAATATGTCTCTAGGGACTTTTCTTTCCTTAGCATAACGTGAGTTTACTCTGAATATCTTATCTATCTCCAAATCTAAATCTTGTTCTCTTGTCTCCAAAAATTTAGCCAATTCAAAAGTCATCCTTTCTCTCACATTTTCATCTACTTGTTCTGGAATTGCTCTAAATCTCAAGATGTGCTCCTTCTCTCTCATTTCTGCTAAAGCTGTGATATCTAGATTATGTTCAATCTCTTTAATAGCATATTCTGATTTATCTTCTAATTTTTGCATCTGGCTTTGCGTATCTTTAAGTTCTCCTGACAGAGAATTGACCACTTCCTTAACTGTTTGAATTTCTTTTTTAAAATCTTGCTTAATCTCTCGGGTTATTTCTTTCTTCATATCGTCCATTTTTTTGTCTAATGCTGTAATCTGATCTTCCATCTGCTTCGTGGAGTCATCCATTTTCTTATTTATTGCTGTATTCTGGTCATCCATTTTCTTATTTATTGCTGTATTCTGATCATCCATTTTCTTATTTATTGCTGTATTCTGATCATCCATTTTCTTATTTAGTGTTGCAACAGCTTCTAATATCTTTTTCATTTCTGGTAATAAAGCTTCTGAGGCAGATGTAGCAGGTGTAGCAGAATCAATAGGTGGTCCTCCAGTCTCCTTCTTCTTCTCCTTCTCCGCCCGTCTCGTTCCCAAAGACGCCATAGCCCTGCAAAAAAGAAGAAAAAAGGGAGAAAAGGGGAAAAAGCACCATATAACAATATAACAAAAATTATTTAAAAAAGGGGAAAAAATTAAAAAAAAAATTTAAAAATTCTTTTACAAATAATAAAAAGAAAAAAGAAAAGGTGAAAAAGCAAATATCCAAAAGGTTAAGGAAAAAGAAAGAAAGAACTAGGCTCCTTTAAAAATTTTCCTCTTAGGTCATTTATAATCCCTTATATATAAAAGTCCACAGTGTTTCAAAAGATAAGAGCCTAGGACTTTTTGTTCTCCTGTAGTCAAAATCAAAGATAAGAATAGTAAATATTCCCAGGGTTTCACCTTCCCACTTGTAATTCTTCAATCCAACCACAAGTCAAAAAGAAAAAATGTTGCTAAAGACATGTAAAAAAGCCTCTACTTTCCATATAATAATCCAATAATCCAAATTAAACGTTAAGTAACTTGACTTTTTCAGAAAAATAAATCCAAACAGAGTTCAAAGTTCAGAAAGAAAAAGAGGAACTTGTATATATAAAAGAGTTTTTAATAGGGTTCAGTAATCCCAACATCAAAATCTTAAAAAATAAAGTATTAATCACTCCATTTAAATCCAAGCTTTAATATAGTATTCCAGAGAACAAAAATAGAAATACCAATAGTTGTCCATAAGTAAAAAACTCAAACCAAACTGAAATAATAGTAAACGTCACTTTCACTTCTAGCAAAGCCACTTAGTTTCTCTTCCCACCGTTTATTCTTCCATTAACAAGAAAAAAATATAACACCAGCAAATATAAATCAAGTCCAGATACAAATCTTAGCACTTAATAAAAAAATAATAACATTTAAAAGTAAAAAAAAGTGACTAAAAGCCTGGTCGGGCCAGCTACTTATCTTTTAGAATCACGGCTGCTGCAGAGCCCCGTTTTTTTTCCCAGTCTCCTTTCATTGCTCCATCTCCCTCCTCCAGCAGTGGAAATTACAGGAGTCGGGGGAGGGCATTTACTCCAGAGACCCTTTGTGGTTAATCTTCTGATCACATTCTCTTCGAGTGTGATTTTTCCAGCGATTTCTTCTCCCAAATCGCTGCAAACAGCTTAGCCGTGGAATCGAGGCTAAGAAGCCCCGGTTCTTCGCTGTGCTCCGACCAGTACCCGGAAGTGGGAACCTCCGAATTTGTGATCTTCCAATCGACAAGCCTGGGAAGGTGTCTCCATGACTTGGCACTTATCACAAAGCTAAGTCCTCACATTTAACTTCTGCTGTTGTCAAATGGGGAAAGCCCTGTTTCACAGTGGGAAATGGCACAGCAAATACAGTAGTGTACAGAAACATGATGGGAGGTGACTACCATAGCACCAAGGTATCCACTGTGGCATGCAACAGCCTTACTAGTAATGGAACAAATACAGAATCAATATTCTACTTGCATAAACAGGAAACACGCCACCATGGTGACTACATTAACACTAACAATTTTATTCTACTTTGTTTTCTTTAATGAGAGGGAAGGAATGCTCATCTTGGAACAAAATTAAATGGCTGGAGGAGGTACTGGATTAACTGATAGGTTTTGGAATGACAATTAACCATTGGTTCTCTCTGCAAGCTTTGCAGATACACAAATATATAACCATGCCCATTCTCAGAAGATCCTAGTATCCCAGTACATGTGGTAATAGTCAGGACAGCTCAATCAATCCCAATTGCATTTTAATTGTGAAAACTTTGTAATGGCTAGAGACCTCCCTTGTGGGTGCTTTCAAATATTAGGTTTTTCATCCTCAAGGATTACAAAATATTTTCAAAGAGAAGCCAAAGCTGCACTGGAATTAATCTCACCCAGGTAACTGCTCAAACTGTAAACAGAAAGTTAGAGAGGTCTCATCTAAAATATTACTATTCTTAGGAGGTGATCCCTATGTGGATAGAATCAAATACTCATGAACAGTTAATGAAATAGGAAAATACAGAAAAGATATGCCAAATAAGGAGTGGAAGGAAGTGCAATGTAAATTACAAGTAAATTTACACAGTAAATTACTGTGGTTTGGGAAGCACAGTTGAACACTGGCAAGAATAGTGGACTAAAATAGGGAAATTAGAAGTGGAAAGTAAAAGAAAGGAAATAGAGCTGAAGAATCTGTAATTAATCATCTCATAACTAGAGCACAGGAAGATAAAGAACTCGTTTTCTATCTGTCAAAGGAAAGTTGGAAAAATATTGTGGGCATAAACTTTACTCAAGGAACACAGACAGTATTGAGTAGCAAGTGCAGAGAACCAATGGATGATAATATCTGAATGTGCTTTTGACTCAGTTGGTATTCACAGCCGTAGGGCAGAAAGCAAATGAAATTATGAATAGTTAATAATGATGCTAGAGGCACAACTGAGTTAAAATAGAATTGAAAATGAAGAATCTTGAAGTAACATTGCTTCTTGGATCTTCACTAGAGCAATAACAACAACCACCACTGCGGCCACAGAGAAGAAAGCCGCCGCCACCACCATCAAAGAAATAAGAGAAAACTGATTAATGTATTATAGTTTCCCATGTATCCCAAATGAGTGAACTTTCCCAAATGCTCCCAATTCCTTGTTTTGAGTTGATCTCTCACTGGACTCAAAGCCGACAGATCATTTGGAGCCTGACGAGGCTTTGGACTCCACAAGTGCTGTCACTCAGATAGCATAGCTGTCTTTCAGAGTATACCAGGCCACATGAATCTCTCTGGGTGAACAAATTGGTTCAAGAGATGAAGAGTTGAAGAAAGGAGAATTGTGGCCTTGGCATGTGGCTTAGGCATTGGTACAGAGAGCTAGGAAAGGTTCATAAAGAGCAACTTTGAAGCATATCTGAATGTTGAGTATACAAGGCAACCCCACCCCCTCAAGTAATCAAATACAGTAAGTAAAAGAAGGATATCACCTCACTGTTGGTGTATTATTCTTCAAGGAGTAAGTCACAAGTCTTGTTAGTTAAGCACCTGCAAACTTTAAAATGTCAGGCAGCATGTGATCCAGGTTGAAGAGTATAAAAGAACCTGCCTGCCCCACTCTGATTACTGCTTCTATGCCTGCTTGCTTCTGTTGGAGGTGTGTTTTTTCTTGCACACACAGAGTATCAGAAAACAATCAGCACCAGAGACCAATTAATGATGCCAGTCATTGTAGTAAGTAAGTTGCAATTATATTAGGTTCTCATTCAAACAGATAATATTTACAGTCCTCTTTCAGATCCCAAGAAGTATTACAATTCCACATACCAGAAAGTAGTAAAAAGCAAACAGGAGTAAACAGAAACATAAACAGAGTAAGAAGAAAGGCAGGGTGGGGCAGGCAGGCTGTTTTTTTTACACTTCAGCCTGGATCACCTGCTGCCTAACCTTTCAAAGTTTGCAGGTGATTACCTAATAAGGCTATGTTGCTATGACTTACTCCTCAAAAGAATAATACACCAACCCTCCTCTTATTATGCTAAAGGTATAAGTCGCCTTTGGCTATTAAATCCTTAACATGATAGCATCATATTCACCTTTGGCTATTAAATCCTTAACATGATAGCATCATATGTCAATATGCTTAGTTCTGTTCCTACAACCCTCAGACTAAGCCATATGAACACAAGCCTGATTATCTTCAAAAACAGTTACAGGTTAGGGTTAGGGTTCCATGTGCATATCTTTTAACAATTGTTTAAACTATACAATCTCATTACAGATTTGTGCTAGACTACAAAATTCTTCTTCTGCTGTAGAAAGAGCAACAAGTGTCTGTTTCTTAGAATGCCAGGATGTTGTGGAGCCAGCATACTGAATTACAGCTCCAGAAGTTGACTTATGATCATTTAGGTCTGCTCCCTAGTCTGAATCAGCATATGCTTGTAATTCTTCTGTTCTAGAAGCAGAAAGCCTCAGAAAGTAATTTTTTGTTCCTACCCCACTTTGGACTGACATTAAAAAAGATTTGGATCGTTGGGGAAAATTACAACTATCATTATTGGGGAGAATATCAGCGATCAAAATGAATATATTACCAAGAATTCTATATCTATTTCAAACAATACCTATATTGACATCAGAGGAACCATTTAAACAGTGGCAGAAAGATATTTCTAAGTTCATTTGGCAAGGGAAAAAACCAAGAATAAAATATAAAGTCTTGCAAGATTCAAAAGAAAAAGGTGGTCTAGGACTCCCGAATCTGAAACTATATCATGCAGCTTGTGGTTTGGTATGGCTTAAGGAATGGATTGTTCTGAGAAATGAAAAATTATTAAATCTAGAAGGACATGAATTGAGATTTGGATGGCATGGATATCTGTGGTATGATAAGGCTAAAATTAATGTGGACTTTAAAAATCACTATATCAGAAGATCTTTGTTGAGAATTTGGAATAAATATAAACCAACTTTATGTTATAAGAGACCTCTATGGACTTGTACGCAAGAAGCTTTCTATAGAACAGAAGTAAGAAATAAAGATAAGTGGTTGACATATAAGGACTTTTTAAAAAAAGAACAAGGACATTATGTGACAAAATCAAAAGAAGAACTTGCTCAAGAAGGGTATACTTTTCAATGGCTTTCCTATATGCAATTGATAGAGAAATTTAAACTAGATTAAAAAAAATGGAATTTGAACAAACTAAATCAGAATTTGAAATACAACTATGTGATACCGATGAACATTTAATTGCTAAAATGTATAAATTATTGCTAAAAGGAGAAATGGTGGAGGAACAAGTTAAAGATTGTATGATTCAATGGGCAAAAAATATTGGCCACAATATACAACTTCAACAATGGGAAGACATGTGGACTAAAGGATTAAAATTTACTTTGTGTTATAACTTAAAAGAAAAATTCTACAAGATGATGTATCGATGGTATATGACCCCACAAAAACTTTCAAAAATGTATGGGAATATTTCCAACTTATGTTGGAAATGTAAAAAACAAGAAGGGTCATTTTACCATATGTGGTGGACATGTAAAAATGCAAAGGAATATTGGATTGAGATACACTCTTTAATGCAAAATATATTACAGATACGAATACCATTCAAACCAGAATTTTTTCTACTTGGAATTTGGGATGTACAAATAGAAAAACATTTTTTTAGAATAATACAATATATGATTACGGCAGCAAGACTTTTATATGCACAGTATTGGAAAAATCAAAGTGTACCAACAATACAGAAATGGATGTTGAAACTATTAGAAATGGCAGAAAATGACAAACTGACTTGTTTACTAAAAGAAAATTCAAATTATTATTTTCTTAAAGAGTGGAAACCTTTGATGGACTATTTGCAAAAAGCAGGAGGAGTAAATCTTGCATGGGGTTTTGATGACTAGACTATATATGAATAGTATATAATAGAAAAGAAAAATATATGAATGTTATATGAATAGCCAGTATGTAAGAACAAGATATCTATTTTATTCTTATGACCATAGACGGATCGGAAGCTATCTAATTTCTATGTTTGTTTTTTCTTTCTTTTTCTTACTTTACTGCACTTTTCTTTTCTTTTCCTTTTAATTTGTGTTTCTATTTCTGTTTCATTCTTAATTTTTAACTTTGTATATTTAAAATTTAATAAAACTTCTATAAAAAAAAAGAAAGTATTTTTTTGTTTCTTGTAAATACCTAAACAATGTTTTCAATCCTGCTTTCCCAGTAGAAGTTGGTTTTTCTACTAGTCTGCTTAAAATTGAAACAACATTAGATATATCTGGGCGAGAATGATTTGCAATGTACAATAAACTTCCAATTGCAGATCTAAACCCATCTGCCTCAGATAACTCAGGTTCTCCACCTCCTTCTGGAATTCAGGAAGCATAGGGGTTAAGACTGATTCCTGCATGTTAAACTCCTCTAGGAGTCTCTTGATCTTATTACTTTGGCTTACCAGGAAACTACCATCTTTTTCTCTGTATATTTCCAAGCTTAAGTAATTTGTCACTATGCCAAGATTCTTTAATGTAAAATTGTTCTTCATGTATGTTTCAAAATCATGTCTCTGTCTGATGAAGTAAGTAACAGTAAATCATCATAAACACAAATACATAAAACTTTGTTTGTCTTTCTTAACATAAAAATGAATATGCTTTTCTTTTTTCAAAACTAAAACTTTGCAGTTTTAGATTCCAGCAACGAGCTGCTTGTTTCAAACCATAGATTGATTTTATTAGTTCACACACTAGATTTTTATCTTGTTCAAAACCAGGTGGTTGTTGCATGTACAATTTCTGGTCTAACTCATCATACAAAAATGGAGGTTCAATATCATAAGGATGAACTGACATTCCTTTTAATGCAGCAACTTTCAACAATAATCTGATTGATTCACCCTTTGCAAAAGGTGTAAAGGTTTTGTCAAAATCCAAATCTTTTCTTTGAGAAAATCCTTTAGCAACTAATCTTACTTTGTATTTTTGAATTTTCCCACTAGCATCTTTGTTTAATTTGAAAACCAATCTACAGCCCAGACAATGTTCATTGGGAGGTAGATTAACTAATTTCCAAGTTTTATTTTCTTTCAAGGAATCTATTTCTTGTTGCATTGCATTATACGAGCATTTTGCAATCTCAGGTGGCATATCATTTATTTGCTGTAAAGACTCTGGTTCAGAGTCTGAAAGCTTTAACTATATCCACCTAAAAATGTTGAGGAGGAACACCTTTATTACTCCTCTGTGACCTGCAAGTTAGGACAGGACTAACAGGATTAACAATCTGTCCTCCATCACTTTCCTGAGAAGCATCTGCCTCATCAGACAGATTGTCAGCTTGCTCCTCTTGTTTAATGAACTCATCTGGCAAAGAATCTTCCAGTATACTATCAGGAAACTCTTCCCTTTGCCCTGATTTCAAATCAACCTGAGAACTGGAATTTATTTTTTCCAGTTTTGTCCTGAAAATGAAGCACTCTTGCTTATAATTAATGTATCACCTAAAATGAACCTGTAGCTTCTTTGGCTTTGT
Organism: Charina bottae; assembly: GCA_023362775.1. Classification (NCBI taxonomy): domain Eukaryota; kingdom Metazoa; phylum Chordata; class Lepidosauria; order Squamata; family Charinaidae; genus Charina; species Charina bottae. The sequence continues at coordinate 24,333,327 of JALMGJ010000004.1, read as the reverse complement.
TCATACCCAACAAAATTGCTTTCTTTGTTTTGGAACCTCCTTTTCTTCTCTGTTGTTTTGGTATGTGAACCCATGCTGCACTGCCAAAAACTCTGACATGGTTCACTTTTGGTTTCACACCATAAAGCAAATGAAATGGAGTGTCCTCAATCACACAATTAAACAGTCGGATCTGAACATAACAGGCAGTTGAGACTGCTTCACCCCAAAACTTAAAAGGTAATTTTGCATCTTTAAGCAAGCACATCATAGCTTCTTGAAGCATTCTACCTTTCAGTTCTGCAACACCACTTTGCTGTGGAGTGTAAGGGTTAGAAATAATTTGTTCTATCCACGTCTCAGCTAAGAATTTTCTAAAAGCATTAGAAAGAAACTCCCCTCCTCTATCACATTGTAAGGCAGACACAGGTTTTGGAAATTTTCCATTTGCCCCTGTTACAAAACTTTTAAATTTATCAAATGCCTCATCAAAGATCAAGGATATCACCTTATCAAGGATATTACCTCATTGTTGGTGTATTATTCTTCAAGGAGTAAGTCACAAGCCTTGTTAGTTAAGCACCTGCAAACTTTAAAAGGTCAGGCGTGATCCAGGTTGAAGAGTATAAAAGAACCTGCCTGCCTCCCCTGCCTTGCTTACTGCTTACATGCCTGCTTCCTTACTACTTCTCCTTTCTGATATGTAGATTGTAACACTTCCAGTGATCTGGAAGAGAACTGTAAATAGTATCTGTTTGAATGAGTAATTAATAAAACCGCAACTGATTTACTACAATGACTGGCGTCATTTGTTGGTCTCTAAATCAGAATGCTTTCTGATACTCTGCGTGTGCAAGAAAACACACACACCAAAACTCATCTCACTAATTGGTGCTCAAATTTAAGGGCATTTATAGGATTTGGAAGAATTTAATGACTTTGTGACTGTACTGTGCATAGGGCAGAAGAAATGATCTCCAGTCTTTCAAGATACAGCCCTAAGATTTTAATCTGAAAAGAAAGTAAAGGGATGGGGGGAGGGGAGAGAGACTTGAAGTAATAAGAAATAAATCAAAAGCAGAAAATAAAATCACCTCCAGATAATCTCTTTGAGATATTGAGTTCACACTATGTTAAAATTACACTATAGGAATGAATTAAATTGGGACCATTTGACAAAAAATGACTAGGGTTTATTATAGTGGTTAAGGCACCAGGCTAGAAACCAGGAGTCTGTGAGTTCTAGTCCCTCCTTAGGCATGAAAGCTGGCTGGGTGACCTTGGGCCAGTCACTCTCTCTCAGCCCAACTCACCTCACAGGGTTGTTTTGGGGAAAATATAAGGAGGAAGGAGTATTAGGTATGTTTGCCGCCTTGATATATTTATCTCCCTCTCCCAAGCGACTATGATAACCCTAAGGATGATGCCATTTAAACAAGTAATAACGAAAGAAAAGATGCAAACTAAGGATACGTAAAGAGTCAGTGGATGGAGCACCATGTACTCCATTATTTCTTGTGGCAGTCCATTATGTGGATTGGTAGAGGGAAGACAAGGAATTCCATAGCATTTTTGTGGAACAATTATATATACATATGCTTTATGGTAGCATCTAACATGTTCAGAATATCAATCAAACATCATTCTCTCTCTCTCTCTGATTATATGATCTCCGTTAGGACACAACTTTTGAAAAGTATAACATGTACTCATGCTAAAGAGTAACAAAATAATGTCTTGTGAATTTCCCTTCCTAAAGTAAATTAAGAAGGTAATAATATTTTAATAGAAATATAAAATTGATATAAAAGCCATGAATTTGTTAATTAGATCCATAACCTCTGGGTAGTGTTTGAATGAAAGCTCTGTGTGCCAAAGACATTAAGATGTTTAGCTACACACTTTTATCTTCGAATTATAACTTTCTGTATTCAGAATTCTGTCATTTATATTCATGAAGGTTCATCAGAACACCACCTGAAGACAATTATTAATCTGCCCAAACAGAAGCAAATAACTTTCAAGAAATGCCAATTTTCTACACATGTGATTTGCTTAGCCATTTTTATATACTAATTGTTGTTGTATTGTTGTGTTGTTACTTGTAGCTGAGCCCACCAAAGTGAGCACAGATTAACTAATACATTAAATGGAACAATAGAGTATAAGCTTCAGTAGTTAAAACATTAAACCTATTTCTTTATTCAGTGGAACTTACTTGATTGATTGGTTATGTGCCATCAAGTCATTTTTAACTCCTAGTGACCACATTTATTTTCTCCAAGACAGTCTATGCCAAACCTGTTCTTTCGTATCTCCCAATGGTGTACTCATCACCTCTGTAACTGAGCCCATCTGCCTTGCTGCTGGCTGTCCTCTTCGTCTCTTTCCTTATACCTTTCGCAGCATTTTCCAGAGAGCTGGCTAATAATGTGTCTGAAGTAGGATAATTGACCCTGGTCATTTTTGCCTCAAGTGAGAACTCTGGTTTTATACATTAGTTTGTTTTCTTGGCTGTCCACAATATTCTCAGGAAACTTCTCCAACACCAAAGTTCAAAAGTATCAATACTCTTCCTATCCTGCTTCTTTAAAGTCCAACTTTCGCTTCCATAGAGTGTCACAGGGAATACCATGGCTTGCATGATTCTGATCTTTGTAGGTATAGACACATCACAGCATTTGAATTTCCAAGGCCTTCATGGCTGCTCTCTGAGTGCTAGTCTGCAGTATATTTCCTTACTGCTTGTTCCTTTACTGTTGATGGTTAATCCTTAAAGGCAGAAACTATCCACCACTTTGATATCTTCACTGTCAATTTTAAGGCTTGTTCTACCTGTTGTCATTAATTTGGTCTTCTTTATATTTAATTTTAATCCCATTTTTTTTCACTGGGCTCTTTGACTTTTAGTACTAGGGCTTGCAAATCCTTTGCATTTTTGGCTATTATACGTAAGTACTCAAAGGATTGCAGCCTTAATTACTAATTATTTTATTTATCACAACTTTGATCCTATTTATACTTACCAGTAAATAAATAGTAAATAAATCTTATTGAATAAATACAATTTAATTAAATTTCAAGATGTAATTCTTGCTTTGGTTTCCTTTCTCCTATAGAATTGGTCAATTTGAGCATCCCCAGAAGAATTATTCACAAAAATAATAATATAGAAACCAATCAATTAGTTTCTATTGGAGGTGATGAGATAGATAGAAAGATAGATAGGACCAATCAAAGAGAATATTTGTAGCTCAGGGTTGAACTGTGGAGTCCTTGGTGCTCTCTGAGCCTTGTTGTTTTCTTGCAGACGTTTCATTGCCAGGCTAGGCAACATCTTCAGTGCGAAAAGGGAGTGGAACTTGCTCTCTGTTTATATACCCTGGCATGTCCTGCCTGTGTTGGTGGGGGTGTTGTACTCTCCTTGGTAGTACTTTGACTGGGTTGTTGTTTACTCCTTGGTTGATTGACAGAGTTAATAGTTCCTTGATTAGGGTCTATTGTGTTGTTTGATTGCTCCTCTGCTGCTAATCTTGCTGTTAATCTTTGCATATCTTGTAGTTGATTGCTGGCCAACAGGAGTTCTGGTCTTCTGGCTTTTCTATTGTCTCTTATGAATGGTATGTAAATGTTGTTTATCTCTATGTGTATATTGATGGCTGCTTTGTCTGAGTGCCAAGCTTCCAGGAATTCTCTAGCATTTTTGGATCTGGCTTGGTTTAAGATGCTCACAGTTTCCCAGTTGAAAGCATGGTTAAGTCTGTCTATGTGTTGTGAGATTAAGGAGTTTTCATCATGTCTTCTGACTGCTAGTTGGTGTTCATGGATGCGTTCTGCTAGTCTTCTGCCAGTCTGTCCTACATAGTGGCTGTTACAGTCCTTACACTGTATGTTTTAGATAACTCCTGTTTTTTCTTCTTGGGCTACTGAGTCTTTTGGTTTCCTTAAGATGTTCTGAAGGGTTTTGGTTGGTTTGTGTGCTACGGTGATGCCATGTGGTTGTAACAGTCTATTAGCAGTTTCTGAGATGTTTCTGATATATGGCAGTGTAATCCTTTTCATAGATTCTGTTGGTTTTGCTGTGGTGGGTTGAGTGGTCAGGCACTTTTTGATAAAGTTGTGTGGATATCTATTTTGCTGGAAGATGCTATATAAGTGGTCTGTTTCCTTTTCTGGTGTTCTGGGTTGCTGCAGTGTGTTTGTGCTGGTCTGAATAGTGTTCTTACACAGCTCCTCTTTTGGGAGGTAGGGTTATTGCTTTGGTAGTGGAGCACTTGGTTAGTGTAGGTAGATTTTCTGTAGTCTTGTGTTTCTAGAATGCCATCATTTCATTTCTTCTACTGATGAGGATGTCCAAGAAGGGTAGTGTGTTGTTGTTTTCTTCTTCCCTTGTGAATTTTATTCCTTTGAAGATGTTGTTGATGGTTTCATGTGTTTCTTCCAGTTGATCCTTTTTTATTATGATGAAGGTGTCATCTACATACCGGATCCATATTTTGGGTTGTATGTGTGGGAGTGCTATCCTTTCTAGTCGTTGCATTACTATCTCTGCTATGAGTCCTAAGTGTGGTGATCCCATAGGTGTTCCTTTGATTTGTTGGTATATTTGTCCATCAAACTGAAAGTAGATGGTGAGGCAGAGGTTGATGAGGTCCATGATTATGGGTATTTTGATCTTGGTGTATCTAGTTAGGTCAGGTGTGTTGCGTAGAACTGCTGCCATGGATTCAATTGCTAGTGCTTGGTCTATGGATGTAAAGAGTGCAGTGACATCAAATGACACCATAATTTCGTCTTCATCTATTTTTAGGTCTTTGATTTTCTGGAGGCACTGTAGTGGGGAGTTGATAGAGTATTCACTCTTCTCTGTGAGATGCCCCAGTTTCCTTGTAAGTTCTTTAGCTAAGTTGTATGTGGGGGTCCCTGGTAATGATACAATTGGAAGGAGAGTACAACACCCCCACCAACACAGGCAGGACATGCCAGGGTATATAAACAGAGAGCAAGTTCCACTCCCTTTTCGCACTGAAGATGTTGCCTAGCCTGGCAATGAAACGTCTGCAAGAAAACAACAAGGCTCAGAGAGCACCAAGGACTCCACAGATAGATAGGAGAGAGAGGGAGGTTTAGCTTTTTGAAGTTATATATTGTATGAGGTAAGTCAGTGTTTTTCAAACTTGGCAACTTTAAGATGTGTGGACTTCCAATTTAAGACGTGTGGACTTCCAACTTCTAGAATTCCTGGGCTAGGGGATTCTGGAAGTCCACACATGTTAAAGTTGCTGAGTTTGAAAAACACTGAGTTAGACCACCAGAAAATAAAGACCAAAAGTCCAACATGAAAGCATCACATTAGACCTCACTCTGCATGAATACTAATTTTAAAAATCAGTTTGTGCTTGTGTGCTTGTTTGTGCTCCTAACCCTTGTATATGGATATTATATCAGCAAACTAACCATAAAAAGGTATAACAATGTACAATAAATTATTTATGTATTATTTATTTATTTATTTTATTTAAATTATAGATGGCTAATGTAATGGGCTGTAGGAATAACCTTGAGTAGCTGGAAGGAGAGCCGCAACCAAGGCAACAGTCAGACAACAGAAATTTGAGTCCAAGGAAGAAATGTCAAAACACAAAACCACAGCATACAACTGTAATGACCCTGACTCTCTCTGTTTCAGTGAATTTGCAAGAGGTGTACATGCAGGGTCGCAATACATTGTTGGCATCTTTCTGCAATAACACTGAACCTATTGTTGTATCAGAAGCATCTGTTTGAATCACAAGCGGTTGGTCCGAGTCAGGATGTTTTAAAATCAGCTTGGCTGTGAACAGTGCTTTCAACTCGCCAAAAGCGGCTTGGCATTCCGAGTCCATTTTTACCTCATCCCCGGTTTTGCCGCTTGTGTCCCCTCACCCTGGGGTTTGGTTTTTAAGAGTTCAGTTAAAGGCAAAGCAATTTGTGCAAAGTTGGGAATGAACTGGCAATAGAAATTTGTGAACCCAAGGAAAGATTGAAATTGCTTTCTAGTTCTCGGAGGTTCCCACCCCAACACATCTTGCACTTTTGCAGGATCCATTTCAATTCCCTGATGAGACACTCTATATCACAAATAGTCCAGTTTTTCCTTGTGAAATTCACATTTAGACAATTTAACATACAACTGAGCTTCAAGCAGCCGTTTTAACACTTCCCTCACCAGTTTAACGTGCTCTTCCATGGTTTTAGTGTAGATAAGAATGTCATCTAGGTAAACCAGTACCCCTCGATATAAAAATTCATGTAAAACCTCATTAATTAAGCTCATGTACACACCAGGGCCTCCAGTCAATTCAAACTGCATGACCCAATATTGGAAACATCCAAATTGACAATTAAAAGCAGCTTTCCACTCGTCTCCTTCTGTTATGCGCACTCTAAAGTACGCCTCTCTTAAGTCCAATTTAATAAGTATCTTCCCTTTGGTGAGATGGGCCAACATGTCTTTTAACAAAGGCAATGGGTATTGATTGGAAATACATATGGCATTTAAACCTCTATAATTGATACACAGTCTTAATGATCCATCTTTCTTTTTCCTAAATAAAACAGGAGCAGCCATGGGTGAAGTGGATGGTTCAATAAAACCCCTTTCCAGGTTCTTATCAATAAACTTTCTTAGTTCTTGTAGTTCTTTGTGGGTCACGGAGTATATTTTAGTCTTTGGTAGTACCGCCCCAGGTTCCAGTTCAATAGCACAGTCAGTTTTACGGTGAGGAGACAATTGGTTTGATTCAGCTTCAACAAAAACCACTTGCACTTCCTTATATTGCTCAGGAATCTCTACCTCCAGAGCTGTCTGATTTTCAATTTCAACCCCAGCTGCCCCGATTTCAGGTCCAATACAGATGTCCTCTGTTTCCAACCCCCCGTATGACCCATCAGTAAAGTCCATGTCCCCTGACACCCAATCAATATGAGGATTTCTTTCTCTAAGCCATTTCAGCCCCAAGGCTATGGGCTGGTTAGCTATTGGTGCCATAATAAATCTCAAAGTCTCCTGGTGTGTCCCAATTGTCATTTTTACTGCTTCCGTGTAATGTTCCACTGGACCCCCTTTCATATCAGAACCATCGAGTAAGCAAAATATTATCAGCACCTTGAGCTTATACAATTTCAGTCTCAGTCCAGTTGTCATGGTCTCCGATTCAAAGCTTCTGGGCTTCGTGTCAGAGATAATGACATGGAAAGAGTTAACAGGGTAAGAGGCCGTGCCGGCATACGTGAGACTGCTGTCTACCAATGGTGGCATGGGTCAGCGTTGTCTGAAGAACCGGAAGTACCATCTGAGTGGCCGAACAGGGGGGTGGGATATGGGGCCATATATCAGTGTCTGTTGTGCACGCTTTTGTCAGTAGCAACTTTCTTTTTGTAATTGTAGTAACTTTTAGTAAAACAGTTTTCCACTAGTATGGTGTGAGATTGTTGATTCTAAGCCTGAGTTCTGCAACCGTTACATTAAGTTGCTACTCCAAAAAAAATTTTCTCTACCTGGAAGCATTCCACAGAGGGAGTGAGTTTGGAAAATGTCTGATGAAGAATGGCTGGATGCCGTGGGCGGAATCCCAGCCAACAGGCAAGATGCAGACTTAACAAAAGAGGAGAGTCTATTTACTCTGGATTTTGTAAAGTCGCTCCGAGAGACAGAGCTTGACTCGTGTGAATCAGGAGAAATGCAGCTGGAGGACTCAGAGGCTGACGTTCCACAGCCGGCAGGAAACTAATAGTGCCTGCCCTAAATGGCGCCCACAGGCAGGTGGAAGGAATTGATGGCGCAGAGAAGTTAGTGATTAAACACTCAAATATGCTAATGGTGGGGGTACAGTTGTGCATTTCCAGAACTGGATGCAAAGCAGATTTAAAAGCAATGATAGATTCAGGTTGCACAAAGAATTTAATTCACCCAGCGATTGTCACAGGCTTATCTTTAAAGCTGCAAAGGCTGAAGTGCCCAATAATATTCTGCAACCGTTACACCAGTCACTATAGCTTGGTGAATTAAGCACCTAGAACACCCCGAGTCCAGCATAGCCAATAAGCTAGCTTGCTCCCTCCCATCCAAAGTCTTGATTTTTACCTTTACTTGCATGGTTGGAGAATCACCACTCATCAGTGGATCTACGGGCCTATCTGCAAATGCCTGTCCTCCGGCGCATCTCAGGACAGGCAGTTGGAGTTTCCCACTGGCAAGAATTCTTCATCTGTAGAGTTGTTTTCTCTGCTGAATAACTTTAGCATCCTCATTGGCAAAGGATTCTTCAAACTCCTCCATAAACCCTCTAACATGCATCATGAAACATGCTAGTTTCTCTGGATCACCATCAAATCGCATCATTAATTTATTAACAGTCATAGACTTAACTTGAATAGAGGTGGTTCTCACCTTTGGAGGTATGGTTTGAGCTGGAATGCTGAAGCACTTTTCAGGTTGAGATGTCTCTTCCTCCTCTTCAGTTCCATCCGATGCTTTGCTTTCAGCTGAGGTCATCGTAGGTCTGGCCGCTCTTTGGACAGCTTTCCCCCCTTCTTGATTCTGCAAGATTTTTGGAAGGGCTTTGTTTATCATGGCCATCTGTTGGCTTATGGTCTCCAATTCAAAATCCATTCGAGACGTCTTTGCCTCTAAGGAAGCCACCCTTTGTGATTGAGTTACATGTGTCTTGGCAGTGCGTTTACTGATTTCAGGCTTCAAACCGCCTCTGATCCCCATGGACCACTCTGCTCAGGTTTTCGGAGTCCGCATCACGAGGATCTCAGTGGCATCACCACTGCCTTCCCCATCTCCTTTCTTGGTTTTCTTTTTCCAATCACCTTTCACTTCAAATGCAACCGATTTCTCTTCCTTCGGGACCACTCCACTGTCCCTGATAGTACTCGGCTGTGAGATCTCCTCTTCTTGGGGTTGTTCGGCAGACTCTTCCATTCCCCCTTTGTGCCAGTTTCTTTTCACCCATGATGTCAGTGTCCATTACTTTCTCCCTCCGTGCTTGACCCATCCAGTGCTTGCAGGTGGACAACCTTGACGATGCATTCCGCAGTCTCTGGTGTTAGACACAGCTCTGCTCCTGGCACATCTTCCCCCTCCCCACACATCACATTCTAACTCTACAAAGACAAACGTCAGGATTCACACTAGAACCCTGACAACAACCAACACCCAAGAATAAAACAATAACCCCACTCACAAAGCACCACATCCACAGCAACAGAGATCACCTATCCTCCTGGTCCCAAACGCCTGGGAAACAGCCAGAACTTCAGTGCCTTGCAAAATATAAATTGATGGGAACTATTAAACCCTTGGGGGTTTACATGTATCTGACCTATATTATAAATGGAGAGAGAAGCCAAACCCTATGTGCAATCATGGACCATTCCCCATTACCAAGTTACACTGTTATTCACCCATCCTTGAGTAGGCAGAAAATGATACTGACATGAAACTTCTGTCCCAATTATTTATCCTTTCCTCTGTTCTCAGTCATGGCCACTCATCTGACTTTATTTGAAAGTAAGGTATGCCAAAGCCTAATAGATTTACACACCTTAAGGCTGTCTTTGGATGGTGCTGGGGGAAAAAAGAGGAAAATACTACTTTGACAATGGTAGCAGTTACAGATGATATAAGCCTTTCTTGCTCATGAGCTGAGGATAAGGTGAAGGCAATGTCATGGGGACGTGGCACAAAAAAAGATTTGGCCGGAGCACATTTGTGCCCTGGTTAGATGCAAGTAGGGGCACGGCTTGTGCCACCTTCATCCATATGTTGTAATCTTGCCTGATGCTACTTGGCTATTAAGAGTCCTAAATGTGAAAAGGGGAAGTTAAGTGTAGATATCAGCTTTGAGTTGGACCAGGTCAGGAAACAGACTCTACAAGTTTGACTGGAACTATACTTACTTGGTATAGGCTAGAGTAACAGAATATTGAAAACCTGAGTTTTTCCCTCCCTCCTTCTTCCACTTCTATGGTGAATTTGGGAGGAGTCAGCTTGAGTCTGTTTTGTGAGGCTTTCTCTGTTTTCCAGACTTACATGTTTTTCCAACCATTGTCTCTGTCTAGCTTCTTTCAGGTCAACCTTACAAAATACTTTCCAAATCTTCTTGTCAAATCTCTATCACAGTGAGAAGTGCAGAAAATGTCTTGCTTGTTTGTTATGGCTTTCTAATTGTTAGCATCTTTTAAAAATCCCCCCCCCCCCATTGCTTGGAACAAGAGCAAAAATACTCGCACAAGCTTAAGGTGTATTGATAGTACATAGTACTCCTCCTCCTCTTCTTTTTCTTCCTCCTAACTGATCTTCACCTTCAGTAGTGGCTATCTTAAAAAAACAATGCAGGCAGTCCTCGCTTAATGACCATTCATTTAGCACCAGTTTGGACTTACGACAGGGCTGAAAAAACTGACTTATCACCAGTCCTCACACTTACGACTGTCACAACATCCCCACAGTCACATGATTATGATTTGGGCACTTGGCAACCGGTTCACATTTACGACTGTCACAGCATCCCATGGTCATGTGATTGCCATTTTCTACCTTCCCAGCCGGCTTCCGGCAAGCAAAATCAATGGGGAGCTGCACAATTCACTTAACAACCTTGTGGTCCACTTAACAATCGTAGCGATTCACTTAATGATTGCTGCAAACAGGGTCATAGAATTGGGTCAGATTTGCTTAATGACCACTTTGCTTAGCAGCTGAAATTCCGGTCCCAATTGTGCTTGTTAAGCGAGGACTACCTGTAAGACAATGTCCTTTTGACGCCTCCTTTTTGAACACTATTAACTTAGCTATCATTACAAACAGGGCCTTTTTTGTAGTGGTCTCACAACTACGAAGTTAACAGTTCAAAAAGCCATATCCCTGCCACTTTGTTGAAAAGCCTATTTAATCAACTCAAGCCTTCTTTGAATCAGTTTTCATCTTTTCTTTGGGTGTTTGATTTCATTGTCTCTGAATTACTGACAACTGGTACATGAATTTTAACTATTGATTTTATTAATGTGTTACCACTATTCATTTACTCTATTTAATAGTTTATTTTACTGTGTTAGGAGGTTTTTCACTCTGACAGACATCCTGAAACCAACCAACCAAATAAGAACCCATTTACTGTGCTATAATTATTAAGCTGCTTCCTCTCAAATTTCTTCCAGGAAAAAATTAAAGGCAAAAATAAATACTAAGTAAAATATGCCATATTGCTCTATTAAAGAAATGTCAAAACCTACCTTCTTGCAATAGATTCATTCTTCCTTATTCTTTCCTAATCAAATGTCCCCTCTATTTCCACTACCGTCAATAGTTGCTTATATGACTGCTGTTCTCATCATTACTTCTCCTAAAGCTCTCCACTTTATCCAGAATTGCATTTGTCTCCTCCCATAGGGTATAGTATGTGGTTGTTTTTCTCCTCCATTTTCATCCTCCCCAAGTCAAATGTCACAGAAAATAATCCAGAAATTTTGGCACTGGACATTCAGTATATAAAACACAGGCAAGAAAGAACAACACTCTTAATGTGAAGCAGCAAGCTTCTTCCACCTTTGATTTACAGAATTTACTCCTAGACCTTAAGATTCATTTTAAGGAGCTGGACCTTTCATAACTTCAGCCTCTACCACATGCTTAAAAAATAGCTTGTGATGGTAATCATCATTATCATAGAAAATTGATTCTAACAGACCCATGAAGGATGGTGGGGGATGGGGAGGGGACAGACAGACAGACAGACAGACAGAAAACTGAAATAAGATAATTGAATATGTTCTTCCCATCGATTTATGTTGCTGACTACCATATAAAAGTAGCTATAGCTCAGTAAGGAAAATACCATTTTAACTTGCAAGGGAGTATATTTTAATTGCTTCCATTACCAACTACACCCTAAGCTCACAATCATACCATGCTATTTTCAGGAGATACTCATATATAATTTTGTCAATGTATGATTGCAATTAAAAAATTGGGCTACTGTAGAGAGTAAGGGAGGTGACATTGACAGAAATTTGTAAGAACCTTTACCTGGGCAAATAGGGCTGAAACATTATTTAAGCCCTGGGAAGCAAGATAATATTTGGAAGTGGTTCAGGGAAACACCTCTCTGGTTCGTTGGAGTGTAAGAAGGAAGGGATGTACAGTACAGCACAATCAGACTTGCAGTATTCTGTTATTTTAGCCTATCTCAATAAAGTATAGAGCTAGTCTTCCTGGGGAGTTGATTTTCTGGTCTGGTCTACCAATCATTAAAAAAGTCATATAAGAAATTGTATATCCATAGGAACTAAGTTTAAATAACATAAAGCATCTATAAATAAATGCTGATATGTAAAACTACACATTCAGCTAAAACAACTTATCAGGTAGCCAAAAATATCACAATCACAACCTTTCATGTATGCATATGTGCAAGTGGAAACTTGACTTTCATCAAATCTGCCTACTAAAGTAAAACAATAGTGTAACATTGAAGTCACTTGTGTAAATAGTACCTTGTGATTTAAGGCACAGCATGGATTCACACATTGTACTTGAGTCATAATGTAAGTCATTTGTTTGTTGCCTAGGATGTTACGTTCATCAAGTGTTGAGGATCACAGGTTCTTCACCCACGGCCTAGAGCTTTGAAGTACTGCTTGACATCTGAGCATATCCACAGTTCAGATGTCCCCCAAAGCCTTGAAGTCTTAATTCATTGGAGACACTGAAGGACTTTTACAGGGATATTAGAGTCAAGTGCTATTGCTGCACTTAACCAGTGGAATCAATGATACCTCATTGATGGGAAAGGGGGCCCAGCAGATGCTCTAGCTTTGAGTTAACATATTTCTTGTTGTGGGAGGAAGCTCAGTGGAGATTGAAATGACAACAGTTTGTTTTATTAGGATATAAGAACTCCTTCTGAGGTTTTGAATATTCTAAATATGACATTAATATAAGGGTTTATGTTCGAAAGCCCTCAGTACCCTCTCCCCACCATTATTCTAAAAAATGCTACTGAATTGTGATTCTTAATATGACAGAAAGGTAGTAAACTTGTTAATAGTCTTGAATTAGTTCTTTTTTAAAATTAAATTAAATTAAATTAAATTAAATTAAATTAAATTAAATTAAATTAAATTATTGAGACATTTTGCTTGACCAGGAACATCTTCGTGTCTAAAAGAGGTTGTACACCTTTGCATTAATGGAATGCATCAACTGCATGAATTCAACTATATTGTCTCATCTGTACTGTCCTTAGCATGTAGGAGTAATAATAATGCTGACAGTTGTGCAGCAAGCACAGCTACTTTACCATTTTTTGTCCCATTTGTTCTAAATCATAGTGTTCATGTTGGCCCATTCTATGCTGCTGTCATTGTAATAGTGCTTCAGAGATAACTATGGCATGATGAGGATTGAAAATGACTCCAGTGCCTGTGGATGATCTCCCTCCAGCAGCCTCAAACCATCAATATTATTGACCTTGCTGGATGAATCATTGGCTTTGTGCAGTACAGCTGACTGTATCACAAATTTAGAGTACAGAGTGACTCATCTGATGGCAGATTTACCAAGGGAAAAAGCAGAGGACAAATCATTTTGTCCAGAAAGACTCAGCAATCAGGATTAGCTGCTGCTGTTTCTGTGCTCAGAACCGATTGGAAGTATTTGCCTTCATTTTAGAGGGAAAATATGCCAGTCAGGATTTAATTACTAATACTTCCTTGAAGGAAAATAATGAACCATCTTGAATAATATCCTGAAAATATCCATACCAAGTTGACCCTGTGAATAGGTCTGATCTAACAACATTTTAAAAGAAGAGCCTGGATAGAATGAGATGAAGAGCCCAGGAAAGAAATTAAGACTAACATAATCCCAGCATTTATATAGGAAAATTACTACTGCAGTGATAAAAAGAAGTACTCCAGTTCAGAAGGACAATATACATTCTAACATGCAAGCACTTTTCTCTAGTTAAATTATCAAAGACTTTATTATAAGAAAGATAACTGTTTCCTTGAATATAAAGCTCTAAATCAGAGCTTTCCAAACTTTTCATGTTGGTGACACACTTTTTAGACATGCATCATTTCGCGACACACTCTTACAGCAGGGCATCATTTCGTGACACACTCTTACAGCAGGGCACAAGGCAGGCACTAGGACCTGCGCAGAATCACAGCAGGTTTGGAGGCAGCAAGGCACAAGGCAGGCACTAGGACCTGCGCGGAATCCTGGCAGGGCAGGTTTGGAGGCAGCAAGGCACAAGGCAGGCACTAGGACCTGTGTGGAAACCTGGCAGGGCTTGGAGGCAGCAGCAGCTGCGACACACCCAGACACTGCAGCCGACACACTAATGTGTCCCGACTCACAGTTTGGAAAGCTATGCTCTAAATGGTAGCTACCCAGATGTCTATGTAATAATGTAACATGTCCTAGCTCAACTGTATTTAGGATATGGATCTGGGTTTCATAAAATAATGTGTCTAATCTATACAGCATATGTAATACCATGAACTTCTTTTAAAACCGAGTGAGTGATTCTATCAATTATATCCCACCATTCCTTAATGGAATATAGTGATTTTATCACTACACACACACACACAAACACACACACTGTACATACATACTGTACATACTTAGGTTAGTTTGAGCTGTTAACCTTAGACATGATAAATTAAACAGAAGCATCAGAAGCAATACTGTAAATGAAAACACTAGGATGAGCATAGTTCAAGCTGTCCATTTAGGAATTCCCCAGCTGTCCAGTGGAACCTCAGGAGTAGCAATTAATATTTATTTTCTTCCTTCAGATAGCACACATTAGTGCTGAGAAAATCAAGAAGAATTATTGAAGAAGAAGAGGTACTACAGTTCAGTCTAAATCATTTTTTTCAAGTGTTAGGCATTCTGTCAAAGTTTCTGTAATTGTATAAAACTTTTTCTCACTTAGATATTCTACACCTATCTTTTCTATTATATTAGTGCATATTTCTCTTATACAGCTTTGTATGCAACATTTTTTAATATACTTTTAATTTGCACCTTTTTTGAATAGGTTGTGTGAGTGTATATATAGATATCTCTTTTGTACACTCATTATGCAATTTCTCAAATATACTCTTTTTTACATGCAATATTTGAGCTGATGAATATTTCAATATAGATGCCAGAGGAGTCCATGAGTTACATACCCATCTGTGTCACAATAGATTCTGTTTTGGCAGATCACATTTCACTTGAAAAGAAATCTCTGATTGATTTCTTCACATCCCCATTAAATACAGTTCTGCTGAATTTAAAAAGGCAAAAAAAAAAAAAGCCTTTAACTTTAAGTTTCCATTTTGATCATCTATCACGATTGCATTCTGTGTTTCTTCATTAAAAACTCTTATGTAAGAATACAGGTGCTGAACGGAATTTTTTTTTATCACAATTTACCAGGAAATACAACAAAACAAAAGAATACCAGTGCTGGTGGAAAATATTAAGCAGTGCTGGCAAAACATATAGTATAGGAACAGCTCCCAAGCTTTGGGAATTCAAAAATTACCATGGTAAAAGAGCCAATATGAGCATTAGATGATAGACTCTCACAAGAACAAGGAAATTTTGAATGTCTTATGTACTTGCAACTAAGCATGGCACCTAAACTTGGCACAGATATGTCCAACCCGTATCTGAGGCATGGCAAACCCCAACCCTTACTTCAGACGTCTGAAGTTATTCTTAGTAATGTTGGTGTAAAGTAGAGACTTACTCATTAAGCAGGCTACAAGGAACTTTTTTTTTTGCTGTGATTGAAATCTGATATGCTTCACTGAACAATCAATTAGAATCAGAGTCAGATGTCCTCTGGCATCTATTGGTCAGAGGTGTAGATATATCTTCTTCAATTCATGAAGAGATGTGGGACAACTTTTTCCTACCTGGGCCCAAGGAGGTTATCAGTGAAGCAGAAGACCCTCTTCGTCCTTTACCAAGTACCTCAGCCTCCCTCCAGATTAGCTGCAAACCTAGCATCTGGTCCTCAGGGTGGGGATGGCTACCTAATAAAGTAGGAGAGGTTCTTCTACTTAACTAGGCAGCCTCTCCCACTTGATTATTTTACATATAATTAACTATCTCAAAATGGCCATCTTTTTTTTCCTTAGAGGGAATTGTTGAATGTCTCAGCAGAACAGTTTTGTTAACAGTTTTGGAGAAATAGCTGATTGTCTCTGAAAAACAATCTTGTTGACTGTCTAAGTGAAGCAGAATGTATTGGTTAAGGTGGCTATCATGGCTGTTTTAGTTCCCAGTCTATTTCTGAGGCATTCTAGATTTAAATGCATTCATTTACTCACCATAATATTTCCATGTTAATCTTAATTTTTTTTAAAAAAAAGAAAATCTGTTTTAGGAATACAGGTAGTCCTCGTTTAGCAATCACAATTGAGACCAGCAGCTCACTCATAAAATAAATCGGTTGCTAAGTGAAACCACCACTGTGCTTATGATCTTACTTCAGCCTTGCCTTGCATTATACAGACCTGCAAAGGTTGTAAATGAAAGGATTGGTCACAAAGTTACTTTTTCATAACCATCATAATTGCGAACGATCAATAAATGAGGGAATAGCTAAATGAGGGCAACCTGTATAGATTTTCATGCTGAAAATGTTGATATCTGGGCTATAAAAGTCCAGACGACCACTTGATGACTCTTTTTTTTCTTGCATCAGATTGAATATGAAAGTAGTCTAAGTTATATGTCTTTTGTGAAACAACTTACTTATTTTATGAGATAATCCAATGCAAGATCAGGGTAGTCAACCATCTTTTTGGTAGTGCAGTAAAGATAAAGTCCTCTTAAGTCCTGGTAACTGCAAGGATATGTAGTTTTTATTGTGGTTTTATGATTTAATAGAATTTGAATCAAAAGACATCCTGCTAGCTGGAAATACCCTGGCAGCTATGGGCCTGTCTCAGATTATTCGTGACCCGACTCGTGACAGTGGTCTCACTCCGGATTTAGTTTTCTTGTCCGAGCAGTGGCAATGTGATCTGAGGGGAGAGTTACATCGTTCCCCATTGTCATGGTCAGACCACGCCCTGGTGACCCTGAGACTCTCTTGTGCTACCCCACTCCGCAGGGAGGCGGGACCTATTCGACTGGTCTGCCCCCGGCGACTGATGGACCCAGTGAGGTTTCAGAAGGAGCTGGGGGTTATTCCCGAGGACTTGCTTCACGGTCCAGTGGAGGTCCTGGCTGCAGCCTGGAACAAGGCAGCAGCCGGAGCCCTGGACAAGATTGCGCCTATGCGACCTCTCCGGCCCTGTTCGGCCCGTCACTCTCCGTGGTTTACGGAGGAGTTGAGGGCTTTGAAGAGGGTTAAGAGACGTCTAGAGCGCCGCTGGAGAAAGACAAAGACGGAATCTGACCGAACACAATCTAGAGCCGCTGTTAAGGCCTACCTTGTGGCGGTAAGAGCGGCGAAATGTGAATATTTCTCTGCTCTTATTGCGTCCGCAGAATGCCGTCCGACGGCCCTGTTTAAGATTACAAGATCGCTTTTGGGTCGGGAGCAAGGGGAGACCCATCTACAGGGCCGATCGGAAGAGTTTTCTGAGCATCTGCAGGACAAAATCGCTCAGATTCATTCCAATTTGGACTCCAAGCATGAGACAAGATCTGGGGAGATGCCAGAGGCTCGTACTTACCATGTTATCTGGGAGAAGTTTGATCCTGTTGGGCCTGATGAAGTAGACAGGATCCTTGGGATTGTAAATGCCACCACATGTCAACTTGACCCATGTCCCTCCTGGCTGGTGAAATCAGCTAGAGAGGTGACATGTGGCTGGGTCCTGGCGATTATAAATTCGTCCTTGAGTGAGGGTGTGTTCCCGGCTGCCTTTAAGGAGGCGCTGGTGCACCCCCTCCTCAAAAAACTGTCTTTGGACCCTACTATTCTGGGCAATTTTCGCCCAGTCTCCCACCTTCCCTTTTTAGGAAAGGTGGTTGAGAAGGTGGTGGGATTGCAAGTCCAGAGGATTCTGGAAGAAACGGATTATCTGGACCCTTTTCAGTCAAGTTTCAGGCCAGGATATGGGACAGAGACTGCATTGGTCACGCTTATGGATGATCTCTGGCGAGGGCGGGATGGAGGGAGTGCGTCCATCCTGGCTCTCTTAGATCTCTCAGCGGCTTTTGATACCGTTGACCATGGTATACTCTTGGGGCGGCTCAGGGAGTTGGGGGCGGGTGGCGTGGTTTTGCGCTGGTTCGCCTCCTTCCTCCAGGGACGTTCCCAGTCGGTGTTGATAGGGGAGGAGAGAGCTGACCCGCGACCCCTGTCTTGTGGGGTGCTGCAGGGATCGGTTCTCTCTCCTCTCCTGTTCAACATCTACATGAAGCCGCTGGGCGAGATCATCCGTCACCACGGGATGAGGTATCACCAATATGCTGATGATACCCAGTTATACATCTCCATCCCGCGTGAAGTAGGTGATGCGGTCGATGCCCTATCTCAGTGTCTGGAGGCTGTGGGGGTCTGGATGGGGAACAACAGGCTTCAACTGAACCCTGGTAAGACGGAGTGGCTGTGGATTGATGGCCCCCCTAGATCCGGGAAGTTTTCATATTTGGTTCTGGGTGGGGTTGCACTACCTCACTCAGATCCAGTGCGGAATCTGGGGGTCCTCCTGGACTCGCGACTCCTGCTCGAATAGCAGGTGGCAGTCGTGGCCAGGAGGGCCTTTGCACAACTTTGAGTTGTGCGCCAGTTACGCCCTTTCCTGGATCAGGAGGCCCTCCGAACAGTCACTCATGCCCTTGTCATCTCCCGCATAGACTACTGTAATGTGCTCTACATGGGGCTACCCCTGAAGAGTATCCGGAAGCTTCAGCTGGTACAGAATGTGGCGGCGCGAGCAGTTACGGGTGCCATAAGATCGGCACATGTAACACCTCTGCTACGTGAGCTGCATTGGTTGCCAGTTTGCTTCCGGGTCCAATTCAAGGTGTTGGTGATTACCTTTAAAGCCCTATATGGCATAGGACCAGGGTACCTGAGGGACTGTCCAAAGGCATCTTAATTGTTTTTCTTAAGTGTCAACCAGGTAAAGAGTTCAACCTTTGTGTGCTTTCAAACTGATAAGCATGGTTACCATGGTAGCTAATTGTTCTAACCTACTGTATATGTAAAAGAGTATATATTAACATATCTGTTGTGTTGTAAAGTGCCTGCCTGCTTGCTTGGCTTACTCTTTGTTCTTTTATTTTCTGCTTGTAACTGAAGCTATCTCTATGTGAGTATGTCAAAAGAGAGAAACTATAAACTACTATAAATATCCTCCTAATAGTAATAATCTCCTTTTTAAGATCTTCCCATCCTCTGGATTTTTATCTCATCTATTTATTATTATACTGTATTTTTATAGCTTTTTAAATATTAATTTTAATGTTTGTAAACCGCCCAGAGTCTACTGTTGTGGAGATGGGCGGTGATAAATTCGAATAATAAATAAATAAATTGTAGACTCTAGGTGGTGTACAACAGAGTAAGAATACAAACTAAAAATGAGAGAGAGAGAGAGAGAGAGAAGCACGCACACACACAATACATACAATGAATAGGACTCCCCTAGGTGGCCACCAGAAATATTCAGTCTCCCCTAGTATCTGCCTGGCCAATTTGATCTTGCAGGGATGACACACTCTGGGTTCCTTTGATTAAATAATATTATCTATCAGGACCACAGATGGACACCTCCTCTGTAGCAGTGCCTCCCTCTGGAATGAGGTTCCCCCAAGATCCAAATGGCCCCCACTCTGTTCTTGTTTAGAAGAGCCATGAAGACTTGGCTCTTCACCAAGGCCCTTGGTAAGGGAGTGTGAGACCCTTCGCTTCATTCTATCTGGACTGTCATGCTTGCCATCTTTTATCTTTTATTGATTTTATTGTAATTTCTTTGATTTTTGTAAGCTGCCCAGAGTTGGGTGACGTACAAGTTTAAAATCATCTTCATCTTCATCTTGGTTAAAGGCATGGTGAAATAATGTTTTAAATAGCTTCACCAAACAGCATGTGGGACAGGGATGCTTGAACCCTGAGAATTTCAAACTACAGAATTACAACAGAGAACACATGTCACCTGGTCCATATTTCCCTCACCTCACACAGAGTGGAGACTCTAAGCAGGCTTTACTGCAAGGTTTAATATGGTAATATGCCATATAAGGCTTTGTAGGTCATCGTAAGCATTTGAATTAGACCCCAAAGCCTACTGGTAGCTGGTGCATCAACTTGATTAATGGAATTATTCTACTATGATAGGAATGTCCCACAAAAAATTTAGCCCTTGCATTTAGACCAGCAATAGCTTCAGGGTAATCTCTAAAGGCATGCAGAATGTATTACAGTAATACAAATGAATTCATCAAAGCATGACTCATCAAAGCATGAGTCACTGTTGCCAGGGCATCATGAAGCATTGCCAAAGCTAGACAAAGTACTCCCTGGCCAGGACTTTCACCTGCGGCTTAAGCAGTTGTTGTATGTTCAGGAGGACTCTCAGATCACAGATTGACTGTTTTGTGATTTTTACATTAGAATTCAATCTAACCTTATTTTGCCCCATCTAAATATTTTTTATATCCTGTAAAGGTTAAGGGATTAAGGAAATAAGAAATCATTAGCAATAATTAGGGATGCTGTGGAAAGCTTGAACCAGTGCCTGCAGGCTGTCAGTGTCTGGATCTTAGTTCATTTTATTTCCATCAACTATTTCCTAATTTTATTGCCTATTGTCTAATTCTGTATTTTATTCCAGGTAACTATATTCAATTGCTTTTTCTTGTCCTCAGTTTCAGTTTCTTCTTAGCTTCTCTTACTTTTGCTGTTATCCTTTCTCTTTTTCATTTGACTTTATTGTTTTTTTTCCCTAGTAGCACTTTCTTCTAATTACAGATTTTTAAAAATTAGGAAGATAACACAAGTAATGTCAATGTCCAAGCCATTATCCTGAACATCTAGCTCCTGGGGCCACCATGAAAATCCAGCACCTGGCCCACCCTCTTAGCTTAGCCCAGGGACCAACATCACTGTTTCAGGGCCACCCATTTGTTGCTTGCTTTTTTGCTTGCTTTGGACTTTCTTGTCTAAGCAACTCTGATATCACTATCAGAATTATCCCCAGTCACAATTTCTTGTTTTGCTTTCTGGTGTGGAAGTCTAGAAACAGATACTTTTATTGACTCTGGATTCTGCCACTGTTTCTTCATCACTGATGGTTTCCTTCATCACCCATCTTGGTTGTCTTCTTTATTCAGTGCCTTCAATCACACTCCTTCTCTCACAAATGGCAAACACCTTCATCATCCTAGAAAAGCATGTGGGCTGCCAAATCCTTCTCCCTTTTAAAGCCTGATCAAGGTAGCAGTTGTGACCTTCCACAGATACTCCAGAGTGGCCAGGGATCATTCCAGATGTGATGGCATGATAGTCATCATGCATCAAACTTGAAAAGGAAAAATAATCACAGTATCTACAGCTTTGGTGACCCGTCTTGCACCACCCATGTTTGTCAGCTTATTTAAGTAAAATAGGAAAAGAAACTGGGTTAACAACAATAACAGACATTGGTCTTCAAATATCTTCTTTCTGAACTCAGTTCTGGAAATAGAACATTTGTAATCCTGTTCCCCAGATCCAAACTATAAAAGCAGATCAGCAAACTCAATTATTTCAAAAACCACTGGGCTATGAAGAGAATCAGTAAGGCTGCACTCCATCTCTCACACACATGTAGGCATAATCCATTGGTCACATCCATACCTGAATCCAGATTGCAGTGCGGCTAAACAATCTACTTGATTCAAAAACATCTGTAGTTCAGGCACCACTACTATCAGCATTCTAAGAAAGGGACCTGTTCTATTTCTGAAAAAAAAAAGGGTGGAGGTTCAAATGGCCCCCACTCTGCTCTTGTTTAGAAGAGCCATGAAGATTTGGCTCTTCACCAAGGCCCTTGGTAAGGGAGTGTGAGACCCTTCACTTCATTCCATCTGGACTGTCATGCTTGCCATCTTTTTGATACTTTCCTCTTATTTTTTAGCTGTAGCAGTTTTGGCTGGATAGATGTCATAACTTGGTACCCAAGATGGATAATTTAGGCAAAACCAATTATAATATAACTAAGATATATGCCACATTGGCCAAATTTTTGTGGAATTATAACCATATGTTTCCTGGTTGATTGGTTGGGAAATGGCATGCATAAATACAAGTGCTATAGAAATGTTCTTCCCAATTTTTTCCTAATAGCTAATAGCTAATTATTTTTTAAATGAAGCTGAAACCCAAGCAATTGGCGTTTTAGGAGAGGAAGCAGACAGATTATGATGATGATGATTCTTTGGAGTCCATGGTGCTCTCTGAGCCTTGTTTTCTTGCAGACATTTAATTGACAGACTGGGCAACATTTTCAGTGAGAAAAGGGAGTGGGACTTTGTATTGTTGAAGGCTTTCACGGCCGGAGTTCAATGGCTGTTGTGGGTCTTCTGGGCTGTGTGGCCGTGTTCTGGAAGTTGTGGTTCCTAACGTTTCGCCAGCATCTGTGGCCAGCATCTTCAGAGGGCAGGAGCACAGATAGAAGCAAAATCACAGAGATTTTGCTTCTATCTGTGCTCCTGCCCTCTGAAGATGCTGGCCACAGATGCTGGCGAAACGTTAGGAACCACAACTTCCAGAACACGGCCACACAGCCCGGAAGACCCACAACAGCCAATGGAGTGGGACTTGTTCTCCGTTTATATACCATGGCTTGTCCTGCTTGTGTTGGTGGAGGTGTTGTTCTCTCCTTAGGAGTTCCTTGATTGGGCTGTTGTTTTCTGCTTGGTTGATTGACTGAGTTAATAGTTCCTTGGTTAGGGTACTGTATATTGTGCTGTTTGATTGTTCCTCTGGTGTAGTATAGTATAATATTTATACTTTGCTTTAAACTTTTACAGTTGTTGTTTATATCTCAGAGCTTTCCAAACTGTGTGTGGCGACACAAAAGTGTGTCGCCACACACAGCGTGGTGTGTCGCCACACCACACGGAAGCGGCGGCGCGTGCATGGATGGTGGCAGCGGCAGCCGCTGCCGCCACCACTGTGCATGCGCGTACCGCCGCACATCCCCCTGCGCCGCCACACGCCCCCCCGCACCGCCGCCGTGCATGCACGCGCTGCCACACGCCCCCTGCGCCGCCACCGTGCGTGCGCGCCGCCGCATGCTGTCGTGTCGCCGCCGCCCACGCGCACCGCCGCCTGCCCTCCCATGTCGCTGCCGCATACTATTCTGTGTCGCCGCCGCGCGCGCCCCCGTGCCGCCGCCGCACCGCGTGTTGCCGCCGGCGGCACTTTGGAAAGCCCTGTTATATCTATTTAAGTATTTTTTTCTGTTTTTTAATCTATTTTCTTCAAAAGCCATATTCATCATATTCAGTTTTCATTGTGTCTTCTGACTGCTAGTTGATGTTCATGGATGCACACTGCTAGTCTTCTGCCGGTCTGTCCTACATAGTGACTGCTACAGTCCTTACACTGTATGTTGTAGATAGCTCCTGCTTTTTCTTCTTGGACTACTGGGTCTTTTGGGTTACTTAAGATGTTCTGAAGGGTTTTGGTTGGTTTATGTGCTACAGTGATGCCATGTGGTTGTAACAGTCTATTCGTAGTTTCTGAGATGTTCCTGATGTATGGCAGTGTAATCCCTTTCATAGCTTCTGTTGGTTTTGCTATGTTGGGTTGAGTGGTCAGGCACTTTTTGATAAAGTAGAATGGGTTTGCTGGAATTTGCTGGAAGATGCTATATAAGTGGTCTGTTTCCTTTTTCTGGTGTTCTGGGTTGCTGCAGTGTGTTTGTGCTCGTCTGAACAGTGTTCTTACACAGCTCCTCTTGTGGGAGCTTGGGTTATTGCTTTGGTAGTTGAGCACATGGTTGGTGTGGGTAGATTTCCGGTAGACTTGTGTTTCTAGAATGCCATCATTTCTTCTACTGATGAGGATGTCCAAGAAGGGTAGTGTGTTGTTTTATTCCTCCCTTGTGAACTTTATTCCTTTGTAGTTGATGGTTTCATGTGTTTCCTCCAGTTGTTCCTTTTTTATTATGACGAAGGTGTTGTCTACATACTGAATCCATACTTTGGGCTGTATGCGTGGGAGTGCTTTCTAGACATTGCATTACAATCTCTGCTATGAGTCGTGAGAGTGGTGGTCCCATAGGTGTTCCTTTGATTTGTTGGTATATTTGTCCATCAAACTGAAAGTAGGTGGTGAGGCAGAGGTTGATGAGTTCCATGATTCTGGGTATTTTGACCTTAGTGTATCTGGTTAGTTCATGTGTGTTGTGTAGAACTGCTGCCATGGATTCAATCACTAGTGCTTGGTCTATGGATGTAAAGAGTGCAGTGACATCAAAGGACACTATAATTTCATCTTCATCTATTTTTAGGTCTTTGATTTTCTGGAGGCACTGTAGCAGGAAGTTTATAGAGTATTCGCTCTCCTCTGTGAGATGCCCAAGTTTTCTCATAAGCTCTTTAGCTATGTTGTATGTGGGGGTCCCTTGTAATGATACAATTGAATGGAGCTGTATGTTGGGCTTGTGTATTTTTGGGGGTCCGTAGAAGCGTGGGATGATGGGTCCACTGCTTTTCATCCACCTCTGTTCTTCTTTTGTGATTTGACCTTTCTTGGTTAGGTCATTGAGGCTGCTATGTAGGACAGACGGGCAGAAGACTAGCAGAGTGCATCCACAAACACCAACTAGCAGTCAGAGGACATGATGAAAACTCCTTAATCTTACAACACATGGACAGACTTGACCATTGTTGGATTGTAAAAATATTCTTACATTTCTGTATATATAAATACAAATATATTTCATATTCATATATTAGAAACATTTGCACTTGCATTATGGCTCTGAAACCATGTTGTATTTCCTTGAAGAGTTTTGTTGACTTTCTTACCCTTCCTTTCTAACAGGCCTTGATAGATAGCTGTGCCCATTGAAAGATAAAGTGTAATTTCCAAGGATAGCTTCTCCAGGGGAAATATATTGTTTAATAATAGTCAAGGGGCCCTAGCAAGGATGGAAGGAAGTTCCTAATATGGAATGAAGGTAAGGTGGAGTATGGGTAACTGAGTAAGGGGTGGTCTTCTAAAGGAGGAGTTGAATGGAATCTATATAATGTGCTGTAAGAAGGGGGTCCTGCGCGGCTGCCCACCTAACAGCTTGCTGTCATTGCTTTTGCTGTTGGGTGAATAAACTCCTAACTTCATGCAATTCGTCAGTTTCTTTACTCCTGGCTCAGGAACGAATCTGGTAAGATAAAATTTACTTCTAACACCATACTTTCAACTGGGAAACTGTGAGCATCTTAAACCAAGCCAAGTCCAAAAACGCTAGAGAATTCCTGGAAGCTTGGCACTCAGACAAAGCAGCCATCAACAGACACATACAGGTAAACAACATTTACAGTATATACCATTCGTAAGAGACAATGGAAAAGCCAGAAGACCATAAGACATCCTTGCCAGCAATCATCACCCAGATATGCAAAGATTAACACCAGGATTAGCACTAGAGGAACAATCAAACATCACAATATACCCTAATGAAGGAACTATTAACTCAGTAAATCAACCAAGCAGCAAACAAAAGCCCAATCAACGAACTCCTAAGGAGAGAACAACACCTCCACCAACACAAGCAGGACAAGCCATGGTATATAAACAGAGTGCAAGTCCCACTCCCTTTTCGCACTGAAGAGGTTGCCTAGCCTGGCAATTAAATGTCTGCAAGAAAACAGCAAGGCTCAGAGAGCACCAAGGACTCCACAGTTCAACCCTGAGCTACAAATATTATCTTTGATTGATGATGATTCTAAAATGTTATATGTTCCCTGAAGTTTCTGGAGGAAATCAGGAGAGTTGTGGAACTGGGTGCCATTAGTATTCTGGCAATATTCAGTTCCATTTCTCCTCGTGTCCATGAGATGAAATTGTTCAAACCACTGTTTGGACCCTGTAATGGGTTAAAATGAGGCCAATAAACTAAGACTAATTTTTTTATTTCTTTTTATTTATTTATCAATTTTTGCCACCACCCATCTCCCCCCAGAAGAGGGACTCTGCACAGTTTACAAACAGCTAAAACATTTAAAATACAATAAAACCATAATATTGCAATATATATATACAGTGTGTGTGTGTGTGTGTGTGTACACACACACACACACACACACACATACATACATACATACATACACACACACACACACACACTGTATACACACAAATACATACAAGGTATAAATGTAAAATAGAATCCAGATGGCGATAAAAGTTGTAATTCAATTTGTGTATATATAAGGACCCCTTTAAGGTGCCAGCCATCCCCAAGAATGACTACTCCCCTTCCTGCCCCAAGTGAGGTGGCAAAGCCAGGTCTTCAGTTTGTTCCGGAAGGTCAGGAGAGATTGGGCTTGCCTCACCTCCTGGAGAAGGATGTTCCAAAGGGCTGGAGCAACTGCAGAGAAGTCTCGCTTCCTAGACCCCGCCAGGGTCCGTAACATGCCCTCTCTGCATGACCGGGTGGGACGGGTAGATATAATGGGGATGAGACAGTCCCTCAGGTAACCTGGACCCATGCCATGTAGGACTTTAAAGGTGACCCATGCTATGTAGGGCTTTAAATCCTAGGAAGAAAGCAGCCCTGAAAATCCTATGGAGTCAATCAAGAGCAGATCTGAAAATGGAAAACAAGCTGTTCTGAATGGGTTGCACTGGTTCCATTAAAAGTGCAGGTTAGAGGAACTCATGGCTTGCAGTGTATCTGGATAGTAGTGCTTTGTTTGCTCTCTCATATTGTATTTATCTAATTTTATGCTAATAATATTAACTGACTTATTAATTGCATCCCCTCTCCCCAGTTGCTTCAGATACAGGCTGATATACAGTATACCTTCCATATGCACATTCTGTTGAATCAGAATATATGCTGTAGTCCTGTAGTCCAATTAGGGAGTAAAACTTGTTAGGGCTTTATTTCTTAATAGTCATGTCTAGGATCAAGGTATAAGTATCATGCTGGCTGGTTTTCTTCTTTTTTAATATGTTCATCATTTAAATGGGTAGATGTGTATTTTCAAAGCAATCTTTCCTTCTTACTTCCTCAATATAACTACTGAGGGAGGAGATTCATGTTTCATGGTGCCTTTTGTTTCTCATATATAAATTATATAGCAATTTAAAAAAAAAAGCACAAGCATTTCTCCTTTATTTCCTCCCTTTTGGGGGAAGTACAATGATAGATTGCAGCAATTTCCAGCACTTACTGGCCCTACAAATTATATGTTTTTTTTTGGCATCAGCTCTCATGTCTCTTGCTGTTCTATTACTTTAGATGAAAGGAGAAAGAATTAAAAGCAAATTAATGGTGAGACCTTTCAAAGCTATATAATCATATTTTTTCAAAAATGTTTATGTGGATTAAAACTCTTGACACCTCCGAAATTCTCCTTTGCCCATCCTATAACTTTAGGTCATATAACTCAAAGTAGTATGGAAATTTAAAACTTGGAAACTGGAGCTGAGCCAAACATTCTTAGATGATATTTGTCATAGAACAATTCCAATATTTTTTTCTCACTCTTCTAAAAACTACCATTCCACATTACACATTTTTTTGTATTCTCCAGTGAGATGCAATGTTTTAAATGTTGAACTGTGCCTAAGGAAACTTGGGTTCAAGCCAATACTCAGCCATGGGAACTGATGTTGGGCCAATTCTCTCTCTCTCTCTCTCTCCCCCGTCTACATCACAGGTCCATAGAGGGATAAAAGGAAGGAAGACCTCCATGTAAACCACCTTATGCTATTTTGGAAAATATGGGATATAAACCCAACAAATAAATAAATGAATATTTTTGTGGGGGCCATCTTTCTGCCATTGCCCCCTCTGAAAAGATCTCAAATGACAACATTTCTAGTGATTGGGGTATTAGCATGGTTGCTTTCATTGTCCTTTGCAACACAGATAGACCAAAACAAATCCTTTAAAAATCATTATATTCCATTGCCACTGATGAGCTTCACACATTTGGAACTGTTGGACAACTCTCCAATCAGTCTGAAAAAATTCTCCTCCTACTCAACGTGGGAATGGGATAGGAGATTTTGAGAAACTAAGTTCTATTGGAAGGTGTTATCCAGTTGCAGAATCATTTTTTTAATAAGAACTTTATTATTTTCAAAATATATTTAAAATACAAAGTGAAAAGTAGAGAAAATATAGAGAATAGAACTAAAGAAAAAAGAAAAAAACTATAGAAGTGTCAATAGACAGAAAACAGAAACGGAAAGTGACTTCCGACTTTCTCCAATACAGATATAAATACATTTACAAATATAATCTCTTACCATTAGTTAAACCATAGTGACATTATTTCTATTAAAGTAAACCATTTAATAATTAAAACCCAAAAACAAAATTTCATTTTTTTCTACTACAAGCAAGTATTCTAAAAGTGGTTGCCATATAGATATAAACCCAGAAACAGAATGTTCTCTTATTAATGCTGTAAGTTTAGCCATTTAAGCCAAATCCATTAATTTAACCATCCAGTCTTCAACCATAGGTATTTGTGGATCTTTCCATCATTGTGCATATATAAGTCTTGCAGCTATAATTATGTATAAGAGCAAAACTCCATGTTGTTTCTCTAACTTCTTTTCCATCAATCCCAGAAGAAACAGTTCTGCGTTTTTTTGCATATTAACTTTGAGAATCTTTTGAATAGTAGTACATAGAACTTTATAGCCTTCTCACAAGTCCACCAGAGATGATAAAAGGTTCCCTCGCCCTGTAAACATTTCCAACAAACATTAGTTACACCATTATACATTTTTGACAGCTTATCGGGTGTTAAATACCAATGATACATCATCTTATAAAAATTCTCTTTTAAGTTGTAATTCAAAGAGGATTTCAAACCTTTCTTCCACATATTTTCCCATTTCTCCAACATAATATTATATCTGAAGTTTTTAGCCCATTTAATCATACATTCTTTAACCTGTTCATCTTCCAAATTAATCTGTAACAAAATTTTATACATTTTAGTAATAATATGTTCATCATTTGTGCAGAGTTCCATTTCAAACTGAGTTGTTTCATTAACAAATTTAAAATTCTTTTTATCCACTTTGAATCATTCTAACAGTTGCATATAGGTAAACCAAAGACATGTAAAGCCTTCCAATTCTAACATTTCCCTTGTTTTAAGTTTTGGTTCACCATCTTTAAAGTTCAATAAATCTTTATATTTTAACCAACTTATTCCACCCACATTTTTTCTTCTAACAAATGCTTGTTGAGGTGACAACCATAATGTTATATTAGGATTCTCAGTATGGCACTCCTAACAAAATTATTTTTAAAATCCTTGTTAACTTTAATTTTATCATACCATAAGTAGGAGTGCCACCCGAATCTTAATTCGTGTCCTTCAAGTTGTAGTAGTTTCTTATTTTCCCAAGTAATCAATTCCTTCATCCAAAGTAGACAACAAGCATCAAAATACAATTTCAAATTAGGCAGACCCAAAACTCCTGATTCTTTGGCATCTTGCAACAATTTATATTTAATTCTTGGTTTCTTGCCTTGCCAAATACATTTCAAAATATCTCTCTGCCATTCTTTAAATGATAAATCTGTCGACAAAATCAGTAAAGTCTGGAAAAGAAACAACATCCTAGTTGCAGAATCTAAAGGTATGGAAACTGTGCTTTTGAAATACAGCATGGAGCTTGATCACTGGGATCCTAAAACAATGTTTATTAATTGCAGTTACTATTCCTCTAGTAATCTTGGACAGCTGCACCTTCAAGAACTATATATCACAGTCTCAGCAAAGGCCTACTTGATTGGATGGTAGAAAAAAGATATATGACAGCATTAGAATATGATCACTTTTCAGAAAGGGAATAAGGAAAACAGGAAAGAAAATGCCAACTAAGTGCTTTTTTGGGGGAAGCAAAAGTTTGTAGTGGCCCATTTCTATAAACTGTAGGCATTGGGCTAGAAATTATAGCTTTATTATGGGAATGGTAGTTCAGAATTTATATCTCAAATCCTTCACACTGCCTTGCAACTTTGACACCTCCAAAGAAGAGGCATGGATTTTGTCCTGTTCCGACTAAGACTGACACGGAAGCATTACTGAAATTAGCTTTATTTATACAGTTACACAAGCAGCCCAGTTTACACAGTCCTCTTCTTCTTCTGCAGGCTGGATAACAACAAGATTCTCCTGGCTGGACAGGGAGGACCAGAGGGGTTGCAGGCTCTACGATCGATCCGGAGGTGGCAGGCAAGGTGATAGCGGGAGTCTCATTAGCTTGGCTGGTTGGAATTGAGGTAGACCGGGACCCAACAAAAGCAGCCCACTGATGTCCAGCGCCAGATGGGTTCGGCTGAGGATCTTGGCTGGTGGTTAGATGGGTAGACCGGGGCCTGACGAAAGCGGCCCCCTGCTGGCCGGCTTCGGTTGACTTAGGTTCGGGAAGCCGTGGAGAATCTATGGTGTGGGCAGTCGGGACGGGAGCAGGCAAGGCAGTGGCGCTTACCCCGGTGATGGCTTCTTCCGCAGGGAACAAGGAGTGCTCTGAAGGACGCCCTGGAACGGAAAGCTCACTGGACGAAGGCGCGGCAGCAGGAGAAGGCTCGGCGCTCAGCAGCGACAGGTCTGTGGAACTTTCCCTTCGCTCGGTCTCCTCAGTGGCTATCAGGCGGTTCGCGGGGCTTACGTCATTGTGAAGCTCTCGGCTAGGTTCGGTCTGGTTAGTGTGCGTGGTGGGAAGATCAGTCGAAGGCATGGTCCAGGTCATGAGTAGGATCGGTTGTCTCCGGCACCTGAGGTGAGTCGCGCCGGCCTTTTATTCCGTTTTTCGTGCCTTTGGAGAGCAGGGGCCAATCGGGCTTCGCGTTTCTTGGCCTGCCTTTCTGCTCTCCTTTGGCACGCGCTGATTGGTGGAGGTGTCTTTCTTTCCGAGCCTCGGCCAATCAGCGTTTCCAGGTCTCCAGTCAGTTTCGCGCCAAGCCTGTTGCTACCGGAGGCTGGCTCCTCCTCTGCCTCGGAGTCCAGCATATCGGCCGGCAGCCAGGTAAGTGGCACAAACCTCACAGATTTATTTCTAGCTCTTATAGTTTCTTTTGTTGATGGATGCTTATGTACTGTCTCAACCTTCCTGCTCTACAGTTCCAAAGAGATCACCAAATTAATCTGGAGTCTTCCAACCACTAATTAACCCCTGATAGCAGGCTTGTTTCCCTCTATCAATTGGAGTAGTGAGCTGCATCTTTACTAGAATTGGGGTTTTCTGATGGGGGATGTGAGCTGTATTGTAATAGGCATCAATAATTATTATAATGTATTGTCGAAGGCTTTCACGGCCGGAGTTCAATGGCTGTTGTGGGTCTTCCGGGCTATGTGGCCGTGTTCTGGAAGTTGTGGTTCCTAACGTTTCGCCAGCATCTGTGGCCAGCATCTTCAGAGGGCAGGAGCACAGACAGAAGCAAAATCTCTGTGCCCAGGTAGAGTGGCAATGTTCTATTTATAGAGCTAAATTATAGGAGATTAGGTGGGGTTTTTTGTTGTGTTGAAATGTTAACGAGTGGCTGATGAGCGTGATTAGCATGTTCATTGTGAGAAGTATTCCCATGTCCTGGTGGTTGGACTGAGTTCGTTGACCTTTTGCAGGCTGTGTTTTTCAGGACTGGTAGCCAGGTTTTGCTAATTTTTAGACTTTCTTCTTTTTTATTGTAACTGTGCTGGTGTTTGTGAATTTCAATGGCTTCTCTGTATAATCTGGTGTAGTGGCTTTTGGTGTTGTCCAGTATTTCTGTGTTTTCAAATAGGATTTTGTGTCCCGTTTGCTTGAGAGCATGTTCAGCTACTGAAGATTTTTCTGGTTGCTGTAGTCTGCAGTGGCTTTCATGTTCTTTTATCCTGGTGTGAATGCTTCGTTTTGTGGTTCCGATGTATACTTGTCCACAGCTGCATGGTATGCGGTATACTCCTGCAGCGGTGCGGGGGTCCCTTTTGTCTTTTGCTGATTTTAGCATTTGTTGTATTTTTCTGGTGGGTCTGAAGACTGTTTGAAAGTTGTGTTTTTCCATCAGTTTTCCCATGCGGTCAGTGAGTCCTTTGATGTAGGGCAGGAATACTTTGTTTGTGGGGGGCTGTTTTTCTTCAGTTGGGTGTTGTTTTCTTGGTTTGATGGCTCTTTTTATTTTTTTTGGAGAAATTTCTGGACCACCTAAACGGCATCCACCCCAATATACAATTCACCATGGAAAAAGAAACTGATGGCAAACTTCCATTTTTAGATACGCTGGTCATACGCAATCTGGACCTCAAACTAGGGCACAAAGTATACAGAAAACCCACCCATACGGACCGATATCTACACAAAAATTCCAATCACCACCCACGACAAAAGAGAGGCATGATCAAAACCTTGGTGGATCGTGCTAATCGAAACTGTGAAACCCAATTTCTCAACAATGAACTTAACCATCTGAATTGGGTCCTACAGGCAAATGGCTATTCCAAGAATGAAATAAAAAGAGCCAAAATAAAAATAATTGTCTTCTTAGTTCATTTATAATCCATTATATGTATAAATCCATGTTGTTTCAAACACCAAAGATAAAGAAGCAAGTGGAAACTTTTTGTTCTACTGAAGTCAAAATAATAATAAGGATGATAGACATTCCCAAGGTTTCACACACCCACTTGTAGTTCTTCAGTCCGGCCACAAATCACTGAAGAAAAAAAATATGTAAAACATATAGAAAAGGCTACAATAATCCAAATAATCAAATAGTAATCCAAATAGTTTTTTCAACCAAAATAGACATTAAACAGTCTAATTTCTGAATTATTCTGAATAATTCTGAATAATTCTGAATAATTCTGAATGGAAGAAAAATCCAAACAGAACCCAAAATTCAAACGAAAAAGGGGAACTTATATAAGGAGAAAAATTAAAAGGTTCTTTCTTTCTGGCAGTAATCCCCCCCAAAAAAAATTCATAAAGAGCAAAGCATTAAACAATGCATATAAATCAAAACTCTAGTACTATAGTTCCAAAAATAAAAAATAAAATGCTTACAATTGTCAACAGATAGGAAACTTAAACCAAAGTTAGAATAATAAAAAAAACCACTTTCACTTATGGCAAAGTCAATTAACTTTCCTTTCCCACCATTTAATCATCCTTTGACAGGAAAGGAGTAAAACCCCAGCAATTAAAAACCAAGTCCAGAGATAAATCTTAGAGCTTAATAGCAAAAGTAATATTTAAAAATAAAAAGGTGTATCTAAAAGGTTGACTGAGGAGTTACTTATCTTTTCCAGATTCACGGTTTCTGCAGAGCTTCATGTCAATTCCAGTCGCCTTTTGCCGCTTCAATCTCTCTTCCCCCGTGGTGGAAATACGGGGGTCGGAAGAGAGTGGCTAATCCAGCGACCCTTGTGATTAATCTGCTCACCCTCTCTTCGAGGGTGATTTTTCAGCGATTTTCTCTTCTTTAATCGCTGCAAACAGCAAGCCACGGAATTGAGGCTGAGAGCCTCGGTTCTTCGATCTGCTCAGTTCAACGCCCAGAAGTGAAAGTCATTATAATAATAAGTATTGTGTGAATCAAATTGCACTTTGTTTTAGTCTACTCCTGTGTTTGGTCTACTTAATATTCACTGATCACCATGTTACTTAACTGTAATCAATCTGGGAACTTAGGGAGAAGAGAGCGCATTCCGGGCAGATAAGCATTCTCACAGCTTGCACAGCATGGCAAGTGTAGGGGGGCCAAGGAAGAAAGTTAGACTAGCACTGCCCTAGATTCTCAAGGGTACTTTCCCACTTGGATCAGTTTATGAACCTTTAGTCTGGCAAGATTCTGTGTATGGTAGAAACAACAAAGATACTAGAGTTGAACTCCGACTCAGTGTTGTTTCTTTGCCAATTCCCCTGACATTAACATGTATTAAATTTTACATAAATGAGACGGTTTGAAGAAATGTTGCTTTAAATCAATCTGAGCAGGTAACCAAAATGTGCCTCCCAAAAGTGTGTTGTCCTTTACAGTGTATAATGCTGCATTGTTTGACTAGCTTTTGTGTTTCTACATTGCAGTTCAGCTACTGATAAACCACCACTGAGGTGTGTAATTTATGGAGGTGGCCTGCAGATTAATATTCCTATATGCCCATTTTCCATTCCTTAGACAGTAATTTTCTCCTAAAAATAAAACAAAACAAAACCCTTGAAGTTTCCCATGTCCTGTTTTTAACAACTGCATGGATGTAGAGCTGGTAACAGCCCACTGAGTATCTGGCCACACAGAACTCTGAAAGCATAAAAATAAGTCAGCAGCTTAACAGCAGACCAGCTCAACATGCAAACTTAGAAGCAATAGGGGAAAAGTAAATCAGATGTATTGAACTCTTCATGCTTACAGCTTTTGTTTAAATGGATATTGATACAAAGACAAGACAAGCTATGTTCCAAAGCCTGTAATATTTCTTAGTCTTACCAGAGGCTACATATCAAAATCAAATCTTAGCCCCAATCTTAAATGTAGCCCTGCAGCATGACTGTGGTTTGAAAAGGCTTTTTAAAAAAATATCTATGTGGCATGGAAACCTGTATAGTTTTTGTTTTGTTTTTTACTCTTTTGTTACTCTGTCTGCCCCAGAGGAAAACCCAGCTGGGAAAACAGAGGATTGCGTACATAGTTCTTAAAAGTAATTCTTATGTCCTTTTTTTTTGTGATAAGGCAGGTATGCGTCTGTTTGCAATTTGATCCTATTGTTAAAATGTTTCCTCTCCACAAAGCATGGAATCTAAGTATCCTCTGAAACCTGCAGGACCCTTCAAAACATCAGCTTAACTTTAAATCCATACAGAAACACTGGTTATTATTTCTGAGGCAGGCAGGGGGGTGGAAAAAAAGAAGTCCAGCCATCATGTTGTAATAATAGACAATCATTATTTTGTTAGCTGGAAGGAACAATTGCTGGTCACATCAGTGACAAAGGAAGCCAAGCCTACTTTCATGCATCAGTGTGTGTGTGTGTGTGTGTGTGTGTGTGTGTACACCTTCAAGTCAGTGTTGACTCCTGATGACTGCCTGCAGTGTTCTTGGCAAGATTTTCAGAAGTGGTTTCCCCTTGCCTTCCTCCTAGGATTAAAAGAGAGTGACTGGCCCAAGGTCACGCAGCTGGCTTTGTGCTTAAGGTTGGACTAGAACTCACAGTCTCTTGGTTTCTAGCCTGGTGCCTTAACCACTACACCAAACTGTCTCTTGATTTCTGGCATCCAAGCTTCCCTTTATGAGGAAATGGAGCTGAAATCAGGGCTGCTGCTGAGATTGGTGTGCAGTTGAGAGTGGGATATATACTGGATCCTGAATGACAGGTACAGTATTTACAGTGAGGAATATAAAATGATTTGTATCCCTGGGAAATCCAGGATGTGCTATGTGGGTAGCTTTAAATAGTTCCCACCCCACCCCACCCCACCCCACCCCTATTATTTATTTATTTATTTATTTATTTATTTATTTATTTATTTATTTATTTATTATATTCTAACTTATATCACCGCCCATCTCCCCCCACAAGGGGACTCTGAGCGGTTTACAATCAAGTCAGAGATTAAAAACATATATATAAAATACTTATACAATTATTAAAAATATAAAAATATAAAATCCAAGAGGCTGCATGTGATGTTTGTGACCGAACTTTACGGTGCGAGCCATCCCCAGGAAGAGCTATTACTCATCCCGTCCCAAGCGAGGTGGCAGAGCCAGGTTTTCAGTTGCTTCCTGAAGGTCAGGAGTGTGGGGGCTAGCCTCACCTCAAGGGGCAAGATGTTCCAAAGGGCGGGTGCTACGGCAGAGAAGGCACGCCTCCTGGATCCTGCTAGGTGAAATTCTTTTACTGATGGGATCTGTAGCATGCCCTCCCTGCATGACCGGGTGGGGCGGGTCGATACTCTGGGGATGAGGCGGTCTCTAAGGTAACCTGGTCCCATGCCATGTAGGGCTTTAAAGGTAACAACCAACACCTTGAATTGGACCCGGAAGCAAACTGGTAACCAGTGCAGCTCACGCAGCAGAGGTGTCACGTGTGCCGATCTTGGGGCACTCATAACTGCTCGCGCAGCCGCATTCTGGACCAGTTGAAACTTCCGGATACTCTTCAAGGGTAGCCCCATGTAGAGTGCATTGAAATAGTGTATATGGGAGATGACCAGGGCATGAGTGACTGTCCGGAGGGCATCTCGGTCCAGGAAAGGGCGAAGCTGGCGTACAACCCGAAGTTGCACAAACGCCCTTCTGGCCACGACTGCCACCTGCTCTTCAAGCAGGAGTCGTGAGTCCAGAAGGACCCCCAGGTTCCGCACTGAGTCTGAACGGGGTAGTGCCACCCCGTCCAGATCTAAAGATGACAACTCCTTGGATCCCGAGGCGCCATCGATCCACAGCCACTCCGTCTTACCAGGGTTCAGCTGAAGCCTGTTGTTCCCCATCCAGACACCCACAGCCTTCAGGCACTGAGAAAGGGCAGAGACTGCATCACTTAACTCACCCGGGATGGAGATATATAGTTGAGTATCATCAGCATACTGATGATACCTCATCCCGTGTTGGCGGATGATCTCACCCAGCGGTTTCATGTAAATATTAAATAGGAGAGGGGAGAGAACCGAACCCTGCGGCACCCCACAAAGTAGGGGCCGAGGGTCGGACCTCTCATCTCCTATCACCACCGATTGGGACCTGTCTCGGAGGAAGGAGGTGAACCAGCGCAGGACTATGCCGCCCACCCCCAACTCTCCGAGCCGCCCCAAAAGGATACCATGGTCGATGGTATCGATAGCCGCTGAGAGGTCAAGAAGAGCCAGGATGGATGCACTGCCTCCATCTCGCTCTCGCCAGAG
Source organism: Charina bottae (assembly GCA_023362775.1). Lineage (NCBI taxonomy): Eukaryota > Metazoa > Chordata > Lepidosauria > Squamata > Charinaidae > Charina > Charina bottae. Next base: position 24,296,257 of record JALMGJ010000004.1, on the reverse strand, counting down.
ATCATCTGTAAGTGCGACCAATGCAGTTTCCACCCCATATCCCGGCCTGAATCCTGACTGGAAGGGGTCTAGATAATCCGTATCATCCAGAATCCTCTGGAGCTGTAATGCCACCACTTTCTCAACCACCTTCCCTAAAAAGGGGAGGTGGGAGACGGGACGAAATTTGTCCAACACTGTAGGGTCCAGTGATGGCTTCTTGAGGAGGGGGTGCACCAGCGCCTCTTTAAAAGCAGCCGGAAACACTCCCTCTCCCAAGGATGTAGCAACCATCGCATGGACCCAGCCACATATCACCTCCCTGGCCGCTTTCACTAGCCAGGAAGGGCATGGGTCAAGATGACACGTAGTGGCCCTTACAGTCCGGAGGATCCTGTCCACTTCCTTGGGCTCAACAGGATCAAACTGTTCCCAGATAACTGGGTATAGACGTTCCCTTGGCATCTCCCCAGACCATGCACCACGCTTGGAGTCCAGCTTAGAATGAATCTGAGTGATTTTATCCGCCAAATGCTCCGAAAATTCCTCTGCACGGCCCTGAAGGTGGGTCACTGGGCCCACCTTACCCAGGAGAGATCTAGTAATCCTAAACAGGGCAGATGGGCGGCATTCTGCAGATGCAATAAGAGTGGAGAAATATTGCCGTTTCGCCACTCTTACCGCCACCAGGTAGGCCTTAACCGCGGCTCTAGCTAGTGTTTGGTCAGATTCGGTCTTTGTCTTCCTCCAGCTGAGCTCTAGACATCTAACCCTTTTTAAAACCATCAATCCCTCTGTGAACCACGGGGAATATCGGGTCGGATGGGGCAAGAGAGGCCGCAAAGGCGCGATCCTGTCCAAGGCCCCGGCCGCTTCCTTATTCCAGGCTGCGGCCAGGACCTCCGCTGGACCGTGCAAAAGATCCTCGGGTATAACCCCCAGCTCCCTCTGAAACCCTATCGGGTCCATGAGTCGCCGGGGGCGGACCAATCGAATAGGTCCAGCCTCCCTGTGGAGTGGGGCAGCACATGAGAATCTCAGGGCCACCAGGGCATGATCTGACCATGACAATGGGGAAAGATGTAACTCTCCTCCCAGATCACCTTGCCACTGCTCCGACAAGAACACCAAGTCTGGAGTGAGGCCACTGTCTCGAGTCGGGTCCCGAATAATCTGAACCAGGCCCATGGCTGCCATGGTAGCCATGAACTCCCGAGCCACCTCCGAGGCCCGTCCCAGAGACGGCAGATTGAAGTCTCCCAGAACCATAAGCCTGGGGAACTCCACCGCCAACCCCGAGACAGCCTCCAGCAGCTCAGGCAGGGAGGTTGCTACGCAGCAGGGAGGCTGGTACAGCAGCAACACTCCCAACTGCTCTCGGGAACCCAACTTGAAAAACAGGGTCTCACATCCGGCCACTTGTGGAGCAGCGCCCCTGAAGGCTACCATCGACTCTCTAATAACAACTGCCACCCCTCCTCCCCTACCCCGATGTCTCGGCTGGTGCCATACTTGAAACCCGGCCGGGCAGATCTCCGAGAGGGCAACCCCTCCTCCTACGCCCAGCCAGGTTTCAGTAATACACGCCAGGTCGGCCCCCTCCTCCGCAATCAAATCGCATATGAGGGGGCCCTTGTTATTAACCGACCTGGCGTTAAGCAACAACAGCCGGAATCCAGGGCCCTCGAGGATCTGTTGACCAGGGCCTAGGTTTGAGCCAGGAGGGCCGGAACACGCCACCGGTAACAAACACCGGGGGCATCTTCCCCAACGATGGCCTGCCCTCCAGCTCCCGCCATAACATCCCCGACCCGTCACCACCTCAATAAAACAACCTGCCCCAAAGCCCCCAGAGTTTTCAGGCCTGGTTGCCTCCACCACCGGACCTCCGAAAACCCCAGATTGAAACAAGGGTCCCCTCTCCCATGCACACATCCTCCCGTACCCAGTCACTCTCAGGAGGCAATGGGCCCACCAGCGCACCAGCGATTAGCTTTCGGCGCTGTGAGAACCCAACCCCCCGACCCACTCACTCCACACTCTTTATATCCCCCCCTCAACCTCTCTCACAGGTCAGAGGGGCCTCATCCACTCCTGCCCACCTCCTGTCTCTCACTCAGGGGTGGGCACTCTTATATACTTCACTCAACTCTGGCTTCCCCCTGGCTCTCCCACACCCAGGGGAATACCACTCTCACGTCCACGTTATTCCATGGCAGTTGCTATGAAAGGTACAATGAAGTTATTGTAACAAAATTCAGTTCTAAGGAGATATGGAAAATTGTTTAAAAGGATTTCTAGAGAAAGTGCCAAATGACTGAGGCAAAGTCAATAGTGATCCTTGAAAGGTCCTTTCAAGGAAATAGTGATGGAAAGAATTACAGATTTTGGCTCTGGCTCATACTTTTTCTCAGCAGTAGTTTGAATGTTTCACCAAAGATAAAAAAGAGAACTTCAAACAAATCCTTGTCATTTTATAGATGAAGTTGTAGTAAATGCTGAGAGTCACCTAGCATGCAAGCAATAGACTGACCAAGATAATTAATTTAATTTATTTGCATTGTTCAGGTAGGCTACAGAAACATACTTATTTCTCCTTCCTTTGTTTGTTTAAGGATTATTTAAAAACAACAATAACAAAAAAACACACCAATTGGCCAGTTTCTCTGTAGGTTGGGTGGTATGTATCATGGACAATTAATCCATCTACTTCTGTGGCCCAATTTCTATTCCCAGGAAAAGGGGAAACTTTTGGTGACTGAGGTCTACTGTTAACATTTTGGTAAACCTGAAGAGTGCTGTGGGTTGAATGGGAATACAAAATAGGCAGAAACACATCATACATCATTCATCTCTCTCTCTCTCTCTCTCTCTCTCTCTCTGTGTGTGTGTGTGTGTGTGTGTGTGTGTTGGGAGTGTGTATATTGGGGCTTCAACACTTTGCTTCCATTTCATCTGCAATTACTACTCACTCTTTCTAATGGTGAGACTGGTGCTAACACAGAGCTGCTAAAATGGAAAGTGAGGTTTTAATAGAGCAATAGGGTATTCATATCAAATGACTTGAAACAGTAATTTTCAAAGATGTATTTATTACAAACATGAAATTGGAGGATGGAGAGGAGATATATGGAAAGAAATCCAATTGAACATATGCTTAAATAAAATCCTAGGATAAATGAAATATATTGTACATAGAAGTTTAATCAATGAATAGAAGAAAGACTGCAATTCTATCATAATTCAATGTCTCTCATTTGTAAATGTAGGACATCAATGTGGATTTTAAATAGTGATCCTTTCTAAAGTTAAAATGCAATTCACTCAGTATTGAGCAGGATAATTCCATGGTTCCTTAGCTGTACCAAGCCAACCATAACAGAATAATTAATACATCATTTATACTTGATGTATATGATTTTGTTAACTTTCATGAAATGAATCCAGACTTTTTTCCAGAAAGCTAAACTATGCTTTTGAAACAAACAGACAACACCAAAGTCACTGGATATTTTTTTAAAGTTTGTATATGGCACAGAAAAATTAGCAAATGCTTCTATGTTTATAAAGGAAGAGTTAATATTTTTGAACAAAGTCAAATTTACACAAGTGAAAAGTAACCAAAAAGTGACTTCCATAATACCAATGAAATTCTGCAGTGCTCTGTTTTCATATATGGGGAAAATCAAACACATCCTTTTTTTGAAAAAAAAATATTTCTGGCCAATCAATACAACCGATGCTGTGTTGATTATTGGGGAGGTATATAAGCACTTAGGAGAAGACTCCTATGAGTCCCTTGGACTGCAAGGAGGTCAAATCAGTCAATCCTAAAGGAAATGGGACATGGTGGCTCAACAGGTTAAACTGCTGAGCTATAGGCTGCAGATCAGAAGGTCTGCAGTTCGAACCCCGTGCAATGAGGTGAGCTCTTGTTGCTAGTCCCAGCTCCTGTCAACCCAACAGTTCGAAAGCTTTGCAAGTAGATAAATGGGTACCACCTTAAGTGGGCCAATTTTCTGGTGTCCTGTTGGGTAGTTGGCACCACCGGAGGAAAGGATCGGAGGAAGATCCAATGGCGGCGGTGACGATGGACCCTGATGCAACAGCTACAGGACGTCAGCAGCTGGCTCAGGGCATCCTGGGAATTGTAGTCCAGAGCCTGGAAGAGTTGGTTCCCTTACCCCTTCCCCTCACGCGCGGTGAAAATGGTGATTTGTAGAAATTGTATAATTAATGTATATATATGCTTGTAAGCCACCTAGAGTCCTCCATTAGGGAGGGGATAGGCGAGGTATAAATACCACAATAAATAAAATAAATAAATAAATAAAATAAATCAACCCTGACTGCTCATTGGAATGACAGATATTGAAGCTGAGGTTCAAATACTTTGGCCACCTAATGCAAAGAGAGGACTCACTGGAAAAGACCCTGATGCTGGGAAAGACTGAAGGCAAAAGGAGAAGGGGAATGCAGAGGATGAGATGGTTAGATAGCATCACCAATGCAATGAACATGAACTTGAGCAAGCTTTGGGAGACAGTGGAGGACAGGAAGGCCTGGCGTGCTAAGGTCCATGGGGTCACGAAGAGTCAGACACGACTTAATGGCTGAACAACAACAACAATATAAGCACTGTGAAATTCATTACAATAAATGATTCTGTGGAAGCACCTTTTCCTCTGTACAACTTCTGGTTGAATTGCTCTTTGTACTATGCCAACTTATATGGGCCTATTCAGATGTGAGTGCAATTGCCATCAAAGGGGCTAATTCTCATGTAAAAGGATAGTAGGACCCAGCCTTCTCAAATTGAATAGAGTCAGTTTGGTCTAGTGGTTAAGGCAATGAGCTAGAAACCAGGAGACTGAGTGTTCTAGTCCCGCCTTAGGCATGAAAGCCAGCTGGGTGACCTTGGGCCAGTCACTCTCTCTCAGCCCAACTCACCTCACAGGGTTGTTGTTGTGGGGAAAATAGAAGGAGGAAGGAGTATTAGGTATGTTAGCCGCCTTCAGTTATTTATAAAATTATTAAAGGTGGGATAGAAAATAAATAATAAATAAATAAATTTGAACACCAGAAAAACCAGATAGCACTGATGCCTTTGGAATTTTACCACAGCTTCTGATACAGGGCAAACATTCCTTCACCTCTACTTCATCCCTTCTGACCATAATCTAATATATAAAATGCATGTTATATATCAGGAAGGTAGTCTGAAGGGTGGAGGTGAAGGAATCTAAATAAAAAAAATCATCAAGAAAATATTGTATTTGTGACTCATGTTACTTGCATCAGACGTTGATAGATTTGCTCACAAATTGCTCTGCTCTCCTGCTATACATTGTCCTGTAGATAGTCTTCTTGGCGATCACTCGTAGCCAAGTAAGATTGTCATCCAGGGGTAAAATCTTAATAGTGGATCCGTAGGTAGCTGTAAGGACCAGTTCTGGATCTGCACAACCTCCCACAATGAGGGCATAGGTTTCCAGGTCGAAGACAGTCATGATGAGGGTTTGCTTGATGTGCTCGTTTCTCCCTTTCGCCCTGTACTCGTGCTTCTTCAAAGTCCATAGTGCCTTTAATAAAGGCTGACCTCCAGTTGAAACGTTAATGTGTTAGGGCTTTCCAGTTCTTGGTGGGATAAAGTTTTTATTATTTTTAAAGACAAAGATAAAAAACTACAAAAAAAACCCAAAAACTGTAGAAAAAAAAAGAAAAAAAACTTCTGGTGGGAAATGGACTGAACAACCTTGCCTGTGAGCTCTGTAGTCAGAGTTGGCAACGTGCCAGTTTTTTCTGGAAACAGGCAGGTTTTTCTGTAGCCCCAAGTGTTTTTACGGATTAAGGAAAATGCTGAGAATCGACCCACTTGTCCTCCAGACAGTGAGTTGCAGCCAGGAGGTCGTGGACAGTGTCTGCGACTGAGCGGTAAGACTTCACCAGGAGGCTGGGATTTCATCTCTTTCTGACCCATGTATGCAACCACTTAAAGTTGAAGTAAGTCCTGCCTTCCCATTTCTTAAGCAACCAATTTGTTTTTTAAAGTTTTGTACCTTAACAGAAGCTTTTTATAGTGAGAAAAAGCGGAATCTTTTGGTGAATATAGTTATTTTTGGAGAATTTTAACTATAAAAAATGGTTCCCATCTGGATTGCATTGAGGGCTGAAACTGTAAGATTGCCTTTCCGTTGTTATCTTTGGTGCTGAATCTGAAGGACAGAGTGTTTTCCTACATGTTGCTTTTGATTTCTTATTTTAAACTCTTGGCTTTCTGTTTACTTTCTTTGAGTTGTCTGCTAGTATATATTCCTTTGTTAATTTTGGATAAATTCACTAACCTCAATTTCTGTGAGTTAACTCTTTAGGGGGTGCCATAATTTACTGTTTGAACTATGGAAGATTTTAAAGAAGATTTTAAAGAAGACTTCATAGAATTTCATTGTCAGCGAAAAGAGATTTTTCTAAGGGTTGTCAAGTTATTTTGCAGATTGTTTGGGACATTCGAGATGAGATTCTGGCTAAAATGGTTCAACTATATAAAAATATTGTGATGGAAGAAGAAGCTGGAAAAGATTGCGATTTTACTGCTGTAAGGGAGATTGAAGTATTCCCAGCTGAAGACTCTGGATTGGTGTTTAAGGGGTTAAAGCGATTGTTTAAGATTGCACAAGAAACTGCAATACTGGGGAAATATTGTGACAATCTGAATCAATGTTATGGGAAAGAAGAGTATTTCCTCATCAGTAGAGGAAATGATGGTATTCTAGAAACACAAGTCTACCGAAAATCTACTCACACTAACCAAGTGCTCCACTACCAAAGCAATAACTCAACCTCTCACAAGAGGAGCTGTGTAAGAACACTATTCAGGCGAGCACAAATGCACTGCAACAACCCAGAGCACCAGAAAAAGGAAACAGACCACTTATATAGCACCTTCCAGCAAAATGGATACCCACACAACTTTATCAAAAAGTGACTGACCACTCAACCCACCACAGCAAAACCAACAGAAGCTATGAAAAGGATTACACTGCCATACATCAGAAACATCTCAGAAACTACTAAGAGACTGTTAAAACCACATGGCATCACCATAGCACACAAACCAACCAAAACCCTTCAGAACATCATAAGTAACCCTAAAGACCTAGTAGCCCAAGAAGAAAAAACAGGAGTTATCTACAACATACAGTGTAAGGACTGTAGCAGCCACTATGTAGGACAGATTGGCAGAAGAGTAGCAGAACGCATCCATGAACACCAACTAGCTGTCAGAAGACATGATGAAAACTCCTTAATCTCAGAACACATGGACGGACTTAACCATACTTTCAACTGGGAAACTGTGAGCATCTTAAACCAAGCCAAATCCAAAAATGCTAGAGAATTCCTGGAAGCTTGGCATTCAGACAAAGCAGCCATCAACAGACACAGAGAGGTAAACAAGATTTACATACCATTCATAAGAGACAATGGAAAAGCCAGAAGACCAGAACACCTCCTTGCCAGCAATCATCACCCAGATATGCAAAGATTAACACCAAGATTAGCACCAGAGGAGCAATCAAACAGCACAATAGACCCTAATCAAGGAACTATTAACTCAGTCAATCAACCAAGCAGCAAACAACAACCCAATCAAGGTACTACCAAGGAGAGTACAACACCCCCACCAACACAGGCAGGACAAGCCAGGGTATATAAACAGAGAGCAAGTTCCACTCCCTTTTCGCACTGAAGATGTTGCCTAGCCTGGCAATGAAACGTCTGCAAGAAAACAACAAGGCTCAGAGAGAACAAGGACTCCACTGTTCAACCCTGAGCTACAAATATTCTCTTCGAAAGATATGTTATGTGGGAGTTTTTTTTCTCTTTTGCAGGAAAGTTTGTATCTTTGGGGGTTGTTAGGTTGTTGGATCTTTGTAAAAAAATGCTTTTGGTGTAATGGTGAAATATTTAAATGCCCTGGTATATTTTGAGGAGTCGTAAAAAATTAAGAATATTTAATTGGACTGATAATGAGGCTAACATGAATTACAGGATTTTTTATTTGTAAGACTTAAAAGGTATTGACAAGTTATAATAATATTTTATTCTGTTTTTAGGCATAATAGGCTTAAGATTGTTTATTAAAAGGCAGTTAATATTAAGATTGTTTATTATAAACAATCAATTTGTTTGGTTTTACAGTTTGATGCTTATTGTGTAGACAGAAGTACGTATATAGAATAGTAGTAGGAAGAATAAAAATTTAATTCGGGGGCGCGGTGGCTCAGTGGGTTAAACCACTGAGCCATTAGACTGCCGACCATAAGGTTGGCAGTTCGAAACCGTGTGACGAGGTGAGCTCTCGTCACTAGCCCTAGCTCTCTGCCAACCCAGCGATTCAAAAGCTAATATAGCAAGTAGATAAATGGGTACCACTCACGTGGGGCAATTTGCGGGCGTCCATCGGAGGGTCGTCCTCGATCCAAGAAAGACATGGAGAGCGGTGATGATGGCGGAGGACGACGGATCCAGAAATACAAGCTTCTGGACATCAGCAGCCAGTGCGGAGCGAGGCATTCTGGGACATGCAGTCCAATGCCTGCAGCTGAAGAGCCGGTTCCCTTCCTCTCTCCCTATCGCGTGGTAAAAATTGTAATGATGATGTATAATTGGATAATTGATATGTACTGTTGTAAGCCGCCTAGAGTCCTCCAGTAGGGAGGGGATAGGCGGGGTATAAATAAGACAAATAAATAAATAAATAAATAAATAAATAAATAAATAAATAAATGCATTGTTTTTTAAGAGGGAGGGAAATTTGAAGTAGAAATATATATATATATATATTCTTTTTTATGTAACGGGAAGGAGCAATTGTATTAGAGATTTGTATATGTCTTAATGGAAGGATTTATAGAAATAATTTTATCATGGTTTTGCCTTTAATATCATTCCCTCTAGTGAGCAGTCTGGCTTTTTTTCCTGGAGTATGGACTGGTTTGATCTTCTTGCAGTCCAAGGCACTGTCAGAATTTTCCTCCAATACCACAGTTCAAAAGCATCTATCTTCCTTCGCTCAGCCTTCCTTATGGTCCAGCTCTCACAGCCATAGGTTACTATGGGGAATACCATTGCTTTAACTATGCGGACCTTCAATTACCTCCTTAGATATAAAAATGGGGAAAAAAATCAACAATTTAGGTCAACAAGTAGATAAAAAATGGAAGCAATGAAAGAAGACTTAAAAGAAGAATTTAGAAAAGAAACACAAAATATTAGTAAATACCTTATCAGGGGAATCTAAAGAGACACAAGAACAAGTAAAGAAATTAAAGATTAAATCAGAATCTATTATTAAAGATATGGAATACAATTTAGATGCCATCGCTTTAGCAGAAATGAGAGAAAAAGAATTCATATTGAGATTGAGAGGAGTTCCAGAAAAGTCAGATGAGAATACGAGAGAATATATAGTTGGTGCTTTAGCTCAATACTTACAGATAGAAGAAGAAGATCTGGATTCAGAGACATTTAAAGATAAGGAAAAGAGTGAGGACTTATCGGAGATGGGAGCTACCGGAGTGGATTTAAAAAAGAGCTTTTAAATATCTAAATATCATGGACTTTAAATATCTAACATGGAATATCAATGGGGCAAATTCTCCCCAAAAGAGAAAGAAAATTTTTCATTTTTTGAAAAAAATAAAATTGGATGTAATTTGCTTACAAGTGACTCACATTTGTAAAAAAGACATTAAGTATTTGATTCAAAAACAACTAGGAGAAGAATTTATTTCAGCTGGATTAAAAAAAACTAAGGGGGTAGTCCTGTATATACAACAAAAACTTAATCCAAAATTAATATTGACTGATGATGAAGGAAGATATATTGCAGTGGAAGTAAATATACAGGGGATTAAAACATTGATAGTTGGGATTTACGCTCCAAATTTTGATAAAGGATTATTTTATAAGAACTTAATGGACAAACTTTTGGATTTATCATATGAGAATTGGTGTTTTATGGGGGACTGGAATGGGGTGATTAGCCCAATGGAAGATAGACATTCGCAAAAAAAAGTGAAACCTACACAGGGAAAACTACCCCAAACTTTCTTTGATTTAAAAGATATGTTGGACTTACAAGACATTTGGAGACTTATGAATGGAAACTCTAAAGAATATACATATTACTCAGAAAGATACAGATCATTTTCCAGAATAGATATGTTCTTGATCTCTAAAACTTTAATGATGAATGTAAATAAAGCCGAAATTCTACCTAAAATTATATCAGATCATAACCCTGTTTTATTAACTATCAAAGGAAAAAGGAATGCATTTCGATGGAGGCTAAATGAGTCAATTTTCCGGAAAGAAGATGTTGTTGACATATGCAAGAAAAGACTAAGAGAATACTTTCTACTTAACTCAAATAAGGATACCAGTACACAAGTAATTTGGGATGCAAGTAAAGCGTATATGAGGGGTTATTTTATTCAATATAATGCTCAAATGCGGAAAAAGAAACAAGAAAAAATTCAATTGATTTTGGATGAAATTAAAAATAAAGAGAAATGTCTGAGGGCCAAACCAATGGATAATACATTGATAACTCAAATTAAATTTCTACAAAAACAAATTTCGATGATTTTGGTACAGGAAATAGAAACTCAAATGAAATTTACAAAACAGAAATATTTTGAATTTGCAAATTTGCAAATAAACCAGGAAGATGGTTAGCTCATAAGTTAAGAAAACAAAGACAAAAAAATATAATTTCTAATATACAACATAAAGGGAAAATTCTAGTGAATAATGTGGAAATACAAGAAGCATTTCATTCTTACTATACAGCATTGTATAAAAAACAGGATGTTAATATAGCTGAAATTGATGAATATATGAGTAAGCAAAGATTAACTGTTTTAAATGATGAACAAAGAACATTACTTAATAATCCTATAACAAAAGAAGAAATGTTAATGGCTTTTAAGAAAATTAAAAGTGGAAAAGCACCAGGTCCGGATGGACTATCGGCAGCCTACTACAAATACTTTGAAGATGAATTGAGTATTCCTCTCCAAAAAACTATAAATTCAATTTTGGAAACAGGAATTATGCCAGAAACATGGAAAGAGGCTCATATTACTTTGATTCCGAAAGAACAACTAAATTTGAACTCAACAAAGAATTATAGACCAATATCATTATTGAATAATGATTATAAGATATTTACGACAGTCTTAGCGGAAAGATTGAAAAATACTCTTGGAAATTTTATTCATCAAGATCAAGCAGGTTTTCTACCCAAAAGACAAATTAGAGATAATATCAGAAATGTTTTGGATGTATTAGAGTATCTAGAACAACATAATGAAAAACAAGCCGCCTTGATATTCATAGATGCTGAAAAAGCATTTGATAATTTAAATTGGTCCTTTATGTTTAAAGTATTGGAGATTATGAACTTTGGTGGGAATTTTATTAAGTGGATTAAATCAATTTATACACCCCAATCTGCAAAAATAATTGTCAATGGAGAATTTAGTAAACCTTGTGAAATACAAAAAGGCACAAGACAAGGCTGTCCTTTATCTCCGCTTTTGTTCATATTGATTTTAGAAGTTCTACTTAGAGATATTAGACAAGATGATGGTATTCATGGTATCAGAGTTAAAAAAGAAGTTTACAAATTAAGAGCCTTTGCAGACGACCTAATCATTACATTAGAGAATCCACTGGATGGAATTGAATTATTGATGCAGAAATTGAAGGACTTTGGGTCGTTAGCAGGGCTCAAAATTAACTTACAGAAAACAAAAGTTTTGACTAAGAACATGAATTATCACCAACAAGAGAAATTGAGAGAAATTACAGGATATTCTTTGGAGAAAAAAGTAAAATATTTGGGAGTTTATTTAACATCAAAAAATGTTAAATTATTTCAAAATAACTATATCCCGCTTTGGATTGATATTAAAAAAGATTTAGACCGTTGGGGGAAACTACAATTATCATTATCGGGGAGAATATCAGCGATTAAAATGAATATATTACCAAGAATTCTATATCTCTTTCAAACAATACCTATACTGACATCAGAGGAACCATTTAAACAGTGGCAGAAAGACATTTCTAAGTTCATTTGGCAAGGGAAAAAACCAAGAATAAAATATAAAGTCTTGCAAGATTCAAAAGAAAGAGGTGGTTTAGGACTCCCAAATTTGAGACTATACCATGCAGCTTGTGGTCTGGTATGGCTTAAAGAATGGATTGTTTTGAGAAATGAAAAATTATTAAATCTGGAAGGTCATGAATTAAGATTTGGATGGCATGGATATCTGTGGTATGATAAGGCTAAAATAAATGTGGACTTTAAAAATCATTATATTAGAAGATCCCTGTTGAGAATTTGGAATAAATATAAATCAATTTTATGTCATAAGAGACCTTTATGGATTTCCACGCAAGAAGCCTTTTATAGAACAGAAGTAAGAAATAAAGATAAGTGGTTGACATATAAGGACTTATTAAAAAAAGAACAAGGACACTATGTGATAAAATCAAAAGAAGAACTTGCCCAAGAAGGTTATACCTTTCAATGGCTCTCCTATAGGCAACTTATAGAGAAATTTAAATTAGATAAAAAAAAATTAGAATTTGAACAAACTAAATCAGAATTTGAAATACAATTATGTGAAAATGATGAACGTTTAATTGCTAGAATGTATAAATTATTGTTAAAAGGAGAAATGGTAGAGGAACAAGTTAAAGATTGTATGACTCAATGGGCGAAAAATATTGGCCACAATATACAACTTCATCAATGGGAAGATATGTGGACTAAAGGATTAAAATTTACCTTATGCTACAACTTAAAAGAAAATTTTTATAAGATGATGTATCGATGGTATATGACCCCACAAAAACTTTCAAAAATGTACGGGAACATATCCAACTTATATTGGAAATGTATAAAACAAGAGGGGTCTTTTTACCATATGTGGTGGACTTGTAACATTGCAAAAGAATTTTGGACTGAGATACATTCATTGATGCAAAATATACTACAGATACGAATACCATTTAAACCAGAATTTTTTTTACTTGGAATTTGGGAGGAACAAATAGAAAAACATTTCTTTAGAATAATACAGTATATGATCACAGCAGCAAGACTCTTATATGCACAAAACTGGAAAAATCAAAGTGTTCCAACAATACAGGATTGGATGTTGAAATTATTAGAGATGGCAGAAAATGATAAATTGACTTGCTTATTAAAAGATAATTCAAATTGTTACTTTCTTAAAGAGTGGAAACCATTGATGGACTATTTGCAAAAAGCAGGAGGAGTAAAGCTAACATGGGGATTTGATGATTAGATTATATATAAATAGTATATAGTATAATAGACAAGAAAAGTATATGAATGTTATATGAATAACCAGCATGTAAAAACAAACTATCTATTTTATTCGTATGACCATAGTTGGATCGGAGGTTATCCAATTTCTTTGTCTGTGTTTTTCTTTCTTTTTTTTTCCTTTACTGCACTTTTCTTTTCTTTTCTTTTTCTCTTAATTTGTAGTTCTATTTTCATTTCATTCTTAACTTTTAGCTTTGTATATTTAAAATCCAATAAAATTTAAAAAAAAAAACTATGCGGACCTTTGTTGTCAGTGTGATGTCTCCGCTCTTAACTATTTATCAAGATTTGCCATTGCTCTCCTCCCAAGAAGTAGATGTCTTCTGATTTCCGGGCTGCAGTCAGTGTCTGCAGTAAACTTTGCTCCTAGAAATACAAAGTCTGTCACTGCCTCCACTTTTTCTCCATCTATTTGCCAGTTATCAATCAAGCTGGTTGCCATAATCTTGTTTTTTTTTTTTTTTTGAGGTTTAACTGCAACCCAGCTTTTGCACTTTCTTCTTTTACCTTCATCATACTGCTCCTCAGCTCCTCCTTGCTTTCAGCCATCAAAGTGGTATCATCTGCATATCTGAGATTGTTAATGTTTCTTCCAGTGATTTTAAATCCAGCCTTGGATTCATCAAGTCCAGCACGTTGCATGATGTGTTCTGCATACAGGTTGAACAAAATGAATATATATGGTCGCCAAGTAAAACTATTGCCATAGATGTTAATATAGCCAAGAAACCGGGTCCTTAACACACTCAGGGCCCCAAGTCCAGGCACATAACTAGGTCTCCATGGCCTTAAGAAAGGCCAACAGGGTTTGGGTCATCCTAATATCTGAAGGGAGAATCTTTGAGAGGGCAGGGGCTACGGCAGAGAAGGCACATCTCCTAGTCCTCACCAATCAACATTCCTTGGCTGATGGGACCCATAACATGTCCATGTAGGGCTTTATAGGCCATAGCCAGCCCCTTGATTTGCACCCAGAAGCATTCTGTAACCAGTGCAGCAGGGGTGTCACTTAGGTATACAGAGACATACCCATCATTGCCCATACCACTGCATTCTGGACCAACTGAAGATTTTGAGTGGTCTTCAAGGGAAACCTCATGTACAACTCATTGCATTAGTTAAGCCATGAGATGGTTAGGCCATGAGTGATTGTCTGATGGGCCTCCTGATCCAAGAAAGGATGCAATTGGTGGAGTTGTGCAAAGGCCCTCCTGGCCGCAGCTGCCACCTACTCATCCAGCAGGAGCTGTGAGTCCAGGAAGGCCCCAAAATTGTGTACCACCATTGAGTGGGGAAGGGCAACCCCATCCAAGGTTAAAGATGGAATATTCCCAGATTCAGGGTGGCACTAATAACAATAGCCATTCTGGCTTGGTAGAATTGAGTCAGTTCTTCCCCATCTAGGCCCACACAGCCCCCGAGCACTGGGACAGAACCACAACAGCCTCACCTGGCTGGCCTGGGGTTGACAGATATAATTGGATGTCTTCAATATACTGATGAATACAAACCTCAAAACTGTGGATAACCTCACCCAGCAGTTTTATTTCCAGTAGCATCACCTACCTTAGACATTGGTAAGGATGAAAACTGTAGTTCTATCTAGATATTCTGTAATATCTAGAGCACACATTCCCCAACCTTGATCAATGAAAAATGCAACTGGAGACAGAGGTAAATGTGTAGTTTTGGGACTTTGAAATTTATCTATGCTCTGTGATTGACACATACATTTTTTATTATTATTCAGAGGTCAACCATTTCAGACATATTTAGCAGTTGTGATATATCAAAGTTGATAGGTGTTCTATATATAGCTACCCTCAATCTGGCCTGCTAAATAACATGTCCACATCAGACACAAAACAAAATTGTTTGTTTTTGCATTTGAATGCTGCTCCATTCCAATCAGCTCTGAGCACCATACAGCACATCCTCCACAGCTCACTGTATGGTTGTTATATAGCTCCACAGCTGTGGGCACAGGAGAGTAGGAAGCTTATTTACTCAGGTCATTTTTTTTTTACTATGCAGACCAGTACTGCTTATTCTGATCCACAGTATATCTACCACAATCTGTCATGTCCCCAGTATGACCCTCATCCTTTCTGTAACTAGATAAATATGACATACATGTCCCTCTACCTACAATAATCCCTGTGTGGCAAAAAGGATGATAATTGTAGTAGCAGTGTGTATGCATTTTTCAAAATATATTTTACATGCATGGATACAAGCCTAAATCTTACAGTATGTTTTAAAACTAGGGATGTGCCGATCAGTCTAAGTCTGATTCGTAACTGTTTACTTATTATTCCACTCCATCATTATTTGGCATTAGAAAAAAAAATACTGCTTTAAAATCTGCATACATTGTACCACTGTCCCCAATGCCTTGCTGACATGGCTTTTCCAAGTTTCTTTCTTTGCAAATTTCTCTCTCGGATAATTTGAAATGTTCTGCATTTGGATGTCTATAATATGAAAGATCAATGAAGATTGGGATTCTCCTATCACTTCAGTTCTAAAATGCTGCAGATTCTTCAGCTATCTCATTTATGAATTTGTTTTCTCCCATGGATCTCAATTCCTAACCCATCATATAGATACTTTGCTTCCTCAAATTACAAAAACACAACACAAATGTGTTCTATATTGCTATTTTTATTTTTCCTCCGGGTTTGTTGGATTTGCCACATGAAATGAACAAACTGTAAATAAATTGGCTGTTTGGTATAGCAAAATATTTTCTTCTATGTGCCTAGCAATGTTCCATGTATCCCTAGTATTATGGCTTTTGTACAAGAAAGAAACTGTCCCTTGTTGGCATGGCTCTTCAGTTCTAAATTAATATGGCCAATAATATATTGGCTGTCGAAACAAATATATTAAAAGACTGCTTTGTCTCAAAAATAGAATTGCTCATTTGTGACAGGGTAAAAACACTCAGATGTGACAAGAAGAGCAGTAGCAAAAGAAATGACAGACAAATATAAAGTGATGTGCTATTATTATTATTATCTTTATTGCAAGGTCACCAGTACCTGATCCCACCCCTATTTCCAAGTCATCAGCAATACATTGACATAATAAAAACATTCAAAGCCTAATACATGCAACAATGATATAGTATATATTGTTGTAACCCGCCCAGAGTCCCTTGCAAGGGAGATGGGCGGGGAATAAATTGAAATAATAAATAAATAAATAAATAAATAAATAAATAAATAATTCAACTAACAACATAAGCAACTTTGCAGTTCCTTTATATATTATAACCTTGTTCAGGATCCTGTTCATGGCAGAATAAACAAACAAAAAAACCCCTTTAATATAATTATAACTCAGTTGTTTTCTCCTTTCTTTAAAGAGATTTTTAACCCTGAAAATACATTTGGAACAGAGTGCAGATATGATAGGTTTAACATGCTCAGTTTTCTTTCTAACCACTATAGACACCACCAGCATCAACTTAATAAAATAGATTTTTTTTCTTCGTCAGTTACGTTTCTAAACAATTATCAAAGGCAGCTACCTTGTTTGCATCTCTTATGTTTCTGATAATGTAAATAAAAAAGTTTTTATAACAAACTTCAGTAGTGAATGTGTTTAATTCAATAATTAGCCTCTGATTACTGAGGCACAGTTGTTAAATCTCATCCTTTTGGAGGAAACCTGACTTTATATTTTCAAATGGCTTTCTTTTCAGGGCAGAAATAAACTTTATTCTCTTCAAAAGAGTTGATCTCCTGTGTATTTGTATATACTACTTCTCTAAATGTGACTCTAATCTGGAAAGCAATAATTCATGCAACAGGCCTCTCGGTCTATAGGATAATTTCTGCTAAGTATATTGAATACATCAATATATATAATCACTATACATTGAGTATATTTAAAAATCTGGGCATATTTGATGCAAAATAAATGACAAAATCCTCTTGAAGGATGACTCAGGGGAGACAAATCCAAAGCATATATAGAAAACATAACATACAGTATATATAGAAACGTAACATAACAACATAACATAACATAACATAACATAACATAACATAACATAACATAACACGTAACGTAACATAACATAACATAACATAACATAACATAACATAACATAACATAACATAACATAACATAACATAACATAACAACATAACATAACATAACATAACATAACATAACATAACATAACATAACATAACATAACATAACATATATAGAAACACAATCCCTATGTAGTTATTCACTTGCATACACAAAAGGCTTAAATTGAGCTAAGGGACGTAGAAGTGGGGTATATGAGTGTGCACAAAATCAATGTACCCATGGATCCTTTCACACATCTTTGCAATAAATGCCTACATAAAACAAGTGTAACTGGTACTCTGGGTTGCTGGAGTCTTTAGCTAATTTAACTTCTCTAGCATGGTAGCAATGTGCCCCACTCCACACCCTGATATCATTGTAGTGTGCCTAATTACTGCTCCATTCAAATGTCCCAGGAAGAGTAGATGAACTTTTGCCAAACTTTATTTAAACAAGGTGTGTCCAACCCGTGGCCCACAGGCTGCATGTGGCCCTGAACAGCTAGTAATGTGGTCCAAAAAAATCGTAAACTTTTAACATTATTTTGCAATTTTTTTCGTGACTCGATCGCATGGTGCTCGAGCATGGACAGCATAGGTAGAAACAACGAAATGCTGTGTAGGGGAGGGGGCAGTGCAGTGCTAAAAGCACCGCTGCCCACTACACACGTCAGCTGGTGGCAACTTGGCGTTATATATAATATTTCAACCTACCTATACGTGTTCTCTGATGACAGGTGTTTATTGTTATTATTATTAAGTAGACATGTAAGTTTTCTTATTTGATTATTAAACTTTGCTTTGTTTATCTGCCTACCAAACAATTTATGATGGGATTGTTGTGTTATTTCTTTTAAAAAAAATATTTCTAAATAAATTTATTCCAGCATGGCTTCAACGTCATTTCAGCAGAAAACAGAAACAAACAAACAAAAAAGGAAAATCGCGGATGACAAAAGAGTATTCAACTAAAAATGGACAGATGAGTACTTTTTTGTCGAGACAAATACTAAGGCAATATGCTTAATTAGTAGGGGAAATGTGTCAGTTTTCAAAGACTACAATTTGAAAAGGCAATATACAGAAAAAAGATGCTGCCAAATTTGAAGCGTATCAAGGAATTTGTCATAAAGACAAATTAGTGGAACTGTAAAAAAGTCTGTAGTCTCAACAATTATATTTTTAAAAAGTCACAACTCAAAGGGACTCTATTATAAAAGCTAGTTATTTGGTAGCAAATCTGATTGCAAAAAAATCAAAACCATTTACCGATGGCGAGTTTAATAAGCAATATATGGAAAGCATGGCAGGTATAATTTGTCCTGATAAAAAAAGTGATTTTTCTAAAATCAGTTTGTCTCACCAGACTATAGCCAGGTGAACTGAAGAAATAAGAAAATCTGTCTAAAGAGGTTTGAAGAGTAAAGCTGCTAATTTCAAATGTTACGCTTTGGCGATGGATGAAAGTACTGATGCTACAGATACGGCTCAACTTGCCATTTTTATTAGAGGCATTTATAACAAATATAATGTCATTGAAGAAATAGCTTCTTTGGTGCCATTAAAAGACACAACTAAATATTTTTATTTGTACGAAGCAGTAAAAATGACATTAAAGTGATTTTCTTTAACCATTGTCAACATATCTGGTATACATTATCTACTGATGGAACCCCGGCGATGGTTGGTAAAAGTGAGGGACTTACAAAATTGATAGAAGATGATGGAAGTGCTGCCGGCAACTCACATTTGATGAAGTATCACTGCATTCTAAATCAAGAAAATTTATGCGCGAAAGCTTTAAAAATGGATAATGTCATGCAAATTTTCATCAAAGCAGTAAATTTCATAAGGGCCAAGGGATTGAATCATCGCCAATTCCAGGAGTTCCTTAAAAATATGGATGCTGATTACGGAGACATCATTTACTTTTCTGAAGTAAGGTGGCTAAGTCGGGGTAAAATGCTGAAAATATTTTATGATTTGCGAAATGAAATCAAGTTGTTTATGGAATCAAAAAGAAAAAATTTGTTCCAGAACTTGAAGATTTAAAATGTCTCACAGATTTAGCATTTTTAGTGGATTTGACCGCTCATTTAAATGAGTTATACATGTGTTTTCAAGGTTTAAACCAACTTATCACTGCAATGTATCAAACCATAACAGTGTTTGAAATGAAACTTAAAGTATGGCATGCTCAAGTTATGGAAAATAATTTTATACATTTTAATACATTGGCTAAACACAGTCCTGTGAACAGCGAGAAATATACAGCCTTGCTTTTCAGTTTGATACAGGAATTTGAGAACAGGTTTCAAGATTTCTGGAAAAATCATCAATATTTTGGTATATTTTCGACTCCATTTTCAGTTGACATACAGTAACTACATTACCTCCGAATTTTTAAATGGGATGCATAGAGTTGCAATCAGACATTCAACTCAAAGAAAAATTTGATCGTTTCTCTCTACTGGACTTTTATAAGACCTATCTTCCCAGAGAAAAATATCCCCCGCTTCACAATCACGCCTTATTCATGACATCGCTTTTTGACAGCATGTACATTTGTGAGCAACTATTTTCAAGGATGAAGCACACGAAGAGTAAAATTAGAATTAAAATTTCTGACGAGCACCTTGGGAACTCACTGGAAATTGCAGCCACTTTCATTGAACCAGACATTGATGCATTAGCTTCACAAAAACAAGGTCAAATATCCCACTAGTTTTATGTTGCCCCCTTTTTAAAAATTTTATAATAAAAAATATAAAAAATACATGAAGTTTTATTACTTATATACATTAACTATATTATATATTTTATGTGTGGCCCAAGACAATTCCTCTTCACTCAATGTGGCCCAGGGAAGCCAAAAGGTTGGACACCCATGGTTTAAACCATGACTGGATCATTTACATATGTACATGCACAGGATGGCATGAATGAGCATAAAAATAACCCCTAACCAAATGTCAACTAACAAATCCATCTCACGTACTCAATTAAAAATAATTAAGGAAACCATCTGGTGCTAATAGAGGGGCAGCTATTTACTTTTTCTCTAGGTCATCCTTGGAATCGACTTAATTTTTGGTACGAAGACAGGTTGGGCCCTTCTTGGGCCCTTCTTTGGAGGGCATTCTGTGATATTCCATAATTTATTTATTTATTTATCTTATTAATATAAATAAATTAAACAATTAATATAAATAAAATAAAATGAATAAATATATAAATATTCCATGAGTGGCTGCTGAAGCAAGAGCCTTTTTTATAGGGATGTCCAAACTGTGGAGCTGTCCCCTAAGTCTTGTTTTTATTCAGGTAGCTGCCAAAAGTTCATAATACTTAACACAGCAGTTGTTAATTGTACATACATTACATTAGTACTCAAGGAACTGTAGTAATTGCTTATTTGCTACAAAGCCAAGTTAAGATTTTTACATTGGTTATAAAGAACTCAGCAGTTCAGAATTAGGAAATGAAAGTGAATGCTGTCTTTGGATTGACCTGTCAATTAATCAATCCCTAGAAAACAATAACTTTACAGTTGTGCCACATTAGCCAGAAACCATTTTTTTCCACAATGGTCCCCATATTGTGGAATATCCTTGAAGATACAACTGATATTTCTAATGAGGGTGCTCTGCTGGATGGTAAAAATACATCTATTTATACAAGAATTTCAACGCTCTGATTTTATCAACTTTATCGAATGCATGATATATTACAGTATTTTTATGTTAGGTTTGTGCTTCATTTTCTTTAAAAAAATTGTAAACAATTTCTCTCCTTTATGATAAAAAATTTAATAATAAACATTATGAAGTTATTTTTGCTTTTACTTTGCTTGTATTGTATGTTTATTTTTTATCTGATTGTGTATAATTCATCTACATTTATTATAAGTAGTGACTTACCATGCTTTCAGGTACTATCATCTCCATTTCTTCTATAGTTCCTCTTCAAATCCACAATAGAGAGGCTGATTGTGTGAACATACTATCTGAATTGCTTGACATTCAAGACTATTGTTAGTAATTTAGCAAACATATACATATACATATACATCATATACATCATATACATCATATACATCATATACATCATATACATCATATACATATACATATACATTGCTTTGGATTGCAGCAAAGTTGTTCTGTGCACATCATCAGTTGGATGCTGAGTTTCAAAGGCAATCAATGGCATCATAAGAGAGGGAGGGAGGGAAACAGGAAGGAAGTACAGACATACCTAAATACATAAAATTTATTTTGGGAACCTGTATATGCTTACTTGGTAACATGTTGCATTGGACTCAGTAGGATTTACTTTTAAGTAGAGATTCAATAGATTGTTCAAACCATCTTCTCCAGCTGAGGAAAGTAGTTTGACTGTGCTTATTGTACCTCTTGAATTTCTCCCTCCAGATTCTTTTGTAAAGTTTTCATAAAGCACTAACTCAGCAGGTATAAAACAAGATTGTTATACAAAGGAAGATAGCTAAAACATTTGGCAGACTAATAAGAATTACCATTTATATCTTCTATACCTAATGCTTCCACACTCTATTAGCCAGCCGCCACCCCCACCCCCCGGGAAGTTTTGAGCTTTTAGTTTATCACCTTTGCTTAGACCCTTTCTTTTTGTAGTTATCTTTAAAAGTTCTGTGCAAAATAAGCAGTAATGCCACCATTCAAGTAAAATGAATGCAAGGATTGATGTTTTCCCCTGTTTCCTTCTTGTGTCCATTTGCCCAGACTAGGCATGTCATGGTGTTATGGAAGTGTTAGCTTTTATACTGAGTTGCTTTCACTGCTATTTGGCAGTTCACACTGTGGAGGTTACTATAAAAGAGTCTGCAAGGGAGAATAGAAATATGTCTATATAAAACCCTGAAGCTATCTGTCTTTTTTTCAAAGCCATCATCCTTTTAATAGAACAAAATGATGTCATCAATAAAAAGCCTGTATAAGAACAAATATTAAAGGATAATGGAAACACCACTTCAGCTTAAGGGAGCTGTATTTTTTCCTAATATTATAAACTTTTATTTATTTATAAAACTGACATCCAATAGTGAGCTAATAATAAGAAATTTGACATCCACAGTTCAATTCATGAGGTCTGTAAAAATGCCAGATTTCAAATGATCTAATTAAAAATTGCCATAAGATACCACAGTTTGCAAATTGCTGAAAAATGATAGTTGGCCTTTTATTCTGAGTTGCTTGTGGCTTTCAAATAGTTGTCATTTCCTTATAAATGAAACTGGGAACAAACTTTTCACCATGTGTTAATTAAAAGTGTTATTGCCTTGGCTATGAAAGTCTTTTGAGAACATATGGAAAAAGGAACAGGACTCTGTCCAGCCAAACTCCATTTTCATTACAATGTAAATGCAATTCATTGCAGTACAAGCCCTCCCATCTACAGTTACAACAGTGGAGGACTTCCATTCAATAACTTAATATTTTTTAGAGTTTTTGGTCAAATAAAAATACATGTGCCAGCCTTCTTTCGCCTTTATAACGGACATAGAGAGGTTGGCATTCATAATCCTGACAAACCCATTAAACCATAAAAGAAGTTAACATTGTTTCAATGGCCAGCTCCAGCTCCACAAACCATCAGAGATTTAGTAGCTGGAACTTGATTCAAATGCAATCATTCTTGAGAACTATAATTTACAGGGCTGTTGTCAGGATAATATGGGACAAAGATTTCATGTCTCTTGAAGGAATCGTAGAAATTGCATATGGCAAATCAATGTGTGCAATTTCAGTTAAATGATTATATAAATTTGGTGGTGTAGTATCAGTAATAGAGTGTGCACTCAAACAATCACACACAGGGAAGTTGTATGTTGGCCGCTCTGGCTCCATCATGTGGGAGTCCTTAAGTCCTTTTTATACAACCTGTATTGTTGCATCCTCCCACAGGACTGGAGAGAGCCAGTTTGTTCACCTCTACTATCTATTTTATTTTATTTTTTTACAGCAAAAATTCCTCTCTGCACCTTTACTCAGGAGGAAGATGGTGGAAAACTCTCTGGTTCACAGGTTTTTTGCCTTTTCTATAACTAGGGGAGTAGCAAAACTGTGTGATAGACAAACTTCCCTGTCAAAATGAGATGATTACTGATTTCAGAAGAAGGTGCAAGTCCTTTATCATGTAGATTAAATTTAAGGGTCTGAGAGTTAAAAACAATGGGGGAAAGGAGAATGTGTTATGAATCCTGAAGGCTTTAACTCACAGCTAATCTTCCATCACACACACACACACACACACAGAGAGAGAGAGACCTTGAGTACAATAAAATAAAACTTAGAGTGCAAAAAAACTGCTGAGATATCAGCCTCGCATGTTCGTCTGCCATGCTTCCCTGACTGTTGTACAGGCGTAGTTTGCTGGTCTGCACTTAGTTGCTTCAAGAAGCCTCCCTCTTGGCATTTTTGCATTGCTTGGCGAGGACTGTGATAAGCACCTGCTCTTTCAACAGACATTCTGTCGGGAGGGGGGATGCTTGGAGTGGGAACTGAATTGTTATGGCTGGACTCTGGGTGATGTCAGAGGGACGTTTTGATAATGCTGCTTGGGCACAAAAGTCTTTATTCGAGGCTTCTCCTTGCCCAAAGTGTACTGATCCTAAATAAATGAATCTTTTAAAGTAATTGTCTGAGGGATTTCTTGATTGGGAATTCTGACACTGAGGGTTATCACATGAGATTACAGTACTTCATAACATAAAATGCTAATCCTAATTTATGTCTAATTCAACATTTCCATACATGTTAATTTCTTCTGATTATCCAACCCTCCTCCAGTTGTTGTTGTTTTGGCAGAGCAGGAACCAATCTGAGAAGAAATAGGATTAGAAGATGGAACTTGTCTTTCCTGGATGAAAGACAGAAGAAGAAATGTAAGATTGTCTGTGGGTTTTCTTCTCTTTTTTTAAAGCCCACCAGAATGAGAAGGAAAGTGTTCCTGCTCCTCATTTGTTACTCAGAGTTTGAATTTCCCAGGATTTGC
Source organism: Charina bottae (assembly GCA_023362775.1). Classification (NCBI taxonomy): domain Eukaryota; kingdom Metazoa; phylum Chordata; class Lepidosauria; order Squamata; family Charinaidae; genus Charina; species Charina bottae. Next base: position 24,271,726 of record JALMGJ010000004.1, on the reverse strand, counting down.
TGGTCTCTGTCCACTATTTAGATTGACAGGTCAAGGTTTGATTAACTCATTTCTATGTGAGACTTCCCGGGATGTTTTCGTTCACTCTCATTACAGAATCATGGACATACAACCATATACAGAATGGTTATAAATAACCTTGTGAAATTTATGAAATCCTGTAATGCTGCCTGCTATCTGGGTCGCAAAAGCATAAATCGTAAAGAAGCTTGAGGCTTCCCAACCTAATCAATTGACTCTGGAATAAACTACCATGGTTGCAATAGTTTACAAGCCTTGAAGTTTGGAGGAAAATGAATAATCAACTGACTTTTTAAAATATCCACAAGAGGAATGTGCAAATATCTATGAATTAATTAGAAAAGAGGCCATTTAAAAAGCTGAAAGAAACAGAAATACTGAAGTGAGAGATACACAGATATATATATATAAATTTAAGTTCAAAAAGCAGTTATTGATCCAGAGAAAATATGCATAACCATGTAAAAGCAAAGTGAAGAAATGGAATTTTTATGGTCTTTTTCTTTCTTCAGTTTGGGTAACTGAAGGACAAGACACCATTTAAATCAAAAAGTTTTATAGCTCCACTGCAACATTTAAATTGGGAAGCATAACTCTAAATACTGATGTTCACAAATCTGGTACTTACCAAGACCATCTTCTAATATCACAGAGGTTGGTGCAGATTGCCTAAGTCAAAATGAGCGTGCAATTTTCTTTAAAACGTTTTGGCACAATTCATGCGGTAGCAATTACAAGGCAGAGCAGCCCCATTTAGTGCAGGAAAGACAGTAATGCAGCAATGCCATATTTAACAAAAAATCCATTGTTGAAATATATAACTGCTTAGATACTGTGATGTCTGAAAGAGTTTCTGCATGCACACACACAATACTATATAATTTGCTTGAGGGGAGGGGTTTTTCCACACTTTCTTCAGAATAATTGTTCAGGACCTTTTAGCTCATACTTTTTGCTTACAAAGAAAGAAGTGTTTTAATCATCAGGTTATAATATGGGCCTGAGCCCATATCAAGGAATTCCTCCAGAAACAACAGTTGGATATTGCTAATCAACAAGGAACCCCTCCCTTCCTCTCCCTCCTGGGTATTTTATTTTAAATTTCTGCTATGCACTGCTTCCATATACTAGATTGCATATTATGTTATTAAAAGAGAGCCAGTTTGGTCTAGTGGTTAAGGTGCTGGGCTAGAAACCAGGAGTCTGTGAGTTCTAGTCCTGCCTTAGGCATGAAAGCCAACTGGGTGACCTTGGGCCAGTCACTCTCTCTCAGCCCAACTCACCTCACAGGGTGGTTGTTGTGGGGAAAATAGGAGGAGGAAGTAGTATTAGGTATATTCACTGCCTTGAGTTATTTATAAAAATAATAAAGGCGGGATATTTTTTTTTTTAAAAAAAGATGTGGTTGTATGTATAAACTTGTATACCATGCTAGTTAGTTACCATAATAAAGGATTCAAATTTACATTTGAACTCAGAGGTCTATATTGCTCCTTGCAGTTTCACTGGCATGCATCACTGCCTTAGCATTTTAGCCCATCCGCTCCTCTTATTCTTAGGATTTGTAAAATAAACCTGGAAATATATCTGCCAAAATGGACTTTACTACATCATGGATAGCATCACTGAATGGACTTTATTACCATTACTTTTTTTTTTCAGAATACACACAGACACCCAACAAAAAAATAACATGTAACTAAAAACTGTAGAAAAATGAAACTCTATCTACCAATCTACCTACCCATCTATCTACCAATTTGCCTATCTACCTACCTACCTAGGATTTGGATCAGATAAATTTCTACTTCTATCAGACTGCTTCTATATCTTCAAATATGTAACAAAAGCAAACTCAGGGAAATTTGAGAGCTTTTTGTTGTCATCTTTGTTGTTAAAAAAAAGTCCTCAGGAATTTTTCATTTACAGTCTTATCCATGTGAGAAACCAATGCAGATTTTTTGTACAGATCTTTTGTAACTACCCCAGTATGTAGCTTTAAAAATGTGAACAGTCAAGTGTTCTATATTAATATTGGTTCAAACATCCATCCTTTCCTCCCCTTCCATAGTATTTGTCTCTAAAATTACATAATAATAGGTTTTATGGTGCTTTTAGGATAGTGGCATAAGCCATAAAGATCTCTGTTGAAAGTAAGAAAGTGAGCTTACTGCAAGTCATTACATATGGTTTATATAGAATTTAATACTCAGTGCTATGTGTGAACTCTTTGGGGATATTAAGAATGTTGTAGAGGAATGGCTAAGTGGCTAAAATCCTAATCTATGTTTGGTTAACTTTTAGCAATGTCTCTGGAGCAAATAAAACTCAGCAGCGTTTTAGACTTGATAGCAGATAGCAGTTGATAGCAGAAGTACAGAAACACAGTAACTGAGCAATCTTTTCTAAGATAAATTATGATGTTGGGCATCTTTGGGAGTATGGAGACACTATTGAGAAGTTTGCAATAATATAATGCCATTCCTTGTAGGACTATATTAATGGTTCCTATAAAGCTGACTGAATATTTGTTTTCAGTTACAACAACATACTTCCTTACTATTGAAACACTGTCATTCTGCCTTTTTAGCCTAAAATTGAACCTCCATAGTAGCTCACAACCATTATAAATAAATAAAGTAACAGGCAATCATTAAAAACTGGTGGATTGACCAGGGGCTTGATGAAGCTACATGATTTAATCATGATTTTCTTCCAGGAGGTGTTGAAAGGGAGAGGAACTGCCAAGCACCCAACCAACCTCAATACATGGTCAAGCATGGTTAATTCTGACTGTGGTTAGTCCACTGTAAAACAGAAGACATGTGACTGTTGGGAAGGGGGAATAGAAAGGAACAATACTGAGGATTGAAAAATAAATTATGTCTTCAGAGAAAGGATTACAAATGGATTGCAGTACAGGATTGGATCTGGACCTTTAGGCCTTCAATTCAAAGACGGCTGTAAGTTTAAACAAGAAGAAGAAGATTTATTTATTTATTTATTTATTTATTTATTTATTATTCAAATTTATTCCCCGCCCATCTCCCATGCAAGGGACTCTGGGCGGGTTACAATAAATAAAAATTTAAATTTTTAAAAATTTAAAACTATACAAAATATCTAAAAACACAAACAAAACATAATAAAATAAAATCCAGGATGGGCTTGGACCCGCAGAATAGATAGTAGAGCTATGGGGCAAGATCCAAGATGGCGATCGGAAGCAGACGCCGATCGCTCCCGCTTTGAAGGAGGGAGTCCCAGGCCTTTTTGAGCTCTCGGAAAGCTCAAAGTTAGAGAGCGCTGATCCCCAACCCTATCATCTATTGGTTGGGGTCCTGGGACAAGTTTGCCGGAGTTTGCCGGAGTTCCCTGGATGGATTGGGGGAACGCGACGGAACTAACAACAGACCCGGCAGACGCCCAAGGCCTGGAGAGATTTGGGAAGCTCTGAGTTCTCCCTGTGAGCCTCCCCCGTGAGCCTCCCCCCGTGAGCCTAAAACCTTGCTGGGTTGGGGGGAGAGAGGAAGGAACCCACCCCAATTTTGGTTGCCATTGGAACCCCCACCTGGAAGACCTATCGGATGCATGGGAAAGATCGGGAGGTGGTGGCTTAGTGGCAATGAGAGGAAAGAAGCCGTGAGCTGCTTTTGAGAGATCTTTGGGGGGGAGCTCAGATACGGAGTGAAGACCCCCTTGCCCCTACAAATTATTTACCAATGGGTAGGGGCGACTGGAGAGCGCCCTAGAACTCCGGAAATCCGTACCTCCAGCTTGATATTCGATCTGGAGTAGGCTGAATGGAGTGTAGCTCTCGCAGCACATGGATTGAGAACTAGGCGGAGCTCATGGCCCTTTACGACTGTGGACTTGGTCGTTCTTCAGCAGACCCCTTTGGGGGATTTCTTGGACGGGAACCTGGTGTGGAGAATTGGCGAAGTGGGAGACTGGTGTCCCGGTCCTGCTGTGTGGGACCCTACAAACCCCAATTGTGCAATAACAACAGTGCTGGATGGTGTAGAGGGCAGAGAGAAAAAAACTCCAGAGTAACGAGGCAGCGATGAGACATGGAGCAGAAAGCGGAGTGTGAGCGTTTCGCCAGTAAAGAAGAGCACTATTTTCAATGGTGTTCCTCTATAGACTTTACGAACTGTATATTACAGCATCTCTGGAGAAACTCTGAAGTTGGGTGTAGGGGGGAAATTCCCATGAATTTTATCATCTGGAGAACTCTTTAACAACTTAAAATTTTAATATTCCCCCCGTTCACTTAGAGGCGGCAGAGAGGTGAGAGGGTCCCCGGGTATGTGAATGACGGCTTTCCCTGAGTGTGAGAGAGTCAGGGGATCCAAGATTGTGTGAATTTATGGAAGAGTGCCTACCCCTGAGTGAGAGACAGACGGTGGGCAGGAGTGTATGGTGCCCCCTTACAACTAGTGAGAGGGGGTAAGGGGGCGGAGTGGATGTTGGAAGGTGTGGAGGCCCTCCTGGTGCCGAGAGCGGAAGCTGGTGCGCTGGGGGGCCTATCACCACCTAGAGGCGAGTGTTTATGAGAGATGTGTGCATGGAGGGGACCCTTATATCAACCCAGGGTTTCCGGAGGGCCAGGAGTGGAGGCATCTGGGCCTGGAAATTCTGGGGGCAGTAGGGCAGGCTGCCCCATCAAAGTGGTGACAGGTAGGGGATGTTATGGCAGGAACCGAGGGGCAGGCCATCTTCGGGGAAGACGCCCCCGATGTTTGGTATCGGTGGTGTGTTCCGGCTCCTCAGGTTCAGACCCAGGCCCTGGTCAAAGGATCCTCGAGTGTCCTGGCTTCCGACTGTTGCTACTTAACGCCAAGTCTGTCAATAATAAAGCTCCCCTTATATGTGACTTGATCACGGAGGAGGGGGCAGACCTGGTGTGTATTACTGAGACCTGGCTGGGCACAGAGGGAGGAGTAGCGCTATCGGAGATGTGCCCAGCCGGGTTTCAGGTGTGGCATCAGCCGAGACCCCAGGGCAGGGGAGGAGGGGTGGCGGTTGTAATCTGGGAATCTTTGGTGGCCTTCAGGGGCCCTGCCCCACAAGTGGCCGGGTGTGAGACCCTGTTTTTCAAGTTGGGTTTTCGAGAGAAGTTGGGAGTGTTGTTGCTGTACCAGCCTCCCTGCTGCGTAGCAACCTCCCTGCCCGAGCTGTTGGAGGCTGTCTCAGGGTTGGCAGTGGAGTTCCCTAGACTTATGGTTCTGGGGGACTTCAATCTGCCTTCCCTGGGATGTGCCTCAGGGACAGCTCGGGAGTTCATGGCTATCATGGCAGCCATGGGCCTATCTCAGATTGTTCGAAACCTGACTCGAGACAGTGGCCTCACTCCGGACTTAGTTTTCTTGTCGGAGCAGTGGCAAAGTGATCTGAAGGGAGAGTTAGATCTATCCCCATTGTCATGGTCAGATGATGCCCTGGTGGCCTTGAGATTCTCCTATGCTGCCCCACTCCACAGGGAGGCAGGACCCATTCGATTGGTCCGCCCCCGGCGACTGATGGACCCAATGAGGTTCCAGAAGGAGCTGGGGGTTATTTCCGAGGATCTACTGCACGGTCCATCGGAGGTGCTGGCCGCAGCCTGGAATAGGGAGGCGGCTGGGGCCTTGGACAGGATCGCGCCTGTGCGGCCTCTCTTGCCACATCTGACCCAACACTCCCCGTGGTTTACGGAGGAGTTGAGGGTCTTGAAGAGGGCTAAGAGATGCCTAGAGTGTCGCTGGAGAAAAACGAAGACTGAATCTGACCGAACACAAGCTAGAGCCGCGGTTAAGGCCTACCTTGTGGCGGTAAGAGCGGCGAAAAGTCTATATTTCTCCGCTCTTATTGCATCCGCAGAATGCCGCCCGACGGCCCTGTTTAAGATAACACGATCTCTTCTGGGTAAGGTGGAGGCTGTAACCTACCTGCAGGGCCGTGCGGAAGAATTTTCTGAGCATCTGCAGGATAAAATCGCTCAAATTCGGTCTAGGTTGGACTCCAAGCATAAACCAGAGTCTGGGGAGATGCCAAGGGAACGTCATTACCCGGTTATCTGGGATCGGTTTGATCCTGTTGGGCTTAAGGAAGTGGACAGGATCCTCCGGACTGTAAAGGCCACCACATGCCATCTAGACCCTTGCCCTTCCTGGCTGGTGCAAGCAGCCAGGGAGGTGACATGTGGTTGGGTCCAGGCGATGGTTAATATATCTCTAGGGGAGGGGGTGTTTCCGGATGCCTTTAAGGAGGTGCTGGTGCACCCCCTACTCAAGAAACCATCACTGGACCCTACGATATTGGATAATTTTCGTCCTGTCTCCCACCTCCCCTTTTTGGGGAAGGTGGTTGAGAAGGTGGTGGCGTTACAACTCCAGAGGATTCTGGATGAAACGGATTATCTAGACCCCTTTCAGTCAGGTTTCAGGCCGGGATATGGGGTGAAAACTGCATTGGTCGTGCTTATGGATGATCTCTGGCGGGAGCGGGATGGAGGAAGTGCGTCCATCCTGGCTCTCCTTGACCTCTCAGCGGCTTTCGATACCATCAACCATGGTATCCTTTTGGGACGACTCGGGGAGTTGGGGGTGGCTGGCATAGTTTTGCGCTGGTTTGCCTCCTTCCTCGGGGGTCGGTCCCAATCGGTAGTAATAGGAGATGAGAGATCCAACTCTCGACCCCTCATTTGTGGGGTGCCACAGGGTTCGGTTCTCTCACCTCTCCTATTTAATATCTATATGAAACCGCTGGGTGAGATCATCCGTCGCCATGGGATGAGATATCATCAATATGCTGATGATACACAGTTGTACATCTCCATCCCAGGGGAAGTAAGTGATGCAGTGGCCGCCCTCTCTCATTGCCTGGAGGCTGTGGGGGTCTGGATGGGGAACAACAGGCTTCAGCTGAACCCTGGTAAGATGGAGTGGCTGTGGATTGATGGTTCTTCTGGATCTGGGAAATTATCATCTTTGGTTCTGGATGGGGTTGCGCTTCCCCATTCAGAACCAGTGCGGAACCTGGGGGTCCTACTGGACTCACGGCTCCTGCTCGAGGAGCAGGTGGCAGCCGTGGCCAAAAGGGGCTTTGCGCAACTTTGTGTTGTGCGCCAGTTACGCCCTTTCCTGGATCAGGAGTCCCTCCGTACAGTCACTCATGCCCTGGTCATCTCCCATATAGACTACTGCAATGCACTCTACATGGGGCTACCCTTGAAGAGTATCCGGAAGCTCCAACTGGTCCAGAATGCGGCAGCGCATGCAGTTATTGGTGCCCCTAGATCGGCCCATGTGACACCTCTGCTACGCCAGCTGCACTGGATGCCAGTATGCTTCCGGGTGCAATTCAAGGTGTTGGTTTTGACCTTTAAAGCCCTACATGGCATGGGACCAGGGTATCTGAGGGACCGCCTCATCCCCATAACCTCAAACTGTCCCACTCGATTATGTAGAGAGGGCATGCTTTGGACCCCGTTGGTAAGGGAGTTTTGGTTGACGGGGTCCAGAAGGCGTGCCTTCTCGGCAGTGGCGCCTGCCCTTTGGAACATTCTGCCCCCGGAGGTGAGGCAGGCCCCATCACTCCTATCCTTCCGGAAGAATTTAAAGACCTGGTTTTGCCGCCTCGCGTGGGACGGGAATAGGAATAGCTTCTCATGGGTATGGTTGGTGTCTTAGAGCCCTTTTAAGATCATGTGGGTCCTAGGTTGGTTGAGATCACCCGCTTGGATTTTCTATTTAATTTATAATAATAAGTAATTATATATTGTATTGTATATTTTTAGTAGAATTTTAATTTTATTGTTTGTAAACCGCCCAGAGTCCCCTGTGGGGGAGATGGCGCGGTGATAAAAGTCTAATAATTAATTAATAATTAAATACAGTGATCAGGGAAGTGTTGCAGAAATCAAGAGTGTACGTTTGATATTGTTGGAAAAAAATCTTACCAAATTCATTTCCAAGCCAGGAATAAAATGTTCAGGCAATTGCTTGAAACAGAGGTAAGGTTAATTTCTGAGACAACAATGTACAGAGTCAGCTGTCAGAGGTGGTCGTGCTTAGTCTTCCATGAAATCCCTTTTTATAGAGAAACCTTGCTTTTGTTCTTCAAAAGCACGTGAAAGTGTGTCCGCCCTCTAGGAATTCCGAGAAAGTGTACCTATCCGGAGTTCCGAGAGGGAGTGCTCTGCGGTCAGGCACCCTGCTGAGTCATGGTTTCAGCTTGTTTAGCATTGCTGATTGAAGTGATAATCTTTCTGGGGAAAGGATATTTTGTTCTTTAATTAAAGAGATCTTCCAGCTAAGTTCAGCCAGGAAGGAATGTTCATTCGAATAGATTAGCACCTCCTGCTACATTTTAATCTTTGTGTTGAGATTCTAATTGTAATTTTTAACCTTTTGCCCTGATTGAGGCAGGAAGACTGTATGGCAGGAAGACTGTGTGTGTGGAGGAGATTACCTTCCCACAATAGTACACATATATTGCTGAAAGTCTGAGGTTCAGCCCTGTTTGACAGCTGGAAAAATGTCTGACTTTGATTAGACTACTTCAAACATAACCCTAATGGAATAAAGAGGAACAAAAAAAAAAATCATTTAGCACTGAAGATTTTCAAACCTAAGAAAGAAAGATGAAATTAACAGTAATTACAAGATGCTATATTTCTGACAACTGCAGATAGAAAAGCCGGAGCAAATGAAAGTACCAGTTAAAAACGTAGATGGCCTTGATTGTACAATACAATATAATATCTTTATTTCTGTCTTTGACCAGCATAAAGTAAAAATACAGAGACTACAACATTTTTAGTTATAACATAAAAAAAGTCTGCATCTAAAAACTGTAGGAACATTTACTATACAGTTAAATGATGCAGAGGTAAAAGCAATAGCACTGCTATAAAATCAAGATCTGTAAAAAAAACCTATAGGGTTAACTATTTTAAAAGTAATTAAAGTTTAAGTGTTCATGTATATTCAACAGAAGTGTTGAATATAATAGAGTGTCAGGGAGACACAGGAGAGCGGAGGGGGGAGCTTGCCCCTGAGAGGGAAGCGAGCACGTAGCTCGGAAAGCCTGGCCTTCTTTCCCAAACGCCTCCGGGAAGCTCCGCCCTAGGTTGGACTCATATCTTTGGGATTCTTCGGGCACTATCAGTTTAGCAGGATTCTGTATCTAGGTACCAATAAACACTAGAGACTAGATTCCCAGGCTCGGCGTGTTATTTCTGCACCTACACAGGACATAGAGTTAGATAATATAATGCACTAAAACACTAAAAGAATAAGCAGCAGCCATAAAAGCTGTGAAACTGAATAACTGGACCTTAGAAACAAGAGTCAGGCATAAGCTGTGTCAAGCTTGATTGGCTTCAGCTGGCATTCAGTGTCTGACAAATGTTGCAGTACAGCCTGGCAACCTCTGGTGAGGAGGGGGACGGTAAGATCAAAGCAGATGTCTCTGTAAAATGAGCAGAAGAGCAGGATATACTTAGTGGTTTTAACTTGCCTGGCATTGCAGGGCAAGAGAGGTTCTGAGAAGGGGATTCTCCTGGCTTCTAAAACAGCCAAGCAGAAGGTAGTTCAGGAAGCAAAATAAAGAGCCTTCTGTGGTTGGGAGGTTCTAGATATGTAAAATAGATAGCCAGTGTTACTACCTACATTAGGGTTTCAGGAATGGGAAGATGTGGACTCTTGTCTTGGTCAGTTTGGCACTCTATGCCCAGCACTGTTTTAGGAGGGTCCTGGCCTACTCTCAATCCAGGGAGATTAAATAGAGGGGGCAGCCCAAATGTTGATTATTTGGCCAGCAGGATTTGCTTCCCGTTGAACTAAAATTCATCCTCTGGTGTTGGGTTATGCCTACTGGAGAAAAGGATACTTTTTGGTTGAGTGTATACAACCATATGCTGATCTCCAATTCTACCAGGCCTGCCTCCGGTCACTGACTGGTGTTAGAAACACATTGGGTACCTGGAAGACCACTGTTAGGAATTTGGATTGGACAAGCTCCAGGGAAGCCAAACTGAAAAAAAGAGATGCTGCTGCACTCTGTGAAGAAGTTCTTACCAGTGACTTTGCTTTTAAAGGCCTTGATTAGGGGATAAATGGGTAATGGGAGTAGAAACCAAGTTTTAATGACAACTTTACCCCCCCCCCCAAAAAAAAACCTTTATAAATAAAAGTTTTAATATCTAATAAGATATCTTCACAGTAAATGAGCAAAACAGCAACTTTGTATATGTGTAAGATAAGTGATATCAGGAGTTGGTATTTGAAGCCAACGTAATTGTATTTACTTGCTTATATAGGCTTCAATCACAAACAACTCTAAGCAGGATATATCCCATTAGGGTAAACAAGAATGACTAAAACAAAAATGAAAACAACAATAATGAGAACAAAGTCATAATATTAACTTCACATCTGTCTGAGGAATATCATTTTCATAAAAAAAACAATCACCAATTGCACCAACCTGACACAACAAAATCCTGCTACTGATGAAGGGGTTTTCCCAGGAGGGGTCAGACTTGCCAACTAGCTATGACAATCCTCCTGAACACCAAAAAGAATTCCAGAGATCAGAAGTAACAAAAAGACAAGACAGTTTCATGCCAGGCTTGGCAACCCAGAAAAGCAAACTGAAAAGTAAGAAGTTATTTTTAAAGATTTTTTTTAAGCATTTATTTTTAAGTTGGCGTAGGATACTTTCTGCATTGATTCTGCACAAGTGAGGCTCATTGGTGGACAATTTGGAGTCTGCTGTGCTGTCCTTTCCTCACCCCTCCTTCATCTTCTTTAAAAGGGAAGGGTATTTCAAAATACGCTGCAGTGGAACCCTTGAAGGATATGTTCTCTAAAAAAAAATGCCACTCTTCTATTTTCACCCTGTTCTGCCAAAAACTGGAGCAGCGGCAGGTGTTCTGATGATTCTGACATAGACAGTACTTTTCCCCAAATCAATCTAAAAGCAGCTTAACTGTATTTATTTACCTCAGATCTCAAACTCAAATAAAAAACTGCTGTTTTGAGTTTCAAATCTAAAGTTCAGAGCAAATCAAGGGCAAGTCACATAGGCCTTTGGGAGAAGAATATTAACCCGTCTCTCCTCTTTATGCAAACAATCAAATTTTTACACCTCTTGTAGAGATGACTGGAAAGATGCTGGGTTCACTACTGCTTGAAAGAATGGCTGAGAAAGTAACAATATCAAGTCTTAGAAGAACATTGACCTATTTTTTCTCAGTATGCAAGTGATCAGTCCCTTCCCCTTCTCTCTCTCTCTCTCTCTCTCTCTCTCTCTCTCTCTCTCTCTCTCTCTCTCTCTTCTTTCTTTCTTTCTTTCTTTCAGGGGGGAGAAGATGCTGAGGTAACTGTTACCTGGAAAAGGGGCTGGCTTCAGGGCATAACAAGTTGTGGGTCACCTTAGATCTAAATTTTGTTTTGTTCCTTACTGGAAGAACAGGATATGAGTAACATTAGACCTGACTCAAAAGCTTTGTTGTACTATGCCTGGGAATAGCACCCTGGTGACTCTATTAGATTTTCTTTGGCTTCCCTGGGGCAGATATAATATGAAATCTCAACATTGAGTAAAAGTGTTGACCCCAAATGTGTATTACTGCTGTTCAGCAGAAAAGGGAGAAAAGTGTGAATGGCCCTTAATTCCGAGTGCTTGTTCTGTTTTAAGTAGGGACAAGGCAATTGCTTATTTCCAGATGCTTAGGATGGAGATGACAACTTTATATTTCTTGTATGATAACAAAGCTATTGCTTAGGGAATAGGGAAATGTGGCATGTTTAATAGCTCTAGGTAATATTATGGCAGAACTCAAATATTTGTTTCACTTATTCTGGGAATAGGTGACTAACCTATTACTAACACTAGCCATGTCTAACACTAAACTGGACCTTCTGCTTACAATTCCTGTGCCACTCTTCAAGAATTCAATTTGCCTTTTTTTTCTTTCCTTCTCTTTCTCTCTCTCTTCAAAGTATCATGGTAACTCAGCTGGAGTGTTGGCTGCAATGGTTTAATAAATGGATGTGAAAATCACTTCTTATTCTTCCTGTGCCAGCTTGCCCACTGTTATTTGCCAACAACCTGCCAAAGGCTCTACAACTTGGCATACTCTGATTGTTTGGCATGCTCATTGTTCATACCAGGGGTGGGGAACCTTTTTTCTGCCAAGGGCCATTTTGATATTTATAACATCATTTGTGGACCGGGGGTGGGGTTTGTGGGTGGGAGCCAATTGCGCGGAAGGGGGTGGGGTTTGCAGGTGGGAGCCAATCACGTGAAAGGGGGTGGGATTTGTGGGCGGGAGCCAATTGCATGCATTGGAGGGTGGGGTTTGTGGGTGGGAGCCAATCACAAGCACCAGGGGCAGGGTTTGCGGGCGGGAGCCAATAACGTGGAAGGGGGCAGGGTTTGTGGGTGGGAGCTCCTAGATTTTTTGTATTTCGAGTCCCGCCTGTGGTTGCCTTGGCAGGGCCAGACCAAATGATTTCGCGGGCCTTATACAGCCCGCAGGCCAGATGTTCCCCACCCCTGGTCTATACCATATTCAGAGACAGAGTCATCTCACCAAAGTCTTCTAGCCTGTCGAAATGCTGATGCCTACAGTACATGCATTAAGGTTCAGCAACATTCTGGAAGGAAAAATTTATGAAGAACAGTTGGAGATATTGTGTGTGCCCAGCCTGGAGAACAACAGACTGTGTGGGTACATGATAGTTGTCTTCAAGTAGCTGAATGATTGTCACATTGAAGACAGGCATAATAATTTTGAGTAGTTCCAGAAGACAGAACAAGAAACAATGATAAATTAGACCTCAGGGAAAATTTCCAAATGGTGAAAGCTATTTGTTAGTGCAGCTGACTGCCTTGGGAGGTGATGGACATTTCTTCATTAGAGGTTCTTAAACAGAGGCTGGATGGCCATCTGTGGTGAATGCTGTAGTACTAGATTACAGCAGTGGGCCGAGAACTGGACTAGATGACTTCCAGGATCTCTTTCAACTTTTACATTATATGATTCTGTGATTCAGACTTGTCTCAGAGGGTAACCCTTTGAATGATTAACATGGAATATTGCCAGCAAGCCACAACTTACTAACTGGTAGTTAGTAATCAAATTACACTGAGACTGTTTGTGTGCATGTGTGTGTGTGTGTGCGCGCGCCTGCGTGTGTGCATGCCTTTGAGTCAGTATTGACTCCAGGCAACCACCTGGACTAGTCCCTGCAGTCTTGTTGGCAAGATTTTTGGAAGTGGTTAGCCTTTGCCTTCTTTCTAGGGTTGAGACAGGTGACTGGTCCAAAATCACCCAAGCTGGCTTTGTGCCTAAGGCGGAACTAGAACTCTCAGCCTCCTGGTTTCTAGTCTGGTGCCTTAACCACTACACCAATTGGCTCTCAAGACTTGTCATGGGTTGTCCTAATTCCCCAAAGGAGTGATATTTGCCAAGCTTAAAGAAGGCATGCCTAGTCTGACAGCTAACAAAGCAAGAGGTGAAATGGTCAAAGGGTGGAATTATAGTAGCATTGATTTTGAAAATCCTAGGACTAGCATCTTCCCAAGGGGGCTCAAAAAGCTGCCTGCCTGCCAGTATAAACTTTTCATTTCAGGGTTCCAACATAGAACTTGTTACATTGTCCTAGAGGGACAAGTTTAAATCTTAAGTCCACACTAACTATATGGAGAGGCACACACAAGTCTCTCTCTGTCTCTGTCTCTGTCTCTGTCTCTGTCTCTGTCTCTGTCTCTGTCTCTGTCTCTGTCTCTGTCTCTGTCTCTGTCTCTGTCTCTGTCTCTGTCCCTGTCCCTGTCCCTGTCCGTCCATCCTAAGATTCTCAAATCCTTACTGTGGTTACATAGCAGGCTGGAAACTGCTGCTTGGTTTGCTAATTGTTTTACTGGTTAGCAGACAAGGTCTTATCCCTCCATTGTGCCCTGATAAGCAACTCTGCAAATGGAGCAACAGCAGAACTAACATTTCTTTGAGCTTAATTCAGTTTCTCAACTGTTAACTTCTTTAATATGGCCATTTGGAAATCTTAACTTTGCTTTCTTTCTGCTACACAAATGTTACACTTCTATTCTGGCCCTGCCAATACAACTGGGAGTTCAGCTGAAGTCTCAGCACTCTGAATATGGGTCAAGGCTAACTGGTATAGTATGCACTTTGAGGTCAAATTTTACTTTTACATTATGCGTAACTGGGGCAAGTTTAAGTCTCTTGCCAATGAGTGTATAGTGCCAAGCTAACACTTATGGGCACTGGCCTAAATATTTGCTGCTTTTAAGAATAGGCATAAATGCTCCTTTTTTCTTTTTAGTGTCAGCCTCTTTCTCTCAGGCCTGTCTCTTTTTGTAACATTATATTAGCTATGCTTCTGCAAACTAATAAACATGTGATATTGCCAGCAAACTGCAACTCTGATACAACTGAATCATGCCAGTGATGAGGATGTTCTCTGCCAGAAGGCCAGGCTTGCCAGCTACCTATACCAACTGCCCTAGTATTCCAGAAAACCCAATGAATTGAGGCAGTGATAGTTCATCACTCCATAAGGGCAAGCCAGAGGTTATTCTTCTGAGTCTGCTCAAGAAAGGCCAAACAGGGAACAAATCATACTACCCAAAAGGGAAGCAGTGGTCAATCTCAATTGTCATGCCGGGTCTATCACCCCATAAGAGCTTATTTTTCAAAACAGTTTTAGAAAGTATTTATTTTTAAGTAGGGTAGTACACTAGTTGCATTAGTCCATATAGTTTCTCTGTAGGATCTTTGTTCAACAATTTGGTTGCTGCCCTTTCCTTATTCCTTCTATCTCAGCAATCAAGTGCATGATGAGTATTTCAAAAATGTAGGGTCATGAAACAATTGAAGGTCTCAGACTGAAACCTGACAGGGTTAAAGGACCTTCCATCCCTCATTTCCATCCCTTCCATCCCTCTAAAGCTTTTTGGCACCAGGGACCGGTTTCGCCACGTGGGCCATGGTGGGGGGGGCTCGATGGGCGGGCCATGCGGGCCATGGGCAGGCAATGGGCAGAGCTTGATGGGTGGGCTGTGTGGCCTGGTTCCTAACAGGCCACGGACTGGTACCATTCCATGGCCCAGGGGTTGGGGACCCCTGCTCTAAAGGACCTTCCATCCCTCATTTTCATGGCATTCTTTCAAGCAATAGAGCAAGCTCATGTGTTTGAAGTTTCTCCATTATAATCTATGAACATTACCCTCTCCTTCCCCCCCCCCCGAAAAAAATCCCAAAGCAGCTTGAACTGAACTGGTTGCTCTGCAATGACAAACTCAAATCAATATACATCCTCTTTGATCTCAGATTTCTAATTTAAACTGAATCCATTATAATTTACAGAGACCTATTCCTTAGTCTGGATGCTGCTTATCCAATTCTCACTTTCTCTACTCTAAATAGATTCTTAATAGAATGACTTAATTATGATTTAATTATGACTTAATTATGATTTAAGCCAATTTTCATAGCCATCATTCAAGACTTCAAAATGGTTTACAATATAACATTTACAAGTTCAATTCATCCATTTTAAACTTACTACTTTTTGTATAAAAATAGTCTACATAATGCACAGAATTAGAGCCTTTCTCCCCAGCATATAATTTTAGTGCAAAGTTGCTCTGGCCTCTTTCTGTTTTCCTCCAATGTTCCCACATGCCATTCCCTCATCTTATCTTCAGCCCATTAGCGAGACAGGGTTAAATCAATCCTTTGCTGAACCACTGTAAAAACTGTGTTTTTGACCTTATTTCAACACCATACAAGAACAGCCTCAAGATGCAAAATCAATAGGCTTTGTTGCCCATAGCCTTGAATGGAAGTCAACTTGTAGTAATCAGTGGGGGGGGAAACAATAGAGGCAGGATAGGAGTCACCAATGGGAACAACCATTTTTATGGCAGAGCTTGATGGGTGGGCTGTGTGGCCCACCCATCAAGCTCTGCCATAAAACAAACAAATCATTGTTTTCTGCTGGCCCCATGATAAACTGGCAAATAAATCTACTGAGGACAGTTTTACTCCACTAGTATCTACAACTTGTGGTTAGAGCAGACCTTCACAGATCTCAGTAGCATTTTCAGTACAAAAGGATTGATTGTTGACTAACCAGGCAGCCTTAGTGTGTTACTTTTCTTTTAAAGAACCAAGCATGGCTAATACATATTGAAAATGTGATGGGGTGAGGGCAAATGCAATTTATTTCTTTTTCTTTCTGCTTGAACTGGAAGCAAACAGAATTTTTGTTGTTTCATAAATGACAGTAGCTTGAACGTGACACTGATTTTTCTGGGGGAGGCAGGCTAATGTTGGTTAGCTACAGGGAGAACATTAAGTGGTTCTTGGTGTTCTCAGAATTCTGTGTTTGGCAGGAGTGAAAACAATCTGCTGGTCCCACCCAACTGCTTTAGAAGGATCTAGCAATGGAAAAGGTGCCATGTGAAAGTGTTCTTAATGGTTTGTGGTTATGAGATATAATTTGTCAGCCTACTGTTGTTTTCTTTGTTCTGATTCTCCAAAACATGCTAGGTATTCCAGTTCAGTTTGAAATATTTAAGTGTTTTAATTTTACCTAATGATTTTTGCAAACTTCATTTAAAGGTAGAGAAAGATAACCACACACACACATGCAAAACAGGTTCATTATCTTTCACTACATTCTTGAATAACATATTCTCTCGTTTGTCAGTGTATGTAAAGAAAAATATATTATTCTTGGGATTTTACTGGTCTGACAAGGATCTGCAAACAAGATAATGACTAGCAGCTAAGACTAATTAACTTAGGTTTTGGCTGAGCTCACCAACCTTGAGAGGTAATTGAGGTAATTGACTGCTGCTAATTAACTGCACCTGTATCTGGGTATGAGTAAGCAGAACTATGTGTATATATACCGTGGATGTGAAACATGGTGTGTGGGTAGTTTTTGTATGGAGATAGTTGAGGAGTGCACTTGTAAATATTGTGTGCTGTATAGTAAAGGTCTGTATTTATTTGAAGGAACAGACTTGTTTATTACAGCAGCAGACAAGCAGTTTTTTTTGCAGCAGCAGCAGTGGATGGTGCAATGCTCTATGCACTCTGACATGGTTAGGATGTAGACAGGTGTCAGATAGAAAAGGCTTGGATAAATTATCTTTTTTTAAAAAAAATGATAATACTGTCCGTTATTACTTAAACATGCTGAAGAGTGCTGGAGAGTTTAAATAGTGAAACATTTATGGGGATGGCTGGCCGCTGCAGCTCAAAGGAAATATTGAAATGAACTCCAAACTCTAGAGAATGGTTCAATATATGTGCCCAGTCAACAATATGTAGAGTTTCCTGCTTCCAACTTTTCTTTGGGACATTTCTGAAAGACAGTGTTTTGACTGACAATGATTGGAAATGGTACTTCAAGTAGAATGAGGCCAGGGAAACCTAGTAATCAAAGGAATAGGCTGAGGGCATAATTAGAGGCTCACATAGAAGATGCAGAGTTTACTGGAATATTTGGCTGGGGGTGATTAGAATTGCATCTTGAAACTGAATTAAACATGGGCAATGTAATTGACTAATCAGAGAAATAATGGTCTTATGAGTAACATACATCTTGTTCATATGTAGGTGTACAATACCATGACAATTCAAACTCTACATTTTTCTCTAATTAAAAAAATACTGCATATATTATTTTAAAAATATGATAGATAGTTAATAGTTAGTTAGGTGGGTAGATAGATAGATCACACTGTGCATAAATACTTTATATTGCTTATGAATATAAAAATTGGACAGAATTGGATTAGTAAACAAGTTTTTTTTTTTACTAGTTTTCCTATGAAGCATAAAAAAAGTATTCAAGGTTACCTGGCATGGAACAAAATATCTCTGGTAAAAAGTTTTTAAGTAAAATTATTTTTCAGGTTATATTTTAAGAGAAGAAGGTGCTGTAATAAACAAAAAATGGAAGGGAAAATGTATTCTAGGAGAACATTTATATTTTAGATTTTACATTTTAGAGAAATGGAGTAATTCTGAAGACATCTACTGTAAATTTTTTAAAATAATCATTATCCAAGGTGGTAGGATTGTGGGACAGTTCAACAGAGAGCATACACTTCCCTTAAATGAGCATACTCTGAAAGAAATAGCCAAATTTAATTATTGATACACAAACTACAAACATGCAGTACAAAACTTAAAGCCCCACAGATTTTTGTGAGTTTCACTCACATTATCCCAAGGTAGTGTTACCAATGGTAAAGGATTGTGGGAGTTGTAATATATGGAGGCTGCTTCTTCTATTAAGTCATACACCCTTACAAGCCTGGACTATATACTTACTTGGTTGGTTTATTGGATTTCATGAAGGAGGGGATCAGTCAGACTTCATGTCATTCCACAACTAACAATGCTTAGTTATTCTTAATTCACTGCTCTAAACATTTCCTTTCAAGGCTCTTATTGTCTGGTGGGAAGTTTTCTTATTGAGACTGAAAGTTATGTAGTTGAAAATCATGTCCCCCCCCCCCCCGGGGATCAAGACCATTTGTAAAAATTAGAAAGATACAAGGTAAATAATTTTAGAACTGAGGATGTTTCTATTCAATGTGGAAATTGATTGAGCTGTCCCTTTTCATCCCTTTTCTTGCTCTGTCCAGATAATAATTTGCAAATACCAAGATATAAGGAGAAAAGGTGGTTTACTCTATGCACTGAAAAATGTCTGTATAAACAGGACAAAATGAAATATAATTAATTGCACACTGATTTTCAGATTTTTAAACTTAATTATAATTAATTAAAAGTAGCTTTATTTAATAGTTTATGAACTATTGTCAACTATTTGAAAGCTAATGATCCTTACCAGAGCAAATGGAATTATCTAGGCATGACAGATGAGATTATATTGCCGCTTGGTTTAAAAATCATATATGTACATGGTTAAACTTAAAATTAGTATAGGATTATAGAATTAAGTGAATCTGTTCCAGAAAAACTGGGATAAAGCATTCCATTAAAATCATGCACCTTCTAAAAGGTATGTATTTTCTTCCTAATCTTGACATTACTACCCACCCCCCATATCAATTCATGCTTATTTAATACATAGTTATCAAGAAATAGGTTCCATTGAATTCAATGAAACTTATATATGAATACCCATGTAGAGCAGAAATGGGCAAATCTTTGCTGGTCAAGAGCCACAAAATGTGTGTGTTTGTTATGTACATATTCTCATTTAAACATTAAATTAAATTTTGTTTTTGTTTTTTTAAATAGAGTTTTGTACTCATACTTGAAGCCTAAAATATTTTTATACTATTTAGTGAAGTGTGGTTGATTCTCATATCATTTATTTATTTATTTAAACTAATTGTACTGCATTTTGACATAAGAGATTATATGACTACATACAGTGAAAACAATCACAAATAATTGTAAAATGCAGTATGTTAAACCAAAACAGCAAATAAATGGTTGGTCTGTCTGTTCAAAATGCATGTAATGTTAATAAACATTTAAGCTCAAATTTCTGGTTCACTCTTTTATATACTCACTTACTTTAAACACATGTATTAACCTGTCCACAAAATTCTAGGTTTACAAAACAAGTCAATTCCAGTTTAAAATACGTTTAAGAATGAAGTCCTAAGGCCCAACTTAAAAAAATGAGGAAGCTGCACAAACTATTTTAAGGAAGACAACTCCAAAACGATGTTTTAAGAAAAGGTCTGTTTCTTCTGCTCTCCAATAGTGTTTGTAGTTGATCAATGACTGATATAAATGCCATAATCCTACATATAACTTGATCCTAAGCCAATTAGGTCTGTAAAGAATTTTTGTAACAGTGTATGCAAGCAAGCATACACACACACTCACACACATGCACAAACACCTGGAAATATGATTGAATGGTTCCCTGGTTCCCCAGAGTTGTTCTTAGATCTTTAAAACATAACACTTCTATATCTTCCCACCTCTTTTTTTTGATATAATAGGCTAAATTCCTTGTCAGAATGAATGTTCTGATTCAAGAAGAAAACAGCAGTCTTTTGTTATTATTAATTATTAATTTGTTTTGTTATTATTAAAATTGTTTTTGGGAACTGTCCATCTCATACCAGTAACTCTTGGTGGCATACAAAGATTGAAACCACCACCACAACATAATATAACCAATGATGCTGTCATTAAAACAGCAACAGAGTTCCCTGTTGGGGGGAGATGGGTGGTGATATCAATTTAAATAATAAATAAATAATAAATAAATAACCCTGCCCAAAACCAACCAACTAACCACATCACCAGCAGAGCTCAAATGCCAGGAGGTTAATGTAGATAAAAAATAACTCTGAGATTTTGAAATGGAAATGAGAGGTGTATGTAGACTTTACCTTAGCCCATATTGCTGCTACTTGAAACTATATCCTTTAGAACTCTCCTTAAATAAAAGCAAAGCATGAATGTGATGTACAGCTGTATGTTTCAAAGGAACCAATCGCAGGGTAGGCTCTGTAATATATAGTGTATTCAACCCTTCTTCCTCCACCTTATGATTACATCTCACTATGAAAAAGAAAACATTTACTAGTGGAACTTATTAAAGAAAAACACAGTGTTAATGTTTTTTTCCTCATTTTATTTCTCTTCATTCTTTAATGAGCTATTAAATTCCTATAGTAAATACCAACTCCTCCTTGCTTTTCTAAGGATATTTCCCACAGCTAAATATTTATGAAGTGATTAGATGAACATCAGAGTATATTAGAAAGTACACAAAATTGCTACTCTGTACTAAAATTGGAAGTATTCTGTTTGGTATTATAAAATAATTATGTTTCTAAACAGCTTTCATTTGCAAGGAAATCTGACTAAGCAAATGGCTGATATTATATCATAAAAGCATTTACTTATTGCATTAACACTTTAAGATACAATCTGAAGTATAATGCTTATTCTAAGCAAGTGGATGGATATAAATATCCTGTTTGATCAGAGACCCAGCACTTGGTTTGTGAAGGTGTTGAAAGAAGAAAATACCAAGAAAAGCCCATTATCTTACTTAACTGGCTGGCAAATGATGTGACCATAATGCCATCATCCTCTAATAACTAGGCAGACCTAAATGAAATGGCTGCCTAGAGAGAGAGCAGCTTAATGATAAGAGTAAAACAAGAAATACTAGTCAAAGCCACAATACAATATCCATCTAGCTGAAGCAAAAAAACATAATTTTGATCAATCGCTGCTTTGACTCAATTGTTACAGTGACTTACTCATTTATTTATTTACTGGAAAATGTTAGATTGGCATTTGGATCAGTTATCAGGAATCTGTAGGAGGTCTTGAATCTCTGTGTTTATATGCATGGAAGCTTTTTCCAGCCACAGGATAGACTGGGGGAGACTGAACAATGCAAAAAAGAAGTAACATGACAGCTTCACTTCATTTAGAAAAGGAGGGTTGCATTGTTTTGTGAAGCAACTTCAAACTTTTTTTACCCACACATGAGTATTGATTCCCCATGTTCTTGTCTGCATTTATATAAATACAGTAACCTAACTGATCTTTTAAATGGCAGTGTTTAAAAGATCATTCCCCATCCTTGTAAATGTGTGGGCTTGTTGAGCTAATAATTCCCCTATCCTTTAGCTTTGAATGAGAATTTGATTTCCCAAATTATAAGATAGAAGCAGCTATTTTCCATTCTAAGGGAATGAGACAAAGCTATGCTATGAGCCTTACACCGGTAAAAAATATCCCTTGTTCTGGCAACTGGCCTTGAAAATGTGCATATACAAGGCTGTGTATGTACTGTATGTGAATGAAGGACACTTCATAAGACTTTTTTTTTGGGGGGGGGGAAGTGACCTGGGGAAAGACAACCTGGATGGAAAGACGAGGAAGTTCAGATTTGGCTCAAGGGACAAAAATCACCCATCCTAATATAAATTGTCCAAACAAAAGATTTGTGCTCATACCATCATTGAATTATATTTCCACCCATCTGCTTCTGTTCATCATGACTAATCATTTGTTTTTACACAAACTAAACTCCCTCACCAACATCCCTCACAACATAAATACATCACAATGATTCCCCCTCTCCACCAGATTATCATCTTGTCTTCTGGAAGAGACAATACTTTTTCTATTAACATCTGTATGGGACAGCAGTCTCCAAGCAATATGGCTTTTTCAATCTTGATTAGTAAATATTTCCTTCAAAAAAGGGAATTATCCATCTGTGTTTTAATTATTTGTATTAGAAAAATAAAATCACTACAAGGCCACTCTGATTCTTTATCCCTCCCCACAAATAGTTCATTTGCAC
Organism: Charina bottae; assembly: GCA_023362775.1. NCBI lineage: Eukaryota > Metazoa > Chordata > Lepidosauria > Squamata > Charinaidae > Charina > Charina bottae. The sequence continues at coordinate 24,249,344 of JALMGJ010000004.1, read as the reverse complement.
ATGACATTTTATTAAAGAATGGATTAAGTCTCCATTCAACTAGTCAAAGAAATATGTCTTTTTATTTCAATCATTATATCACAGCTGTTAATATAATTAACATATTTTATTAAGTACCTTCTGAGAGATTTTGAACATCTGTAGCACATCCCAAATTAAATTGTGCCTCAATGCTAATTGACCCCTTTTATATTTACTACCATCCCCACCTTATTATTAACTTATGATAAAGAATTTAAGCAAAATACATACCAATAAAAGTTGAAGATTTACATTTATTTAAAACTGTTTTAACCCATAATCAGAATAATTTATTAATAAGGAAGCTCTCCATTAGGTTTGCAAGGAAAAGATCCAGTATGCAAGAAAACATGATCAGGAGAGAGGCATTATTTTTGTTACAAAGTTCATATAAGTGCTCCATCTGGCAGGGAAAGGTGAAGCATGCTTCTTTCAAACACTTCTCTCAGCAAAGTACAAGATCTACTTAGCTTTCCCATGCCATGACAATCTTTGGAGAAGTGGAGGATGTTTTTTTTTAACCATTCTTGGCCTTCTGGCTCTACTGTTTATTCTTTGACACTAGGGTCCCTAGGCTGCAAAAACAGAGAAACCAAAGACACCAAGGGCAAAATGCAAACTCAAGTGCATTGTAAAGCTGCCCATGCTAACCAAATACTCAACTACCAAAGCAACAATCTAAAAGCACACTAAGGAAGCTGCTGAGATAGGCAAAAACATATTGTAGTAACCCAGAACTCCAGAAAGCAGAAATAGACTAATTATATAATATTTTCCAATGCAATGGATACCCAAACCACTTTAAAAAAGTGTCTGTCCATGCAACCAAGCACAATACCACCCATGAGAAGGATAATTCTTCCATATGTCAAAAAGATCACAGAAACCACCAGCAAGTTACTACAACCCCTTGGCATCAGGAGGCAACAAGATCATTCCAAAGCATCGTAAGCAAATTCAAATCCCAGTAGCCAAAGGAGGTAGAACAGGAGTCATAGACAGCATAAAGTGTCATGACTGTGAAACCCACTCTATAGGACAAGCAGGAAGATTGGCAGAATGCATCCATGAAGATCAATTGGCAGTCGGAAGACACAATGAAAAATCTTTAATTGCACAACACAGAGACAATTTAAACCACAATTTCAACCAGTGTGTTGTAGAGATTTTAGACCAAACCAGGTCTAAGAATACAGGAGAATTTCCAGAAGCTTGACACTCTGAAAAATTAGCTGTTAGCAGTTATATGGAAATAAACTCCATGTATAAATCATTCATAAGGAAAACCTAAAGATCAAGGAAAGGGGCAAATTTTCCTTCTTCCTTCCTTCCTTCCTTCCTTCCTTCCTTCCTTCCTTCCTTCCTTCCTATCCTGCGTTTATTATTTTTATAATTAACTCAAGGCGGTGAACATACCTAATACTTCTTCCTCCTCCTATTTTCCCCACAACAACAACCCTGTGAGGTGAGTTGGGCTGAGAGAGAGTGACTGGCCCAAGGTCACCCAGCCGGCTTTCATGGCTAAGGCAGGACTAGAACTCTCAGTCTCCTGATTTCTAGCTCATTGCCTTAACCACTAGACCAAACAGTCTCTCCAGTTTATCACATATCTATTAGCTCTAGTTTTTTTTTTCTTCATGTCAGAAGCACCAAGGCGCTTCTGTACTGAAAGGATTTGTCGGTGACATCACCGTTGCCTGGGAGATGCCCGAGGAGGCTCCTTTCATGTCCCTGTGAATTTTCCCACCGAAGTGGTACCTATTTATCTAATTGCATTTGCATGCTTCTGAACTACTATGTTGGCAGGAGCTGGGACTAATTGCTGGGAGCTCACTCCGGCACACGGCTCGTGCTCTTTACTTGGGATTCGAACTGCTGAGCTGTCAGCCTTAATGGCCTCTGACTCAGCATCTTAACCACTGTCTTAATCTTTGAGCCACTGCGGTCCCTAGCTCCAGTTTATCACATATCTATTAGCTAACACCCAGATAAGCAGAAACCAGTACCATCAAAGAAACATCCCCAAACCCACAAAAGGCAGATAAGACAAGCTGCTATATATAAACAGCCATCAAGCCTCACTTCCCAACCTCAGAGCTCTGATGATGTTACCTGGTCTGATGATGAAATATGTATAAGAAGAAAAGCAAACTCAGAGAATGCCAAGAACTTAAGAATCCAACCTGAGCTACATATACTCTCCACTATTGCAATACCTGTCATTAAACACCGGCAATGCTAACTGCTAACACATTCCACCACTTTGGTATAATATCACAATACACTGATATTTTTTTATTTTTTATTTTTTTAGTGGGTTCCCCTTTATTAAGAAAGAATGAGAAGCCATAACCATTGGCTCATGGAATAAAGTTTTACTTGCTTGCTCAGAAGCACAGTTTACAATAAATAAATAAATAAATAAATAAATAAATAAATAAATAAATAAATAAATAAGAAGCACAGTTTACAAAGCTGTTCTAATGCAATAGCTTCACAATTTGCTTTCTATTGATCCCATGGACTCTTGTCCACCTTCCTTCAAAAAGGTCAACATTCACAGTATAATTGGAAGCAGAGAGCAAAGCAACAGGGAAAAAGTTTGTGTCTATTTTGCTTTGATGAAAGCAAACAGAATAGATCTTGGTTTTAGTAAATCACGTATCTTTCATTATAATATAAAGAAAGGTGATGGTTCACCATTTTGGGAAATGTAAGATTCCCTAACTTATTAACTGTTTATTGGTAAAGACAGATTTTTTTTTCTTTCTTTTTATGCCACACTGCTTTCCTTTAATTTGAGGTTGAAATGCCAACTTCAAGAAAGAAGACTAAAGATTATTTTTAAAAAAGTTTCACAACATTTTAAATAATGTTCTCCATAACATTGCATACACATTTTTACTTCATTTCACACCATAATCTTGATGTGGCTTTGAGGTATTCTACTCAATTCATGTTCCAGTTATAACAGTTGTACAGTAGTTGTTTTCTCTCTCTCTCTCTCACAAACACAGGTGGTATGAGTGTTGCAGAAAACACAGAAATCTCTCCCTATTAACCTACTGGGCCATAATTTCTTCTTCTAATACAGTCACACACAATTAAGTAATGGATGAGAAGGGAGGACAATGGATGTGCACCTGATTGTCAGGTTAATTTTTTATTTATTTAGAAAATGGATATGGCCACCCATCTTAAATACATAATTCTGGGCAGCTAAGAACCAATTCACAATGAAGAAAATAAAATAAAAAACTTAACCAAAGATATCATTAAAATAGGTAAGGTAAGGTTTCCCCTTCCAGTCGTATCCAGCTCTAGGGGGTGGCGCTCATCTCTGATTCTCAGCCGAGGGAGCCAGCATTGTCCATAGACACTTCCATGGTCATGTGGCCAGCATGACTAAATGCCAAGGCGCATGGAATGCTATTACCTTCCCACCGGAGTGGTACCTATTTATTTACTTGCATTTTTACATGCTTTTGAACTGCTAGGATGGCAGGAGTTGGGCGAGAACGGGAGCTCACTCTGTTACACAGTGCTTCCAGGTCTCGACCTGCCGACCTGCCGTCCTTTTGTTCGACAGTTGGTAGTCTTAACCGTTATGCCACCGCGCTGCCCAATATCATTAAAAATAATAAAATAAAAAAGGAACGGAGGCACCATATAGCAAATGCATAGTACAAATACATGTGTATTGGGCTTCTCTAACATTCAGCCTCTAATTCCTGGGGAAAAATCCCAGTCTTAACAGCCTTCTGGAAGGCTAAGAGGGTCAGGACTCTCTGAATGTCAGGGGGAGACTGTTCTATAAGGTAGGCATTGCAGCTGATAAGGCATGTCACCTTGGTCCTGGAAGATGACACTGTTTATTAGAGAGGACCTGCAGTAGGGCCACAGTGTCTGATCTGTTGAGACAGGCAGAGATGCTTAGAGATAGATAGTCCTGCAAGTAAACCAGCATCATGCCATGCAGGAATTTAAAGGTGATAACCAGCACATGGAATTGTACCCAGAAACTTACTGGACCTAGTGCAGTTTGTGGTGTTGCATGAGCAAACTTTGGAGTGCCCCAAATTGTCCACATTACTACATTTTGGACTAGCTGAACCCTCTGAATGTTCTTCAAGAGCACATTGCAGTAATCCAGTCAGGAAGTGACTAAGGAATGATTCTAGGGATAGTTGCGCCTGGCATACAAGTGGAATCTGTGTAAAGCCTCTCCTAGCCATGGCTCTTCAAGCAGGAATCATGTGTCTGGAAGGAACCCCAGAATCTGCATCAACTTTGGCAGAGTGTTAGCTTGCAAAGATAAAAAAATAACCATATACAGAGAGGTGGGGGGGGGAGTCTGTATTTTCTATTTTGCAATGCCCAAACAGAGTCTTTTTATATTGGTTATGTAGTATTCAGATGTCAATATATTCCTTACATAATATGTGGTAGGTAGGATCATTAGAAGACAATCACCCCTTGTAATGACTACAGAACCTATGGTTGCAATAAAACAGTCTCACAAGTATTCTTGGAAAAAACTATTTTACTACAAAGTTACTGCATACAATAGAAAGTTACATCTGAAGAAAGTGTGGGCTTTCTCCTCTTGATAATATCCCCCACAACCCCTCCCCCTGCTCAGGCAACTTAGATGGTGTCTGCTTTCACTCCTGCACACTCTCCACAACCTTGTTCTACCGGCTGGCAGATTACAGACGAAGGAATGTGGGCACGGCCTCTTCTCCTTAACTCTTCCAATGCATGATCTCCGGTGCAGAGGTCCGGAGCTCTGCAACTGGGATCATGACACCCCTATGCTGATCAATATTTTTATCAATAATTTGAAGTTGAAGAAATAGTTATTGAATCTCCTTATGACAGAGAGAACCAGTTTTGTGTAGTGGTTAAGGCACTGGGCTGGAAACCAGAAGGTCCTAACGTTTAGTCCCACCTTAGGCACAAAGCCAATTGGTGACCTTGGACCAGTCCCTCTCTCTCAAAGGAAGAAGGTAATGGCAAACCACATCCAAAATCTTTCCAAGAAAACTGCAGGGAATAGTCCAGAGTCAACAATGACTTGAGAGAGAGGGAGAGAGGGAGAGAGAGAGAGTGAGTGAGTGTTAGTTGTGAGGGGTGCCTAATACATTAAGTGGAGAAAAAGATTTAAAGAAAAGTTCTGGACAGGCTTGAGTGGTAGGCTGAAATGAATTAGGATGGAATTTAACATGAAGAAATGTAAAAGGGGATGCAGTGGCTCAACTGGTTAAACAGCTGAGCTGTAGGCTGACGATCAAAAGGTCGGCAGTTCGAACCCGCGGATGAGGTGAGCTCTCATCCTTAAGTCCTAGCTCCTGTCAACCCAGCAGTTCGAAAGCCTTGCAAGTACATAAATGGGTACCACCTTAAAGTGGGCTAATTTGCTGGCGTCCTGTCAGGAAGTCAGCTCCACCAGAGAGGAGAGGATCAAAGGATTGGAGGAAGATCAAACAGCGGTGGTGACGACGGACCCGGATGTGACAGTTACAGGACATCAGCAGCCGGCTCAAGGCATCCTGGGAATTGTAGTCCAGAGCCTAATAGAGTCGGTTCCCTTACCCCTCTCCTTTCACGAGCGGTGAATTGTATATATTTGGAATTGATGTAAAATTGAATTGTATATATATGATTGTAAGCCGCCTAGAGTCCTCCACTAGGGAGGGGATAGGCGGGGTATAAATAGCACTATAAATAAATAAATAAATAAATAAATAAATAAATTTCTACATCCAGATAGGAAAAATGAAAACAGAATTATAGGATGGGGGATCTTTTGTGGCAGTAGTACATGTGAAAAAGATTTGGATGTCCTCGTTGATCTTGTTAAACATGAATATGCATTGTGATACAGTTGTTAATATGGTAAATTCTATCTTGAGTTGCATTAAGAAGAGCAGAAAGTTCATAATTATTCTATTCTGCCCTCGTGAGACCCCACATGGAATACTGTGTAAAGTTCTGGGTCCCACAGTTCAAAAAGGACTGTGACAGATTGGAGCAAGGTCAACAGAGACTACCAAGATGGTGAATAGTTTGAAATCAAGCTTTACAAAGAACAGTTAAGAGATTTGGGTATGTTTGGTCTATAGAAGAGATGCTTGAGGAGCTACATCACTGCAGTCTTCAAATATCTGAAGGTTGGTCCCATAGTAGAAAGAGTGAACTTTTCTATATCACCTCTATATTGTCTCAAGGGGCAAGAGCAGAACCAATGAGTTAACACATCATGGAAACCTGACTATATTAGCTGGCAGCCAATGGAACAGGCTAGCATACAAAGTTATGATTTGAGCTCTAGTTGATCCCACGCTGAGGAGGGGATGGACTAGATGACCATTAATATCCCTTCCAACTCCATGATTCTGATTCTATGATTCATTAAAAGCAGATCTAAAAATAGCGCCTGCGTCTGAAATTTGAAGACACTTTACATACACTTCACAGTTTAGAAGATTTTGTGTTTGCTGCACCATCACATATTCATAGACCTCAGAAGACATTACACTATTTGAATTGGAAAATCATTCACTCACTGTTCGGTGGTTCTTAATTACAGAATTAGGAGCAACGTCCTTTTGTTTTGGAGAAAAAGGGTTTAGCGTTTAAATTTAGCATGCCCTCTAAATTTAGCCGGACAAAATAATAGACAATATTTTGCCAACTAGAATTCATGCCTGATATATATTCCATATGCCAACAAGTAAGTTCCTTTAAAAACAAAACAAAAACAAAACAATTTTCTCATATAGGAATTTTAGAGTACAATTTTAGAGTAAACCGGGAGGACTTCTTACAGAATTTAGGATTTTCTTTCAATTACTGTCTCCAAGATTGAAAAGATAGCCCTAATTTCAGAGAGGCAAATATGACATAAGGCCTCTTCTTTGGGTTCCTGCAGTGCCTCTTTTCTCCGTGATATGGATGCAGGGTAAATGACGGTAGCATGAATAGATTTCTGGAAGAAGAGATGGTGAATATTTCTTGGTTCCACTCTGCTGGTGTGAATCAGGTCAGTTGGAGGTTCAGCCTCATGGAAGTTCTGACATGATTTTTTTCAAAAAGGAAAAGGTAGGGCTGCCTTGTCAATGTCTATATTATTTTGTAAAGTCTGAGAATAGTTACGAAGGCAACAAGCCACTGTCAAAGAACAGTGTTGGATTCCAGGAAATGTACTACTAAAGCAGGGGTTTTCAACCTTTTTTTTTGCTCATGGCCCCCTTCTGAGCCTCATTTACCTCTGTGATCCCCTTCAGAATCACTGTTATCTGGTAAAAGGGTACTTTGCCCTCTTCACTGTTTATTAATCTAAACTGTGCCATAGAAATATGGCAGGGCCCGCTGGGGTGGCCATACGACACACGTTGAGAACCATTATATTAAAGCACTATATTTGCAGTACGCTGATTTTTAATCATGAAACTTTAGGTATAAGTCAGAGTTCTGGTGAGCAGGGTCCTGACCAGTTGTTTGGTTTACAAAAATACTAATGACATGCTTTCTACTGACTAGTGATATAAAATGCATGCGAATGCATGGCATATAGCAGCTTACCTAGCCTGGGCATTTGCTATAAGTATAGACTTCCTTCTAGTTAGTAACTCTGGAAGTTGAAATCCATACATCTAGAGGACATTGGTATACAGTATGATATCACTGGACATTGTCTAGGTCAGAGCTTTCCAAACTTTTCATGTTGGTGACACACTTTTTAGACATGCATCATTTCGTGACACACTCTTACAGCAGGGCATCATTTCGTGACACACTCTTACAGCAGGGCACAAGGCAGGCACTAGGACCTGTGCGGAATCACAGCAGGTTTGGAGGCAGCAAGGCACAAGGCAGGCACTAGGACCTGCGTGGAATCATAGCAGGTTTGGAGGCAGCAAGGTACAAGGCAGGCACTAGGACCTGCGTGGAATCCTGGCAGGGCTCGGAGGCATCAGCAGCCACGACACACCCAGACACTGCAGCCGACACACTAACGTGTCCTGACACACAGTTTGGAAAGCTCTGGTCTAGGTCATCCCCTATATCCCTCCCAGATTCCAGTTCAAGAGTTGATTCTTCTGGAGTTGACTCTCCTTTTTAATGTGTATTGCACACATATCACATGTTTGTAAAAAAAGTGCATGGCTAAATTGACCATTCACACCCACCATTTTGACATTGTTGATCCACTCACCTCCCCAGGGATGCTCTTGCTCACCCCATTCTATTTTTACATATTTTTATAACATTAAAGGTAAACACACTCTCTCAGGTCAAGTGAATATGCATTGAAAAAAAGTGTTGAGAATTTTAGATGAATTGGAATGTTTTGGAAAAAGTGCTTTGGATCTAAAGGAAGCACAATAACTCTCTGCCTTTCCTTTAAGCAGCCAGATTATTTTCAGGCATTACATGTAGAAAATACTGCAGGGGTCCTGCAGAAACCTGAAGAAAGTCGGGCTGTTTCAGAGAGATTCTGTGTTCATGCCAGGGCCAAACACTTATAAATAATTTGCGAAGCATTGACATCCCTAATGTTAAAATTCACATATATCAGAAAAATTGCATACAAATGTTCTGCTTGATAAGGAAATCTGCATCTGCCAAATTCTTTTTTCCCCCTCATAGAATTCTTGGTAGAAAAAAAGATTGGCTAGAATACTACAATGTTAACACAAGACTGTAAAATCAATTAGATTGACATTGATCAAGAGGTTTCTGCTGTCCATGTGTATAATAAGTACCAAATTCAGCAATGAAATGAGGCAGAGATAGGTGATCTAACATTTCAAATAAGGCTAATTTTTATTTCACACGAACATTTATAGTTCAAATAAATCTATCTCCCACGGTCTTGGCAGAAGCAACCAACACATCTATTTTGGGGGCAATGATCAGTATCTTTTATGGCATTTTCAAAGGTTCACCCTCCCTCCAAATTCTTGGATAGTTGATTATGGAGTTTTCCTTCTTCATTACACACATTGTTAATTCCAGATTTGGCAGGAGTTTCAATGTCCATGTCCACATTATTCACATACTGCATATTTTTTATATTATGCTCACATCTAGCCTTCCTCCGTTCAATATTTAGGGACCAGAAATTTCAGTATTTTCAGTTGCTGTACACATTCCTTTAGTTGTAGTCCCAAGACTTCAGGAGGACATAAAATTGCAGAAGGTTGCTCAAGGTTGTTTAATTATAAAACACTAAAACATACAAAAGGGGGAAATAATTTGAAATAATTTTCAGTACATCAATTTAAGCACACCATTACCATAACAAGAAGATGCATAAAAATCTCAGAGAGTAGAATTCAGATTATGACTGGAGGATTTTTTATGATCTTAACAGAAGTAGAGACCAACAGACTTTAAACAAGCACTGAACAAAAATGACTTAACAGGACAAATGTGTACAGAGGAATTCATTTATTATTATTTATTTCTCTTACAATATTTATAATTTCCCCCAAACTTCACCAGCTCTGGGTTGGGTACATTAAAGTCCAAATTTAAGTGATTTGTGGGGATATGATAATGATGGTTTACCATTAAGGATTTGTTTCCCCTCATGTACTTTCTATGGAGCCAGTTATCATGTGCAAGTCACCTGATACACACAACATGAGGACATAGAATATATATATATATATATATATATATATATATATATATATATATATATATATATAATTAATGTTGGAAGACTGGCATAAAGAGAAAACAAGATTGTACCATCACATTCTTCCCACAAACCATGCATTAATTCTAAGGTCAGTTAGGAAATATATAGTATATATATTCGCTCTTTGAGTGAGATGGGTGGTGACTAAATTTGAAATATCAAATGTTCAAATGTTTTGAGCTGAACTGCTTTGTACAATTTTAGAAAAATCCTTCCCTTCCCTTCCCTTCCCCTTCCCCTTCCCCTTCTCCTTCTCCTTTCCCTTTCCCTTTCCCTTTCCCTTTTGCTGGTTATTCGCAATATAAGACAACTACACTGCCTTTCTCTTGTTAAAAATATCAGTGGTGTTTGGTCTTCCTCTTTTCTCCTTTTTTCAGGATAAATGACAGTAAGGAACTCCTGTTAGGGCATTGGCTTGAACAAAATTTCTATTTAGTCTCTAAAATTATGTTACTCATTGAACTTAGGTTCTTAAATTACTATTTTGTAGGTTACTATCTGGATGCACAAGTAGCCTGTTAACCAGATAGTGAAAACATCTTAGGTTTTGCTTAACCTGAGCAATGACATGACTTAAAAGCCTGGAAAAAAGAATCAATACCCTAAGTGGAATTAATTGGAATGTGCTCTTTCACTTGAGCACATATTGATGATGTTGAACAACTTTTAAATTAAATAACAGAACCTTTGTTGAAATCACAAAAGTAAACTAGCTATCATGAGTTTATTAAGGGAAATTAATTATGACTTCTTTCTGTTGATAGGATGACTCTTCTTTGTTATGCCTTCTCTTTTCAGATATTTTAGGAACAACTTCATTAAAGCAAAGCTGAACATGGAGCAGAATTGCTGGCTAATTTCTTCTCCCAATTCTCATAGTTTGGGAGAACTATAATAACCCATGATGCTCAGGACTTGCACCCCACTTCTTTCCGGCATACAACATAAGCAGAGAGAAAGAGAACAACATGCCTATTTTGCTGTATAATTTTTCTGCTAACTTGACCAGCGTGGTTGGAAAAAGGAAAGTGATATTATTCTTCTGAATCTTAAAATGGCTAGAAACAAGAGTTCCACCATTTTTCACATCTTTTCTGGATTAACCAGTTCATAGCCATCTCTAAAAAGGAATTGAATTGAGTACTAATCCACATTTTTCAAATAGTTGTCAATAATTGTTTTCTTTCACTTGATGAATATTCAGATTTAGGTAGCTTTATTTATTCATATTTCAAATTTTGTCACCGCCCATCTCCCTCAAAAGAGGGACTCTGGTCAGTTTACAATAAAACTAAAACTAAATGCAGATTAAAATACAATAAAAACAGTACCTCTTGAAATAAAATATAAAATATAAAATAATATAAAATATAAAATAATATAAAATATAAAATAATATAAAATAATATAAAATATAAAATAATATAAAATATAAAATATAAAATATAAAATCCAGGATGGAGATATTAAAAGTTCTTAATTGAAATTCATAAATACACAGGGGTCTTTAAGGTGCTAACCACCCCTAGGGTTGTCTGTAGCTTGAATCATGTCAACTGGATTTCTATTTTCTCAGTGGAAACGTTTCGCTCCTTATCCAAGGAGCTTCTTCAGTCTGAGCAAAGTTGGTAAGGGAATCCTAAATATGTTTCTAGGTAGCTGTGTGACCTTACACCTGGGGCTAGGTCATGGTTATATTGAGATGTTATTTTTAAGTCCTTTTACCATCTAAAGGAGAATCGTTAAGATCACCATGCTGCTGTTGAGCTTGTGAAATGGTCTTAATCTTCCTAGGCACAGAAGACAAAGCCGGGAGATAGATGGGAGATAGATTGTGCCTGAGGCCCCCACCTCTATTCAAGGAAGGATTTTCCAAGTTGGCATAAATGGATTCCTTGACCCCTCTCTCAAACCACCTATCTTCTCTGTCTAAAATGTGAACATTAATGTCCTCAAATGAGTGTCCTTTTTCCTTTAAATGAAGATAAACTGCTGACTCTGGTCCTGTGGTGTTACTTCTCCTGTGTTGGGCCATCCTCCTGTACAAAAGTTGTTTGATTTCTCCAATGTATAGTTCAGAGCACTCCTCACTGCACTGGATTGCATAAACTACATTGCTTTTCTTGTGTTTTGGAGTTTGATCTTTGGGGTGTACAAGCCTCTGTCTCAGTGTGTTGGTGGGTTTGAAATATACAGGTATGTGGTGTTTGCCAAATATCCGTTTTATCTTTTCAGACACAACAGCCATGTAGGGAATGACCAGGTTCTTTCGTTTATTCTGAGTCTCAGCCCTATCTGTCACTGTTTTGGGTCTGGTAGATTTAGATTTGGTGAAGGCCCAATTTGGATATCCACAGGCCTTCAGAGCTGTTCTCAGGTGCTGATTTTCATTCTTTTTGGAATCCATGGAGGTGGGGATGGTTTCTGCTCTGTGTGACAATGTCCTGATGACTCCTAGTTTGTGCTGCAGTGGATGGTGGGAGTCAAACATCAGGTATTGATCTGTGTGTGTGGGTTTCCTGTAGATCGCTATTTCTAGCTTGCCACCGGTCCCAATGAGGACTTCACAGTCTAGGAATGCCAGTCTGTTGTCCTTGGTGTCTTCTCTGGTGAAGCTAATGTTGGCATCTATAGTGTTTATATGGTCCGTGGAGGCCTGTACTTCCTGGGCCTTGATTTTGACCCAGGTGTCATCCACATACCTAAACCAGTGGGTGGGCACCGTTCCCTGGAATGTGTTGAGTGCTTTCTTCTCCACTTCTTCCATGTATAAATTGGCCACAATGGGTGACACAGGAGAACCCATGGCACAGCCGTGTTTTTGTCTGTAAAAGTCACCTCTGTATGTGAAATAAGTGGTGTTAAGACACAGGTCCAGAAGATGGCAGATCTGGTTTGGGTTGAGATGGCTTCTCCTTTCAAGGGTGCTGTCCTCTTCTAGTCTCTTCCTGACAGCGGATAGAGCATGAGTGGTGGGGATGCTGGTGAAAAGGGAGGACACATCAAAGGAGACCATAGTTTCATCTGTATCCAGTTTCAGGATCTTTGCTTTGGAAACAAATTATTCCGAATTATGGATGTGGTGTTCAGAGTGTCCAACTAGAGGTGCTAGTATGGTAGAGAGGTGTTTGGCAATGTTGTATGTTACCGAATTAATGCTGCTGACTATGGGTTGGAGGGGTGTTCCTTCCTTGTGGATCTTAGGAAGTCCGTAGATGCAGGGGATGGCTTCTCCAGGATACAGACGGTGATAGGTAATCCTATCGATGGAGCCATCATGTTCCAATTGTTTCAAACTGTCTATTACCTTTTTCTTGTAATTGTTGGTGGGGTCTCTTTTCAGTTTTTCATATGTATGGTGATCCTCCAAAAGTGAGGTAATTTTATTGTGGTAGTCTGCAGTGTTTAGAACCACTGTACATCTTCCTTTGTCAGCAGGTAACAAAAAAAAAAGTACAAGAAGAAGTCCAACTGAGGGGCATCAAATTCAGAAGGCTGGGACAATGCTTTAGGGACATGTCATGTTCTTTTGTCTCCAATATCTCAAAAGGCACTGCACAGACTGTGAGTGAATTAATGAATAAATTCTTTATTATGGCCAAAGGACAGCAACTTAAAATAGCCCACAAGTACAGAATGTTCACACAATAATACAATGTATAATGAAAAAGACTATAACACACAAGCAATAGGATCTCTCTCTCTCCATCCATCCATTCATTCATTCATCCTGGTGGCCTGGAAAGGGATATAATATTTGTTTCCATAGGTATTGATAAAATTTACGGAACAGCAGATTATGATCAACTCTTCTGACAACTTATAAGCCACAAGGGTAAGTTCACCCTTCATGAGAAGTCCTAGTACATCTGTTTTCCAGTAGAGCAGATTTAACATCATCCTGAACACAAGAGAAGACTGCAATGGTTAGGCAGATCAAAGGTAGTAATAAACATGTAGCAGGCTGCAGACTCAGATTGTTTCCAGGACAAATAATAATAATAATAGAAAGCCTTGAGTGCTTTCTTCTCCACTTCTTCCATGTATAAATTGGCCACAATGGGTGACACAGGAGAACCCATTCCCATCCGCTGTCAGGAAGAGACTAGAAGAGGACAGCACCCTTGAAAGGAGAAGCCATCTCAACCCAAACCAGATCTGCCGTCTTCTGGACCTGTGTCTTAACACCACTTATTTCACATACAGAGGTGACTTTTACAGACAAAAACACGGCTGTGCCATGGGTTCTCCTGTGTCACCCATTGTGGCCAATTTATACATGGAAGAAGTGGAGAAGAAAGCACTCAACACATTCCAGGGAACGGTGCCCACCCACTGGTTTAGGTATGTGGATGACACCTGGGTCAAAATCCAGACCCAGGAAGTACAGGCCTTCACGGACCATATAAACACTATAGATGCCAACATTAGCTTCACCAGAGAAGACACCAAGGACAACAGACTGGCATTCCTAGACTGTGAAGTCCTCATTGGGACCGGTGGCAAGCTAGAAATAGGGATCTACAGGAAACCCACACACACAGATCAATACCTGATGTTTGACTCCCACCATCCACTGCAGCACAAACTAGGAGTCATCAGGACATTGTCACACAGAGCAGAAACCATCCCCACCTCCATGGATTCCAAAAAGAATGAAAATCAGCACCTGAGAACAGCCCTGAAGGCCTGTGGATATCCAAATTGGGCCTTCACCAAATCTAAATCTACCAGACCTAAAACAGCGACAGATAGGGCTGAGACTCAGAGTAAACGAAAGAACCTGGTCATTCCCTACATGGCTGTTGTGTCTGAAAAGATAAAACGGATATTTGGCAAACACCACATACCTGTATATTTCAAACCCACCAACACACTGAGACAGAGGCTTGTACACCCCAAAGATCAAACTCCAAAACACAAGAAAAGCAATGTAGTTTATGCAATCCAGTGCAGTGAGGAGTGATCTGAACTATACATTGGAGAAACCAAACAACTTTTGTACAGGAGGATGGCCCAACACAGGAGAAGTAACACCACAGGACCAGAGTCAGCAGTTTATCTTCATTTAAAGGAAAAAGGACACTCATTTGAGGACATTAATGTTCACATTTTAGACAGAGAAGATAGGTGGTTTGAGAGAGGGGTCAAGGAATCCATTTATGCCAACTTGGAAAATCCTTCCTTGAATAGAGGTGGGGGCCTCAGGCACAATCTATCTCCCATCTATCTCCCGGCTTTGTCTTCTGTGCCTAGGAAGATTAAGACCATTTCACAAGCTCAACAGCAGCATGGTGATCTTAACGATTCTCCTTTAGATGGTAAAAGGACTTAAAAATAACATCTCAATATAACCATGACCTAGCCCCAGGTGTAAGGTCACACAGCTACCTAGAAACATATTTAGGATTCCCTTACCAACTTTGCTCAGACTGAAGAAGCTCCTTGGATAAGGAGCGAAACGTTTCCACTGAGAAAATAGAAATCCAGTTGACATGATTCAAGCTACAGACAATTCCACCTGGATGACTGAGAACCTTCATAGACACCCCTAGGGTTGATTATCCCTTTTTATTTATCCATCAAATTTAAGAATAATCAATAAAAAAAACTTTCAGCATGAGATAACTGTTCTTATAGTTTGAATAAATCTACTGAAAGCCACTTCACAATTTTTTTCATCTTTACAAAAATTAGCAATCCTCATAGAGAACAATGAAAATTAGGAAGTCATAATTCGGAATCAAGAAAGGAAATGACTCTCTGACACCTCTTTTTCTTCATCTAGGCTCTGTCTCTATTCCTTGCATCCCTAATACATGATGTCATTGTCTATAAAGCATTGTGGCTGAAATGTTAGTCAAGAGATGAAGTCATTTCTAAAACACATTCAAATCCTGAATGTTACTGTTCTATCATGCAGTTACAAGCATTAGAAGCCCTATTCAGATGTTTGCTTACCCTCCATAATCTTCCTGCATGTTTTGGAGATACTGTAAAACCAAATGGGTTTCATCTCAGTTGGCTATTTTGTTTCCTTGCTAGTTTTGTGCTTTTAGCAGCTTGAAATGTAACTGTCACCATGGCATTATTTAGTAATTTGCATAGCACACTAAAATTGCCTTTTAGAGGTACTACTGGATACACAGTTTCATAAGCTGTCCACATTCAACACTATGATTCATTTGAGCAGTCTGAAGAACAATATTGTTTCTTTTGTTTCTTTTTAGAACTGCCTACGAAAATCTGCGGGATATAAAATCTCAATAAGAGCCAGATACAGACTTCTTTTTTCACATTTTATCTAAGACCTAAAAACATACAACAGAGCCTTGATGTATCTACAATTCAGTGTGCTTATGCAATTTTCCACTGTGTGTTACAGATACTTATATTATTTATTTCTGTTTCTGGCTGTCTCCATAAAATATCTAGAAGAACAGGTAAACCAGTATATTTATGCTCTGTGTCACTTTACATGCATTCTTCCATAACTACATTCTTTTCCCTTCTCCCTCTATCTACAGACTAAAACGAAAACAAAATACACAAACAATTATCCTTTAAAATATAAATAAATCACATATAAAATATTCTATCTATTGATTAGGGTACCCAAGCAACAAGAGTAGGATAATACATTTTCACAACCTGGTTCAATAATTTAGGAAATAATCTAATTTGAGCTAATTTCATGAATTCTCCCATTGCTTGTACTCTGTCCCTCCCATCCCCACCCCCTGAAGGTATATGTGTATTTTGCACATTAAATTATGTGTTCAGGAACATTTAATTTTCACAAAAGAATGAAGACTGCCAAATTTCAAACATACAGGTACAGAAAGAATAAAAATTAGTGACCTTAAATTCGATTTTGATCTTTTTTAACAATGAAAGAAAATCTTGGCAGAATTGCATTAAACTTGAAGGCCTAATTGTTTTTTTCTGAGGTAATCAGATCTGCCATAATTAATATAAATAGCTTCAAATATCTTTTTGTTTGTTTGTTTGTTTGTTTGCTTTTGTCTTTTGTTTGTTTGTTTGTTTGTTTGATGTTTCCATGAAGTCCAATAAAGATCCCTTCAAGTTAAGCTGAGATTGGCTAGGTTTGGAATTCCCTAGTTAAAATGTATCCATACTAATTAAAAGCTAGTTTTGTTTCCAGTCAGGCACTACAACACTCAGATAATCAATCCAGTCTCTTATTGTCATTGCTCCTGTGACTTTCATCCTCTGCTAGCATCACATCTTTAGCATGTTCCTTCCCAGCAAGAAAGCCTATGAAAGGTGCAGAGGTACTCTCATAGGCTTCTAGATGCACCACGGATCTGCATCATCAGACTCCTACCTCGTGTGTAAGATCAGGTAGAAACAGCGATAGTGTCAGGTCTCTGGCAGGCACACAGAGCCCTGCCATTAAGAGGCCATTGGCTTAATCAAAGACCACAGAAAGAACAATCAAATCACACCTCCCAGAGGGTACTCCAGGTCACCAGCAGCGGACCAGAGGGAAGCCTTCAGCAGGGAGGGGGCGGGCGCTCTGACGGGAGGGGGCGGGCGCTCTGGCAAGAGGGTATATAAAGCCGAGACAACACCTCAAGAACCATCCGTGCCTTTAACGAAGTCACCCATGTAAACCAATAAACCGTTTACTTATCCATGTTAAGAGCTGAAGTCGTTCTTGGGAAGAAACGCGTGCGGCTTGTATGAGCGGACCCTCACAGAAAGGCACGGATCAACTAGTCGATTTTCCCGGGAACAAACCTGAGACCCGTCAGGACAACCCCGGTTGAGATCGGCTCCAGCCCACAGTGGCAAACGATCCAGCTAAAATTCCAGGGCGGAGAATTAGCTTGCGGTAGGAATTGCGGATGAAAAAAAAATTTTTTTTTACCTCAGGCAGAAGTAGCAGCCCCAAGGCGGGAAAGGTAAAAGGCGGGAAGCGGCGGCGCGGCGGCAGAGATCGAAGCGATCGGCGCTCCCCAGCAGCTGAGAGGCGGCGGCGGCGCGGCAGCAGAGACCGGCCCCAACAGCTGAGAGGCAGCGGCGGCGCGGCAGCAGAGAGACCGAGCGGCGATCCCCAGCGGCGGAGAGGCGGAGGCAGCGTGGCAACAGCGACCAACGCTCCCCAGCAGCTCGCGGCGGCGGCGGACTTCGGCGACTTCCGGCAGCAGCAGGCGCCCGGCGATGAAGCGGCGGAGACCGGCTAGACCGGCACCCCCTCAGCAAAGCATAGTAGGAAAAGACATGGGCCCGCAATTGACAGAACTAGTGGCTAAGACCCGAACACCTACTTCCCATAGGACTACTGCATTGGAAATGAGACTGGACAGCATGAACCTAAAACTGACTGCCATTCAAATGGCATTAGAGAAATTACTGCAGCAGCCACAGACTCATGAACGGTACGCCGAGGTCGCTAGAGAAAACATCTCACCTACGGTAGTATCGGAACACGGCAGTCCAAAGGAAAGTGACGGGGAGGAGGAGCTGTCAAAGCACAGAAGAGAAGAGGCTTTGACAGCAAAGCTGCCAAGAAACAGAATGGAACAAGGCGAAGAACCCCGTGAGGAGAACGCACCAGGTACGTCTCTCACTGTAGAAGCGAAAGATGCCTATATAAGCACGGGAGTGCAGAGAGCAAAAAAACACAAAGAGTGGGAACAGAACCAGTCATACCACACCCCCACCACACAAGCACAAACGCACAAGGCAGATTGGTCGCTGGGAGGGGGAGAAGGCATGGACCCGCAACGGAAGAAACTAGTCAGCCGCCTGCCAAACTGGCCCGAGTCCTTCGAGGTGGAATACTTTCAGATGGGACTACAGCCAGGACTATTGGACATGGCAGTGGGAAGAGGGGACCCAGAGACCCTCGGTGAATGGCTCCGACTGGCAGGCACCGTAGAGAGCACAAAACTGCGAAGCCGCTCCTACCACCAAATGCAATATGCAGAAAGAAGTAAGTACGCAAGCCCATACAACAACAAAAGAGACTATGTTGAGAAACCATGGGCTGAAGAGAGAGACCGACAAATAAGGCACAAACTGTGCTTCCAGTGTGGACGAGAGGGCCACGGAATACAGGATTGTAAACAGCCTCCGGAAAAGAACAAGGCAAGTGAAAAGCAGAATAAAACTCCACCCTACCGGCATGCAACGGCAAAAGTAGCAACAGAACGGCGTGCATACATATGACCAGAGTCAACTTCGGACGATTCAACAGACGAAGAATTCATACCGGTGGGAGATGACAACGGCCTGGCCTGAAGTGCGTCACAGGACAGGCCTTCAACAGGGGGCACAACGACACCTTGACCACCAACGAATGCCCCACAATACGAGTCAAGAGGTCGTGATGAACCCAAACTGACGCAACCATACAGAAGAGAGGGGTGGAGGACTATTTTGGGCCGGAGGCATGTCAGGTCTCTGGCAGGCACACAGAGCCCTGCCATTAAGAGGCCATTGGCTTAATCAAAGACCACAGAAAGAACAATCAAATCACACCTCCCAGAGGGTACTCCAGGTCACCAGCAGCGGACCAGAGGGAAGCCTTCAGCAGGGAGGGGGCGGGCGCTCTGACGGGAGGGGGCAGGCGCTCTGGCAAGAGGGTATATAAAGCCGAGACAACACCTCAAGAACCATCCGTGCCTTTAACGAAGTCACCCATGTAAACCAATAAACAGTTTACTTATCCATGTTAAGAGCTGAAGTCGTTCTTGGGAAGAAACGCGTGCGGCTTGCATGAGCGGACCCTCACAGATAGTCCCTGCAAATGATCATGCTTTAAATGGTCTTACTGAATGAGCCAACATCATTTTAGTGATAGTGGCAGAGGATGAAATTTAACTGGAGCTGCCAAGTATTGAGGGTTCCAGGCTATATTACTGCCTGAAAGAGCCTTCTCTCGGTACAAAATACAGACTATGTGTTTAGAAAAGGGGAAGAATAAGCCCTTCTTTCCCATCCATTCTGTGGCTGTATTAGCTAGCTCCTTCCTGGAGTTCGAATTCCAAAACAGCACCACTGTTCACAGTTAAAGAAACAGTTGTTCTGCCCAAAAATGTCATTGATGAAAACTTACAGAAATCAACATAGTTTGCTCCCAATGCCCTTGCAGCCTCTGAAACTCATTTGAGTATATTGAGAAGCTGTTTATTGAGTTTAAACTGAGAATGTATGTATATGTTATTTATATATTGGATGGATGGATAGATAGAAAATAAATAGACAGACAGACAGATATCTCAGGAGAATTTATAATTTGATTTGCATGAAAAACAAATATTTGCATAAATATTTAACTGCCCTTGATAGTCATTAGGAAATTTTTTGAATATATAAAAGGCGAAAGATTTATACAATCTGAAGAGAAACCAGAGTATGACCTTGATAGTCATTAGGAAAATTTTTGAATATATAGAAGATCCCATTGCTCACTTTTGATGTGCTTTATGAATATTTTTGGACTATTTGCTTATTTATTTCTAAAGATCCTACTCTTTGCACTGAACAAAGTTGGGGAACCATTCAATGCTTTTGTGACTAATGTGTCTACGGTAAGCTAATGAAAATGTACTTTTGAGCTGTTTGTATTGAGCTACTGCAGTTCCTTGAAAGGAATTCAGATAGACCCAGATAAAGTACAGATTATTTTATTTGGGGAAAACCCTCCCCCTAACATTTTTCAGCTTTGCCTATTTTTGCTATTTATTTATTTATAACTTATATGGCTACTATCTTGTACAAGATAAATATATATCTGCTCCAGAGTTTAAGGGCAGCCTTCTTGGGAACTCCTTTCAGCCAAAAGGAACAAGGATAATGTTTGGTGATCAAAGAAACCTTTCAAAATTGGCACCATCTCCTTGAAGGGATGGAACACCACATTGAACACCCAATTTTTAATGGAACTGTCCATTAAAAATGTACATAATAAACTCTTCACAGGCACACATAGCATCAGAACAGATTTTTTCCTCATTTTAACTTTAGTATCTTCCTAACTCACAGAACAAGCAGATGGATGCTTTATCATGTAAGCCAGAACATGTGTTATGCAACAATCCTTCTCCCATTTCCATTCTATGCCAAGAAAATTTTACTACTACTCCCCACAACAGCTGGGCCACTCTGTGGATATGCTTCCCTAACTGACTGAATCTGTGCTCAGCAAGAGCAGGGACCATATGTTTGAGCTCAGAAATATGACTTTCCAATGGAGTCCTTTCTGCCTTCTTCCCTCTTTTTCTGATGTGGCCTCAGCATTTTCTGATGTTGCCAGTCCTGGATTCAACAGCTGAATCCCCCAGAGAATTGCCAAGCAAAATCTTTTCCAATTCCTATTTAGGAATTGTATTTTTAGATTGTATTTTTATTGAGCTTGCTACCCATCCTTCCACCACAGGGGTGCTTTGAGGGGTGACTTACCTAACTCCTGGGCCATCCAATAAGGGGGAAAAAAAAGAATGTCTCATCTCTAACTTCAAACATGTTATGGTTTTTTATTATATAATTGGGAAACAAGAAAGATGCCCTTGAACAATTGTACTCACTGGTACAGTAGCTTATACCAAGCTATTGAATGAACACTCCAGTATTCAAGCAACTCTCCCCCTCCTCCCTTCCAAAGTGTGCTCACTCTAATAATCTCTGCCAATGCCGCCTCTGGGTGGTTGCTGGCTACAGGTCTTCAATGCACTTGTTTCCACTCCCTCTCATCCTAGCATCTTTTTCTTCATGGAACAAATATCCAAACTGCTCCCCACCTTTTCCTCATAGGTGACCATTGAGCTTTTCATATCACATTGATTGAGCTGCAAAATATTGCTCTAAAATTCCTTGTACAAAGCTTTCTGCATTTCCTCCCTCTCTTGCTTACAATTCATGTCTTTTACTATGAAGAGTGGGGAGTGGGGGGGTTCCTGCTAATTTCAAACACTCTTCTTTTCCTCTTTCTCTCTCATGTCATCTCCCCAATCTCTCCTTTTTATACTACACCAAAGTTGCATTTGGGTGTTTTTCTTAGCTATCTCTCTCTGATCGTCCCAAACTACATTTTGTTCACCTCCATTCTATACTATCTTCCCATTGCCTGACCCTTAGGCTCAGGCTAGTTAAATTGTAACTTAGTATCAGTGTGCTTTGCAATAAAACCTTCTTATCTCTTCTTAAAATATGTAGACAATAATAGTTTGGTCTAGTGGTTAAGGCAACAGGCTAGGAACCAGGAGTCTGTGAGTTCTAGTCCCACCTTAGGCATGAAAGCCGGCTGGGTGACCTTGGGCCAGTCACTCTCTCTCAGCCCAACTCACCTCACAGGGTTGTTGTTATGGGGAAAATAGGAGGAGGAAGAAGTATTAGGTACTGTATGTTCGCCACCTTGAGTTATTTATAAAAATAATAAAGGCGGGATAAAAATTAAATAAATAAATAAATAAATAAATAAATCTGCAATATGTTTCCTCCATCTTCATATACTGTAACTCTTTAGTTTTCCCCCATACATCCCCTTTTTAACCTGCACATGTATACAGTATATGCCTTGTTAGCAGAAAGTCATCAACAAGCAGACTGCATAAAATAAAAAATTGGCAAACTTCATTTCTATCAAAGTTAAAGCAACACACACAATGATTTTCAGCATCTTCAGCAGAGTAGATACATATTGGGACTGAGAGTAACATCACAGTATAGAACATAGTGAAAGAAGTCCAGCAAATTTCCTTAGCTCTACTGTATTGCTAAGCAACTTGGATACAGCACTTAATTAGTGTGGCATCCTAGATGACCCTTGCTTTGGCATTTGAAGGCTCCAATCAAGACTAAAGAAAATTGGTGAACCTGAAAAATGGGTTCCTCTTCCTTTTTATTTTAAAATTACAAACACTGTAACATGTTTCAATCATGACTGTATTATCTAAAAAACAAAACAAAACATGATAATGTTTCAGTTGACCATAATTTATATTAACTTTGTTTTGCTATTCAGATACTAATGGCTCATAACCATGGCAGAAAGATGGAAGATTAATTCATGGTTGCTTTTTCTGCCAGGAGATGATGCCAGGGCAACCCACAAATTGCTTTATTTAAGATGTCCTGCATTAAATGTATGAGGACGGTACCAGTTGCTGGCCTCATTACTAAAGCAGAACAGGGCATGAGGTCAGTGGAAAGTATGCTGGCAAACTTTCTTGCCACCTCTTGGTCTTGAGGAACATCCATTAATGTGGCCATGAGGAAGAGCCCATAGCTGCTGTCTTATTCATAGTTTGGCAGTTTAAATCCTGATACAGTGAAAGTGATTTAAATAACTAGCTGCTGGCAGGATTGCTGTTTCCATAATGAGAAAAGTTCAACTATTAAAAATGTGAATCAGCTACAGGTACCTGCATTACTATATCTGCATTGCTAATTCAAAAAGCATATTTCAAGTGCTTTCAGGTCATGCCCGGGTGAATACACAAGAACACTGAAGAACAGGATTTGATTAACACAAGAAAGAGAAAAGATAAGAGTGCCACCAGCCTGTAAATCCTTGGCAATACATGCACACATTTTTTTTAGAGAAAGTCTTACTTCTGACCCAGTGAAAGTCAAATACTGCAATTTGGGATCACTGAATATAATGAGAATTTGCCAGTACCTTCATGCTTTGGGTAATTTGTTTTATTTCTTCTCCCACCAGCAGTTCTTAATGTAACACTAAATATTTCCCCTAACTGCAGGAAATTCTCTTTAGCAATATCACCCATTCCCTAGTATTTTCTTTGAGATGTGGTGCACATTTTCCCATTTAGTTCACACCAAAAAGATTTTGCTTTTCTTAGAGGGATCCAAAAGATAAAATGTCAGGGTGATGAATGGTGCAGTATGTGTAACATTCCAGCCCTGTGTTCTTCAGTTGCAAAAGGCATAGAATGTAACAAGGGTATGAAATAAGACAAAGAATGTATCTAGTTCTAATGTATTCAACTGCTATCTATTGGCATCAATGCAACCGTGGATGTCCTTCTTGGTAGCCATAAGGTTCTGTACCCCTCCTGACATTGTTTTATTTCAGATTCTTTTCACTAAAATGAATTAAATGCAAACTGCCATGCTGCAAAGTCCACAGTCATTCGAAGGAAGGAAGGAATTGTTTTGCTTAGAAGTTGCTCATATGCCCTGCAAAAAAGGCAATGATATGATGAAATGCATAAAAAACATCTTGGGAGAAGGGGTGGGGTTGAAAGGAGACATGTAGTAACCATTTCTTTTTATGCTAAAAGAGTATTTTGAGAATGATTTCACCCAATATTACACAATTTTGTGAATGTCCAAATTTCTTCCCTAGAGTGGCCATTTTAGGGGAGCATCACCACACATTCTCAACTTTTCAGTTGTGCCCACCAATCTAAAAATGTTGCCTACTTGATCTAATGCCACATATTGCATTCAGTGATCTCCATAAATCATAGAGGCAAGTCTTCTTTGTATGCTTATTTACCCTCTCCAATAGTCACAAAACTCTGTCTGAATATGGAGCTTTATTACTATAAAACAAAACAAGAGAGTGATTAAAAGGGCAGGTTTAGTTGAGTGCATGGAAAGCAACAATGCTTAGGGTAATTAGATTGCCCTAATCACACTTCCCTAAGAATGTTTCCTACAGAAAGAAAAAATGTCTCCCCCTTCCTTCCTCCCTTCTTTATAGGTATATGTGTATTATGTCCTAAAGAAAGTTAGGGTAGAAACCAGGAGACGGTGAGTTCTAGTCCTACCTTAGGCACAAAGCCAGCTGGGTGACCTTGAGCCAGTTACTCTCCCTCAGACCTAGGAAGGAGTCAATGGCAAGCCACTTCTGAAAAAATGATGCCAAGAAAACTGCAGGGACTTGTCCAGGCAGTCCCCAGGAGTCAACATGGACTCAGAAGGCAGAAAAGAAAAAAAAAGAAAGAAAAGAAAAGCTATCTTTCAGGCCCAACCTTCTTGACTTCTTGAGAAGTGGGTACCTGCAAAGTTATCTCCCAGTTAAACCATGTAGGGCAGGCAGATTCTACATGGAGAAGATAGTCCTGAACACAAGAGCCCAGAATGTAATGTCCTTGACAGAGGACTTTAATTCCGACTAGTAAAATTCCTCCTGTTATATGATCCTTATTTGGCTTTTTAATGTTTGACACTTCTACTTTTTGGAAGGTCTATGTGTGTGTGTGTGTGTGTTTGTGTGTGTGCACGCCTTTCTTCAGAAAACCTGTACTAAGATCTTCCTATTGTGATACACAATTCTCCCTCAAAGATTTCCAGATCAATGCAGAGCTTACAGCCAGGTTTATCAATGAGAGGTTAAGACATATGTTACACTTTATTTATCCAACATTTTTTTTTACTGTTCACAACTCATGGCTTTTGTATCTTTTCTTTGTGACGTTGAGCTGAGTTCCTACTGTGGTCTTCTCACAGCACTGAAAGGGTAAGAATACGTATATATACCTGGCAGAATCTTTAGAAAAAGTATTATTTCAAGTGGATTTGTTACACCAAATCTATCCATGTTAGAGGTTTCACAACAAAGAGATTAGTGTAATCAATATTAGCTAAAAAGATAAACAAAACAACCTGAAGCTTTTATATTGATATATCTGGCTCCCTTATTTAGTTTGGTCATCCTGCAAAAAAATCTAGCTTAACCTGATAGTATCAGCATCGAACAAAGGTCTACTTTAATTGTGCATGGTGGTGTAAGCATAACAGAAATGTAAACTGAATAAGAAGCAATGCAGAAAATTATAAACAGATTTTACATTCAGGTAGCTAGTAAAGAGGTAGGTAGCCTAAAGATATGAATCCCTTAGAACTCCAACCATACGAAAAATTATGGTGAACCATCAATAATATATTCATTCTCCTAAGATGTCTGCTAATCACTGTCTATTTACCATTTTAACCAAATGTGATTTGGAATAGTGTAGTACAACCATATTTCTATAACAAGGATATTAGACAAGGAGCACCATGCTGATTTCTAGGTTGTTCTGAGGGCAAGTGAACTATTCATGCCCTTAATTACTTTTTTATGAGAATTCAATTGAGATGTCAAGGGCTGTCTGGATGAATCTATGTAGCTGCCATGTGAACATTGTGTTAGTAGAGATTTTAGCTTGGGCCTGATTAGGCCCATTGTGTTCTAAATTGTTTGCTCTCAAGGACGCTGACTATCCTTGTGATAGAGATTTTTCAGCAAGGTTTCCAGCTGATTTTATAGTGTGACCCAATTCCATTCTTGTGAAAAGACTGCTTTTGATTATTAAGTCAGGATGGTGATAGAAGTTTTCTGTAAAGTGTAGTGGAGGAAGAAATTTGCATCGAGTCATCAGCCTGTTGACCTAGCCTTGAGATCTGCCTTTTCAAACATATAAAGCATAGGAATGGTAACCTTTCAATTAGTTAAGTAGTGATGTTGATGAAATTTGCAACAGGCTTATCATTCAAAGTTTAAACAAATATGGTTCTTAGTTGTATTATGGATCAGCCACCCTCATGTTTACTTGATCCATAATTAATGAGAGGTAGTTCAAGATTCACCTCTACCCTTAGCCCCAGAATCTCACTGATTGCCATTCATTCTCTTACACACCAACCTACCTAATCAGGTTGCTGTGGGGATAAAATGAAATGAGACCCACTGTAATCTGCCATGTGCTCCTGAAGGTAAAGTGGGATATAAATCCAACAATCAATTAAGGTGACGGTCTGTTTGTGCATCTGTGCACTATTCTATGCATCAGCCACCTTTACCACTTTTAAAGAATGCTGAAAACATGGTATGTTTATTTACTTTCTTGGGAGAAACACTTCATCTTTCCTGATAGCATTTTAGCCCAGTATAATCCATAGCTCTTGCTGGGTTTTTCCCCCTCATATTGCAGCATCTGGGACACCTTTTTCTTACTTGCAGTCAGAATATAGGCTATAGGGATTTATTATTCATGACAAACAGTTGTTTAGCCAGTATGCAGATGTCTGCCTACTTCTCATGGTATTGAAGGAACAAGAATAGGCCAAAATATCAGGATAATTCTTCCAGAAAATTAGAAACATCGGAGGTAAATTCCAGGCAAAAATGGGTATGATCAAAAACAAAGATGGTAAGGACCTAACAGAAGCAGAAGAGATCAAGAAAAGGTGGCAAGAATATACGGAAGATCTGTATAAGAAGGATAATAATATTGGAGATAGCTTTGACAGTGTGGTCAGTGAGTTAGAGCCAGACATCCTGAAGAGTGAGATTGAATGGGCCTTAAGAAGCATTGCTAATAACAAGGCAGCAGGAGACGATGGTATCCCAGCTGAACTGTTTAAAATCTTGCAAGATGATGCTGTCAAGGTGATGAATGCCATATGCCAGCAAATTTGGAAAACACAAGAATGGCCATCAAATTGGAGGGATATCATTCCACTTGAGGGAATGATATTAAAGGCAAAACTGAAGTACTTTGGCCACATAATGAGAAGACAGGATACCCTGGAGAAGAAGCTGATGCTAGGGAAAGTGGAAGGCAAAAGGAAGAGGGGCCGACCAAGGGTAAGATGGATGGATGGTATTCTGGAGGTGACGGACTCAACCATTGGGGAGCTGGGGATGGTGACGGCCGACAGAGGGCTCTGGCGTGGACTGGTCCATGAAGTCATGAAGAGTCGGAAATGACTGAACGAATAAACAACAATCAGGATAATTTACACTCCTTGGAGTGAACACGTGTTTATGTGTATGTGGAAGAAGGGGATAGTTTTACATATACTGTATGTTTATGTGTATGCATATATTTGCAGTGTGCGCTTGTGTGTATGTTAGAGAGAATATATACAGTATATCTGTAATTTATAGAAGAAGATTAGAATTATTATCCAAAATATATTATTAGCAGAGATGGATTTAAACCTCCCTATTTGTTTCAGGAAGAACCTAAATATCCTTCCTGATATCACCCTTTCCTTTCCTTTCCTTTCCTTTCCTTTCCTTTCCTTTCCTTTCCTTTCCTTTCCTTTCCTTTCCTTTCCTTTCCTTTCCTTTCCTTTCCTCTCCTCTCCTCTCCTCTCCTCTCCTCTCCTCTCCTCTCCTCTCCTCTCCACTCCACTCCACTCCACTCCACTCCACTCCACTCCACTCCACTCCACTCCACTTAAAAAGACCAATTAAAATAAGAATATTTCAAATTCCCAAATAATTTCAAATTCCCAATAAAATGTCTTGAATGTTAAATGTTAAGCAAAAGACAATAAGAGAGAGAGAGAGAGATTGCTGAGCACAATGATGAAATTATGTGTATAGTTTGTGATAGTCTGAAGATGGAGCAGATCTACATCATTTAAAAGACACTAAAATCAGGACTGGATATTGTTGCTGCTTGCTTTACTGAACTTCTGTCTGTATTGTCTCCAAAAAGGTAAAGCAATAACTTTGTAGCGCTCATCGTGACACTATTAAAAATGTACAGGTCCTTTGCAGTTACTTCAAGTGCACACAACCTAACTGGTTAGTGTTTTGATGGGAGATCTTCAGGATGTACCTATGCTGCATTCCCAGAAGGCATAGCAAACCACCTCTATGTTTTTATCACAAATACTACATGGATGCATGAAATCACCAGAAGCTGAGCTCAGGTCAGAGGAAAATTTATTTTACCTTTTGTCCTAGATATTGCTGGATAGATAGATAAAAGTATATATAATGACAATTTAGAGCTACACTGAAAAAATTGTTGCAGACTCTTTGCTTTTCTGAAATGAGGGGGGAGGGAGACAGGGAGTGCATGTTCCCCTCATTGAGGGAAAACACCAGTTGAAGCTTTGTACAGCCCTGCTGATACCCAAAGCAAGAAAGGAAGCCAGCGTTATGCACATCTTTCTCCATTGGAGAGATGGCTCTATACATCATCATTTCCAGCAAAGTGGTATCAAAATACTGGATACTTTTGTATTCATGCAGAAATAAATATCTTCTTGTCCTTAAGATTTGCTGTAAATTTCGAACCAGAACACAACTTTTAACACCGTGTTTGAAAAGGATTATAGTTCTGCTGGTTTTCTTCCCAGTACACTGGATAGGAACATAAGGAGATGGCATACATTTGTTTGTTAGTAATGGCCAAATACTCACAAGGGAACAAGGGAAGAGTCATTTTGTAGTCACAAATATGCTTTATGTTTAAATCTCCACCTGCTTAACTCTCAGCCAAATTGTTACACATGGGTCATTTCCATTCTTCATTTTCTTTATGAATTGTAAGTAAAATGAATGTGCATTTAAACCCAGACGACAGATGGTATGCAATAGGTACCAACATATTGCTCCATATGTTGATGGAACCTTTCAAAAAATTCCAGACAATATTCATAGATTCTTTCTGTTTTAGGGGATGCAACAATCTTTTAAAGCAAAAACAAGTAGTTTGCTACAAGTCATGGTCATGACTTCAGTAGGTGAGTTGGGACCTACCCAACCTTTGGAGCCTTATGGTCTGATTGCAGAAACACCAGCAATCAAGACTTTCATACCATGGTAATCTCTGCACCCATCCACATCTACCCATGGTACAGAACACTTATGAATATTCCTTAGGAGTAGTTAATCTGGTTCTCGATTCCTTGTGGTCCTCCCAATATTACCCACTCATCCTTTTGGATACCCAAAGCAGAAATCATCTGCTTTAAGTAAGGTACATTAGAATGTCCTCTGTGTGTGTGTGTATGTGTTTTATTTTTTATTTTTATTATTTAAATTTGTAGCACCACCCATCTACAGTACACCAGGGAACTCTGGGTGGTTTACAACAAGTTAAAAATATAAAAAATTAGAACAACAATAACTTACATATAAAATCCAAATAAAAAGATGTTAATAATAAGGTGGGTTTCATGGCACCAGCCACTCCCAAGAGGAACTATTGGCATTCCCATCCCAAGCAAGGCAGCAGAACCAGGTCTTCAGTTCCTTCCGGAAGGTCAGGAGCGAAGAAACCCACCTCAGCTCCAGGGGCAAGGTATTCCAAAGGGTGGGTGCTACTGCAGAGAAGGCACGATTCCTGGATCCCGCTAGATGAAATTCTTTTGCTGATGGGATCCGTAGCATGCCCTCTCTGCATTACTGAGTGGGGCGGGTCGATGTTCCGGGGTTGAGACAGTCCCTCAGGTAACCTGGTCCCATGCCATGTAGGGCTTTAAAGGTGATAACCAACACATTGAATTGGACCTGGAAGCTTCAGCTGGTCCAGAATGCAGCTCATGCAGCAGAGGTGTTACATGGGCTGATCTTACAGCACCCATAACTGTCCACGCGGCTGCATTCTGGACCAGCTGAACCTTCCGGATACTCTTCAAGGGTAGCCCCATGTAGAGCGCATTGCAGTAGTCTATATGAGAGATGACAAGGGCATGAGTGACTGTTCGGAGGGCGTCTCGATCCAGGAATGGGCACAACTGGCGCACAACCCGAAGTTGCACAAAGGCCCTCCTGGCCACGGCTGCCACCTGCTCTTCAAGCAGGAGACGTGAGTCCAGGAGGACCCCCAAGTTCCACAACGGCTCCGAATGGGGCAGTGCTACCCCATCCAGAACCAAGGATGACAACTTCCTGGAACCCAAGCGGCCATCAATCCACAGCCACTCCATCTTACCAGGGTTCAGCTGAAGCCTGTTGTTCCCCATACAGCCCCCCACAGCCCCCCACAGCCCCCAGGCAGTGAGACAGGGCATCGACCGCATCACTTACTTCACCCGGTATGGTGATATACAATTCAGTATCATCTGCATATTGATGATACCTCATTCCGTGGTGATGGATGATCTCACCCAGTGGCTTCATATAGATGTTAAACAGGAGAGGGAAGAGCACCGAACCCTGTGGCACCCCATAAGAGGGGTTGAGGGTCAGATCTCTCCTCTTCTATCACCACTGATTGGGAACGGCCCTGGAGGAAGGAGGTGAACCAGTGTAAAACTACACCACCCGACCCAAACTCCCTGAGCCACCCCAAAAGGATATCATGGTCGATGATATCAAAAGCCGCCGAGAGATCTAAGAGAGCAAGGATGGATGAACTCCCTCCATCCCGCCCTCACCAGAAATCATCCATAAGCGTGACCAATGCAGTCTCTGTCTCATATCCCAGCCTGAAACCTGACTGAAAGGGGTCTAGGTAATCCGCTTCCTCCAGGATCCTCTGTAGCTGCGCTGCCACCACGTTCTCAACCACCTTTCCCAAAAAGGGAAGGTGGGAGACTGGACGAAAATTGTCCAGTACGGTAGGGTCCAGGGATGACTTCTTGAGGAGGGGGTGCACCAGCACCTCCTTAAAGGACACCGGGAACACCCCCTGCCCCAGAGATGTATTAATCATCCCCTGGACCGAGCCACACGTCACCTCCCGGGCCAATTTTACCAGCCAGGAAGGGCATGGATCTAAATGACATGTGGTAGCATTTACAGTTCAGAGGATCCTGTCCACTTCCTCAGGCCCAACAGGATCAAACCGTTCCCAGATAACAGGGCAAGTATGCTCCCTTGGCATCTCCCCAAACTGTGCCTCACACTTAGAGTCCAAATTAGAATGAATCCAAGTGATTTTATGCTGCAGATGCTCTGAAAACTCTTCCGAATGGCCCTGTAAATGGGTCACTGATTGAACTTGACCCAAGAGAGATTTGGTAATCTTAAACAGGGCCGTCGGGTGGCATTCTGTGGACAAAATAAGAGTGGAGAAATATTCAAGTTTCGCCACTCTTACCGCCACAAGGTAGGCCTTAATAGCGCCTCTAGATTGCGTTCGGTCAGATTCAGTCTTCGTTTTTCTCCAGCAGCGCTCCAGACATCTCTTCAACCTCTTCAATACCCTCAACTCCTCCGTGAACAATGGGGAGTGCTGGGTTGAATGTGACAAGAGAGGCTGCACAGGCACAATCCTGTCCAAGGCCCCGGCTGCCTCCCTATTCCAGGCTGCGGCCAGGGCCTCCGCTGGACCATGCATCAGATCCTCGGGTATCACCCCCAGCTCCCTCTGAAACCTCATTGGGTCCATAAGTTGCCAGGGGCAGACCAAACGAATAGGTCCTGCCTCCCTGCGGATTGGGGCAGTGCAAGAAAATCTCAAAGTCACCAGGGCGTGGTCTGACCATGACAATGGGGACAGATCTAACTCTCCCCTCAGATCACATTGCCACTGCTCAGACAAGAAAACCAAGTCCAGTGTGAGACCACTGTCTCGAGTCGGGTCCCAAATTAACTGAGACAGGCCCATGGCTGCCATGGTAGCCATGAACTCCTGAGCTGCCTCTGAGGCACATCCCAGGGATGGCAAGTTGAAGTCCCCAAGAACCATAAGTCTGGGGAACTCAACAGCCAACCCCGAGACAGCCTCCAGCAACTCGGGCAGGGAAGTTTCTATGCAGCAGGGAGGCTGGTACAGAAGCAACACCCCCAACTGTTCTCGAGATCCCAGCTTGAAAAACAAGGTCTCACAACCGGCCACTTGCGGAGCAGCAACCCTGTAGGCCATTAGAGACTCTCAGATGACAACTGCCACCCCACCTCCCCTGCCCCGGTGTCTCGGCTGGTGCCACACCTGAAACCCAGCAAAAAAAAAAACGCATTTTGTTGTTGGTTTATTTGTTTAAGTCTCCCTTAAATTCAGCTTGATTCCTGGTTACTATAAGGATAGGCCTATACTATTTCCTTGGCAACAATACCAAAGTGATTTCTCATCATTATCATCTCCTCCTCCTCCTCCTTTTGCCTTCCAAGCCTAACCTATAGCCCTGATTTTCCCTGGAGGATTCCCACCCAAGCACTACCTTCCTTAACTTCTGAGCCTAAACACTTGGTCATGCATATAACAATGGTGAAGGCTGCTACTTGACTTCTGGTTATTACAAGGACATTTCATAGTGTTTTCCTGGAAACCATACAGAACTGGTTTGTCTCAACCATTTCTTCCTCTTTCTCCCCCCTCTTCCTTTTTAGTCTATCCTATACCATCCTAGGATTTTCCAGTGGTCTCCAATCCAAATATTAATTAGGTCCAACTCTGCTTAAAACTTTTGAAATAGCCAAAGCTTGCCTAGATGCAGTCAGCTGCTGTGATAGTTATTATATATATTGTAAATGTTGCTATAATCAAGAAGGAAACTTGAATGAGACACACTTCCTTAATGAATTCTACTTAATCACACCTACATATCTGAAACAGAGACATCTCTGTCACAGATAAGCCTATCTTTAAAGCTGACAATTTAGTATTGCTGTGAGTTAATCAGCGAGGTTAGAATGACACATCCTGATAGACAGAGGGAGTATAAATGAATGCATTGACTGATAGATGGATTAAATATCAGTCCAAAGTTTGAGCTGAAACGTTGAGTAGATGTCTTAGCTGAGATATGACCAGTCAAATCATACCAATTTTATTAATGCTTGCCAAAAAGAAAATGAATCAAAAAGAATTTTTTTATATTCCATTCTCTCTTACTCTGAAGTATGCAAATAGAATTATTGATTTAATAACTTTATAACTGAAGCAGGATTTGTTGTAACCCACCCAGAGTCCCTTGCATGGGAGATGGGCGGGGAATAAATTGAAATAATAATAATAATAATAATAATAATAATAATTATTATTATTATTATTATTATTATTATTTCAGATCTTTTCCCAAGTTAAATAGAATTTTTTAATATGGTCAGAGACAATTATATATGTAAATATTACACATGCTATGTATATAATACAGAGTATGTGATTGTCAAAATGTAATTACACAGTAAAGTAATCACGAAATGTAAAAACAGAAAAACTGGGTGGTTCTAAGGTGAAAACTCCATTTACCAATCCCTATTATACTGAGAACTGTAGAGCTGTAGAATGTGTGGGAACAGAAAAGTTTTAAAGATTTATTGATTTATTTATTTATTGGATTTATCACCGCCCAACTCCCCCAAGGGGGACTCTGGGCGGTTTACAACAGAATTAAAATCATTAATATACATTTATAAATAAAATAAAATACATAATAAGTAATAATTTAAAATATAATGAATAAAATGGGATCCAAAGGCAGAGTATTCTTAAGTTTATAAAAAGGGCCCCTCAGAGCAAATCTAAGGTGCTAGCCATCTCCAGGTATCTCCAATCTCCTTCTGACCCCAAGCATACTGACAAAACCAGGTTTTGAGTCTTTTTCGGAAGTCCAGGAGTGAGGGGGACTGTCTGATCTCCGGGGGCAGAATGTTCCAAAGGGCAGGGGCAACAGCAGAGAAAGCACGCTTCCAAGACCCCGTTAGGTGGAACTCCTTGACCGATGGGGTCCGTAGCATGCCCTCTCTGCATGCCCGGGTGGGACGGGATGAAGTGATGGGGATGAGACGATCCCTTAGGTATCCTGGTCCCATGCCATGTAGGGCTTTAAAGGTGATAACCAACACCTTGAATTGTACCCGGAAGCAAACTGGAACCCAGTGCAGCTCGCGCAGCAAAGGTGTATAAAGCTAATTGAACTCAAGGCAAGTACTGCTCTAGGTGCCTCTGACCAATTTGTAGTGTTCTTCCCTTTTCAGTATAGCTTCTAATTCCCAGAAGAAACTTGAAAAAAGTGGGTCTGCAAATGGAAGCAGCATGGAAAGCATCTTCTACAAATTACCTTTTTGCACTGTTACTCTTGGTAAAAACCATAATCACTTCACTCTGTTCATTGTGACTGACCTTATCCAAAAATTCTCTTGAGAATAATTTCAAATTCAGTCATTTTTTAGACAGTGCTTTTCACACCCTTATACAAGTCCAGAAACATAGCTGATCAGAAAGAATTTCCGTAGTTAACGTACAGTTGATAGTTCACTTATGTACAGTTTCCAATCACCATTTTGTGTTTTTTTGCAAAATATACTCGCTATAAATGCCTTTACATTTTATATATCTAGTATAACTTCCATGTTTGAATTCCTCAGTGTCAGATAAAATCTAATACACTCAGATAAAATCACTTCCTAAGCAGAAGCTGAAGAAAGACAGCAATTTTCTGCAAACAATTATTATTGACTACCCTGATGGTAGCATGCTGTTGAAAAAGAAATTTACAGCTCTGCTTTATGTTCTTGAATTTCCAGTTTACAACTGAACAACATCACTATATCTGATTTCTATTAAGCTGTGAGATGAAGGAGACTGCAGGTTTTCCAAGTTCATTAAATAGGTGGTTTGGTTTTGTTGTTAATTCAGGCATGACATATTGCAATATTTATTGGAATGGATTCAAAATTGGTCCAAATATTGCTCTTTTCAGTAACAGATCATTCCTTGCAACTGTAAAGGTTATAAAGGTCTGCATTTACATTTTTGTTATGACAAGCATACATAAAAATGCTGCTAGCTTGGCTACCAAGCACAATTGTGATGCAGTCCTTAGGTAATTTCTAAAGTCATCTGCATCTATCATCATTAACAACTGGAACAATGCTTTCCAATCTCTGAATAGGCACATATGGATGCCTTTAATTTTGTGGATACCTTTCTGAGACAGATCACTGCAACTCCCTGATTTCAGTTGTGGCAAAGGGTGGAATGGGATCCTGCACCAATTTATTTAATTTGTAGCCAGGTTTAGGATATCTTTTCCCCCTCACCCTGGACATTACCAGAAAATCTCCTGTAATGGCCTGGGCCAAAACAAAAGTCCCATCATTTTTGTAAGATTGCTAAAATGAGAACATTGAAATCCAGGGGCAGTGTGGCATTGTGACATTGCATCTTGTAAGGTTTCATTGTTCTCATGTCAGCTTCCATAAGATAATGGTTATCAGGCTTCACAGAAGCCTGGTGCTTACTCAAAATTGGATGGACTGATTAAGATGGTCCATTCCAGGTTCCTGATGGACCATATGGGATTTCAAATGTGCTTGGAGAATTTCCCAGTGAACTTGGAAATTTGGTCCAGTAGCAGGTCTATTTCTAGAGCTCAGAGTACATTTATGAGTTATCCACTTGTTAGGATTGCTCCTGAGCAGCTTCTACTTGCCCACTGATCTCACGGGGCTACTACATATACTGAGGACCTTCAGGAAATGAAATAGAGCAATGCTGGTAGAAGTTGAGGAAAAAACATAACTGATGTGGTGATAAGCTTTGGTTCAAGCTTGGTAAGGGTGTTAAGGTATAACTACTTTTTCACCCTTGTCGCATCTGCAGAATTCTGGCCAGCAGCACTATTTACACTAACCCAGGAGCTGAGAGGGAAGGAAAGGGTGGAAGATCTGTTTATGCATGTGGTGATCATCTGGCTGATCATTTTGTAAATAAAATATATTGATTCCAATCTGAAGGCAGTTAGAGTCTAATGAATTGAAAGTAGTAATGTCAGGATGTCACCCATGACATCCTGCCAGGGTGCCAGGAAGGAACATCCCGCCACTCCATTAAACTCACAGGATCATTTTGGGGTGCCTGACAGTAAAATGACCAAATATGTAAAGTAGGGTTTGGTGTATTCACAGAACTACAAACTGTGTAAATCAAAGTCTCGTGCCGAGTGTTTCAACACCCAGGATAGATCAGAGGGAGATATTGCCGTGTTAGTTTATTCGGACCCAAAAAGATCTGAGAACTGAAAGACAAAGGGAAGCGTGATTGAGCCGTGAATCCCGATGGGGGGGAACTTGGAGATCAATCAATCAATTTTTATTTCGGTCATAGACCTGCATACAACTAATAACATAACAATTACGCTAAAATAGAAATAAAATAAATATAAAAAGTCATATTGATAGCATAAAATAAGATAAGGATAAAATTATTAAGGTAAAATTACAAAGTACAGATATTTAAAAAGCATAATTTTACAATGAATAATCTATGTACTATAAATAACTAGGGCAAATAGCTATAAAAGGGCATAAGTAATACTAGAATTTGTATAACACTACGAGAATGTAAAGCTATGCTAACTTATATTTTCAGATCAAATCAATTTAGACCAGCAAACAAAATTAAAAATTCACATCTCATTAGAATAAAAGAAAAAACACTTAAAATTCTAAAAAATCTAAGAAAAATTAAAAGAGATATTGTGGTATGCTGTACAGATTATAGAGCAATATTTAGCTGTGGTCAATGAAGTAAAATCAGATTGGTCTGATAAAAACAGTTTGAGGTAAAAAGAATCCGAACGACCTGGATATTTGGTAAAAAATTGAGATAATAATTCCTGGCGAGCATTACTCCTCTGCCACATGGGCACAGTCTTTGATCAAAAGGGATATTTCGATATCTCCCTTCAATAACAGCTGTTGGAAGCGCATTGAATCTAGCCAAGGATAAGGCCCTTCTAAATTTTGGAATTGTTATGCAGCTAAGATATCTAGCTAGTTGGAGAAGATGTGCAGAGTGGCCCAAAAAGATGTTTTTAGGTAAAACTGATAAATCAGATTGAAGTTCTAAATCGATGGCCCGTTGTTTGAGATCAGCTAGTGCACGTTCATAGCCCAGCAAGATGATGGCTGCCCCTGAAAAGCCATATAATTGCAGCTTGGCATGTATTGCCTGACACCAAGAAGATTGAAAACTATCGGTCATAATCAAAGGGGCCAGGCCAACTGGGAAAAAAGAAAGCTTAAGTCAGTAAGTAAAAGTGTAAATCCAAGCAGAAGTTTCTATTTTTAATAGGCCAGCTTCATGGCAAAGCACCACATTGGAGACGCAGCGAGGTACTTGAAAGATAGATCTTAAAAACTTGGATTGGACTCTTTCAAGATAAAGGAATGACCTGTAGGGGCCCAACTGAGCTCCAAAAAGGAGCTGAGCTCTGATCTTAGCTGAGAAAACTTTTATCACTGCTGGTATATATTGGGCTCCTTTGGAGAAATAGAAAGATTGTGCTGCCGCTGTTTTTTGTGCATTCAGGCTGACATAGTCGGCATGGAATTTGTGGTTACCCGTGGTATGAAAAACAATCCCCAAATATTTAAAGGTCTTAACTTGCTCTATTAATTATTGTTTAGCCACCAGACATGTGTCTTAGGGCGCTTGGCAAAAACCATAACCTTGGTTTTTGAGTAGTTTATTTCCAGCCATTCTTCTCGGCAGTGCTCAGCAAGCATACAGAGTGCCCGCTTCAGGCCAATCTGTGTCCGAGAAAGCAACACAGCATCATCTGCATATAAAAGAACAGAGATGTGTCTATTGCCCAGTTTTGGGGGATGAAGAGATGGGCTATTCAGTTTGTCTATGAGAGAGTTAATACAGTATATAGATTAAAAAGAAGGGGAGCTAGAATACACCCTTGTCTCACTCCTCTCTTGACTGGGATTTCCTTGGTGCAATTTCCATACATATTACATTGCACCTTCATCTGGGAATTTTCATAAAGTTTATATATACTGTAAGAACAAGTAATCTTCTATCAATCGAGGAAGAATTCAATTTCTCCCATAGTTTGGCTCTAGCAATGAAATCAAAAGCACATCTAAGGTCAATAAACCCTGCATAGAGTATTGAGCAAGCTCCAGAGGAATATTTCTCGACTAGATGTTGAAGAGTTAAAGCATGGTCAAAGATTGAGCAGCCTTCTCTAAAGCCTGCCTGCTCATCAGACAAGATATTCTCAGTTATAATCCAATCCAGGAGCTTATTGTATAGGTGTCTAGCATATAATTTGCTAACCACACTGAGAAGGCTGATGGGCCGATAATTGGCAGGTAAATCTCTGCCTCCTTTTTTATAAATTGGAATCACCAAAGCTAGACCCCAATAATCAGGGACCTTAGCATAGTTGTCAATATAGGTGAATAGGGAAGCCAAAACAGGTGCCCACCAATCTAAATTATTGCGAATGACCTCTGCTGAGATAAAGTCATATCCTGGAGCTTTGTTCGATTTCAGCTGTTTAATCAGGTTTATAATCTCAGAGCCTGAGACAGGGGGCCAGGGGGGGAGCAAGTGAGCTTCATAGTCTAATTCCCTCTTTGAGTGAAATGATTGCTCCTGTGTATACAATAATCTGAAGTGAGGCTGAAGCAGGAATAAGAGACGAGATTCGTAAATTAGAAGAAGCAGATTGGAGAGTTACACATTTCCAAAATAGAGCTGAATTCTTAGAGCGAGTAGCAGAAATTAGTTGATTCCAAGACTCTCTCAAAGCCTGTCGCTTCTTTGTCTGTAGCAGCTGTTTATATTTCCTCCTGAGGAGCAACATATCCTGAGTTGAATATGAGAGAGGATCATTTTTATAATCCTTAAAGCAGGAGATCAGTTGTTTATTAGCTGCATGACATTCGCTATCAAACCAGGGTTGGTTGAAAGAGTGCTGATTCCTATTTACACCAGCTGGGCGAGTGGATAGGATTGGCTGAAGAAGCTGAACTAGTTGAGTATAAGATGGCAAAATTTGCGGTTCCCGCAGAGCTGCAGTTGTCAGTTCCAGCCGTCTTTCACCGCTTCGATCTCCCTCTCCCCGTGGTGGATTTACGGGGGTCGGGAGAGAGCAGCGGTCTGATGACCCTTTTATGAGCAATCTTCTGCTCACCCTCTCTTCGAGGACAATTTTTCAGCAATTTTTTTTTGGCGTTAAATTGCTGCAAACGGACGAACCACGGAGCTTTCGGCTCAGTGCACCGGTCACCTCAACACCTGGAAGTCGAATTTGGTTGGAGGACCTGTCATCTAGAATAGCTGTATGAAGTTCGAGTGCCTCATCAGTAGAGAGCATTTGGGTTAATTTATCCTTCACGTGAGCTGTCCATTTCATTCGTATTTGTCCCATGGGGATATCTTCAGATGGAATAGGATATATTTCCAAAAAGCAAACACCAAAGGGCTTCAAAGACAGCATGTTGGGACAGTGATCACTCTTGGGGCGGTTGTCAATCTGAAATCGAAGGACCGAAGAACATAGATTTCTTGATATGGCAGTATAATCAGTCAAAGAGGGCCTTGTACCAGCCCAATGTGAAAATTCTGCAGGATAGTCAGTAATGATGGTGCCATTCATAATTTGGAGATCCAACTTCTACAATGTCTGCAACATATATATAGGCCCCTAAAATCTCCAACATGATCCTTAGATTCTCTAATTAAAAAGGAAGAGACAGTCTGCACGTTAGGTGGAGTTTGAAGGAATTTGGCAAACAACTGATTATCATTTGGGCCTAGTCTAGCATTAAAGTCCCCTGCTATAACAATATGGGCAGTCGGAAAGCGTAGTTGAATATTTTTAATGTACATTTCTGCTTTTGCCCAAATTTCTGCAATGCATGGTCGAGTAATGTTGGGTGTTATATAAAAATTAATGAGGAGCAATTTCTCAGCAGAAAAGTTAAGAATGACTGTTTGTGCAAAATTCTCAAATGAGTCTATTGACATAATTTCAGTGTTAAGAGCAGTTGAAATATGGATGCTCAAACCAGCACGATGCCTCCCTCGTCCAAAGGTGGGGGCTGCTGGGAGGGTTAAGGATTTATATCCCTCAATAAACATATCATTAATTGACCATGTCTCTTGGAATATGAGAATGTTGAATTGGGAAATGTAGCTTATGAAGGCAGGATCTCTATTTCTGACTTCCCATCCAGCAATGTTCCAAGAAAGCAGGGATAGTGATTCCTTTGAGAATTTAAGTCAACTGGATCTTCTAGGGGAGGACATGGGGGGTGAAGGGAGGTCCCCTGTATCAGATTTTGGCCTTGTGATAGAAGGAGCTTTAGAAGCAACAGTTGTTTTGATAGCTGGACTTCCATATAGTGGCTTGCTGGAATATAAAGAGCCCTCTTCAACATCATTACAAGGGACTAGCAACAAAACCCTCTGATCATCTGAAAATGCCTGGTGTGTTTCGGCCATCTCCTCCTCATCCAATGAAATCTCATGTAAAACCTGCCTCAGCTCCTGGGGCTTTTGTTCAGAATTAACATCAGCCAGCTGATTTTGCCTTGCCAAAACTTTGTTCAGCGTCATTGGAGATAGAATTGGAGATAGAATTGCTATATCCTGCTGCATTCGTTTCTTTGACATTGGGGCTGGCATCAATCCCCCTCCAGTCTCCTGATTTGTTGCTAAAACCCCAATAGTGTGTCCTGATGAAAGTGGTAGCTCCTTCTCAATTACAAGTTCCTTTATTGGCCCAAAAGGATCTGGACTGCTGTTTTTTGGCTGGTCATGTTCAGACAATCCTTTATTCGCTGAGAGAAGACAGTCAAGATCAATGTTTGGGGATACAAGGTCTATTAGTGGCTCAGCTGTTGCAACTGTGACCAGGAGGGTTTTCTTCAAGTTTTCTAGCTTGTGAAAAATGTTATCTTGTTCTTTTCTTGGTAATGAGCCAAAGGCATTAATGAGGCCATCTTCAATTGAATCAGGAACCTCTTCATCAAGTAGGGCAGACTGACTGCCACACTCTCGCTCTCTCAGGGCCATAGAAGGAGAAGTAGCAACCTTGAGGGCTATCATATCAACAAATAATGGTTTAACCTTTTCATCACAGAAGACTCTGATGGGAAAAATTTGAAACTGAGCTAGATACGTCCTCATCTTAAATAACATCAAAGGAATAATGGACTGCTTGAAATACAGGAGGATCCGCTTCTGATTTGGGACACCCGGGAGCCATTCAACAGCACATAAATCTATCTGCCCCTGTTGACAATGAAGAAGCTGCCCCAGGGAAATTATAATTGATTTCCTAGTATTCCAGTGTCCAACATTATATCTGTTCTTGGAGATGACAAGGGCTATCCGTTGCGATTAGATTTAGAAGAAGATGCTTTGTTTACATTCAAAGTGTCTTTGGTACGTGCACATTCCCCACACTTTGCCTTATCAAGAGTTAAAGGGTTAGTCTTTCGAGGCTGCAACTTTTTATCAAATCGTTTGTCATTTTCTTTAGCCGATTGCTCTTTATCAGCACATTTGCCCCGAATGAGAGGATTAACCGCATCTGTTTCATAAGCTTTTGTAGTAGTAAAAGGTCTAGATTCATATTTTTG
The DNA here is from genome assembly GCA_023362775.1 of Charina bottae. Classification (NCBI taxonomy): domain Eukaryota; kingdom Metazoa; phylum Chordata; class Lepidosauria; order Squamata; family Charinaidae; genus Charina; species Charina bottae. The sequence continues at coordinate 24,207,600 of JALMGJ010000004.1, read as the reverse complement.
CACAAACGTCTCTATATCACCTTTTAACACATTCAGCTCATATTTTATAGCTGAGAGCTGCTCAAATATCAAGATAACAGTTTGTACTGTGATCAAGCATTGCTTTGCCATAAACTCTGTTGAATTTTCCCATGGCAGCCTCTCCATGTTCTGATTTTGCTTTTTAGTTGTAGTTTTAGTTTTAGGCTTAGTTTCAGATCCCCTGCAACAAGTATTTGGGCTAATTGCATGAAGTGGCGAAACGTGAGGGGATCCTATACCATAGTCCTGGGTCCCGTTTAACTCTTCTCTAATAGGTAGGGAAAGCTCTAATATCTGCTGTATTTCTTGCTCTATTTGAAGATCCCTTTCCAAGGTTTCAAATTTGTTAGCAGTGGGAGTGAGGTTTATTTTACTTACATTTCCCTTTCATGCAAAGCAATCTTCAATTATTGGCTGCTTAGCAAGTTTTGGTTGGGGGAGTGAATCTGGGCTAACACCGTGCTGTTTCCTTCTTTTTCCCATTACTCAATTCCCTTCAACGTCCTTTAATTGAGTATTTATCTTCACTGTCATCTTATCTAGGCAAATTTAGTTGAAATAAAATTACTTAAGATAAAATAAGTCCATAAAATCTGCTATTAAGCAGGAGCTCAGCATAGAAGCTGCTGCTCTGTCGCCCGGAACTTGGAGACTTTTAAACTGTTGGTTGCAGGAGCTTGATTCACTTGAGTCTTTAATGTGCAATGGATCACTGGCTTTAATAAAGATTTCTTCATATCCCTGAGTGGATTGTGTCAGGAACTCTGATTTAATAGTCAATGGATCAAGTCTGCTTGGTTCATTGACAAAAACCTAGAACGAGGGTTCATTCGCCCAGCCACTTCATCAATGGCTGTGCCCGTTCTTTTCAAAACCAAGAAGGATGGATCACTGAGATTGTGCACTGATTACTGGGGGTTGAATGCTATCTGTACTTCCAGTAAATACCCCTTACGCTGATGAAGGACATGTTAGCCCACCTATCAAGAGGGAAGATTTTTACCAAATTAGACTTAAGGGAAGCAAACTTCCAAGTTCGAATTCGGGAGGGAGATGAGTGGAAAACAGCATTTAACTGCCAGCTGGGATCCTTTGTGTACTTAGTAATGCCCTTTGGATTGAGAGGGGCCCCTGGGGTCTTCATGCATTTAATAAATGAAGTGTTACATGTTTTCCTGTACCGGGATGTTAGTCTAATTAGATGATATCCTGATTTACACTGAAATGATAGAAGAATACTGTATGTATCTTTGGTGAGGGAAGTGCTGAAACGGTTACTGCAAAATCAGTTGTATGCTAAATTGTCAAAATGTGAATTTCATAAGGAACAATTAGATTATCTGAGGTATCAGGTATCAAGAGAAGGGATTGAAATGGATCTGGAAAGGTGCGAGATGTGGTGGCTTGGGAACCACCTCAAACTAGGAGACAGCTACAGAGTTTCTTGAGGTTTGCAAATTTTTATCAACAATTCATCCCCAATTTTGCACAACTGGCTTTACTTCTCACTGATTTTCTAAAGACTAAGGGGAAGAGGGACCCTAAGGTGGTAAAAAAAACTTTTTAGTAGTCTGCAGTGAATTACAGACTGCCAAGTGGCTTTTGAACAGCTGAAGGCACTGTTCACTTCAGAGCCAGTATTAAACCACCCCGACCCCACAAAACACCTAATCGTACAAGTAGACACATCAGATGTTGCTATTCGATGGATTTTATTACAAAAGGACGGGGAAGGGAAAATTAAAACCTTGCATGTAACTTTCCCACAGGTTCATCGACATGGAACGCCACTCGCACATAAGGGAAAAGGAAGCATTTGCAGTACACTGGGCTTTGATAAATTGGAGGCATTTACTAGAAGGGACAGCTCCCCCTTTCGAAGTTTGGACAGATCACATGAATTTAGAGGCGCTGCGCACTCCAATAAAGTTAAACCCCAAGCAGATTAGATGGGCTCAATTCTTTAGTAGATTCAATTTCACGCTAAAGTACTTACCCAGGGGAAAGACTTCTAAATTTTGGAGGGCATTCCTAAAGATGATTGGTGTGGGACAAGGCTTAAGCTCCAGCCATCATCCAGAGACGGATGGAGGCTGTGAATGTACTAACCAAGTGTTGGAGCAGTACCTTAGCTGCTATGTCAGCTATCAGCAGGACAATTGGGTGGACCTACTTCCATTTGCCGAAGTGGTTTATAACAATTCAGTACACCAGAGTACGGGGTTTCCCACTTTCCAAGTGGTGAACAGGCAAGAGTTCATGGCATTCCCAGAGTTGCTAAAAGATAAAATTGAAATTGTCCCATTGGATGAGTGGATGAAACACATAGCTGATGGGTGGCCAACAATAGAGAGGGCATTGGAGGACGCCAAAGAAATTTACAAGGAATATGATGACCACAAAAGAACACCAGAATGGCAAGTAAAAGTGGGGGAGAATGTGTATTTATCTGCAAAGTTTCTAAAATCCTTGCAATCCTCAAAGAAGCTGGGTACAAAATATGTGGGACCTTTCCCAATCACCAAAATTATCAACAATGTGACAGTACAGCTACAGCTACCAAAAAAATTGAGAAAAATCCACCCCATTCTTCATTGTAGTCTGCTGAAACCAGTTAAAGACTCAGAACACTGGCACCCAGAGCAACCTACACCAGTTCCAGTAATGGTTGACGGAGAACAGCACTTTGAAGTGCAAGAGATACTAGACTCCAGACGGCATGGGGGGGGGGGCTTGTAGTACTTAATACAATATGTCTATGAAGGTTCTCAGTCATCCAGGTGGAATTGTCTGTAGCTTGAATCATGTCAACTGGATTTCTATTTTCTCAGTGGAAACGTTTCGCTCCTTATCCAAGGAGCTTCTTCAGTCTGAGCAAAGTTAGTAAGGGAATCCTTAAATATGTTTCTAGGGTGGCTGTGTGACCTTGCACCTGGGGCTAGGTCATGGTTATTTGAGATGTTTATTTATTAATACAATGGAAACATTTCCCCAGATCTCAGAGTGAGTGGGTGGACAGTCATCATGTACAAACACCTAACTTAGTGAAAAGGTTTCATGACAAATTCCCAACGAAGCCGAAATAGAGGGTTTGAGAAAAGGGAGGGGAACCTATGCAATGGGTGAAGTGTAATGTATTTTTGTATTTTGTACATAAAGCACTAAAGGTGGGGGATTTATTTTTAGGGGGGAGGTATGTCAGAATGTTATCCATGCCATCCTGCCATGGTGCCAGGAAGGAACATCCCGCCACTCTGTTAAACTCACAGGGTCGTTTGGGGGTGCCTGACAGTAAAACTACCAGACATGAAAAGTAGGGGTTTGGTGTATTCACAGAACTGCAAACTATGTAAATCAAAGTCTCACACTGAGCATTTCAGCACCCAGGATAGATCAAAGGGCGATATTGCTGCGTTATTTGATTCAGACCCAAAATGTTCTGAGAACTGAGAGAGAGAGGGAAGGGTGATTGAGCTGTGAATCCTGATTGGTGGTGGGGGGGGAACTAAGAGACTTTTAAATTGTTGGTTGTGGGAGCTTGATTCACTTGAGTCTTTAATGTACAATAGGTCACTGGCTTTATTTATTTATTTATTTTCTATCCCGCCTTTATTATTTTTATAAATAACTCAAGGTGGCGAACATACCTAATACTCCTTCTTCTTCCTATTTTTCCCACAACAGCAATCCTGTGAGGTGAGTTGGGCTGAGAGAGAGTGACTGGCCCAAGGTCACCCAGCTGGCTTTCATGCCTAAGGCGGGACTAGAACTCACAGAGTCCTGGTTTCTACCCCGTTGCCTTAACCACTAGACCAAACTGTTTCTCTTTAATAAAGATTCCTTCATATCCCTGAGTGGCTTGTGTCAGGAACTCTGATTTAATAGTCAACGGATCAAGGGCATCACAAATGTCTTGCAATTATATCTTGGAGGCTTTTGAGCCTTGGATCATGAGGAAATTGACATGATCATTTGGGATGCCAATTCTTCCAATTGTGGGCATGCCATAAGACTCCTGGTTGTTCAAGTCTCCTGGGAAGGGAACAGTGAGCTGGGTCATACCTGGAGTCAACAGCTAATTTTGGGATAGCGAGGTAGAAGTTCTCTTCAAAGGCACTGGTGCACCTTCTCTTCAATAGACCAACCTTGGATATAGCATGTTTAGATAACTATTGTTCTACATCCAATCTTCTCTTTTGTGGAAGGCTATAAAGTGATGGGGTGATAATTACAAAGGATTCTTGAAGAAGATTCAGGGATAGACATGGACATGGGAGGGAAACCACATTGGTCTCTCTCATGGATGACTTGTAGCAGGATTGGATGGGGGCAGTGTGGAAGCATGGGATGCCTGGAAGATTGCAAGGATCCTGTGCTCCTTCCTTCCCCTCCCTTTTCAGCCCTCAACCAGCATCAGGACAGCACAGCTGCCAATAAATCAACAGTGTTTTTAAATGATGGGTGTGGAGGGGAGAAAACAGGGTTTGTACCTTGGAGCTATATAGCCACAGGCATCACAGCAAACAGAAGCCCAAAGCCCAGCAATGAAAGCCAAAGCCCTGATGAGAGAGAGGCCACAGGAAAGGAGGCAGTAACTGGGAAACTAGGGTGTGAGAGGCATATTTCCCTCCCACCTGCTCAGTATAAAAATATAGTGATATAAGACTTTAAAGGTATACAGTAGATATAGAGGCTATGGAAAATTGATAATCACAATGGAATGTAGCTTCAGAATTAGAACCATTGGTTTAGGAATAGAATATTAGGACAACTAAATACATTAAATAAATAAATAAATAAATAAATAAATAAATAAATAAATAAATAAATAAATAAATTCATGCTAAATACATAGCATGAAATGTAGTTCCAGAAATACGATACATGCAAAAGGAATAAGGATAGTAGCAAATAACATAGATGAAGACATTCACAATTTACAATTCTCTTTTATAAGCTACCCTTATTTTATACCATAAAAATCTCCCCAGCCACTGGAGTGAGATACAAAACCAAACTTTCCTAGTTTCTAGTGCTTGTTGTGTCTTTACCCATTCTGGGGTCAATCTGATTAGTTGTGGTTCAAAAGAATTCAGGACAGGGAACATGACCATCTTCATCCTTCTAGATCTCTTAGCAGCCTTCAAAACTGTTCACCCCTGTATCCTGGGAGCAGGGTCCACCATGCTGCAATGATGATTTTCCTTCCTAAGCAAGTGGTTCCACCCAGTGGTTAAGGGGAAAAAGAGACCAAGCCCTCAGGCATTTCAGTATTGCGTGCCCCAGAGTGTGGTGGTCTTCCCCACTTTGTAACTTCCAGGGAAATTGGAACAGAAGTCCACATCTAATGTATGGAGGCTGTCACAGCCTGAATGGGAGGAAACATGGTACAAAATCAGCCCAAACAAGACAGACTGTCTCTTAATTCAGAAGGCTACCAATTTTGGATTTATACCAGCTTTGTCTCTGGAAGGAGATGTGCTCCTATACAACAACAGTCATGCAATCTTGAGGTCTTCCTAGACCCTAGCTCCTGCTCAAAGGACTAATAGAGGCTGGTGGCAGGAAGAACTTTGCCCAGTTTCAGCTGTGTTGGTTGTAGCCATTCCAAGAATGGGATGCACTGAAAACAGTCACTCATACCCTTGCCATCTCCTGTGTGGTTTACGTAATGCACTCTCCATGAAGCTGTCCTTGCAGACCACTCAGAAACTTCACTTGGTACAAAATGTGGCTGCCTATGGGTTCACTAGTCTGTTTCTGGTGCAATTCAAGGTCTGGTCACCTATAAAATCCTATATGGCTTGGGACCTAGAAATCTTCAAGACTCTGTCACTGCTTTATGTGTAACCGAGAGTAGCTATCTATCAGGATATTCAGTGGAAAGTGGCATGGAAGCTGGCATGCTCTGTACAGGCTTCCTTCCTATGGAACCATCTACCCTCTGGTCTTCCGGAAGCCTGGAAAGGCTTGGTTATCCCAGAGGGTGTTTGGAGATTGCTTAGTTCCAAATGAGTAACAGAACCATCTATTTTATTTTAGAAGATAGTACCATTTATAATGTATTGTTCTTACAGCATTCTATTATGCTGTTGTTGAATGTATACTGCTTAGAGTCTGATAGATTTATGTGGGATAGAAATCTTATAAATAAATAAGGCTAGCAGTCAGAGATGAAAGGACACAGCTCTTTGATAAGCGAGCTTATTATTACAAATACTAAAAAAGCTGCAAATGCCAACTATGAACCTCAAGCTGTATATATAATCAGTGTTAGATCTTATTCTCCCACCTGTCACCCTAATAGACCGAGAGTAGTTTGTTTCTCAGTGGGAGGGATGGTTGGTTTCTGTGCATTGTTATTGTAATGAACTGATTTGGTCTTAGGCTCCTTGCATCTAATGTTGGTACGTTCAACCCAGCTCCAAGCATAAATGTTGCCAGCCCCCAAATGGTAGGCAAGACCAAGATATCTTATCCAAATCAAATGTCTAAAATTCAGCTTTCAAAAAGTGTAGTCAGGACCCCAGCTTTGACATGTACAGTATTTGCCCTCTGATGATCTCCAATCCCAGTATATACTGTCAATAGTATTCAATAAAATCTATTACTGTTTATAGTTACTGTTCAGTACTGAGACAAAATGTCTCCTCCAATTTCATCACTTGTTTAGAGGTGAGGACATTTTTTCAAATTTGGAGAGGTTTGCGGGCAAAAGCTGGCCTGGTTGGTAATTCTGTGATTTGTTAGCCTGTAGCATCTGGAAAGTTACATATTGGGTAAGATTGTTCTGCTTGGACTACCAGCAAACTTCCAGGTTTGGTACCATGCCATTTCTCATCTTTCTCTAAAGATGCTTGTGATTGAATCTCTTGCTATATACACCACGGGCTTTACCACTGACTATAATTCTTTCCTTAAAGGTCAAAATGCAATTTAAGTTCTTATAAACCACAAATTTTGTAAACTACTCCAATGAGAATTACTGAAAGTAGATCAGAAAAAAGTTTACCCCCTGTTTTGACAGACCTATGGTTTTACTGCAGTAAGTAACACAATAGGCTATGATACAAAAGCAAAACAGGAATGGCATTTATGTACAAGAATCACCATGTATGGTAAGTTCTAAATTTAATCAAATAGCTGTGTCACTTAGGTGGTCTAACAAAGATAAAGCTTCTTTACCTTAAAAAACAGGGTGTAGGAGTTAGGTAGGACCTATTGTAACACAAAGTTCTTCTTTGTATGCATATGGGTGACAGACCAAGGCTATGTAATGAACAAAGAAGGTGGATATGATTCCCACACAATCTTGAAAAGTGACTGTTTGTTCTTTGAAAACACCTACAACTGCAGAGCTGCCTGAATCATAAAAGTACAACTTAATTGTGATGACGACAAATATAGCCACACAATTGCCCCTTAAACATGGGGTTGGGAGACAAAAAGTCACTAATTAGACACGGGAACAACTATAAATAATGTAACTCTACAACAATTTGTATTATTAACCAGCACTATAATAATAGTTAAAATAATACTTAGCATCAGTAAATCACAAGGCTTAGTTTTCACAAAAGCCCAGCCATAGATATCATTATCGCTTTATTGTGTTCACCCATAGCTTATGACATTATTCAATATATGAAAAATGCAGGCACATTTATGGGGATTCTAATACCGGAGATACATCCATGCCTTTTGTCGATTTGCCTTTTCTTTTTCTAACAGTTTTTTTTTGCTTCCAAACCTTCTAGAGATAAGTGAAATATTTTCAATGAATTCAATGGATAAAGGAGAATGAATATATATAAGTATATATATATATATATTCATTATTTAGCATTGCATTAAATCACACAGGATATTGGTGTATTATTACTATTATTATTATTATTATTATTATTATTTATTAAATTTCTATGACCAACCATCTCCTTCCAAGGAGGGACTCTGGGCGGTTCACAGCCACAACAATAACAATAAAATATAATAAAAACACAATAAATAATTGTCTATCCTAATAAAAAGTTTTTCAAATTCCATGGGGTCTGTGTTCATGAGGGGGGAGCTTCATATATTCATATTAGGTGGTGTGTGGAGAGGGAAAAGTTAATTAATTAATTAATTCAATTTAGAGGATGCTCAACTCCAAAACAACTCTGAGCAGTTTAAACTTCAAAAAGCAGTAAAAATAGGATAAAAACAGAAAGACAGAGAACATGCATGTCCAGAAAAACCAAGCACAACATACAATACAATACCTGAATGAGCTCAACACCACTCTACCCCCAGTAGAACAGCCAAGTCTTCAAACACTGCTGAAGCACCATTAGGGTGTGGCTTCCCCTGACACCATAGTAGGGCATGTTCTGCAAAAAGTTATATCACAGAAAATTGTTATTCCAAAATAGACTATTCTAACTTTACAAGGGCCCATGCTGAGTGTTCTGGAATAAATCTGAATGTCAAACAATCCAAACCCTCAGAACATCTCATACATCAGCTTCCGGTGAGAAATTGAGATGCTCTGCAAATCACGGAGGCATTACAGCTGAAAAGGCAGCTAGATGTGGGATCCAGACTGCCAAAATTCACAGCTTCTAGCTTTCCTTTAAGATTTGAAATTTATTATTTATTTAATAAATTTATATGGCTGCCCAACTCACACACAGTGACTCTGGGAAGCTTACAAACTTAAAATCCACAATATAAAAAACCCATCCACCCCATGCAGTGGCTACAAACACAATCAAATCAGCCACTTGATCAGCTCCATCTCAAGCTGGGGTCCCCAGGCCCACTGACAGAACCATTTCTTCAGGGCCTTATGGAATAGTATCAAGGTGGGGGCCAATCTAATCTCCGAGGGAATGATGTTCCACAGGGAAGGAGCCGCCACAGAGAAGGCCCTTTTTTGTGGTCCCACTAGATGAACTTCCCTCAGAGAAGGGACCTGTAACATACCCTGCCTTCCCACTCTGGTGGGCCGGGTAGATGTAACCAGGGATAGGCGGTCCTTCAAATGACTTAAGGAGTTATTTGCTTAAGGAGAACCATGGAGTGCTAACAGAACTTTACAATTTCTGTTTTTTACATCACATAGGCAGTTGCTATTGAGGAAGAAATAAGGAGAGATAGAGTCATAGAAAGGAAACGGAAAACTCCACCTTTTGCTTCCACACTACAGAGCTAACCACCAATAATTTCCCTGAAGGACTAAAGCGGAGAGAGATGGTAGCAGACAGACAACCCATCATTTAGCTGTTCCTCCTTCTCTTAGATAGTTACCCCCCTCCCCACCAAATAGGGCTATCTGCTCTTTTTTCTATAAATGTATGACCTTTTAAAATATGTTTCACTTTATTAATATATATCAATGCATTTTACAGACTTTCATGTGAAAAGCAGACCAAACAAACAAACAAATAATCTCTTCTTAAACACTTGTTGTCATGGCAAATCTCATTTTCATTTACATGCCAAATCTGATCTGTCTGTGCAAACATTTTATAAGATATCAGTAGAAAGAAATACTTCCCCACACAAGGTTCTCAGACAACTTTCAGTGATTCACTGATTAATTAAGCCTTTGTTTATGGAGGGACTTACAGCTGGAGTTTTAACTATTTAGCAAGGAAAGAAATATGTTGCTCCCACTCTGGAAGCTGATGTTCCAAATGGCAAAGAACAGGAGTGATTATACTCTAAAGATAAATGGTGGGATGACAGCTCAAGATCACACATGTTGAACCAGAAATAATTTGACAATGAGAAAGTAGCAGCCACTTTATGCTGGACAAGTAAATCAATATTGTCTTGGTTTCAGATGCGTGGTTTCATTTCAAAATAACAATAGAAGTAAAACTTGTATTTATAAATAAATTAAGGTAAAGGTAAAGGTAAAGGTTCCCCCGCACATTTGTGTAATAAATAAATTAGTGACCCAGAAATTGGTGATTAAAGGAAACTCTGAGATACTTATTTTTCTAATGAAAAAGACAAGTTCACCATGCTTTGAGGGATAGAAGCAGAAGAAAGAATTCCAATAAAATTGGTTAAAAAAACTGTTATAACAACAGAGCTTTTGAAGAATTACATAATATAAGATATCAAAAGGGGCAAAATAATAACTTGCACATGAGAATTTTAGTAGTTACATGTATGTATTATTCATATTAATTTTGTACTGGATTAGTTTGATGATTCTTGCTGTCCTTCAATTGACTGAACCTATTTAGAAGAGTGAACATATCTTCTTTTCTATATACTTAGACACATATTGACAGCTAGATGGGGAAAAGGGAGGTAGTAGAAGTTGTTTGCCATAATCTTCTAGTAAGAATAAATTAATCAAGTTCCTGTTCATATCAGTTTCAATTGTATTGTTACATCAATCTGTTTTATTCAGTTTCCATATCAATTTGTGAGAAAAAAAATCAATATGAAAATGTTTGGGTATTCCAAAAATATGTATGTGTACACAGATCTGATAGAAATACATATTTAAATATGTTAAACTAAAATTAGTGCTTGTATTTACCAAAATAGATGTATATACATAGGAAAGGTGTAAAGAAACAAAAAAGGTATTGATACAATTGTAGAGTTGGAAGGGGCCATAAAGTCTAATCCTGCTCACTGCTTAAGTACAAGAAATCAGTTTAAAGTATGTTGACAGATGGCTGTCCATCTCCTGCTTAAGAATATCCATGGAAAGGAAAGTAACCCTTCTCTTGATAATTAGATCCACTCTGAGCTGCTTTTTATCATGTTCTTCCTAATATTCAACTGGCTTGCTATAATTTAAGCCCATTGTTCTTTCTCCTGTATGCTGGGATGATAGAGGACAGGTCTTAATATATGTCTCAAGTCTTTGTTGTTGTTGTTGTTCAGTCGTTTAGTCGCGTCCGACTCTTCGTGACCTCATGGACCATAGCACGCCAGGCCTTCCTGTCTTCCCTGTCTCTCGGAGTTTACTCAAATCCATGTTCATTTCAAGTCTAAACATACTCAATTCCTTCAAGTCTTTTCTTGTAAGGATTGGTTTCCAAACCTCTGAATATTCTCATGACCTTCTTTCCAATGCTTCCAGTTTGTATGAATCCTTCTTAAAGTATAATGCTAGAATTGAACAAAATGAAATAGAGCAGAGCTTTCCAAACTCTGTGTCGCGACAAGTTAGTGTGTTGGCTGCAGTGTCTGGGTGTGTTGCAGCTGCTGCTGCCTTCAAGCCCTGCCAGGATTCCGTGCAGGTCCTAGTGCATGCCCTGTGCCCTGCTGTAAGAGTGTGTCACGAAATGATGCATGTCTAAAAAGTGTGTCACCAACATGAAAAGTTTGGAAAGCTCTGAAATAGAGTATTAGCAATACAGAATCTAGTGAAACTCTTAGTTCCCATGATTTTAAAGCTATATTTCTATTGATGCAACCTAAACTTACATTTGCCTTTTTAACAGTCATGTCACACAGTTGACTCTTATTCAATTTATAATCAATTCCAGCTCAAGATCTTTTCCATGTATTATTACAGTTTCAAGTTATGTATCCTTCACCCTATTACTGTGCATTTGATTATTTTTTCCTAATTTGAAGAACTTTGAATTTGTTTATTAAATTTCATTCTGTCATTTTTAGCCTACTTCACTATACTTCCAGAGTATTTGATATCTTATTCAGTTTGATGCTCTTTGCAAATTTGAAAACCATTCCCTCCAGTCATTAATTAAAAATTTGAAGAGAACCTTCTTGATATCTCACTCTAAAATGATGAGGAATCTCTGATGAGTACTCTATGTAGAGTTTGGAAACTGCCTGCAGATTTACCTAATAAACATGCCATTCAGCCAATACTTTTTCTCCCATTTTTTAATTGTTCACCCTTTTCATCCTTTCCTAAGAATAGTTGTATTTTTTTAAAAAAAAATGTACCTGCAGCTTACATAGATAGCATCATTAAACCTTCATATACTGTATTAAGGTAAGTTAGATATGATAGGAAATGAAATTATAAAACAGGTTTTTTTTGGTAGGGTGTGTGTCTGTGTGTCTGTGTGTGAGAAGTAATTTATTTACCATCATGGAATTGATTTAGACTGATTTACAAATCCTTGCTCCAGCAAAGGAGATCGTTACCTTGTCGTGGTGCTGGAGCTTGAGCACTTCAATGAAACCATGAGCTAAACCGTGAAGGGACACCCAAGACGGAAAGGTCGTGGCAGAGAGGTCAGACTAAATACGATCCCTGGGGAAGGTAATGGCAACCCACCCCAGTATTCTTGCTGTGAAAACTAAATGGATCAGTACAACCAGAGATATGTCGGTATACCATCGGAAGATGGGACTCCCAGGTAGGAAGATGGTCAAAATGCTACTGGGGAGGAACAGAGGATAAGTTCAACTAGCCCCAGATGTGATGACGCAGCTAGCTCAAAGCCGAAAGGATGGCTAGCGGCCGATGGTGCTGGTGGTGAACGACGAATCCGATGTTCTAAAGATCAACACACCATAGGAACCTGGAATGTAAGATCTATGAGCCAGGGCAAATTGGATGTGGTTATTGGTGAGATGTCAAGATTAAATATAGACATTTTAGGTGTCAGTGAACTGAAATGGACTGGAATGGGCCACTTCACATCAGATGACCACCAGATCTACTACTGTGGACAAGAGGACCACAGAAGAAATGGAGTAGCCTTCATAATTAATAATAAAGTGGCTATAGCAGTGCTTGGATACAATCCAAAAAACGATAGAATGATCTCAATTCAAATTCAGGGTAAGCCATTTAACATCACAGTGATCCAAATATACGCCCCAACCTCAGATGCTAAAGAAGCAGAAGTAGATCAGTTCTATGAGGATCTATACATCTATACAGTCGTTAAAAACAAGACCTGGAGCTGACTGTAGTTCAGATAACGAACTTCTTATTGCAAAATTTAGAATCAGACTAAAGAGAATAGGGAAGACCCACAGATCAGTTAGATATGAGCTCACTAATATTCCTAAAGAATATGCAGTGGAGGTGAAGATAAGATTTAAGGGACTAGACTTAATAGATAGGGTCCCGGAAGAACTATGGACAGAAGTTCGCAACATTGTTCAGGAGGCGGCAACAAAAAACGTCCCAAAGAAAAAGAAAACCAAGAAGGCAAGATGGCTGTCTGCTGAGACACTGGAAGTAGCCCAAGAAAGAAGGAAAGCAAAAGGCAACAGTGATAGGGGGAGATATGCCCAATTAAATGCAAAATTCCAGAGGTTAGCCAGAAGAGATAAGGAATTATTTTTAAACAAGCAATGTGCGGAAGTGGAAGAAGACAATAGAATAGGAAGGACAAGAGACCTCTTCCAGAAAATTAGAAACATTGGAGGTAAATTCCAGGCAAAAATGGGTATGATCAAAAACAAAGATGGTAAGGACCTAACAGAAGCAGAAGAGATCAAGAAAAGGTGGCAAGAATATACGGAAGATCTGTATAGGAAGGATAATAATATTGGAGATAGCTTAGACGGTGTGGTCAGTGAGTTAGAGCCAGACATCGTGAAGAGTGTGGTTCAATGGGGCTTAAGAAGCATTGCTAAGAACAAGGCAGCAGGAGACGACGGTATCCCAGCTGCTGTCAAGGTGATGCATGCCATATGCCAGCAAATTTGGAAAACACAAGAATGGCCATCAGATTGGAAAAAATCAACTTATATCCCCATACCAAAAAAGGGAAGCACTAAAGAATGTTCAAACTATCAAACAGTGGCACTTATTTCACATGCCAGTAAGGTAATACTCAAGATCTTGCAAGGTAGACTCCAGCAATTCATGGAGCGAGAATTGCCAGATGTACAAGCTGGGTTTAGAAAAGGCAGAGGAACTAGAGACCAAATTGCCAATATCCGCTGGATAATGGAGAAAGCCAGGGAGTTTCAGAAAAACATCTATTTTTGTTTTATTGACTATTCTAAAGCCTTTGACTGTGTGGATCATAACAAATTGTGACAAGTTCTTGGTGGTATGGGGATACCAAGTCATCTTGTCTGCCTCCTGAGGAATCTGTATAACGACCAAGTAGCAACAGTAAGAACAGAGCACGGAACAATGGACTGGTTTAAGATTGGGAAAGGAGTACGGCAGGGTTGTATACTCTCACCCTACCTATTCAACCTGTACACAGAACACATCATACAACGTGCTGGGCTTGAGGAATCCAAGGCTGGAGTTAAAATCGCTGGAAGAAACATTAACAATCTTAGATATGCAGATGATACCACTTTGATGGCTGAAAGCGAGGAGGAGTTGAGGAGCCTTATGACGAAGGTGAAAGAAGAAAGTGCAAAAGCTAGGTTGCACTTAAACGTCAAAAAAACCAAGATTATGGCAACCAGCTTGATTGATAACTGGCAAATGGAGAAAAAGTGGAGGCAGTGACAGACTTTGTATTTCTAGGCGCAGAGATTACTGCAGATGCTGACTGCAGCCAGGAAATCAGAAGACGTCTACTTCTTGGGAGGAGAGCAATGGCAAATCATGATAAAATAGTTAAGAGCAGAGACATCACACTGACAACAAAGGTCCGCATAGTTAAAGCAATGGTATCCCCTGTAGTAACCTATGGCTGTGAGAGCTGGACCATAAGGAAGGCTGAGCGAAGGAAGATAGATGCTTTCGAACTGTGGTGTTGGAGGAAAATTCTGAGAGTGCCTTGGACTGCAAGAAGATCAAACCAGTCCATACTCCAGGAAATAAAGCCAGACTGCTCACTTGAGGGAATGATATTAAAGGCAAAACTGAAGTACTTTGGCCACATAATGAGAAGACAGGATACCCTGGAGAAGAAGCTGATGCTAGGGAAAGTGGAAGGCAAAAGGAAGAGGGGCCAACCAAGGGCAGGATGGATGGATGATATTCTGGAGGTGACAGACTCAACCATGGGGGAGCTGGGGATGGTGACGGCCGACAGGAAGCTCTGGCGTGGGCTGGTCCATGAAGTCACGAAGAGTCGGAAGCGACTGAACGAATAAACAACAAAAAACTTATCCTTGACCTCTACTATCAATTTCTTGGTACTTATGTGTATGATCTCCCTTGGTGCCCTTTAAACTTCCAGCCTTTGTTCTGAGAATTATTCTACCCTACACTACACTTTATGAATGGGCAAGTCCTCCTCACCCTTACAACTAAATTTCCATTAACTGCCCTTAAAATTACATATGTTCACCAATCCAAATGTCTGAAGTTCTCTGATTTGACTTTTATGAGGTTTTTTTTTCCTATAAGCAGTCTTTGTCCTATTGGAGGAAACAGAGCACTTATACAACATCTTCTAACAAAATGGATACCCACACAACTTTATCAAATAGTGCCTGACCACTCAACCCACTACAGCACAACCAACAAACCATGAAAAGGATAACAGTATGATACATCAAAACCATCTCAGAAACAACCAACAGACTATTACAACCACACGGCATCACTGTAGCACACAAACCAATTAACACCCTCCAAAACATCTTAAGTAAATCAAAAGACTCAGTAGCCCAAGAAGAAAAAACAGGAGTAATCTACAACACTATACAATGTTACAACACTATACACTATACAACAATCTAACCCTAACCCTAACCCTAAGGACTGTAACAGTCATTATGTAGGACAGACAGGCAGAAGACTAGCAGAGCATATCCATGAACACCAACCAGCAGTCAGAAGGTATGATGAAAACTCCTTAATCTCACAACACATGGACAGCCTCAACCATAGTTTCAACCAGGAAACTGTGAGCATCCTAGACCAAGCTAAATCCAAAATTGCCAGGGAATTCCTGGAAGCTTGGCATTCAGACAAATCAGCCATCAATAGACACATAGAGATAAACCACATTTACACACCATTCAAAAGACACAATAAAAAAGCTAAGAAGGAAACAAAAAGACCAGAACACATCCTCTCCAGCAGCCAATACCTAGATAAACAAGGGTTAACACCAGACAAACAATCAAGCAGAAAACAATACCCTAATCAAGGTACTACCAAGGAGAAAACCACACTCCCACCAACACTGGCAGGGCAAGCTACTGTATATAAATAGGAAGAAAACCCCATATTCACTAGCACTGCTGATGTTACCTAGTTGGGTAATGAAATGTCTGCAAGCAAACAACGAAGCTTAGAGAGCATGAAGGACTCCACAGTTCATCCCTGAGCAACATATATTGTCTTCTAATATATATTTAGTGGACTTCCTGTGGGAAATGGCGGACTGAACAATTTTGCCTACGAGCTCTGTGGGCAGAGCTGGCAGCGTGGCAGTTTTTTCTGGGCACAGGCAGGTTTTTCTGTAGCCCCAAGTGTTTTTCCAGATTAAGGAAAACTCTGAGAATTGACCCATCTGTCCTCCAGATTGTGAGTTGTAGCCAGGAGATTGTGGACAGCGTCTGCGACTGAGAGGTAAGACTACACCAGGAGGCTGGGATTTCATCTCTTTCTGACCCACATATACCCACTTAAAGAGTAAATAAGTCTTGCCTTCCCATTTCTTAAGCACCCAATTTGGTTTTTTTTACGTTTTGTACCTTAAGAGAAGCTTTTTATAGTAAGAAAAAGCAGAATCTCCTGGTGACTATAGTTATTTTTGGAGATTTTTAACTATATATATTAAAAAAAGTTTTGGCTTTTTTCCCCAACTGGGTTATATTGAGAGGAGTAACATTGCCTTTCCGCTGCTATCTTTCTTGCTGAATTTGAAGGTTGGAGTGTTTTTTCTACACATTGTTTTTGATTTCTCATTCTAAACTTTTGGCTTTATGTTTACTTTCTTCGAGCTGTCTGCTAGTGTATTTTCTTTGGTTAATCTTGGATTAATTCATTAACCTCTATTTTTGTGAGTTAACTCTTTAGGGTGTGCTATAATTTACTGTTTGAACAATGGAAGATTTTAAAGATTTCAGAGAATTACATTGTCAGCAAGAATATATTTTTTCAAAGGGTTGTCAAGTTATTATACAGACTGTTTGGGACATTCGAGATGAGATTCTAGCTAAAATGGAACAACTATATGAAAATACTATGATGGAAGACGAAGAAGAAGATGTTGGAAAAGATGGCGATTTTACTGCTATGAGGGAGATTGAAATATTCTCAACTGAAAACTCTGGATTGGTGTTTATGGGGTTAAAACAATTGTTTAACCTTAAGACTGCACAAGGAACTTCCATGCTGGGGAAATGTTATGATTATTTCAATCAATGTTATGGGAAAGAAGAGTATGTTATGTGGGAGTTTTTTTTCTCTTTCGCTGGAAAGTTTGTATTTTTGGGGGTTGTTGGGTTGTTGGATCTTTGTAAAAAAAATGCTTTTGGTGTAATTGTGAAATATTTAAATGCCCTGGTATATTTTGAGGAGGGGTAAAAAATTAAGAGTATTTAGTTGGACTGATAATGAGGTTAACATGATTTACAGGATTTTTGATTTCTAAGATTAAAAGGTATTGACAGATTCTGGTAATATTTTATACTGTTTTTAAGCATAATTAGGGTTAAGATTGTTAATTATAAAGGCAGACAATTTATAAAAATTAAGAATATTTAATTGGATTGATAATGAGACTAATATGATTTTTTTTTGTTTTTGTTTTGTTTTCTTATGGTTTGGATTAGGATTTAAAGGATTATAGATTTGTAAAACTTAAAGGATATTGATAAGTTATAATAATGTTTTATACAGTTTTTTAGGTCTAGTAGGGTTAAGATTGTTTATTATAAAGGCAGACAATTTATTTGTTTCTATAATTTGATGCTTATTGTGTAGACAGAAGTATATAGAATAGTACTAGAAAAAAAATTAAACGGATTGTGTTTTAAGAGGGAGGGAAGTTTGAAGTAGAAATTTATATGTATGTATGTACAGTATGTGTGCGTGTGTGTGTGTGTATGTATGTGTGTGTGTGTGTGTGTGTGTGTGTGTGTGTATATATATATATATATATATATAATGTAAGGGGAAGGAGCAATTGTATTAGAGATTTGTATATGTGTTAATGGAGGGATTTATAGAAATAATGTGATTATGGTTTGATATAGAGGAAGGGTTTGTTTATGGGAATTGCTGTATATTCTTGCTGTTGAAAGCTGGAAGTCACCTGTATCTATGTAACTGTCTAAAAGTCCTTTCTTTTGTGTTTTTACACTTTTAGTGTTTTTTTGTTTGTAGTTTTTTGTTTGTAGTTTTTTATCTTTGTTCTAAAAAATAATAAAAACTTTATTCATAAGCTAATATATCTTTAGCTAGAAAGATCATGTTTACTGCAAAGGTTAAGGTAGTATTCCTGAACTGAATAATTATCCAGATATAAACAGATTTTTCATGATTGGCTTCTCAGTCTGACCATCTAGACAAGATTGTGCGTATATAATTCTAGTCAGACATTTTTACTTGACTGAACCCATGATTCTTAATGATTAAGAACAGCTTGATGAACAACTGATTAGTTCTATTCTTCTGTACTCTGGCTGGATCTATGAGAACTATGAGATAGTGATTGCAGAGATAGACAGAACCATTATATATCTGCATAGCAGTTCCAATGCCTGGAATCTGAATATGTGTCTTACTCTATTAAGTAGGGATGGAGGATCATGTCTATCTTAGGACTGAAAACATACTTATTTCATATATAACCTTTTTTGGAGGTAATCTTTTGTATATCACACTACCAAATAAAAACATGCATGCATGTATTACTGTAGAATAATATGCCATGCAAGATTTGTGTTTCCCTTGATAACTAGCCAAAGTTCATTTAGAGGAACCAAAGTACAAGGATTAGGCACAGTCAGAGATAGGTAACTAGTTAGGCAAGACAACAAGCAGAAATGGGAGAATTATTCTTTGTTCGGTTACTAAAAGCATAGAACTGAAAACTTGGCTGCAACCCTTCCAAAATTGTTTGATGCAATCCTACATATTACTAATCAGAAATATATTACTCTTGAATTGAAGATTTCAGTTTGTAAGGTGAGCACATGGTCTTTGGCTGACCATGGATAGAGCTTGTCCTTTTGCTGTCTGCATTCTCTAGGGTCCAGGTATAGCTGCTGTATTTAGTCTGCAAAAATCAGACTAAAAAAGTCAGGAGGTGTACTTAATTTTTATTCAGAGTACCCCATCAGCACAAATCTGAATCACAACTATTTGTCAGTTTCAAGAATAGTTATTAGAGCAGAATTTAGGGCTACCATATCTGAGCTTCAAGAACACAAACAACCACTAGGTGAGAAAAGAAATATAACTAATTCTATATTTTTGCTGCTGTCTTGTCAGCTGAATCTTTGCAAGACAAATAGTGGTAGCCCTAGTTCAGCAGTGATTCAGCTGAAGAGTCATTCTCAGTCCTGGTCATTCACTATGACAAGAATCCATCCTTGTAGAGTGAGTAGCATCATTTCCAAAGTGTTCATAATTCCTTCCAAAGATTTATTATAATTCTAATAGGTTCAGCATTGTACTGAAAGATATCACAAGACAGAAACCACAGCATATTTCTGAAGGTAACCCTCTACAAGCATGCTTTCTCATCACAGTGAATAGTGAGCATTTCTCTGCTAGAGATGGGACCACTTTAATTGGGGGGAATGGATCATGTAGTTCAGTATAGGCAGACTGGGAATTCTGAGAGTTTTTCTCTAAAAATATAATGGGGAAGCCTGTTATAACTCAATCTGAAGAAAAGACATATTCTTTTTAAGCAGAGCATGCATGGACTCAGACCGAAATAAGAGAACTATTCAATTATATCTTCATTCTGTAACGATTATTGTTCTTGTTTATTCGTTCAGTCGCTTCCGACTCATCGTGACTTCATGGACCAGCCCACGCCAGAGCTTCCTGTCGGCCGTCACCATCCCCAGGTCCCCCATGGTTGAGTCCGTCACCTCCAGAATATCATTGCCATCAATATCCATCCATCTTGCCCTTGGTCGGCCCCTCTTCCTTTTGCCTTCCACTTTCCCTAGCATCAGCTTCTTCTCCAGGGTATCCTGTCTTCTCATTATGTGGCCAAAGTACTTCAGTTTTGCCTTTAATATCATTCCCTCAAGTGAGCAGTCTGGCTTTATTTCCTGGAGTATGGACTGGTTTGATCTTCTTGCAGTCCAAGGCACTCTCAGAATTTTCCTCCAACATGACAGTTCAAAAGCATCTATCTTCCTTCGCTCAGCATTCCTTATGGTCCAGCTCTTGCAGCCATAGGTTACTACAGGGAATACCATTGCTTTTACTATGCGGACCTTTGTTGTCAGTGTGATGTCTCTGCTCTTAACTATTTTATCAATATATGCCATTGCTCTCCTCCCAAGAAGTAGACGTCTTCTGATTTCCTGGCTGCAGTCAGCATCTGCAGTAATCTTTGCGGCTAGAAATACAAAGTCTGTCACTGCCTCCAATTTTCTCCCTCTATTTGCTAGTTATCAATCAATCTGGTTGACATAATCTTGGTTTTTTTGAGGTTTAACTGCAACCCAGCTTTTGCACTTTCTTCTTTCACCGTCGTCATAATGCTCCTCAACTCCTCCTCACTTTCAGCCATCAAAGTGGTATCATCTGGATATCTGAGATTGTTAATGTTTCTTCCAGCGAATTTAACTCCAGCCTTGGATTCCTCAAGCCCAGCACATCGCATGATGTGTTCTGCGTACAGGTTGAATAGGTAGGGTGAGAGTATACAACCCTGCCGTACTCCTTTCCCAATCTTAAACCAGTCCGTTGTTCCGTGCTCTGTTCTTACTGTTGCTACTTGGTTGTTATACAGATTCCTCAGGAGGCAGACAAGATGACTTGGTATCCCCATACCACCAAGAACTTGTCACAATTTGTTATGATCCACACAGTCAAAGGCTTTAGAATAGTCAATAAAACAAAAATAGATGTTTTTCTGAAACTCCCTGG
This sequence comes from Charina bottae, assembly GCA_023362775.1. Classification (NCBI taxonomy): domain Eukaryota; kingdom Metazoa; phylum Chordata; class Lepidosauria; order Squamata; family Charinaidae; genus Charina; species Charina bottae. Next base: position 24,186,641 of record JALMGJ010000004.1, on the reverse strand, counting down.
CTTTCTCCATTATCCAGCGGATATTGGCAATTTGGTCTCTAGTTCCTCTGCCTTTTCTAAACCCAGCTTGTACATCTGGCAATTCTCGCTCCATGAATTGCTGGAGTCTACCTTGCAAGATCTTGAGCATTACCTTACTGGCATGTGAAATAAGTGCCACTGTTTGATAGTTTGAACATTCTTTAGTGCTTCCCTTTTTTGGTATGGGGATATAAGTTGATTTTTTCCAATCTGATGGCCATTCTTGTGTTTTCCAAATTTGCTGGCATATGGCATGCATCACCTTGACAGCAGCTGGGATACCGTCGTCTCCTGCTGCCTTGTTCTTAGCAATGCTTCTTAAGCCCCATTGAACCACACTCTTCACGATGTCTGGCTCTAACTCACTGACCACACCGTCTAAGCTATCTCCAATATTATTATCCTTCCTATACAGATCTTCCGTATATTCTTGCCACCTTTTCTTGATCTCTTCTGCTTCTGTTAGGTCCTTACCATCTTTGTTTTTGATCATACCCATTTTTGCCTGGAATTTACCTCCAATGTTTCTAATTTTCTGGAAGAGGTCTATTGTCCTTCCTATTCTATTGTCTTCTTCCACTTCCGCACATTGCTTGTTTAAAAATAATTCCTTATCTCTTCTGGCTAACCTCTGGAATTTTGCATTTAATTGGGCATATATCCCCCTATCACTGTTGCCTTTTGCTTTCCTTCTTTCTTGGGCTACTTCCAGTGTCTCAGCAGACAGCCATCTTGCCTTCTTGGTTTTCTTTTTCTTTGGGACGTTTTTTGTTGCCGCCTCCTGAACAATGTTGCGAACTTCTGTCCATAGTTCTTCCGGGACCCTATCTATTAAGTCTAGTCCCTTAAATCTTATCTTCACCTCCACTGCATATTCTTTAGGAATATTAGTGAGCTCATATCTAACCGATCTGTGGGTCTTCCCTATTCTCTTTAGTCTGATTCTAAATTTTGCAATAAGAAGTTCATGATCTGAACTACAGTCAGCTCCAGGTCTTGTTTTTACCGACTGTATAGATGTCTGCCACCTTTGGCTACGAAGGATGTAGTCAATCTGATTTCGGTGTCGACCATCTGGTGAAGTCCATGTATAAAGTCGTCTTTTAGGTTGTTGGAAGAGAGTGTTTGTTATGCACAGTGAGTTGTCTTGGCAAAATTCTATCAGCCTATGTCCTGCTTCATTTTGTTCTCCCAGACCATGCTTGCCTGTAATTCCAGGTGTCGTTTGACTACCCACCTTAGCATTCCAGTCTCCTGTAATGAAAATAACATCTCTTTTTGGCGTATTATCCAGTAGGTGCTGCAGATCCTCATAGAACTGATCTACTTCTGCTTCTTCAGCATCTGTGGTTGGGGCGTATATTTGGATCACTGTGATGTTAAATGGCTTACCCTGAATTCGAATTGAGATCATTCTATCGTTTTTTGGATTGTACCCAAGCACTGCTTTTGCCACTTTATTATTAATTATGAAGGCTACTCCATTTCTTCTGTGGTCCTCTTGTCCACAGTAGTAGATCTGGTGGTCATCTGATGTGAAGTGGCCCATTCCAGTCCATTTCAGTTCACTGACACCTAAAATGTCTATATTTAATCTTGACATCTCACCAATAACCACATCCAATTTGCCCTGGCTCATAGATCTTACATTCCAGGTTCCTATCGTGTGTTGAACTTTAGAACATCAGATTCTTCGTTCACCACCAGCACCGTCGGCCACTAGCCGTCCTTTTGTCTTTGATCTAGCTGTGTCGTCACATCTGGGGCTAGTTGAACTTATCCTCTGTTCCTCCCCAGTAGCATTTTGACCATCTTCTGACCTGGGAGTCCCATCTTTCGATGGTATACCGACATATCTCTGGTTGTACTGTTCCATTTAGTTTTCACGGCAAGAATACTGGGGTGGGTTGCCATTACCTTCCCCAGGGATCGTATTTAGTCTGACCTCTCTGCCACAACCTTCCCGTCTTGGGTGTCCCTTCACGGTTTAGCTCATGGTTTCATTGAAGTGCTCAAGCTCCAGCACCACGACAAGGTAACAATCTCCTTTGCTGGAGTAATAACAATTATTACAGGACAATAAATAAGTTGAAGACCATACTGAGCTGTGAAGTTGTACAATTTATGAGGGACCTCGGACTAGTCTATCTCCTATGTAATTGTGCTATTTGTAAATGTAAAAAGAGAAGGATCAGGAGCTCACGTGTGTTACCTTTCAATCAGGGAGAAAAGGAGAAATGCATAAAATAATAATAATGTATTTTCTCAACTTCTACTTTATTTTCAGGTCATGAGCTGTAAAGCCATTCTGGCTTTTATTTATTACAAACAACTCTGTATTTTGGAGGGTCATTTAAATAATAATATCTTAGACTGGATGACAGACAGCATCCTCATAGCTATTAATCTTGCTGAGTCTTTAGAACAAACAAAGTAATGCTTCCCTCATTAACTTAAATTCTTCTGTGATTTCATCTTTACTAAGAAGGATGATAAATTAGAGAAATTATATAATTCAGACTGTCATTCTCTTCCTGAGAGCAAATACCACTGAACTGAACAGGTTTTCCTCCTAAATATGCATTCAGTTTACTTAAATGATGTTAACCCATTGCTTTATACCTCTTTACATTGTATTTGAAGAGGGAGTAAGGACAGGGGAGAGAGTATGAGTAGAGTGGGAGCATCCTATAAAGCAGAAATAGCTCAAGGATTTTATGTGAGCTCCAAAGTTTTCAGAGCCATAAAAATAATTTTTGATAGAAACAATTAAACAAAACAAAACAAAACAAATCATAGAGACAAATTGTATGAATTGTTATTTATTTAATTAAATTGAATTAAGGATAAACTTAAATGAAATGCATGATATTGAATTTCTATAGTGGTCCAACATCGCCCTCCCCATCTTTTTAGTCTATACTCCGCAGTATGATACAAAGACATAACATAACCTTTGGCGCTTGAAAGGCTGTGTAACACAGTTCCAAAGAGTTGTATCTCAAATTGCTGTTGGGCCATAAATTTCCCTGGCTGGCTTTATAGTACTCATTGCCTAGCCTACTGTACTTCATAGAATGATTGTAATATAAGTAAAAATCTCCTTCTTTCAGTTCACTATGTCAATAGTTGAAAGGAAACTTTAATTGCCCTTCAAAGAAAATTCCAACCAAAAGCACATTCATATGTTTCTGGACATAAAGGAACATTTTTGGAATTGTGCTGAAAGTCAGACTGTGCTATGTCTACCATTTCATGTGCCTTTCCTCTCTACAAGCATTTCCCTCTCTTCAACAAATGTTGATGCAAACAGCTGGGTTATGGGACTCATAATGTCCTTCTCTCCATTTAATGTTGCTAGCTATTGCCAGGCTGTGTTACTGATGAGATTTGACTTTTATTTATTTGTTTGTTTGTTTGTGAGTCTATAGCAGGGACAAGGCCTGCAATTAATGCCTGAGGGGGGCTGAGGGCTGGTAGGACAATTTTTGGTGGGAATGTTGTTTAACTGTGATATCCTTATTTTGCCTAATGAAGTGACAGCATCTAGCTAACACTGGTTGATCTCAGAAGCTGAGTACCATCAGCCCAGATTAGCACTAGGGTGGGGACCACCTGAGAATTCCAGGATTGTAGGCTAGACTGGGAAGTCCAAAATGTATTCCAGAAGATGTCAATGGCAAACAGTTCCATATTGCTAAGAAAACTAAATGGATGTATCCAGGGGTCAAGTTCAAATCAGTACATTTTATGCTTATGTCTATTTTAGGACTTATACTACAGTCTTTATTTCTTTTCTGTCCCAGAAAATACAATAATATAGATACATAGAAAAAACGTATTGATATAATCGTAGAGTTGGAAGGGGCCATAAAGTCTAATCCTGATCACCTGCTTAAGTACAAGAAACCAGTTTAAAGTATGTTGACAGATGGCTGTCCATCCCCTGCTTAAGGATATCCAGGGAAAGGAAAGTAACCCTTAGATGCAAAACTATGTTGTCAGTTTTTAAGAACTATGGTCAGGCTTAGGAGCACTAATGAGAGGCAGTTTTGTGTAGTGGTTAAGGCATCAGGCCAGAAACCAGGAATCCATGAGTTCTAGTCCCGCCTTAGGCACAAAGCCAGCTGGGTGACTTTGGGCCAGTCACTCTCTCGCAGCCCTATGAAGAAGGCAATGGCAAACAACTTCTGAAAAACCTTGCCAAGAAAACTGCAGGGACTTGTCTAGGAAGATGCCAGGAGTCAAAACTTACTCAAAGGCACAAACAAAAAAGGACCACTAATATGGGTTTTTGAGGAACATAAAAAAGAAGACTAAGAGGTTGCATGCATCCCATGAAATGCAAGTTGTCTCACTCACTCAATATATTGAAAAATGGTGTCATTTCCATGAAGCTGATACTAATGTGGAATAGAAGCACAGTCCACATCACAAATTGCAAGAAAAAAAAATGGAACATGGGGTCTTGCTGTGGGCTTTTGGAATTCCTTTAGCTACTGATTGCAGACTTGGAGGATCTAGTATTCAGTTTGGAGAATAGCTCCATTTGAGGGAGCATAACTTCTCCTTTTCTCTGCGGTACTTGTTCTTTTGTCTTTCTTCTCAGTTTAATGGGTTTTACCTCTATGGGCCAGAGTGAAAGAGAACCAAAGAGCTAAGTGTCTAGAGTTGGGGTTTCCCCTTGCTCCTCTTACTTCTCTTTCACCTTCAGAAGACATGTAATCTGGCAGGAACAGGAAGGAGGAAAATGTGCATCGAAACTAAAACCTCCAGGGATTTGAATGTGCCCCCACCAGCTGCTGTTGAGCAATACTCATATGGACCTATACTGGTGAGGATAATTCTGTAATTAATTCTCCAATCCTCTGCTGCTGCCGATACTAATACTATTTGATTAGCCATACTACTTTATTTGCAATAAATTAATACCATGTGAGCTTTAGTAGGTCCGAGATTTAAAGGAACAATCTGCACCTTTCCTTTCTTTACATTCTGAAAAATGCCAGCTTTTAAAACCTGAAAGATGATGCACCTGAAGGCAAACATTTCCAAAACCCAATGCATTTGTAGTACGCTTTTAGGAAAATAAGCAAGAATTGTTACAAATGTTGTTAATAGTAACAATACTTCTTTTCCTTAGAGCCATTCTCAATTCTCTTTCCATTTTTTAAAAAATTAAACTCATTTTCTGACTCTTTTCCTTCAGTCCCTATCCCACCTCAGATTGTCCAGAGGCATACATACATGATTGTACTTCCTGACCCACTATATAATCATAGAAAATGCAACATTACAAAAGATGATCATTTGCTTAAAAAGGGAACAATTATTCCATTATAGCTCACCTCAAAGCTTTCCAATACATTAATTTAAAGATTTATAGGACAGCATGCCTTCTGCTGAATTAACAAAAGCCACATAGAAAATGGGATTTGTACTTAGGGGAGATTTTTTTTAAAAAAAAAAAAAGGCAATCAAGGTTGAATCAATATGGTGAAATAACTAAATGCATGCTTTACAAATGAAACCGATGTTTCTAGCATAAGTAACTTTTCCTCTACATTTTCCTCTCATCTCCAAATATATGCCGTTGCCTTATTTTGAACTGATGAAAGAGAAGTGGTACATATAAGAATTTGAAGCCAGTTTTTACTGCCCAGACAAAAACACTGTTGGCTTCCCCCCCCCCCCCCCGTTCCAACAGAATGTTGGAAAGAAAATGTGTAAAGGGAGCTGAGACTGTATGTTTGGCCATAAGTATTGTAATTCTCTAAAACTGAATAGAATGGGACCCAATTTTGTTTATGGGGAGAAGCTGGCAAAAGAAAGACCAAGTTTGAAAATGGGTCTGATCCAGCCAGAGACTGTAGAGAGAGAAAGAAAAAATAATAATCTTTATCCCTATAAGAGAGAAAGTTGGGGAATAACTCAGATTGTGGGCAACTGATCCATTCTAAGCTTCTCCCTTTCCCAGTCACATGACACAAGGCAGAGTGTATTCACACACCCCATGCTTCCCATTGCATACATACACACAAATATATGCCCACTGCTGCTAAAAAAATTGGGAAGAATTCCGGAAGCCATGGTAGGCATATTTTTGCTACTTTGTTTTCCTTCCATTACATTATTTTTCTTTGTTTGTTTTTGTTGTTGTTGTTTACAAAAATAATTCCATATCCAAATGATTCCCCACCCCCTTTTATTTTGTCACTCTCTCTCCCACATTTTTTCTCTTTCTCTCATCAACTAGGAATATAATTAGATAGGAAAGCAAAGAACCATTAGAAAGTGTCATAGCTATGTCAATTCTAATACTACTTACTGTAGGCTGCCTTGGCTTCTTTGTGTCTTGACATGAGCAAATATGTAGAGGGCTGAGCAAATTTGTTTCTTCACCCTTCCCAGAAATTTGTATGCTGAAAACGAGGAAAAGATTTTGGTTAAAATGCATGTTCAGTTCTTTCAACTCATAATAATGCAATGCATATAATTTTAGATGAAATGAAAACATGTAGGAAAAGTTACTTATGCTATAAATTTACCTTTCATTTGTAAAATATGTATATAATTATTTCAGCATATTAATTTAATCCAAATTACCCATTTAAAGAAAAAAAAAACTCCCCTAAGTACAAATCTCATGTTCTATGCAGCTTTTGTTAATTCAGCAGAAGGGAGACTGTCCTATATAGCTTTAAATTAATGCATTGCAAATCTTTGAGGCTAGATATTGGGGATTTTGAATGGGAGGGATAAATTCTGACAATTACTGAATATGGATTTCTAGTAATAAATAGAGATAATCAGGTTACAGTGTCTTTTTCCCTCCCTTCTTTTCTGTCAAAGCATAGGTCTACTCTGTCCCAAGCAGCAGAAGGGACAGTAGAAGGGTATAGTTCATGATTCCCAGGGACATCTCAAAACTTATGTTCAAAATATGCTTCAGCAATGGTAATGCCAGATGTATTTTCTTGTTTCTTAGAGTAACACATGCCTTCACTTTATCTATAACCTACTGAGCTGCATCATAATTTTGAAGTTTCACACGTCCATACCTTGGATTCTATAGAGTGAAACACAGCCTGTCAAGTCACACCATTCAGTCTAGGGGTTTTCTTAGGATCAACCTGATATGACTTTAAATAATAATAACAATAATGCTTTATTGATTAGCCATGAGGCCATATCAAACTGGAAAATAATAATAGGACCATACATAACAAAATTGAGTAAAAGGTAAAACTACATAAAAATATAATTCATATTTCTGTATCACCCATACAGTTTACCCTAATCAGATCTTTATATGCAGTTCCCAATTGAACTGTTTTTTTTAATTTTAATGAGAGTTTTTACATAGATAAAAGACAAATACAGAAATATATAAAGAAAAGAGAGAAAAAGAGAAAAGAAAAACTGCAGAAAACAATACAGTTAAAGAAAAACAAAAAAGATAATTAAAGAAGCAACTTCTGCCCTTCTTGACAGCAGTTAAAAACTCATTATCCCTCCTCCCTCTTTAAGATTAAAATAGTCCCTTCAGCCCCTTATTCAATCTTTTTTCAATCATCAAATCCAGAAGTCAGCATTCCATTTTCCCCCCTATTTTCAGCAGAAAGTCCATAAAAGATTTCCAGTCTTTTATAAAAGTACTTATTGTTTTGTCTCTCACCAAACAGGTCAGTTTTGCCATTTCTGCTAATCCTGCCATATTCACAATCCATTCCTCCATTGTGGGCATTTCAATATTTCTCCATCTCTCTATTGAACTGTTTTATTCAGATAAAAGGCCATATTATATGTAATATTTGGGCTTTGACCACAGGTAAAATATGTTGTTCTAATGTATGGATCCCAATGGGCCATTCGTCTAATGTGTGGTTCAAGGTATTGATCTCTCACTTTATTATACAGCTGGCATTCAAATAATATACAGTATGTGCTATGTCCTCAATCTCTGGAGCATCACAAATACATGTAATTCATGATAACCGCCCAGAGTCCCTCCTGGAGGTGGAGATGGGCGGTCATAGAAATTTAACAAATAAATAAATAAATGATAGGAAAATTGGTTAAACCTTCCATATTTGATCACTGTATAAATCTGCTCAAATCTTGTTTAAGTAAATACCCTCCTGAGATACTTGGACATTTTAGTATTTCCCTATTTTTCAGTTGGAAAGGTGCATTTATAGTAGCTTATCTATTTCAGCTATATTTCTTTGAGCTTCTATATCCAAGATTCTTTGTGCAGTAGCCTTTCTAACTTGTTGCCCAGAGCCAGTTGGACAAGAAACTAGAGAATCCACAATTGTCAGGGAGATAACTGGTGAAGAAGGAGGGGGCTCCCTCCAGGGGGATAAACACACAGTACTGAATTGCATTGCTTTCCTCCCAAGAGGCTAAAGAAGGCCCCACACTAGTTTCTTGGGCCTTTTCTCTGAGCATTACTAATTCATTTTAGTTTAGCTGGATTCTGTCTAGCAGAGTAGAACAATAAAACACTACAGCTTTTACACCAAGTCTCAGCATGTTCCTTCACTTGAAGTCAGGATATAATTTGTGAACTGTACAGTCCAAGAGGTCTGTAAACTGAGATTTAGTCTGTTCTATCAAACACAATTTTGGGAGTTTTCTATAAAATTAATTCTCCACCAATAATTATATGCCTTGATTTTTTTTTACATGGAACAACATGTATATATTCCCAATTCAGTTTAACTGCAGCAATTTGGATCCTTTTTATAGTATAATTTTATTGCTTTTTAATTAATAACAGAAAAAAACAAAAACAAAAGAAAACACAAAGCTTATATCATTTTATCCACATCCGAAATACTCCTCAGATTCAATTATTGTGTTTGTTCTGATAATAGCATGTGTTTTAAGCCCTGTAATCCAGCTCCTTCTAAGGGCAGAAGAGTAACATTGGCTTGATGCACCTTAATATTTGGAGCTAAGGAACCCAGGTAACAGTGATTTACTAATGTTACCAATGAATTCACATATGCCCTTGCTCTGACCTTTGATTATGGGGAAACCAAGACCTAGTCTTGGAGAAGACTACCCCTAAATAAGAAAAGGTATTAACTTGTTCTATTAACTCATCATCTAATAGCCATCTGTGGCTGTGATGTCTTTTTCCGAAGGCCATGATTTATTAATAATCAAGGGTTTAACATGACAGTAGGAGTCAAGTTTTCTTAACAACATTCGCAGTCCAACTTGTGAATATGATAATAAAATCATATTACCAGCACATTGCAAAGTATTGCAATGCATGTTCAGTACTTTAGGCATATGTACTTCAGGAGCCTTCATCAATCCTTCATGAATGACATCCATCAGGTCATTCATGTATCGTTTAAATAGCAATGGTGCAAGTATACACCCCTGTCTTACCCCTTTGTAAATATTGATCCTAATTGTCATGGTTTCATTGCTCCCAAATTGAACTCTAACCTGGGTACTTGTGTAAAGGGCTTTCATCAGTGCAAGCAATCTGGGTTCCATATTGAGGATAATCATTTTCCTCCATAGTATTGGGAGTGTCAAAGACTAAGATCTATTAAAGCCCTACATGGCATGGGTCCAGGTTACCTGAGGAACTGCCTCAACCCCATTACATCGACCCGTCCCACCCGGTCAGGCAGAGAAGGCATGTTACGGACCCTGTCCATGAAGGATTGCCGATTGGCAGGGTCCATTAGGAGGGCCTTCTCTGCCATGATGCCCACCCTTTGGAACAGCTTACCCCTGGAGGTAAGACAGGCCCCCACCCTCCCAGCCTTCCAGAAGGGGGTGAAGACATGGTTATGCCACCTCGCTTGGGATGGGAGGGGGGACAGCAATTCATGGGGTGGCTGGCACTGTGATCATGCCAAGAATAACATCCTATGCACACCTTGAATGTTTATATTTTATATTTTCGTATTGTTAGACTTGTATCTGTTTTTATGTGTATTTATACATGTGTTGAGATTATATTGTAGTGTTTTTAATGACTGTCATTTTATTGTCTGTAAGTGGCCCAGAGTCATGGTATACGAGATGGGCGGCAGAGAAATTTTACAAATAAATAAATAAATAAATAAAGGCAGCAAACAGTTGCCTCTATTTGCTGACATATTTTGTGATTAAATGTTTCAAGACAAAGCAATTATCAATAGAAGATCAGTATATTTCCACTTGTAATGTGCCAATAGCCAGCCTCTTTCTCTCTGCTCCTCCTATCTCTGTAACACTGTATCTCACTAGGCCAGCCTGCTTATGCCAACATGGAGGATCACCAGCAAGCTACCACCCTGACATGAATCCTGTTAGGAGGGGCCAGGCTTGCCAACTGGTTTGGCCAATCTTCCTGCCATCCCAGAAAACCCAGGGATCAATCCATTCCACCAGGAGATTCTTGTGGCATCCCAGAAAATCAAATAAAAAAGAACTTATTTTAAAACTGTATTTAAACACTTTTATAAGTTAGGGTAGCACACTTGTTGCATTAGTTCAGCACAACCTAGGATATTTTTGGACATTTGGAGGCTGCTGTGCTCTTCTTCATCCCTGCTTTCTCTCAATAAAAAGAGGCATAGAAGGAGAATAGGTTTTATTAATTTTTGTCAATGGCCAGGGAAAGAAAGAAAGAAAGAGAGAGATCAAGTATACAAAAAGGTGTGAATAAACAGAATAAAATGTATACTTGTATTTGTTTTTACGTGTATTTATATTCGTACTGATATTTTATTGTGGTGTTTTTATTGACTGTCATTATTATCTGTAAGCTGCCCAGAGTCATGGTACACGAGATGGGTGGCAAAGAAATTTGACAAATAAATAAATGAATAAAATAGCAAACATTATTAGAACTAAAATTATTGGATAATAGGACTCTTTTAAAATGTACCAACAAAACTCATCAAGATATCCAGGTAAAATTAGTCAGAGTTAATGTTCTCTATCTCTCTGTTTTCTCTCTCTTTCCCTCTCTCTCTGTCTCTCATTATTGTTTGTTTTCCTTCCCTTCTGCAAAAAAGAAAAGAAAAGAAAAGAAAAGCAATCATTTTGATGCTTCCATAGTATAGTCTCTAGTAATTTTATAACTGAATCTCAGACCAGCCCAATTGAAGTAGTGTGTTCTCAAATGTTAAACTGCAAGAAGAAATTGAAATAGTTTTATTTTTTCCCCTTAGTCTCACATCTTAAATTTGAACTGAATCATTGCTATTTGGCACATATCTATTCAAGATTGGATATTGAGTGAAGAATCTTAACTTCTTTCCTTGAAGTGCATATATTATTCCACCTCCTACTGAAATGGCTGGGAACATATTGGGAAACTATTGCCTGAAAGAGTGGCTAGGAAGATATCAAGGAGGGCCTTTGGAGAAAACTGCTTACTGCTCATTTCTCTGAATGCAAATTACCAGCCCATTCAGTCTCCTGTAGAGACCCCTTGGAAGGTTCTGGGGTCACAGTTATGTAAAACTTCAAAGGAATATTTTGATTTGACACAGTTTCAGTTTAATCACTTGATCAAAGCAGATTCATTTACCAAAGTAACATTTTAAGCAATGAATTAAATCAGGTGACTTTGAAGTACTTAGTAGCCTTCCAAAACACTTTGCAGACTCCATGGGTGTTCTATTGTTTTTTGGGGTTTTCCAGAAAATAAAGTGTGTTACTCCCTCTATAGATGGGAACCAATGGATAGGATGAGTTATATGAGGGACCCCTTGCTAAAGACATGAGTTTTATCACCTCACTAAACATTTCCTATTGGTTCTCTTATGTGATGGGGTATTCTTTTCTTTTTCTGATTTTATATGTCTTGTTTTTCTTACAAACTAGCTATGATTTGCTTGTTTGTCCACTTGTTTGTATTTGGGGGAAGGGAGAAGAGATAACTCTATTCTGTTGCTCTTCGTCTTTGTTAGTTATTTCTTATGTATGATCCTGCCCTTTCCTAATCCATATATAGTATAATAAAACCCTATCTGTATGATCTGTTCCCCTGTCAGTGGCATGGTATAGTTGCATTTCTTATAATTCTCCTGTTCATTCCCTCCTCTTTAATTCTCTCCACTTTCACTGCAAATAAATAAATAAATACTACATAAATAAGCTCTTCTTTTGTCTGCTACTTGTTTATTTCTGCCTTTAAGATTTGAATGATTGGGTCTAAGAGTGAGTTTAAGGTTGCACTAAATAGCCTATAGAATAAAGGCTATTTTTAAAAAATTAGAATACATTCTGTATTCTGTAGACAATAATAATATTATGTATTTGTCTGTTTAATTGTACTCTTTTGTATGTTGTTATATTAAGTTAATATAAATTTTAAATTGAGGCCCACTAGTTCAACATTTCCCCTACATGCCCAGGAAGGCAGCATTGGAAATCTAATGGTAGTTGAAGAGTGGAAGATATACAAGGCAGGTAAAATTATGCAAATGGTAGGGGAAATTGTGGTATTACACAACCAGATTTTCAGGCCATTCTCATCTAATTAAGCTAGTGCAGAGTCTATCATGTCTATGTGACTACCTTCAATGGCCCTCTCCTTGTATCCTCTTAGTAGGGGAGACAGCATTGTATAATGTAAGTATAAGCAGACAGTAGGACCAATCCTGCACTTCATATCTGACATCTGGCACAGCAGAAGTGGAGGTCATGAATACTGTTCCAACCCTGGATATTGCTGGGACCCAGAAGACAGGTCATCAGTGAGCACCTCTGTATGCAGAAGAAGTGGATAGGTACTATCCCATATGAGATCTGGGCCCTGCCATGAACTGTACAGTTGTCAGCCCTGCAAGATAGACCAGGTCAGGAAACAGACACCACAAGAAACAGAATTCCTCTTTATTGATATTGAATATAATAACAGAACCTTGAAAGCCTGACAGAGTTTCTCTTTCCCTCCCTCAAGAGAATCAAGTGCAGACCATTTTGATCACCACAAATAATGCAAAATACTGTTAAGGGAAATGTAGATGGCCACACTGTTTCATTAAAGGTATGGTGCCTTGATAGAAGCACTCTTATCTGATGTTTCAACAGCTAGTCAAGCATCAGAAGCAAGCCATCCAAGCTCTTTGGTTGGGAAGATTAGCTCTATCAAGAGTGTTAGCATGAATGTTGGTTCTCGAGCCATTTATTGAGGTCCCAAGCCCCAAAACTGCTGGCCTAGTACTATCCTCCTCAACCAAGTACTTCCTCTTATGAAATCTCTCTACTGTTGTTCTAAGGCTGGGGAAGCCAGCATACTTACCAGAACAAGTTGGTGTAAGGAGGTAGTTCAGGTAGAGATTACGCTATTGATAGACATGAGCACCAGTCACCCAATGTCAGCCCTACAAGGTAGACCAAACATCCAAAGGGGAATGTGGAAGGACCAACGCTGTCTTGCATCACTGGATAAATGAGCTGGTCAAAACTGTCAAGAAGATACAGAATTGATGGGAGGCAATGGTAGAATGGTAGAGAACACTGTCACCAGCTGCAGTCTAGATAGCAAATCTTCAGTCAGCATTCCTAGCAGCAGCCAAGAAAGGCAGTGTCCTTCAGCAGCTCCCTAACTAATGCCTACCTATTGCCAGAGTAAGTGCATCTTTAGATGAGGCCTCGGGCTTCCAAATCAAGGAAGACACACAGTGCTGTGCCATCCACTATCCTATTATACCTATACCTATTTAACTGAAGAAGCAGAGAAGTTCTCCATGATCCCCTCAAGTTGTGGATAGTGCAGAGACATTAAATGGTATGAGTACTTCCAAAGGTATTTCCACTAGTGGATCAATGTTTAATTTCCATGTGGTCATTAATCCTTAGTTATAAAATGGAATATAAATGCACAAAATAGTCCTTTATTTTAGCAATGGAAAATTCAATCTCATGTGAAACTTATGATAATGCATCAATTATATAGCTAACTTGAAAAAAAAAGACTAGCCACAGATATTGATCACATTACTAGATATGTACCCTATTTTTACTTTTCTGCTGATCAACTACATTTTTCAGGTCTGTACAGACCTGGCAAAACTGGCAGAAGACATTATTTTTCTGATCTACAGAAGCTGTAACACACACAGACGCACATTTTTTTTGAAACTGAGGAGCAAATGGAATATAAATTAAATTTGCTGTTGATGAGAAGCTAATGCTATTTTCAGATTACAACCTGCTCTTCATCCACTTCCCCCCCAGCAACATTACATAATAATTCTGTACTCAGGATTCCCATGCAAATACAAATTTAGGACATTTTGATCTGTAGACGGTGTTTAATAAGATGTTCGAGAAGATAGATATAAGTAGGCTGACCATACATACCGTTTTAAACAGGACAGTACCGTTTTTTTCACATTTCCCGGCCGTCCCGTTGTTTTAATATAAATGTCAATTTTGTCCTGTTTTAAAAAAAGATTAGCAAAATGTCAGGCATGGCAACTTTGATTCAGCCAAGATGCAATTAACATTTATAAAGTGCTTGATTGAGGTGCCTGATGTTGGGTGAGACTAGAGAGGGGCAAGGAAGGTGGAAAGAGGGAGACAGAGAGAGACGGGGAGAGATATATTTGACATCGCCTCTGCTCTGCTCTTAGCTGGTTGCTCTCTGCTCCCTGTTTGTTTTATTAAAATGTGTTCGGGATGTGATCCCACCCCCTTTTTTCGAGAGTGAAACTGATTATTTCTCCAGCTCGGCAAGAGAGAGTCTTTCGTTTGGGACTGTGGGAGAGAGAGAAAGAGGGAGAAATAAAAGCAGGAGGAGGAGGAGGGAAGGCAGAAGGAAGAGAAGCCTCACCGGGCGTGGAGTTTTTGAATCCTCCCTTCCCTGCCTCTCTTCTCTCCCCCCTCCCCTCCTTCCTGTGATCCATGATGTTACAAAGCCTGTGAGCTGTGCTTTCCCCATTTGCCTCCTGTCAAATACAGTCCCCCTCTATGTCTACCTAAATTTCTGTATGAGTTCTGTCACTGAAGAATGATTGTTATCTCAATACGTTCATGTAATAAAACTTTTTCATTTTAATGAAAACAAAAATATTTTTATATATACAGTAATCTGTTTAAGGACCAGCAAATGGATCTTAAAAACTCTTTAAAACATTTTTTATCATCTTATTTTTTCATGAATATGGAATATTACAAAAGTTTAACCCCGTCCCATTTTTGCCATCCCAATGTCCTGTTTTTGTCTGAAGGAAATATGGTCAGCCTAGATATAAGTATTCTCTGGGAAGAACTAATGTGTGATAAACCAGATTAACATATTCTGCCCCTTGGCTTCCAGATTATGCCAGGTAATTTCTAGGCACTGAATGGATGAGAAAGCAAATGAAAACATGAAGCAGAAATAGAAATTAAGAAAACTAAAAAGAAAACCATACATTTTCAAAAATAATAATAAAAATTATTTTCTCTTCATAGCAACCAAATTGCTTCAGGAATTCCAACAGTTATTGGAACCTCGGTCAACACGTTATCAATGGGATGAGTAATAGCTCTTCCTGGAGATGGTTCGCACCGTAAAGTTTGGTTTGTAAACATCATATACAGCCTCTTGGATTTTATATTTTTATATTTATAATGATTGTATAAAGTATTTTATATGTTTTTAATTGCTGACTTGATTGTAAACCGCCCAGAGTCCCCTTGTGGGGGGAGATGGGCGGTGATATAAGTTAGAAATAATAATAATAATAATAATAATAATAATAATAATAATAATGATTGGATAACCAGATTTTAAATGTTAGCAAGTGTGATATATAGTAAGACAATGCAATGTGCAATGTTCTTGTTACATGATTAAATCTTATTCCTGTTTTCTCCAATATTTCATTAAAGAGTCAGTAAATATTCTGTAGGGTAAAGGTAAAGGTTCCCCCCACACATTTGTGCAGTTGTGTCCAACTCTAGGGGCCGGTGCTCATCTCCGTTTGTTAGCCGAAGAGCCAGCATTGTCCGAAGTTGCTTCCACGGTCATGTGGCTGGCATGACGCGCGCGGAATGCTGTTACCTTCCCACCAAAGTGGTACCTATTAATCTACTTGCATTTGCATGCTTTCAAATTGCTAGGTTGGCAAGAGCTGGGGCTAGTACGGGAGCTCACTCCGTTATGCGGGACTAGGGATTCGAACCTCCGAACTTGCGATCTTCCGATCGACAAGCCTGGTGTCTTACCCGCTGAGCCACCATGCCCCCTTAAATATTCTGTAGCAATTAACAATATTTCCATACTGATTTTAACTTCTGGAAATTTTGAGTTATCTGAAGACTAGTTTCCTTAATATGTCCATGTATGTCTGAATAGTATTATGTTGGCTATTGAAAGATCCATATTCAGAAAATGAACTTGCTTTAGTATGCATGATTTAACAGTTTTTTTTTCTCCCTCTGATACAACTTCTAGATAACATTTTCCATTTGTTAATTATTTTTCTTAAGAATTATTAAAATTTTCTGAAGAATTATTTTTACCTACCAGTTAAAATCAAATTGAGTGCTTCTAGTTGATTCTTAGCAGAACAGAAATATCACAACACAAAGCAATTTTGCACGGCAGCCTAAGCTGCTTGTCTCCCTTGTGGTCCTGGCTATTTCTTAAGCAAAGTTTAGAAAATCCGTACTGGATTGCAGTGGGTTGGCAATGGGGCTGGGCTGGTGCTCAATCCAGATTATGGCCCTTCCAATCCATGCCATGAAGGGAGGTCTCACTGGCCGTAGCAGTCTACTATGCCCAGCCTTTTCCTTTTATGGGGTGTTCCCTTTTCACAAGTTTCTGTTCCTTCCTTTTGCTTTCCCAGATGTTTGGAAACATGAATGCTTTCACTCACATACACACACACAAGCACATACCACTTCCCACATTATCTCTTTTGACACTAACAGACTTTTTCTATTCATTTTTTCCTTTTCCCTCCCTCTCTTAGGGTACCATTATTGCTCTGATGCTACAATAGAATAGAAACTTTATTGATTTAGTCATTTGACCATATCAAAAGTATAAAACCAATACCAGTATAAAAGTTAATATAAAGAAAACAGTAGAACAAATTCATAATAAATTGGCACCCCTACAGTGAATCACTTCTCAGCCTTTTGGCTAAGATTTAGTGTAGTATCTGATGCTACAATAATCACAGCTATAGGGAACAGGTTATTGTTTCAATGCTACATTCCTCTGTAGGTCCACAGGAACTTTGATAGTTCAGTTCACAGAAACAAAGTAGTAATGTTCCTATGTTGCCACTCAAATAGGTTTTTTTAAAAAAGGGAAGGGAAGGGAAGGGAAGGGAAGGGAAGGGAAGGGAAGGGAAGGGAAGGGAAGGGAAGGGAAGGGAAGGGAAACTTTACAATATGGGTCGGAACAGCAAGTGGATCGTGTATCTCTCAGCCTGGGCAGAAACAGAAAGGGTGCCCACTAGGAGATATAAGGGTTGAATGAAACATGATCTTCTGGAATTGAGAATGGTTTATTAATTTAATGGGCCATCATTGGATCAACCACAGGATTATTAAAAAACAAAAAAACCAGCAACTGCCAGCCATCAGAGAACATAGCAATTCAGCAGTCCAAGATAAAATGGCTACACGATGCAGTGATCAGCTGCTGGATGGGATGGGGTGGCTAGGATCTGCATCATCAGAGCTGGGGCTTCTACAAGAATGGAACAAAGAACTGGGGTTCATCTACTCTGAAGGGTTTAAAGCAGCTTGGAAAACAGCAATTGTGAATCAAAACAAAAGGTGAGGTTCTAATGGGCTTGGAGTGAGAGAAGGAAGACATCATCCGTTCTGGCACTCAGAAAGTGTGAAAGCCCATACAGATGATGGCCCAAGAAGGAACTGTAGATCTGCCCACAGAAAAGATAATATTTGGCAGAAACATTGTGTTAGTAAACCTATTATTTTAAATACCCTTTTACCATCTTTTCCAGGTTCATCTCCACAATATATTATGTACAAGTTTGCCAGCAGTTATAGAAGTTCAATCAGAAGCATGATATAAAAGCATGATAGATATATATCCTGAACATATATATTTACTGTTCTCTAGAGGTAACAGTCTCTCACACTATGCTTTGTGCAGAGGGCAACATCATGGCTGTTCCTGTCAGAAATATTGCTTCTTTGGGAAAAGTGTCAAAACGATTAAAGCATTGAATAATAATGTTTCTCCTTTACTGCAGATGTTAAATCTTACCAAGTGCTGAATCTCTCGCTTTCCAGACCAAGATGACTCAGAATCAAATACGTTCAATTCTTACTCTGTGCTCCTACTTGTAAAGCATAATAAATGATAATGCTTTTTGAGTCTTCAAAGCACTTCAGAGATTTTTTTTCATAATTACGGAACAGCTCTGTAAGTAGACCAATATTCTGTTCCCAAATTTTAAATCAAGGACTTGAGAAAAGCTGAGTGGTAGAGAAAGGGCACAAGGGCAAAGGCACAGAAACCCATTGCATTTACAGAGATCCATGAAGTCAAATGAATACAAAAATAAGAGTTACAAAAGAGTTTTTTAAGATAAATAAATGTGTGTATACCCTTTTGTGCAGAGACTTTTACATGTTTAGAGCACCCTCTTCAGTGTAACAGGTGTACAACCCTCTAATGACTACCTGGTGAATTCACAACTAAGACAAAATTTCAAGCAGAAACTTTCTGTTTCAATGACTTAACCATTATATTACATCAGCACTCAATAATGTTCTAACTAGGGATGTGCAAAAAAAAAAATGCCCCAACCGAAACAACAACTGCCACCAACCTAGAAATATTCCAATCTAGAAGTGTCTCTTTCAAGCATTCTGAGCACAAAATCAAATTAGCAGCTCAAGAATCTAGTTTTGTGGTCAGAACAAAATGGTATGAAACAAAATTTGGTTGGTTCCAACATCATTGTTTCTATCATTCCAGATACTATGATTGGGTGGCTGTTTCATAGCTTGCGATTGAGTTACTTTTCCTCAGACTTTTCCCACCCTATTCAATACAGAGTTCTGCTGCTACTGGATGGGACTTGATGGGGTGATATGGGAGTAAAGTATTGAGAAGATAAAAGCCATTAAGCACATGACCATAGAGAAGAAGGAGTAATGAATAAGACAGATTAGTTCACAATTGCATGCCTGCCAGGCTTCCTGGTACACCCACTCCTCATTTAACGACTAACTTGGTTAGCGAGTATTCACAAATATAATGGTAATAATAATAATAATAATAATAATAATAATAATAAATATGTCTATGAAGGTTCTCAGTCATCCAGGTGGAATTGTCTGTAGCTTGAATCATGTCAACTGGATTTCTATTTTCTCAGTGGAAACGTTTCGCTCCTTATCCAAGGAGCTTCTTCAGTCTGAGCAAAGTTGGCAAGGGAATCCTAAATATGTTTCTAGGTAGCTGTGATCAAAGATCAGTGATCTTTGCAACATCTCTCTCTCTCTCTCTCTCTCTCTCTCTCTTTCTCTCTCTCTCTCTCTCTCTCTCATTCTCCATCTGTCATGTGTTGACTTAGTGACCATTTCGCTTAACAACAAAGTTGCTGGAACAGAACTTGATCGCAAAACAAGGAGTGGGTTTATATTACTGTCTTATTTTTTTCCATTTCTTTTAGTTGCTATGGAAGTTAGAATTCATGTGAATGGATAGGCAAGTAGCATGCCATTAATGCAGTTGAGGAGTGTAATTGCCGACTATTATGCAACGTTGATTTGCTAAGCTTTGGTGTGCCTGCACACACTGTGCAAGCACATCTGTCTTGTTGATGTTGAATGTCAGGGTATACCTAAACATGCAAAGATTCTATGTTAGCTTGAGCCAGTTAGTTAGTTTTGGCATATATGCACATTATGAATTCTCTTATGTCTTGTTATTGAAACATTAATTTTATTTGTGCAGTTAAGAGACATCAGGAACCTTTTATCTTTTTTGCATCCAGCAGTCACCCTTATATGAAAGCAAAAAGAGCAACTTATCTGCAATTTCTGGCTTATACCTGACAAGCAAACTGCCCCATCCCCAGCCAAATCTGTTGCTTGATCTTGCTAAATAATTTGGGTAGGAATACTTAGTGAAAAGTTATTTAATTAACAATTATTGTTTTTAACAAAAATCAAAAGATAAAAACTTCTATTGGAATGGAAGGGAGTATACTGTGTGCTCTTTGGCTGATTTCGTAGAGATACTCAAAATGTTTCAAATTTTGTACTGTTGCCTATGTCCTGATAAAATGTTGTGAGTGACTCGAAATAAAATATTTCCATTTTGTACATACGCCTAATCATAATCCATACAGTTAAAATCTTTAACAAAGAAAAAAAAAGAGCTCTCAGATTTTATTCTAATGGAACCACAATAAGAATATTTGATGGGGTGAGCCACTGGTGTGTCCATAGCATCCTTAAGTAGTAGGAAACTTATTCCTCCCTATACTAGCTTAGCCTAGTCTACCACCCCAACCCACCCCCCAAAACCCCCCACAATAACACTAAAGGTGTTCTGCCTATGGAGTCCGTTAGAGATTGCAATCAAAGTAATGTGTGCTGTGGAATAACAGGCTTTATTTCTTTATTTGTTTATTTGTAAGATTTATATGGCCACCCATCTTAAGCAACTCTGGGTGGCTCGCAAGAACAATAAAACCAATAAATAAAACAATCATGAAACAGTAAAAACAGTAGAACAAAAGAACAAAGACCCTGCACGCTATTCATTACAGCAGGCTCAGCTGCCCTCCTTCCATACTATCTACCTACACAATCCTCTCCCAGTGCCTCAGTAAATAGCCAGGTCTTAATGGACTTCTGAAAGGCTAGAAGGGTAGGAGCCTGTCAAATTGCCCATTGGAGGGTGTTCCACAAGGTAGGGGCAGCCACGGAAAAGGCACGCTTCCAAGGCCCAACTCAATGGCAAGATTTCAGGGAGGGGACCTGGAGCATGCCCACCCTATCTGATCTAGTGGGATGAGCAGTATTCTTAGGGAGAGGCAGTTCCAGAAATAACTAGGTCCCATGACATGTAGGGCTTTAAAGGTGATAACCAGCACCTTGAAATTCACCGGGAAGGAAACTTGGAGCCAGTGCAGTTTGCACAATAAAGGTATAATATGGGCAAACCTATGACTTGGACTCCAGAACACCAGGCTACATGTAGGGTTTTTTTTTTCCAAGCAACCACAGTGACAGCTCTCAAGAAATACAAAATTGAACCTCATCATGTTTGTGAGTAAGAAAGAAATGGTTGAGTTCAGCAGCCAGGTGGTAGAGTGGGACAAGAGTTACTACCATTATGAAAAATAAGTTCAGAGTTTCAAAAGCATTGCAAAAGAAAATCTGAGCTTCACTGTGATTGCAGAATAGAATAGAATAGAATAGAATAGAATAGAATAGAATAGAATAGAATAGAATAGAATAGAATACAATACAATACAATACAATACAATACAATACAATACTCTATTGGCCAAGTATGACTAAACATACAAGGAATTTGACTTCAGTGCAAGAGGTCTTGTATTTACCTAACATCAAAAAAAACCCAATAATAAATTTTACAATCAAGAAAAGAAAAATTAAAGAAAAATAATACTACAGCTATTTAACTAACACATACTCATATTTAAGAGAGAATTAAGGGAGAATTATATACATCTGCTAAGCTAAACATAGAGCACCAGTTTGGTGTAGCGGTTAAGACACTGGGCTAGAAACCAAGATACCGTGAGTTCTAGTCCTGCCTTAGGTACAAAGCCAACTGGGAGACCTTGGGCCAGTCACTTTCTCTCAGCCCTCAGAAGAGGGCGAAGGCAAACCACTTCCAGTCCAGGCAGTTGCCAGGAGTCACTGACTCAAAGGCACAACAACAACAACAGAGCTTACCCCCAATCATCTGGGATTCTAGCTTTCCCTCTGATATAGGTAAATAAGGTGGTTAACATTGGAGCCCACCATTTATAGAAAACAATTCAAATCCTTGGGAAGAACGGTATGTTCTAGCTTGTTTCCTAGAATAATAGAGAAATAGAGAGAGGGAAAGCAGGACTACAGAAAAAGAGAGCATTATAGTTTTAAATTGATAGGGATTATATAGAATAAATACATTAACTCATTTAATTATTTAATTTAATTCAAAGGCCCAGTGTGGCCCTCAGATGAATATAACTGGTGCAAGAGATACACCCATGTTCTAGGCAATTTCTCAACACCATTATTGAAGAAGAAAAATCATCTCATAAAGCAGGTAGCCAAAGGCCAAAGTATAGATCTTGGGGAACCACCTCACTCCTGCCCTCTTGAATATCATTTCCCTTGAGGTTCATTTTCCCCTGAGTCTGCTCATCTGCAGGAAAGCATTAAAAACTCGTCTTTTCAAGTCCAGGGATTTGGGATCTTGCTTGAATAGGTGTTGTCTGAATTTTTGCATATTCCCCAATGTGTTGCTTTACTGCATTTGTTCCTGAGTTATCTTTAAGATGCTCTTAACCCCTTGGGCACTGCTTGGAGTCATTTTAATTAGGTGCCCCTATACATTCAACCCCTCTTCCTCTTCCTCCTCTTTCTCATATTCTCATAGTCTTAGCTACTCAAAAAAAGTAGAGAATGGGAACATTTCCTTCTTCTCCTTGCTGCTACCATTTGACAGCTAGGAAAAGGGGTGTGTCTGTGTGCATGTGTGTGTGTCTTGTGCATGCACGTGTGTGTGTGTGTGTGTGTGTGTGGCAAAGTGGAACCATCCACAATTTGAAGAGTAAGATGAAAGTGGAAATAATTTTATTGCTTACATTTTGTTCATAGTTGAGGGGGGGGGGGGAAGAGGCTTTTTATTCCTCCAATTTGCATTCAACTCCAGTTCAGAATTGCTTCAGTACACTTGAAACCATATAATTTTGCCTGCCATCACCTTTGCTATCTTTTAAAATGTAGATGAAATCCATTCTGTTTACCAGCTTTTATGGTGGGCTACAGTTTTGGACTAAACCATTAAGCATGTTCTTTACTGTTTTGGCTTTTATTGCTATCATGCTTGCCCTTGAATCAACATATTTTTCAGACCATAAATAATACCTAGTAATACCCATTGGTTTACTTAAATTCTCTTTAATCCTTCACTTTTTCTTACCTGCTTATTCGGCCATCTAGTTAAAGGGTAGTGAAATGTTATATATTATAAAGATGGTGGAGGAAAACTGCTAGATGTTGTTGTTCAGTTGCTTGTTTTTAGTAACAACTATATATTCTGCATGGAAACTTATTAGGATTAAATTGTGGCAAATTCTAATGTGCAGTTCAGGACATTTGCAATCTGCAGGGAGAAAAAAACATCCTTTACTTTGATACTAATTTCTTCATGCTAGCTAATATACAAAAGAAATTGAGTGTTGCTTTGGAAATACAGGCAGGACTTAAAATCTAACTTTCAGTACTATAGACTGAACTTCTTTACCTCTAAACATAATGTTCCTGCATAGGGTTTTTTAGGCAGCCTATATTGCTTCACTTCTTAAAAATTAAGTAGACCTGCTCTGCTGTTCATTAGTTCATTCATTCATTTCTATTCATTCGTTCATTCAATCCATCCATCCATCCATCCATCAATTTATACCTCCTTTCCTCCCTGATTTCCTCTTCCATTTTTTCCTCATAACTACACCTCTGTGGGAAAGGTTGAGAACACCCATTTGTCTTCCATGACTGAGGGTGAATTGAACCTGGTCTCCCTGCATAATAAGTCTCCAACATATTAACCACTTTACCACCCTTATATTTAGTTCACCATGCTAAGTGAGGTCCTTATCTCTTCCCCTCTTTGCACCATTATGAGAGTAAGGCTTAATCCAGCAAGACTATGCAAATCTTCAGAGAGTATTTGGCTGCAATAAGGATTTAAACAAAACACACCACTGAAGCTGTTTTGTGAGGCTGCATGCCCCCCTTCCCCAACACTTTCAAGAATGAAGTACAGTGGCCATGTTGCATTAATTGGCCCTGCTTCTATAGCCTTTCTTCAGCTTTGACCTTTATCAAAAGTTCTTCTGTCTTTGTCAGTGCTGCTGGAGGATGCTGAGATATTCTCCTCTCAGCTTTCTCCAGCAGCATAAACCAAATCCAGAAGAGGCTTCTGCACAGGTAGTAAAGATAGCAAAGCTGTGGGGCAATGTGAAATACTTCATTAAAGCAAATCATGACACCTATTTACTTTGATAAGGAGAATCAAGCCACTCCGGCTCCACATTTCTCTTTGTCAAAGCTAATCTGGGTCACCTTGAACAGCCTATATAAATCACCCACCTGGGCTCTTTTAATGTTCTTTAGACATGCCACAGTCTGTGGCTTCTCTGTGAAAATCTTGCCACAAATTTTCAGCAAGGATCCATCAGATTTCAGTGGGATCATCAGAGGGATCTTCCATGAACATAGGCACCCACCCAAGCATGAGGACCACATGTAGCTTCTCTCTTAAATTAAGTCCAGTCTCAACTACAGCTATTCCATTGCATCCTGCCAGCTCCTTCTTTATTTCTTTGTTTATTTATTTATTTGAACAGCATTCTCCTAAGCAATTTTCTTCAAGTGCTTTTGACTTTCTCCAATACATTATTCAAAAGAATTCTCAAAAAGAAAGGGGAAAAAAACCTTTATTGCCATGCATAGAACAGGAACAGCTGACACTATAATGTCACTTGCATCACATCTGCTTAAATAGGCATTTCTGCTTCAATAAATCAATTTAAAAATAAAACATATGGTGTTGAAGTATTCTCATCTTATAGTTCTCTCCAGTAGGTCCCTTGTCTCTATGCCATGTGTTAGTTTCATCAGGGAAAAAAACAGAAGAGGGAAAAGAGTTCATTATTTGCTTATCTCATAAATGGCAACTTAGTCTGGCTTGCAGAAAGCCTGGGAAGAAGAGATTCATAACATTGAAAGAGGCTCCACCTTAATAAACTCACTAATAAAAGAGGGCTGGAGGTTCTCTATCACGGTTTTCAAGATTCTGGACCATGCCCCTAAATCTTATACTAAAACTCCATATTGAAATATTGCATAGTTCTTGCTTCCTTGATTGTGAGGCTCAGCAATGCTTATGCCTGATTTATTTTGGGGGGTTTCTTTTAGATTCCTATACAGCCCCAAGCTAGATTCCACCTTTCATTCTGTATTAGTATCATTTACCACTGAACTAGGGAATAGCCTGTCTCTCAGTTCCTTTCTTTCAGGTGAGGGTTTGGAATAATTTTTCTCTAATAAAGTGGCAAATACTGTTTAGTCCTTTCCTTCCACTAGCTCTCCTCCACTCTCCTTTCTATATTCTTCTACTACCTCTGCATTTGAATGTATCTCTGTTTATAAATAAAGATTTGAACTGTGCAAGGCTGTCCCCTGCTGCTCACTTTCCCTCTCTCCTTTTTCTTACCCTTCTACCTCTTTTTCTGCCTTATACTGTATTACCTGCCTGGTGAACTTTAACCAAGGATAATTTTCCAGAGTATTTAAAAAGCATGTTCTTATTTGTCCTTCATTGAAGAAACCCACCTTAGATCCTTCTTTGTGTACAAAGTTATCATGCTATGTCAGTTTCCTTTGTTATCTAAAGTCCTTGAGAGAGTTGCCTTCTCACAATTGATTGCTCATTTGTCTTCTAATGGCCTTCTTGATCCATATCAATTAGGATTTCAGGCAGGCAATTCAACTTAAGTGGCACTTTGTCAAATTCTGAATGATATTTTAGTAGCCTTGCATTGGTGTTGGTCCAAAAGGACATAGCTGACCATCAGATATTGCTGTCTGGGTTACAGTCCCTGTGTGTCACTAGTTGTGTTGATTGGTTGATTGGTTCAAATATTTTGTTTTCTTCTTTTGCAATACTGCATGGCAGAATACAGTCCTGGGAATTTCCCCTTTGATTAATGATCTTTTTAATGACTTTGCATAATTTTATAGATCTCACAGTGAGGATTGCTAATTTTTATTGATGAGAATCATAGGTCTGGGAGATTTTGATGGAAGAAACTATATCTTTATCAGTACATCCTTTGGTTGTTTCATAGACAACAGCAATAGCCTCCTCCTCTGTGTTCAGTGCATAGAAAGTCCAGAACAGTTCTCTTTACTTTTTTTTGGATCATTCATGTTACTCTCATGTCTTATTACAACAGGGTTCTTCATTGTCTCCCAGTTCAAGTAGAGACCAATTTACAATACTGGTCCTTGTGTTTGTCGCAGCTGGTCACAAACAACCAATGTCAGGCTGTCTGATGTTGATACTGATTTATCTCAATAAACCTGTTTGCTTCTTGTATTCTCTAAGTAGGACCTTCTTTCTGCCTCTCATTCCACATTGTAGGCTTTCAGATACCTGGCTACATAAACCAGTTCCCTCCTTCAACTCTGGGAAGGTTTGATGGCCTTTAAAAGCTTTTTATTTGACTAGTGGGTTAATGTAGGGCCTGGTTGTCCTACCCACTTTCATTCATCTTGGCATTTTCTAAGATAGATAGATAGATAGATGATAGATAGATAGATAGATAGATAGATAGATAGATAGATAGATAGATAGATAGATAGGCAGGCAGGCAGGCAGGCAGGCAGGCAGGCAGGCAGGCAGGCAAGCAGACAGTATATGTATGGTTATTGGGTTTGATTTGTTTAAAATGTTTTTTTAACTATTTTGACTATTGAGAACTGATTTTATTGCATGCAATTTTTTTAAATTACTATATATTTTTTCTGATGTGTACCATGTCTTGGTAAAGGCAAATTATACCCCTGCTCCTGCTCCTGCTCCTGCTCCTCCTCCTTGCCATGAATTCTGTTTGGCAAGATGTTGAAAGAATTCTTCAATAGTAAAATTCATTAGTGTGTGTTTCTACCTTGAAATTTGTTGAATGGAGACACCATAACAGTTTAACCACTGGAACAGAACAAACCAATATTAATATTTGTAAGTTAGCATTCAGCATTATCAGTAAGGTGATGTTTTAATGATGACATGTGCATGATTAGGCAGCTAATTCTGTCAACTGTAAAAGGCCAAAAAGTAATGATAAGTTACTTAGGAGTTGGCTACCTGCTAACAATTGTTTAAATAAATGTTCTTGTGCTCATTGTTTCAGTTTTGAAGTACACTGCTCCACCAGAAACCTAAGATAATAAACCATGTAATCTAAATCCATGTAATCTAAAGGGGCGCGGTGGCTCAGCGGGTTAAACCACTGAGCCATTAGACTGCCAACCATAAGGTTGGCAGTTCGAAACCGCGTGGCGAGGTGAGCTCTCGTCACTAGCCCTAGCTCTCTGCCAACCCAGTGATTTGAAAGCTAATATAGCAAGTAGATAAATGGGTACCACTCACGTGGGGCAATTTGCGGGCATCCATCGGAGGGTCGTCCTCGTTCCAAGAAAGACCTGGAGAACGGTGATGGCGGCGGAGGACGACGGATCTGGAAATAACAGCTCCTGGACGTCAGCAGCCGGCGCGGAGCGAGGCATTCTGGGATGTGTAGTCCGATGCCTGCAGCTGAGGAGCCAGTTCCCTTCCCCTCTCCCTATCGCGCGGTAAAATTTGTATGCTGTATAATTGGAATGTAATTGAATTGTAAGCCGCCTAGAGTCCTCCAGTAGGGAGGGGATAGGTGGGGTATAAATGAGACAAATAAATAAATAAAAATGATGATATTATCACACAAATGGTATCTTAATTTGTTTGTTTGTTTGTTTATTTATTTATTGTTCACATTTCTATCACTGCCCATCTCCCCCAATGGGGGACTCTGGGTGGTTTACAATAAAATCAATAAAATCAACAATTAAAAACATTCAATATAAATCAGTTATAATAACACAGTTAAATAAATATGAATATAAATATCTTAAATATGTATATAAATAAATAATTATGTCCATTTGTCATAATGCCTGGAAGAAGTATGTATATTTATATTATCATTTGCTCCTCTTGTTCCAGTGCAGATGCCCATGTTAATATTTTAATCACACACATTCCATTTAAACCTACAAGAACATAGTTAATGTATTCTAACAGTGAGCTCTGGGAGTTTTCATTGTTTTGGCTAAAATTATTAATTCTACCAGAGATATGTTTATTTAACATGAAACTGTCACTCCTGAACAATCATATTTTTAATTGAATCTTTAACTGGTGTTCCCTATTTCTCTTACTAGTGTCTAATTGTATATGAAGTCACCTTGTTTCCTTAGGTGAAATAATATTATCTCTGGGGCTACATAGCATTAAGGAAGCTGATGAGTTAGAGAAAACTCATGGTTCATAAACTAGCTGAGATGATTGAATTGTGTCAATCTTTCAGCTACATTAAAGAAATTCCTAAAACATCAGCATGGCACATCAGTTTCCCCAACATTTAGCTTTGTTAAACACAGAGATCAATGAAAGACTGTCTTCTATGTTAGCTGATTGACTCTTTTCAAACAGCACTCATGCTTTCCAATTAACAGAACAGTAAACATATAAAAATATGGCCATGGGTAGGTAACATTAATGGTATTAGAACAGGTAATGATTTGAACCAGGAAACCCTTAAGTAGGAATTACTGCTAAATTGCGAAGGCCAAAGGCCCCAGTCAACACGGTCAATTTATACTGAGTTACGACAATTTATACTGAGTTACTAAATACTGAGTTACTGCCAATTCTCCAAAGTCAGTCTCACTGATAAGAATTTTGTTCCTCTTTCTTAATAAAGGATTCTTTCACACTTTCAGTTTATTGAAGAATAGCTATGCTTTGTACAGTATCTTATAGAGGAAGAAAACATATTTTCTCTTCTTATTACATTCTGTTTCTTTTTTTTTAATATAATTTTATTAGTTTTCAACAAAGATAAAAACTACAGAAAAACAAAAAAGAGAAAAAGAGAGAAAAAAACTAAAAAAGTGTAAAACACACATAAAAAAGTTTGAAATTACATACAAAGGTGATTTCCAACTTTCAACAGCAAAAATATACAGCAAATTTCATATTCAAACCCTTACTCTTTGTCAAACCTAAATCACATTATTTCTATAAATCCTTCCATTAACACATGCAAATCACTAATACAATTGCTCCTTACCCTTATATAAAAAAGTATATATGTAAAAAAGTATATATGTCTCTGAAGCGCAGTCTGCACCTTGAGTCCTGTCTAGTGTGGTAGACTCCTGCTTCTATGGATTGGGTGCTTAGTGCCTGTTCTCGTGCTGCTATGATCAGTGCCTCGGTGCTGTCTTTTAGTCCAGCTCTTTCCAGCCACTGGTAAGATTTCCCAATGTCAGCCACCTCAGCTATCTGTCGATGGTACATCCCATGCAGGGTCTTGTCTTGCCATGGCACTTACTCTGCTTGATCTTCCTTCAATGTCTGCTGCTGCTTCAGGCATTCTCTCAGCAGCTCATCTTTAGGTGCCATCTTACTGACGTACTCCTGGATGCTCTGGGTCTCACCCAGGACAGTGGCTTTGACACTCACCAGACACTGCCCACCCTCTTTCTGGCTGGTGTACAGTCTCTGGGTGTTGGACTTGGTGTGAAAGCCTCCGTACATTGTGAGGAGCTTCCAAGTCTTCACATCAGCAGCCTCCATGTCCTCCTTTGGCCAGCTCACTATACCGGCAGGGTATCTGATGACTGGCAAGGCTAACAAAAATCTTGCAGAGTAGAAGCGTGGACCAGCAGGGACTTGCACTTTAAGCTTAATTACATTCAGAAATAAATTCAGTCTTCACAGATTAGTTAGATGAAGAAAAATGGAGATAGCTCACATTTATTCAGTAGATCTGGATACAAGTAGATTCGTTGTAGATCTGCGTGCAAGCGAGATGTACTGGATGAGACTGCATTGTGCAGCACCTCCTGCTTGCAGGTGTGCCCAAAGAGTAATGGAGGTTGTTAATCCCCCAAACTCAAGAAGAAGAAGGAAGTGGAAATCATGTGACCCATGTGACATCCCACAAGCACAAAAGAGATGCGTTTTGCTAGAAAAGAGCTGCAGCAACTGAGAACGCCACCTGGGAGGCAGATTCTGGCCAGGATTTATCTACCTGGATCACAGGGAGATCATGAAATAGACCATGTGTATTCTGGACAGTGGTTCCTGTGAGGATCTGGCGTTCAGATACCTCAATATTAATAAACTTCACCACAAGTCTCGTATAATATGGGAAATATATTTTATTGAGCTACAGTCCAGTCTCCTGCAAAGTCACAAGTGAATTGAGCTCCCCTGCCTCTTGCCTAAAATATGTTCAGTCTTCCCTGCCTCTTTTTGAAATTGAGCCTTTGCAATGTCCTCTGATAATTCCTTCTGATTAAACTGCAGAAACAGAAGAGTTTTTGTAGCTAGATCGGAAGTTGAGCTGCTGGGAGCCCTGGAATTCTATCTATGCTCCTAACTGCAGCGTAGCTGATAAAGGACATTAAAGCCTTGTTTTCCTCATCTCTTAATCACCTTGGGGAGTAATTAATTACAGATGAAGAGATATTTCCTCTGTGGAAAAAGTAATACTTCTTGTGGTGAGTTAAACCTTCTTTCAAGAAAAAATAACCAAAGAAAGACTTTGATTTAAAGACTCAAGAACTATCTGCAGAACGCTAAGGGAAGATCTAAGAAAGTTTTAAACACATAAAAAGATAGTCCTTTTTTTCTTTTTTTTTCTTTTTTTTCTTACCATTTTTACTTTTGATCAAAGTGCTTTGATATAATTCTTCACTAAGGCAGTTAAAGAGAATAGCATAACAAAAGATAAGTTAAAAAATTCAGACTGTGACATTTAGTTGCCATGGAGATGTGATGCTTGTTGTGGCTAAAATGAAAGTGGCTGAAAGAAGAAGGGGGGGGGAGGAAAGAGGCTTGTCTTTTATTTTGCCTGCTTGGGACATTTTTGTTTCTGGATTAAAACTGACTACTAGAAAAATGGCAAGGGAGGGTAGAAGGAGCTCTCTAGAACAGCCTGCAATTACACAAGGTATACTTCAGAATATTTTTTTGAACAAATGGCAGACAAGCTGCACTGATCTTTTTAGATGCAGAGAATGCTTTTGACAATTTGAACTGGACCTTTTTGATTAAAGTTTTGGAAGATATGAATTTTATAAAATGGGTGAAATTGATTTATACTTTACAGACAGTACAAATAATTGTTAATGGAGACGTGAGCAAACCATGTGAGATACAAAGAGGAACAAGGCAAGGTGGCCCATTGTCTCCTCTTTTGTTTATTTTAGTTCTTCAAATATTGAACAGAGATAAAACAAGGTGAAAGGATTAAGGGATACAGATTAAAAAAGAGTCATACAAGTTAAGAGCTTTTGTGGATGACTTGGTTTTGGTTTTTGCAAAAACGTTAATGGAAATTAAACTTTTAATGAATAAATTAAAGGAATTTGGGGCATTAGCAGGTTTCAAGATAAATAAACAGAAGAGAAAGATGTTAACAAAAAACATGAAGATAGAAGATCAAACAGAATTGATGAATAAAATGGATTTTAAGATTGAGAAGAAGGTAAAATACTTGGGTATAACTACAACAAATATGAATTGTATGTTATTTCAAAATAACTATGTTAAGACATGGAATGAAGTTAAAAAAGATATGTCAAGATGGGACAAATTACAATTGTCATTGTTGGGTAGAATTTCTGTGATTAAGATGAATGTCTTACCTAGAACGTTATTTTTGTTTCAGACAATACCTGTTTTGACAACTGATGTACCATTTAAACAATGGCAGAAGGACATATCTAAATTTGTATGGCAAGGGGAAAAAACCATGAGTTAAATATAAGGTACTACAGGATGCAAGGAAAGAGGAGGATTGGTTTTACCAGATATGAAATTACTTTTTGCTGCCTGCTGTTTAGTTTGGATGAAAGAGTGTTGTTAAGAAATCGAAGGTTATTGGACTTCGAAGGTCATGATCTGAGATTTGGGTAGCATGGATATCTATGGTATGACAAAGCTAAGGTGAATGTAGATATAAAAAATCATTATGTCAGGCAGGCTATTGTATGGAATAAAGATAAATTTAGGTTCTGCCCAAAAACATATTTGTGGCTCTTGGCACAAGAAGCATTTTATAGACGAGAAATGATAAGTAAACATAAATGGTTAACTTAACGTGATGTACTAATTTTCTCAAGGGCATTGTAAAATAAAATTTAGAGAAGATTTAAAAATAGAAGGGTATAGTTGTCAATGGTTTTCTTACGTACAATTGTTGGAAAGATTTAAAGTGGATAAAATGTTTTGAACAATGTAAGACTGAATTTGAAACAGAATTATGTACTAATGGTAAACATGTTATTGCTAAAATGTATAAACTTTTGTTGAAATATGAAACAGAAGAAGAACAAGTGAAAGAATGTATGATAAAATGGGCCAAAAAGTTTGGTCATAATATACAAATGGAACAATGGGAAAATAGGTGGCTAAAAGGATTGATATTTACATTACGTTTTAACTTTAAAGAAAACTTTTATAAAATAATGTATCATTGGTATTTGTCACCAGAGAAATTGTCTAGAATGTATAAAGGTACTTTTAATCTTTGCTGGTAATGTGAACAATATGAAGGAACATTTTATCATGTTTCGTGAACGTGTAAAAAAGCCAAACATAATTGGAAACAAATACAGCCATTTTAAAGTATTTGTTTAAACAAATACTTTAAAATTCAAAACATTTTAAATATTGAAGTGCAACTCAATCCAGAGACTTTTTACACTGAAGATGTTGCCTAGTCTGGCAATGAAACACCTGCAAGAAAACAACAAGACTCAGACAGCACCAAGGACTCCACAGTTCAACCCTGAGCTACAAATATTCTCTTTGGTTGGAAAAAACAATATCTACATTTATGGCTCACTGGAAACCCCTTACAGACTTTTTTTGCATGAAAGGGGTGGGGGGAATACACTTATGACTTGTGGTTTTGATGATTAGAAAAAAAAACTCAATAGAAAAAAGTTCTTTTTTTTGTAATCATAGAGTAAGAGCTAATTTTGTACTTATATCTTATATTTGCTGCAAAGGAAATTGGAAGCTTCTTTCTATTTCTATTTATTCTCTCTTTCTGCACTTTTGCTTCTTTCTTTTTCTCTTTCTTCTTTTTATTATCTATTACTTTGTGTTAGGTTTTATGCTTTTTGTAACACTTTTAATAAAATTTATAAAAAGGGGGGGCGTTGTAATGGAAAGCATATGAATCATAAGATTTTGGTTATTTTACTGGATCACACACATGAAAAGTTGTATATATTATTTTACTAACTTATGCATACCGTGTGTACTTTTTAATATATGCACAAATATGTTAGTAAGAGAAGTGCTTGGCAAAGTTCAGAGAAGCATCTATTCTTTTCCACGAGTTCTAGAGCTCTCTGCTTCGATTATTTTTTTTTCTTGCAAAATTCCTGGGATTGAAATCAAATATCTTTCTTTAGCTCAGGAAGATGATCATACGTACTGCATGCAAAAAGATGCAGGGTTTCATGGGGAGACTGGCAAATTCCCATTCTAAATTCTGGAGATCTGCTACTAGTCAAAGTAGTTCAGGAATTGGTAAACTACATTTCAAGCCTCTCCCAGAATCTTCTGAATGTGTCAACAAAATATAATGGCAAACCTCCCTTTAAAAAAAAAGGTGGGAGGGATCTCTTCATTTCCCCATCATTAGGATTAGCATACCATCAGCTGCCGAAAAAGACTTGTGCCAAAACCTTGCTTATACTTGGTAGAGACAACCCTGAGCAGATGGCAGATGGACTAATGATCTGACTCAACATAGGCTTGTGTGTGTGTGTGTGTGTCTGTGTTTGTGTATCATCCAGAGATGATGACAAAAAGCAGAATGCATGTTTTCATTTTCCTGAACGGAAATTATACGAATGTTTGATTTTTTAAATATAATTTTTATTGAAAAATTTTACTTGAGTAAAAGAGAAAAATAAGAAATATATAAAAGAAGGAAAGAAGAAAAAAGAAAATGTGCAGGAAACAATCCAGTTAAAAGAAAAGAAAGAAAACAAAAAGATAATTAAAGAAGTGACTTCTGACCATTATAGCAGTTACAATCAAAATTATTATCCCTCCTCCCTCTTATTCCATAATCCCTTCATCCCCTTATTCAACATGCATGTTTGATATTTTTAAGGTCAGTCATCTAGATATAAATTGTATATAAAGTGAATCTGTTCAGTGGTAAATTATTGTAAATTCTGCTAAAATAGGTTTCTTGGTTTTGTCTGCCAGTACTGTGTATCTCATAGGGTTCGTTATATTATGAATTATATCCAAGCTTTGTCAGGACTTATCTGATACTATTGAGTTGCAAATGAACATATTTTCAGATGCTGCATGAAAGTTATTAGAAGACTAGAAAGTTATTAGTGCTAGAATGCACTACTAAAAGTGCTAAAAGTGAGGATGTTTCTTTTCTTTTCTTTCCCCAAAAAGGGACAAGATTTTGAATTGGGGAAGGGGAAAAAAACATAGATTAAGATGACTCATTCATTCAGGGCTAAAAGTGTACAAAGACTCTCTGTATGTTGTATATTCCCTGGAGCATTTCATTATTACATAAGATCCTGAACTTCTGTATCTCCATTGAAAGTATCTGGGTGTATCCACTAAGAAATCCACCACCCAAACAAGACTATGTAACACAAAGTCTCAGCCACAACTATCTAGTCTCTAAACACTCAAGGGAGGTAGAAAACACATGTGCATCAGCAGGGTGTATGAAAGTAAAAGTTAATAAATGAACTATAAATAGAGGAATTTGTAACAGGCTCATTAAAAGAAGAGAAGAGAAATATCAGGCTTGGTATACTTGCATATCTATTATTGTTTGCATTTATTTGTTATAATAACCATAAAGTATTTCCTGAATTGGAATGTTTAATGCAACTGAAATGGACCAAACTCTTTTTCCAACAGAACATGACATCTGCTGATCATTTGTCAGTTTTTTTGTTTTACTATTTCTGGTTTCTCTTGGAAATATTTCTATGTTTCTGGCATATCTTCCTCATGTTGAGTGGCAGTATAGCTATTGTCTTTGGACTGCCTGAAAAAATGTATATCTTAGTGAAGTCATTAACCCACCCAATGATAAACTAATATTTATTTACTCACTACTACTAGGAATGATCAATCCATTAATAACTCTTCTGATATGCATTTGAAAATAAAATTCCTAACAATGCCTGTCCTTGAATGTGCAGAATCTGTGTGAAAAATGAGGAAGGAAAAATGTTAAAAGGTGATTCTGTTGTAACTTCTCATTTGAGCAAGTCAGTTTTATACAATTACTGCTATAAAAGACAATTATTGAACCAAAATAAATTGGGAATGAAAAGTGGGAATGGATGATCTGTGGCAGGGATGGGATGAGGGTGGTACATCCATCCTGGCCCTCCTTGATCTCTTGGTGGTCTTTAATACCATCAATCGTGTTATCTTTCTGGACCAACTTAGAAGGTTGGGAGTGGGAGGTGCATGTTGTGGTGGTTTGTCTCCTTTCTCCATGGTCAGTTCTAGTCATTGTTGATGGGGGGGAGGTCCAGCCCTCAGCCCTTACTTTGTGGAGTGCATCAGATCTTGATGCTCTGTCCACTCCTTTTAAAGCCTACATGAGGCCACTGGGTGAGGTCATGCCTCAGCACGGGGTTAGGCATAATCTTTCCAATTGTACAACTCAGCCTCTCATTCCCTGTATTATGCCATCAAGGTTCTGCCTCAGTGTCTGGAGGCTGTGCGAGACTGGATGACAAAGAACAGACTCAACTCAACCCTGGCAAGATTATGCGGCTGTGACTATTGAGGCCTCCTGGATCTGGAGATTTTCCATCTTTGGTTTTGAATGGGGTTGTACTCTCCCATACAGACCTGGTGCAGATTTGGGGGTATTCCTATACTCATGATTCTTGCTTGAAGAGCAAGTAGCAGTTGTGGCAAGAGGGGCCTCTAGACAAATCCATCTTGTACATCAATTGTGAACATTCCTGGTTTGGCAGACCCTTTTCATGGTCATTCATTCCTTCATCATCTCTCATCTGGATTACTACATTGTGCTCTACATGGGGCTGTCCTTGAATACCACTCAGAAGCTGCAGGTGGTCCACAATGTAATGTGTAGTTATGGGTATACCACAATACACCCATGTACCACTAATTAGAAATAGTTTCCAGGTACAATTCAAGATGCTGGTTGAATGTAAATTCCTTCATGGCATGGGGTCTGGTTATTTGTGGAAACATCTGTTTTCAATTATCTTTGCCTGCCTAATAATATTTGACAGGGTTGGCAGGCTCTGGATCCTATTACTGAAGCAATGTCATCTGGTAGGAACCAAGAGATGTGCCTTCTCTGTATCTGTGCCTGCCCTATGGAATAGGCTTCTCCCCAAAATCTGGATAACCTCGACCCTGCTTGACATTGGATCAGATGGTCTTGTGAACCTGTTCACTTTTATTGTTTTTGATTGTGGAATTGGTGAACTTTGCTTTACAATTGTTATTTGTTGTTTTAATTGTATGCCAGTTTGAGTTGCATGTCAAGTGGGTTGCTATATCAAGTGATGGAAGGAGGAAGGAAGGAAGGAAGGAAGGAAGGAAGGAAGGAAGGAAGGAAGGAAGGAAGGAAGGAAGGAAGGAAGGAAGGAAGGAAGGAGGGGCTTCTGAAAACTGTTACTATGGAATAACATCTCATACCGATGAGTAATTGAAATTAATCTTGTTTACAGAATCATTCTATGGAGCAGGAGACAGAAAAAAAATCACAGTAGAAGAAGCACTTTTTCTTGTATATATTTGCAAATCAACAAAGAACCTTGCTATTTATTTTTCAAACTCTTGTGCACAAATTTTAGGATTGCAAATGTTATAGTTGAGTGCAAGGTTGGATGTATTTAAAAAGTGCAGATTTCCCCAATCTGATGTGATTATTATCTTTTGGTGATAGCAGTTTTGAGGCTGAACACAGCTGGTCTACCGAAACATTTCCAAATGGATTGTTGATTGGCATGTATTCCTCCATCTGATTACCACTCCATATAATCAGCATGTAGAAACATGACCCCTTTGTTGTGCAGACCTCCACAGACTATTCTTTTAAATGTGGCATTCCAAAGCCATGGAATTATCAGTTTCTGCAAATGAATCATTGAGGATTCTCAGCTTTTGCGTAACATTCTGTAATTTCTTTGAAAGAAAACTCATTTAATTGCGACATCTGTTCTCTGATGAACCCAGAAACTCTACATTAATTATTCCCAAGCTACATCAATTTTTCATAATTACTAAAATCATATAATAAAGTGGAATGTTGTTTGGACACTAATGGCATAAAAATGTAAGAAGCTAGATGCTGTTGGCCATTTTTCTGTTCCTACTGTAAGCACAGTTTTCCCAACACATGTCCTGATTTTCCCATGTCTACCCTGCTGTGTCTAATCTATGTACTGCATTTTAAGTATTTTAAGTATTTGATAGATGTGTTCAGAATGATAAAATTCACAGACTGGTTTCAGTGTTACTGATAAAACAGCCATCCAAGGGATTGGCTCCAAAATACTTCAGGGTAGAGATGTGGTTTGAGATTCACAGAGAGATCTCACAGGTCTTCTTACTGCCATTAGAAATGAAGTGGTTCTGGAAGAACTGTTGAACATAATGCCAGACATGGTCAGGAGCAGCTGTCTCTCTGACCAAAGACAATTAACTTCTCCTGCTCTATTGTTTCAAACTGAATTGTATTCACATAACAGCAGGAAAAAAAATCATTGTGCAAATGCAGTTTTCATGCTTAAAAGGAGCACTCTAAAAAATTTTAACATGCACAGAAAGGGCAAGAGTTAATGATGTGCAGAAGGGAAAAAACTTTTTAGTATTGTTGGGGAACAGAAGTTGTAACTGATCCGAGTTTAATAAAATAATAAATAATAATAAATGAATAAAACCTTTCTAAGATTTTTGAGAAAATTATGGCCCATGAACCAGCTGTGAATGCCCAGTAGACCAATATGCTGGTGGATGTTTAGCTGATTTGCAGTAAATTGGTGATAGTAGCAACAGTTGGAATATCTATTATAAATTAATGCTTGTAAGGAAACTAGGAATATATATTTGCATAAAAGGACTTAAGGTGAAGGACCTGGTAGTGATGATAAAACCCTGGATTTAATTCCTGGTTTACAACGTAAACTCTTTTCACTGATTTCGTAAAGAAAGTGGTGGCTCAGCGGGTAAGACGCCAGGCTTGTCGATCAGAAGATCGCAAGTTCGGAGGTTCAAATCCCTAGTCCCGTGTGATGGAGTGAGCTCCCACACTAGCCCCAGCTCTTGCCAACCTAGCAATTTGAAAGCATGCAAATGCAAGTAGATTAATAGGTACCACTTCAGTGGGTAGGTAACAGCGTTCCACATACGTCATGCTGGCCACATGACCGTGGAAGCATCTTCGGACAACGCTGGCTCTTTGGCTAACAAACAGAGATGAGCACCGGCCCCTAGAGTTGGACACGACTGCACAAATATGCGGGGGGAACCTTTACCTTTACCTTTTTACAACGTATATAACAGCCTACCACATTTTTACATTTAAACTGTGTTAAGAGGTCCCAGGATTCTAGAAAAGATATATCAATATATATCAAGACTGAAGTCTTCCCATCCTTGCCATCCTCTTCTAAGTAATTAAATAGGTGGTACTATTATAATTGGACTTACTACCTTAGATCTCTAGTACTGCAGATGGGGTGGGTGGGTAGGACATGATGTCTACACAGATTGCAGTCATAATAGATTGGTATTAAGTAATCCCAATATGAAGCAATATGGAGCTGAACAATGCTGAACAGTGGAACTGGATCCCTATAGGTCTAGCCCCTCGTTCTAGTAACATTGCACCACTTCCCCAAAGCTTCAGCTTGATGCTGTTCTCTGTCTGGGAAGTATTATTCAACTACAATGACCATGATAGAAAAGGCAAAGTAGTTAATCAGATATAATCCCTCCTCAGAAGGCACCTTGCTCAGCCCCTCTACTTTTAGGTGTTGATCCCTGAGTTCATGCAAATTAGTAGTTCACTTCATGGTGGCTTGATTATATATAATCCTGGAAAGCTGTGGGAAATTTATTATTATAGTTCAGCTACAGGAATTTGATGAAAATTGTTCTGCTGAGTAGGCTTTGTGATATGCTTAGATGAAATTCTTCCTAGTTTAAATTGGGAATGCCTCCTGTGGGTGAAAAGAACATTTCTTATTTTTTCTTCAT
Source organism: Charina bottae (assembly GCA_023362775.1). Taxonomy (NCBI): domain Eukaryota; kingdom Metazoa; phylum Chordata; class Lepidosauria; order Squamata; family Charinaidae; genus Charina; species Charina bottae. Next base: position 24,147,313 of record JALMGJ010000004.1, on the reverse strand, counting down.
CCTGAACTAATAAAGAATAGGACTTTGTTTGGATTAGCAAACTAGTTACATGGCATGACTATTAGGAAGATCAATATATGTCTTGAAAACTGTATATTACCACGATTTAATATATCTTTAGAACAGAGCTTTCCAAACTTTTCATGTTGGTGACACACTTTTTAGACATGCATCATTTTGTGACACACTCTTACAGCAGGGCACAAGGCAGGCACTAGGACCTGCACGGAATCCTGGCAGGGCAGGTTTGGAGGCAGCAAGGCACAAGGCAGGCATTAGGACCTGCGTGGAATCCTGGCAGGGCTCAGAGGCAGCAGCGACACACCAAGACACTGTAGCCAACACACTAACGTGTCACGACACACTGTTTGGAAAGCTCTGCTTTAGAAATATGTCAACTGGATTTCTATTTTCTCAGTGGAAACGTTTCGCTCCTTATCCAAAGCGAAACGTTTCCACTGAGAAAATAGAAATCCAGTTGACATGATTCAAGCTACAGACAATTCCACCTGGATGACTGAGAACCTTCATAGACATCTGCTTTAGAAAGTAACAACTTCATAATTGTTATTTATAAATGGTTTTTGAAATAGATTAAATTAGATCATCAAGTATATAGAAAGGCATGGAATAAGAAATTGGAGCTTTCAGTACATGATCATCAACAGAAGATTATTTTGGCATATGTCACGCTACTATAGATTTCAAATTACTATTAAGTCAACAAACATTTTTTTCAATAACTATTTGCCTTTTCAGGGGGAAAACTGATGCTTACCTTGTAAGGAATGTGTTGTTGTTGTAGTTGTTGTTGTTATACTATTAATAGCTTGTTGTTTTTGTTGTTGTTCTTGTAGCTTTTTTTTTTTTTACCATTGGTCCAGCAGAAGAAGCAGCCACAATGATGTCTTTAGTGCTACGGTAGTCTTAAAAAGACAATACATAGGCATTTATTTATATTAAACTGGAAGAAGGGCAGAGAGAAAGGGAGAAAGCAAGGAAGCAATGTATTTCAACAAAGCATCATCACATATATACAGTAGTAGCCCTAGTCCAAAACAGTATTTCTGAAAAGCAGAATAGTTATATTTGGGAATGTTTTGGAATGGCCCAGCCAGAGTCCGGACCTGAATCCAATTGAAAATCTGTGGGGTGATCTGAAGAGGGCTGAGCACAGGAGATGCCCTTGCAATCTGACAGATTTGGAGCACTTCTGCAAGGAAGAGTAGGCAAAGATTCCCAAGGCAAGATGTGCCATGCTGATAGACTCCTACCCCAAAAGACTGAATGCTGTCATAAAATCAAAAGGTGCTTCAACAAAGTATTAGTTTAAGGGTGTGCACACTTATGCAACCACATTATTCTAGTTTATTTTTATTTTTTTGCCCTAAAAGATTTCAGTTTGTTTTTCAATTGAATTGTACAGCTTGTATGTTATATTAAAGGTGGAAAAAATTCTGAAGTGATTTATCTTGGTCTGATTTTTTTACATCTCAAAATCCTTGCATTTTAACAGGGGTGTGTAGACTTTTTATATCCACTGTATTACCATGACAAGACTATTACTTATTATTCACCATTCTCTTAGCAGACTTTGCCCCTTCATGCAGATCTTTGAAATGTCTTAACAGATTTTCAGTTTTTAAGAGACACAGTCCAGAAAATCACATAAGTAGCAATACATCAGTCACATATAAATATTTTTATTGAATACATTCTCAGTACATTCCTTATTTGGTTCACAAGAATGAATGCCTTCATTCCCTTTCCACATTATGTCCTTTGACTCTAAACAGACCCTTTCTATATATATTTTTTTTCTTTTTTCATTATGGTACCATCATCACTCTGATGCTATAATAAACAAAGCAAATGGGAACAGGTTGTTCTTTCATTCCTACATTCCTCTGTAGGTCCATGGAAACTTTGTAGCAAAGAAGAACTGATAGTTCAGCTTCACAGAAGAAAGTAGCACCATTCCGATGATGATGATGATGATGATGATGATTTATTAAATTTATATTACCGCCACTTAGAGATTAAAAACAAACAAAAAAACAAACAGATAATAAAGCAAAGGGAAGGGAAGGTTTGCAGTACTGGGGACTGGGGTGGGAAAGCAAGGGGTGAATGCTTCACCCAGTCTGGGTATAAACAGAACGGGTGCCCATTGGGAAATGTAAGGGTTGAATGATGCCTGAGCTTTTAGGGATAAGAATAGTTCATTGACTTAACGGGCCATTGTTGGATCAACCACACGATTATTAAAAATCCAGCAACAGCCAGCCTTATGGAGAACAGCAGCTTAGGATGAAATGGCTGCACAGGGCAGCATCCAACTAGTGAAGGGGAGGGGCCTTGCCAGGGTCTTCAACCAATCAGAACTGGGGCAGCTTTTAGGACTGAACAACATGCTGGAGATCACCCACTCTGAATGGTTTACTGTATGACAGCTTGGATCTCAAAGATAGCAGTTCTGACTTGAAGCTGGAAAGCATGGGTGTGAGATGTATTTGCAGTGGGATGGAAGTGAGAGGAGGGTGTTCCTGAATTCAAGAAGTGGTGAGTAGTCTATATTAGTGATAGTCCAAGCAGAAAGTGTGCTTATGATTAAATGGTGGGCTCCCCAAACCAAGAACACAATTGTAGCAGTGACTGATCTCTGTTTCTCCATGCAGATGCTACAGTATATATGGAACTCTTTATAGAAACTCTTTTATATCTGCTGCCATTATAAAAACCCAACTAGAGGAGATATTCTATTTTTACATTTCCAAGGAAAGACATTTCTTCTGTATCGAATATGCTTTTCCTATAACAACTAGCTCTTTAGCTGTGAAAATGTCCAATTTCCTTATGTTGATGCTGAAAGATAAAATAATTTCTGCTAGAACTGTGATCAAGAACATTTCTGGTCTACAAAAAATCTATTTGGTCAATAACAATGCCTTTCCCCAAAAGCCCACTCTATCCTGTTAAATATTGGTCAAGGGAGAAGATGTTCCTTATCAAAGTGACTCAAATTAATATACAAACCAATTTTAAACAATGACAAACTGTTTGCTTTTCAAATAAAAACTACAATGAGAACCCTTTGTTCTTTGCTTAAATCAACAGAATGCTTCTTAAAGGGTACTGTAAATGTTTAAAAGAATAAATACCCTGAGTATGAAAACAGTGTGAAAGAAAAAGCAATAAATCACAAGTTGTTTTTGATAGTATTGCTCTTGTTCATGACTTACTGAGTAACTCCCAAAATATAGTTTCCATCCAAATGTGTCTTATCAGAGAAGTAATAAATCAAAACATGGCCATAGCATTTTTGGAGCACATTTCCTTGTTTTTTTAGCTATAGTCAGTAGCTCTGAAGCTGGCACAGGTTTTAGATTATGGCTGAATTATCCATTTTAAGCAATGTTATGTGCTTGCATAAGACAGCATGCATCTGACCTGTAGCACCTTATATTTCTTATTGTTAAATACCTGTCCAAAAATTGCTACCCTCTGGAGATAAATTGTCTCTATGAATAACTTTCATTTGACTTCAAAAACTATTGTTTGAGTTGTACTCCTGAAGGATATGAAGGGAGGGAAGGGAACAACTTGTTTAGTGAATGAGTAAATCATGGAACACTGGGAAACTCTAACAATTTACATGATCCATTCGGAAAACTTCCTAATAGTTTTGTTCTAGAAATAATTCAAAGCTTATTAAGAACTTCTGCAAAGCTCTGAATGTTTCTTTGGTCTAAGTACTTATCAAAGAAACTAATGAATAGAAAAGGAAGGAAAACATTTAAACAGAAGTATTTCCTGTTTGCATATTTCCTACGTAAATATGGATTCTATATGTATAAATAAATAATACATTTAATCCTTCTCAGATTGTACTGAAATGTCATAAAGAAGATTTCTAGCTATGTTGTTTTACTTACACACCAATTTTATATGGTCATAGAGTTTTGGTGTGGAGAATAATGCTTTCCTTAATGAATTAATGCCCTCAAAAGGTAGTACATTTTTTGTAGTTGTGTATTTTTGCATTTACATTCTCATATGCCTTCTGTTCCTTTCCTTGTTTATAAATTCCCATAAAGGATGAATGGTGTTTCAGAAAAGTAATCCAGGTGAGATGGGACTCAATTCTCCAAATTTGGAAAGGAACATTGAGAAAGAACAAGGGCTTGCCATGTTCTGCAATAGTCCTCTGGGCTTACCCCCCCCACCCTCTTTGCCATAGCACACATTGGGGAACTGGCCACATACTCCTCCATATCCTTGCACAAATATGGCCACCAAAATTGCCATCTCAGCAAATGCTCAACAAAAAGTTTTTAGGAATCCAAAGTGGCAGCGGACTTGGTGTCATGGCATAAGCCAAGAAATTCTTTCCCTCAGGCAGGTACTTGAGGATGAAATTAAACTGACTGAAAAATTGTGCCCATCTAACTTGTTTGGGGTTTAACTTCCTTGAAGCACACAAAGCCTCTACATTTTTATGATCTGTCCACACTTCAAATGGCTGCAATGCCCCTTCTAACAAATGCCTCCATGTCAGCAGAGCCCATCATACAGCAAAAGCTTCCTTTTTCAACACATGCCAGTGGCGTTCTGTCCCATTGAACTTTCGTGAGAGATAAGCACAGGGTCTCAGAGTCCCTTCCTCATCTTTTTGTAGTAAAATCTCACCTCTTGCCACATCTGAAGAATCAATCTGGACCACGAAGGGCCTCGAAGGATTGGGGTGCCTCAGTACAGGCTCTGACGTAAATAAGGACTTTAACTGTTCAAATGCCTCCTGACACTCTGCAGTCCATGTCAGTTTCACCTCTGTTTTTTTCATCTCCTTTTGATCTCCCTTCCCTTTTGTTTTCAACAAGTCAGCGAGGGGCAATGCCACTTGTGCAAAGTTGGGGATGAACTGCTTGTAAAAATTTGCAAACCCTAAAAAACTCTGCAACTGCCTCCTAGTTTTTGGGGGTTCCCAAGCAATCACATCCTGTACTTTTGCAGGATCCATTTCTATCCCCCTACTTGACAATCAGTAACCCAAATAATCCAGTTGTTCCTTATGAAATTCACATTTTGACAATTTAGCATACAACTGGTTTCACAATAAACATTTCAATACCTATCTCACCAATTTTACATGCTCCTCCATTGTTTCAGTGTACACCAAAATATCATCAAGATATACCAGTAGTCCCTTATACAATAAAACATGTGATATTTCATTTATTAAATGCATGAAGACCCCAGGGCCCCCCTTCAGTCTGAAAGGCATTACTAAATTATTTGCTCTCTTGGATCTCTCAGTGGCTTTCGATACCATCGACCATGGTATCCTTTTGGGGCGGCTTAGGGAGTTGGGGGTGGGCGGCATAGTTTTATGCTGGTTCACCTCCTTCCTCCAAGGCCGCTCCCAGTCAGTGGTAATAGGAGAGGAGAGATCTGACCCTCGGCCCCTCTTGTGTGGGGTGCCGCAGGGTTTGGTTCTCTCTCCTCTCCTATTCAACATCTACATGAAACCACTGGGTGAGGTCATCCGACACCATGGGATGAGGTATCATCAGTATGCTGATGATACTCAATTGTATATCTCCATCCCTGGTGAAGTAAGTGATGCAGTGACCACCCTGTCCCAGTGCCTGGGGGCTGTGAGGGCCTGGATGGGGAACAACAGGCTTCAATTGAACCCTAGCAAGACCGAGTGGCTGTGGATTGATGGCTTAGCGTCTTCTGGGAAATTATCATCTTTGGTTCTCGATGGGGTAGCACTGCCCCATTCAGAACTGGTGCGGACCTTGGGGGTCCTTCTAGACTCCCTCCTCCTCCTCCTCCTCCTCCTCATCGACCCACCCCACCCAGTCATTCAGAGAGGGCCTCTTACGAACCCCATCAATTAAAGAATGTCATCTGATGGGGTCTAGGAGACGGGCCTTCTCTGTGGTGGCACCCACACTGTGGAACATCTTGCCCCCAGAGTTGAGACTTAATCTTATAATGTCCTTCCTTATTAATTCTATCGTCCATCTGGATTTTTAATTATTTATAATTTTTTCATATATTGTATAATTGATATTTTATATTTTATATTCTATTTTAACTATTTTATTGTAAACCGCCCAGAGTTCCCCGTTGGGGGAGATGGGCGGTTATATAAATTAAATAAATAATAATAATAATAATAATAATAATAATAATAATAATAATTACTCAAAAGATCCCATCTGGCAATTAACACAGTCTTCCATTCATCTCCTTCCCTAATTCAAACCCGGAATTAAGCTTCCCTCAAGTCTAGTTTGGAGAAATTTTTCCCCTTTGATAAATGAGCCAGCATTTCTTTTATTAGAGGTAAGGGGTACTTTTTAGAGGTACAAATAGCATTCAGGCCCCGGTACTCTGTGCACAATCTCAGCGACCCATCCTTCTTGGTTCTAAATAAAACAGGAGCAGCCATTGAAGACGAGGCAAGCCAAATGAAACCCCACTCTAAATTCTTGTCAATAAACACTTGCAATGCCTCCAGTTCTTTGGGAGTCATGGAGTACAGTTTTGTTTTAGGCAATTCCACCCCAGGTTCCAATTCTATGGCACAGTCTGATTTTCTATGAGGTGGGAGTTGGTTCGACTCCACTTCCCCAAATGCCTCTTTCAAATCTCTATACTGCAAAGGGATGAGGGAAGCTGCTTCTAGCAACTCCCCCCCTTCATTCATGGCCCCCACCAGTTCAGTCTTTCGATTCTGGGGTGTCAGGCCCTCGTTTGACCCATCAGCAAATGTCATTTGTACCATGGCCCAATTCACCTGGGGGTTTCGGGCCCACAGCCACATTAATCCCAACACTATGGGCTGATTGGAAATTGGGGCGACTATGAATCTTAGACTTTCCTCATGACCCCTTATTTTCACCTTAACTTCCTCAGTGTAAAATTCCATGGGACCCCCTTGCATCTCTGATCCATCAAGCTGAGTAAAGATAATTGGGTTCTTTAACTTAAGCACCCTTAGTCTCAGTCCAGTCAGTCCAGTAGGGTGCATGAGACATCTTGTGCAGCCAGAGTCCAACATTCCCACTAAATCCATGCTACCACCTCCCCCCAAGGTTTCGATTCTTAGTCCCATGACAATGCTTTGGCAGGCCTCACTCACCATTGGATCTCTGTGCCCATTAGTCCCAGCCTGCTCTTCAGCGCTTAGAACAGGCTCTCTTCTTTACCCAACTGTTCGTCAGACTGGTTGACAGCCGTAAAAATCCCCCACCACCACTAGGGGTTTTAGGAGCATTTTCTTCTGAAGCAGCAGCAGCCGCTCCCTTCCTCTTTGTGGCCGGGCTCTTGACGTTGCTAGCCCCTGTCTTGCTTCTCCCCCCAGCCATGGGTTGTGGGCAATTTGTGAGCTGATGACCCTCTTTTCCGCATCTGAAGCAGAAGCCTTGGTTTGCTCTCTGCTCCTCCTCGCCCCACAATCTTCTCACTGTTTTCTTTGAAGTGATGCTCAGTGTCAACTTTCCTCCCACTGGTGCTTGGGGCTTCTGCCTTCTTTTAAGGCACAGCCTCGTGTCTTCCACTTCTCCAGCCAAGCAGATCCACTCCATCAGCATCTGAGGGTTCCTTCAAGCTAGGGACCACTCTAAAATCTTCTGCTGCAGCCCTTCCTGGAAGTATTCAACCTTCAGAGCCTCTGTCCAGTCCGCTAGTTTCCCAGCCAGGCTCCTAAATTCCATGGTGTATTCTGACATGGATTGGGACACCTGCTTAATATGCTGCAAATTGGTCTTGGATTTCATCTTTCCCAAGGGGTCCTCAAAGCATTTCTGCAGGGTGTTCATAAAGCTCTGGAAATTCCTCAAATCCAGAGCATCACAGTCATATAACTCAACCAACCAGTCCGCTGCCTCTCCATCTAGCTGGGCTGATACATGGCTCACCTTGGCTTCCTATGTTGGGAAAGTGTGCTCAAATTCTTCCATAAAGACCCTCACATGGGTTAGGAAACAAGCAAGAGTCTTAGGCTCCCCAGAGAACTTTACCTTTAGATCTGTTCCTCCAAAGGCTTCCCTCTGCCCTGAGGTTCTCCTGCATTCTTTCCTCACAGTTCTGCTAGCCAGGGAGGAGAAGTGAACAGCAGATGGCCTTGCCAACCCACCCTCCTCCTCTTCATCCAAAGACCCGGCATTGCTTTCCCCCTCCATAATTTTGGGGGAAGTGTCTCTGGAGGCTGCCAACTCCTCACACTGCAGCGGCTGGTCCAATGCACTCTGTATTCCTGCCATTTGTCTCCCTAGCGATCTCACTTCAGCCTCCAATATATCCACTCGATCAAGTGGCACCGGAAATATTAGGGTATGGCTACCTCTTTGTGTTGTGACCCCTCGACCAGGGATCTCCATCACCACCTCAGGGTAAAGCATCTCTAACTCAGGGGTTGGAACATTGCCACTTCTCAGCCCCCCCCCCAATCTTGAGGGACTCTGTAGATATCCGAGTGACCACTGCCTCTGGCGAGGCCCCACCAAGTTGTAAATCTCCCTCCTGATCTTTAATAGACAACATGTTTTCCGCTCTGTAAGACAGCAAAGGTGAGTCTGAGCTTTCTGTAATGACCCACTCCTTTGATATCAATTCAGAGACACTTAGCACAAGCCATGATAGGATATGAAAGAATTCTGTTTATTGATACATACAAGTAAAGTCCATGCAAAGCTCAGACTAACTCAAAAGGTGCCAACATTCCTTTTTAAATATTTATTTATTTATTTATTTATTTATTTATTTATTTATTTATTATTTCAATTTATTCCCCGCCCATCTCCCTTGCAAGGGACTCTGGGCGGGTTACAACAATTGAAAGTTTCAAAACTATACAAAAACAATATTTAAAATACATCCAATAATAATAATAATTTACATAAAATCCAAGGTGGATTGGGGACCGTAGGATGGATTGTATTACTATGGGGCCAGCCAACCCCAGGAGGCACTGCCGCCTCTGTCGTCCCAGGCCCGGCGGCAGAGCAAGGTCTTAAGGGCCTTCCGAAAGGCCAGGAGTGAAGGGGCCAGTCTCACCTCCGGGGGCAAGATATTCCATAAGGCGGGGGCTATCACAGAGAAGGCACGTCTCCTGGACCCCGTTAGATGGAATTCTCTTGTTGAGGGGGTCCAAAGCATGCCCTCTCTGCATGCACGGGTGGGGCGGGCCGACGTTATCGGGACGAGACGGTCCCTCAGGTACCCTGGCCCTATGCCATATAGGGCTTTAAAGGTAATCACGAACACCTTGAATTGGACCCGGAAGCAAACTGGTAGCCAATGCAGCTCGCATAGCAGAGGTGTTACATGTGCCGATCTCATGGCACCCATAACTGCTCACGCTGCGGCATTCTGCACCAGCTGAAGCTTCCGGATACTCTTCAGGGATAGCCCCATGTAGAGCGCATTACAGTAATCTATACGGGAGATGACAAGGGCGTGAGTGACTGTTCGGAGGGCCTCCCGATCCAGGAAAGGGCATAACTGGGCGCTCCACACGAAGTTGTGCAAAGGCCCTCCTGGCCGTGACTGCCACCTGCTCTTTGAGCAGGAGTCGCGAGTCCAGAAGGACCCCCAGATTCCGCACTGGATCCGAGCGAGGTAGTGCCACCCCACCCAGAACCAAAGATGACAACTTCCAGGATCTAGGGGGGCCATCAATCCACAGCCACTCCGTCTTACCAGGGTTCAGCTGAAGCCTGTTGTTCTTCATCCAGACCCCCAAAGCCTCCAGACACTGAGATAAGGCATCGACCGCATCACCTACTTCACCCGGGATGGAGATGTATAACTGGGAATCATCAGCATATTGGTGATACCTCATCCCGTGGTGATGGATGATCTCACCCAGCGGCTTCATGTAGATGTTGAACAGGAGAGGAGAGAGAACCAACCCCTGCGGCACCCCATAAGTCAGGGGCCGCGGGTCAGCCCTCTCCTCCCCTATCAACACCGACTGGGAATGGCCCTGGAGGAAGGAGGTGAACCAGCGCAAAACTACACCGCCCTCCCCCAACTCCCTGAGCCGTCCCAAAAGTATACCGTGGTCGACGGTATCTAAAGCCGCTGAGAGATCTAAAAGAGCTAGGATGGACACACTCCCTCCATCCCGCTCTCGCCAGAGATCATCGATAAGCGCGACCAATGCGGTCTCCGTCCCATATCCCAGCCTGAAACCTGACTGGAAGGGGTCTAGATCAGGGGTCGGCAAACTTTTTTATGCCGGGAGCCATTTTGACATGCTCGAGGACATTTTGAAATGCTCGAGAGCCAGGGGGCGGGGTTTGCGGGCGGGGGCAATCGCGTGGAAGGGGGTGGGGTTTGCGGATGGGGGCCAATCGTGTGGAAGGTGGAGGGGTTTGGGGGCAGGGCCAATAGCGTGGAAGGGGGCGGGGTTTAGGGCGGGAGCCAATCGCACGGAAGGGGGCGGGGTTTGGGCTGTGAAGCTGGACGAGCCACCGGACCTGGAGCACTTCCGCGCGCAGCTGATCGAGGCCCGGTGCGGCAGGGAGGTGGCCGTAGGGCTCGGGTTAGCGGGGGGAGAGGACGCCGAACGGCAGGGTGGGGGGATTGATGGGGTGGGAGGGTGTACCCGGAGGGCCTCCCATGGCCGGTTCTCCAGGAGGGCCTCCAAGGCGGGTTGCAGAGTGCGCGCTGCGCCCACGGGAACACCTGGTCCCTCTGCTCCCTCCAGCTCTGCCAGCAACACCGCCCGCCCCGTCCCGCTGCCTGGCCACCTCCGCCGGCTCCGTCCCCCCGCCGCCACCGCCCCGGCCAGGCCCTCTGCGCCGCCCTGCCGCTCGCATCCCGGGCCCGGGCCCTCACCCAGCGCCTGGATGCCGCGGAGCAGCGCCATCTCCAGCCGCAGCAACCCCTGCAGCCGCTCCTGTGCCGCCTCCGACAGCACCATGTCCCGGGCCAGCAGCGCCTCCCTGCCGCGCCGGGCCTCGCTCAGGTGCACGCGTAAGCACTCCAGGTCCGGTGGCTCGTCCAGCTTCACAGCCCAGCGCCAGCGCACCTGGACCGGCTTGGAGACGTGCGCCACCAGCAGCGCCTCCGCCTCGGCCAGCCGGCACGCCAGCCGCTCCGGCGAAAACTCCGGCGCCGCCATTGCTCGCCGACTGGACCCTCCTCCTCAAACGCGCTTCCAGGGATTTCCAGTGTATTTTTCTGCTCCAGCCGTGGAAGGGGCAGCTCCACCTCGCTCCTGCAGCCCCTGCCGGCCTTTCCAAAGCGTCGCCCCGCCTCCTCCCCCGGGGTCATTCATGAAGACCTTCTCCATCCTCACTGCTCCCACCGCTGCTCCTTACTGCCTTCCTTCTTCTCTCCCTCGCCGACACCTACCACCCCTGCTCCACCTCCGCCCACCCTTCTCCTCCCTCCCCCTCACAGAGATTTCGTCTCTGTCTCCTTCTTCTTCTGTCTTCTGTCTGTATCCTTCGAAGCCGGAAGCACCAACGGCCGCCTGGGGAGGCCGCCCAAGGGCACCCTGGACCCAGGTCTCGGCCTCCGAGCACTGCCGGCAAGATGCGGCTGCCCCCGAAGGGGCGCAGGGATGCAGCGCCTCCCGAGCAGAGCGGGAGAACCTGCAGCGACGGGACGCCGCAGCCCTCGCCTGCTCCGGCCGTGGAAGGGGCAGCCCCACCTCGCTCCTGCAGCCCCTGCCAGCCTTTCCGCTTCCCATTTCCGGTAAGGCCGCCACGCTGCAGGCATTGCGGAAGAAGAGGCACTTGCGGCTCTCCAGCTTGTCGGCCACCCACCGCAGCATCTCAGCCATGCGGCGGGGGGGTAGCGCCGCGTCCCCCAGCCGGTGCTGCAGGCACTCGCCCAGCAGCTGCGCCGTCTCCTCTCGCAGCGCGCCCGGCATAGCGACGCTTTCCTGCCTGCCTGGCGAGTGCTTCGGGGGGTGGCGGCGGCCGTTGCAATGCGGGCGGAGGAAGAGGCGCTTGCGGCGGTGGCAACCAACCAACTTCCCCACCCGCCGACCTCGAAGAAGCGCTGCCCGACTCGGGCGAAAGTTGGAAGGCTCCCGAGGGCGGAGGAAGAATCAATCGCCCTCCTCCAGCGCCGGCCATCAGAGTTTGGGGACGGGATCCAATCACGTGGAAGGGGCAGGGGTGAGTTCAGCTGCGGAAGAGCCACACTCAAGGGGCCAAAGAGCCGCATCTGGCTCGAGAGCCACCATTTCCGACCCTTGGTCTAGATAATCTGTTTCCTCCAGAATCCTCTGGAGTTGCCATGCCACCACCTTCTCAACCACCTTTTCCAAAAAGGGAAGATGGGAGACTGGGCGAAAATTGCCCAGGACAAATTAAGGACAAATTAATCATCGCCCGGACCCATCCACATGTCACCTCACTGGCCGATTTTACCAGCCAGGAGGGACAAGGGTCAAGCTGGCATGTGGTGGCGTTCACAGTCTGGAGGATCCTGTCTACTTCCTCAGGCGCAACAGGATCAAACTGTTCCCATATAACATGGTAAGTACGAGCCCCTGGGATCTCCACAGATCCTGTCTCACACTTGGAGTCCAACTTGGAATGAATCTGAGCGATTTTATCCTGCAGATGCTCAGAAAACTCTTCCGATCGGCCCTGTAGGTGGGTCTCCCTCTGCTCCCGACCCAACAGTGATCTTGTAATTTTAAAAAGGGCCGTCGGGCGGCATTCTGTGGACGCAATAAGAGCGGAGAAATATTCACGTTTCGCCGCTCTTACTGACACAAGGTAGGTCTTAACTGCAGCTCTAGATTGTTTTCGGTCAGATTCAGTCTTCGTCTTTCTCCAGCGGTGCTCTAGACATCTCTTAACCCTCTTCAAGGCCCTTAACTCTTCAGTAAACCACGGAGAGCGGCAGGCCAAGCAGGGCCAGAGAGGTCGCATAGGTGTGATCTTGTCCAGGGCTCCGGCCGCGGCCCTATTCCAGGCCGCGGCCAGGAGCTCAACTGGACCGTGAAGCAAGTCCTCGGGAATAACCCCCAGCTCCTTCTGAAACCTCACTGGGTCCATCAGTCGCCGGGGGCAGACCAGTCGAATAGGTCCCACCTCCCTGCGGAGTGGGGCATCACAAGAGAGTCTAAGGGTCACCAGGGCGTGGTCTGACCATGACAATGGGGAAAGATGTAACTCTCCCCTCAGATCACATTGCCACTGCTCAGACAAGTAAACTAAGTCTGGGGTGAGACCACTGTCCCGAGTCGGGTCACAAATAATCTGAGACAGGCCCATAGCTGCCATGGTAGCTATGAACTCCTGAGCCGCCTCAGAGTCCCGTCCCAGAGATGGCAGATTGAAGTTCCCCAGAACCATAAGTCTGGGGAGCTCCACTGCCAACCCCGAGACAGCCTCGAGCAGCAAGGGCAGAGAGGTTGCTACGCAGCAGGGAGGCTGGTACAGCAGCAACACTCCCAACTGTTCTCGTGAACCCAACTTGAAAAACAGGGTCTCACACCCGGCCACTTGTGGAGCAGCGCCCCTGAAAGCCACAAGAGACTCTCGGATGACCACTGCCACCCCTCCTCTCCTGCCCCGGTGTCTCGGCTGATGCCAGACCTGAAACCCGGCTGAGCACATTTCCGAGAGGGCCACTCCCCCCTCTGGTGCCAGCCAGGTCTCAGTAATACACACCAGGTCGTCCCCCTCATCCGTGATCAAGTCACTTATAAGGGGGGCTTTGTTGTTCACCGACCTGGCGTTCAACAGCAGCAGCCGGAGACCGGATATATCCCAGATCACACACACTTCCTCAACCCCCCTTCTATCTTTCCCCCAGTTCCCATAACATTAAACTGTCGGTTTTCTGCAGGCCCCAGATGTACGTCCTTGGAGTGCTTGGAGCCTAGCACTGTTCCCTCCTCACTTCAGCATTGCTTTGCATTCCATCCTTTATCTCTTATCTCTACCAATTATCCCACAGTCTGCTAAGCATTCTAATACTACTCAGCTCCCTAGCAACTACAAGTCCCATCTATTCCTAATGGTTCCAATTCCTAACCTACTCAAACCCATTCTAACAGAATAACATGATACCCCCCTTATACTAACCCATCCTACCCTGTTCCAGCTGCATGACAGGATACCATCTTGATACATGCATACTCTTCCTTTTCTGACATCCTAAAGAACAAATTACTAAAAAACTGCAGCTGAGCCTGAAAGTGAGCCCAAGAGAGGGAATGGCTGCAGTCTCCACAAGATAAAATTCTCAGTGTTTGCAGAGGGGGTAAGCCAACTCAGGAGCAGAAACAAAGCATGAAAACTGATTTGCCAGGAGCAGATTGGCTGCAACTCATTTTATGGGGAAAGATTGCCAATCCAGTTGCCTCCCCTGGCATACCTGGGCAAGATTCCAATAACCTTGGGGATGTGGCTTAAAGAATTCCTTGTCAGCCTAAAGATAAGGTCTGTTCCTCTTTTCCTTGAAGCACAGGCAGTGGAGATGTTCTCATTTCTCCAGTGAAGACCACAGCTGACACCACCCTTCATCTCGCTTGATGGCACCAGGGCTCCAAGACCTAGTGCAAATAAGTCCCTTGAATCTTAGATAGCATTTCCAAAATTAAAATGTGGTGACTGAGATGGTTTTATGACAAAGAGATTTCACTGGAGCATAGGGTGGGTGAGCTCTCTTGGTGTGCATTTGCTATAATAGTTAAATAAAGATTCCATGCTTGTCCTTAATAGCCCCATTACTTTGTTACATTAAAAAAGGCACTGTTAAATTACTAATTAATAATAGCATGAAATCACACTAGTGATCAACTTGAGGCATTTCATAATTGTGTGCAGTTTCAGATCTATCTAATATCAATTGCACCAGGGATGTCAAATTAATAAGGGCTGAAAATTGACACATTTGCTCTTGTCCTCCAATTTTCAGATATATTTCCATCAAAGATTGTATAAAACTGGTGGTGTCCTTTATTCAATATTTGATGAGTCTCAACAGTGATTCAAAAGTTATCAAGACTTTTCTGCCCTATGGAAAGCAGCAGAAAGGAAAGTTTTTAAAACCCATCCAAATTAGACTGTGTTAACTAAGGACAAAATTATTTTTAATTTCTAGATAAGATTTCTGTTGATAAAGAGGCTTTCATTAAACAGATACCCGTTCTGAAAATAGCCAATAAATATTTGTATAATTATTTTGAATTTACAAATGTAGCTTCTGAATTCTTAGTGTATCCTGCAAATTAGCCACCAAGGGGAGCTCTAACCCAGCAATAAAACAAATCATTTCCTTTATAAGGTAAAATGACCAGAGATGGGAAAAGCAGTCTTTCAGGTATAGTCTGGAACAATCACATAGATGTTCCATATCAAAATGTGTGAACCTTTTTTTTAATGTTTTAAAGCATATGATTTCCACCAACAAATTACACTGTACTACAAATTAAACAAACTATGCTAAAAATACTGTTTCTCATGAAAAACATGAGAAAACTATGCTGAAGAATACTGCTTCTCATAAAATATCCCTGAAGAGGAAAGGAACTGATTTCCAAAGAACTGAACTAATGAAAAGTGTAAACAGTGTGGCCAAGGGTAAATATGTAATTTATGGTAAAGGTAAAGACTCCTCAAGGTGAGTTACACTCTCAGTGGGTACATGAGCACATTAATGTTGTTTGCTTGGAAATTGTATAGAAGTGGCTTGCCATTGTCTTTATGCAGGATGTGTGTGTGTGTGTGGAAACTTCCCAATCTAATCCATTCCTGGTTTTTCTGGTGGTCTCCAATCCAAATGGGGCGTGGTGGCTCAGCGGGTAAGACACCAGGTTTGTCGATCAGAAGATCGCAAGTTCAGAGGTTCGAATCCCTAGCCCTGCGTGACAGAGTGAGCTCCCGCACTCGCCCCAGCTCTTGCCAACCTAGCAATTTGAAAGCATGCAAATGCAAGTAGATTAATAGGTACCATTTCGGTGGGTAGGTAACAGCATTCCACACGCGTCATGCGGCCACATGACTGTGGAAGCATCTTCGGACAACGCTGTCTCTTCGGCTAACAAACGGAGATGAGCCCCAGCCCCTAGAGTTGGACACGACTGCACAAATGTGTGGGGGGAACCTTTACCTTTACCTTTACTCCAATCCAAATACTAACTGACCCTTCCTAGCTTTTTCCAAGATCAACCAAAGTCATCTAGGTGCTGCCACCTGAGCTGGGCCTTGGTAACAATTATCATTCACAAAGTAGATGTTGGATATAGCACAGTTTTTCTTGGATTGCTAGGATAATTTTTTCCCCATGTGTTCCATGTGTGCTCTGTGACCTTCCTTTTGATACAAAGTTTTTAAGCCAGGAACTAGGGATGTGCTGATTAGTCAGTAATTCTTGATTTTCTGTGACCTTTCTGATGTTGGCATTGTTGTGTGCAAGGTCAAATTTTGTTTAGTAAACTGGGTTTAATTATGTTTTAGGTTGGGAGTTTCCTCTTGCTGTTTTATTCTTATACAAGAGTAGATAGAATTTTCATAGGGCTTATTGATAGATGGGTCCTCTAAGCTTTCTTACAAGCTTCAGGGTAAAGGAATGTAATATTTTAGTTATATTGAAAGGTCACATAATTCAGCAGGGGATTATGGATCAGATCTCTTCCACCAAGTCTAAGGGGATTGAAAAGTTTGTCTTAGTGTATGAGCTCCCCCTCCCCCTCCCCCCCAAAAAGATCTTTGAAGTATCTCAGATAATGTCTCTTGTAGCCTTGGCTTTAAAAATTAGTGATCTGTTTCCTTCCTATATTGTTTTGATTGTATATTCTCATTCCAACCAAGATTTGCAGCTTTCAGTGTCTTCCTTATACTACAAATGGAAAACTATTACTAGTATAATGGTAACAGTAATGGAATACTTCCTCTCAGTTAAGGGTGCATAAGTTGACCTTGACATGAAAATCTAAGCGGGATATGTCTGAACCAGTCTAGTGACCTAGCTCATCATTCACCTGTAGAAATAAGTGCTTTTATGTAGACTTTTATCCCTTCAGGTTTTGTTTTATTTAAAGAAAATCACCTGGACTTAATATGTTCCTTGCTTACCTTTGCTTTCCAGACTTCCTTTGTTTAATGAAGGCTTTGGAACTCTCACATTTCTACTGTGTATGTTTAACATGGATTCATGATTTAAATAATCTCTCAGTACAGATGTGGCTTTGTATTGAGGTCACAAAAGACACACTGATGGCTGGTGACCTGAGTAAGTTGATGAGCATCTTGGTCTTTTATATTGTTTCTAGTATTTGATCTCCTTGATTGGAGTGTTCTTTGACTATATTGAATTGGTATATGGGGTTATTCAGACTAGCCGTATTAATTTCTTACCAGTGTTATCCCAGTGAAACACTACCTCTGAGTCCATAAGGGAGAGCTTTGCTTTCTTCTGCAAAGCAACAGAATTTCTGTTTTTATACTATTATAATTTAAAGCCAGAAGAACTATCAAGTTCATATATAAAATAAAATTTAAAAAAGACAATATATATATGTATATGTGCAGTGCAAGCCTATGGACCTTTCTTAAGAAAGCAAATACCATTGTAATCAGTGGACTTTCTTCTTACAGGAGGGTGAACAGCATAAAACTAATTATAAACATAGCTATGGGAGAGTAAATCATACTGAACGTAATGAGTATAAAATCATCATCATCATTCATCATTGGCGATCACTCGTAGCCGAGTAAGATTGTCTTCCAAAGGTAGAATTTTAACGGTGGATCCGTTAAATTTTAACGGTGGATCCGTAAGTGGCTATCTGGATCCGCACAACCTCCCACAATGAGGGCATAGGTTTCCGGGTGGGAGACGGTCATGATGAGGGTTTGCCCGACGTGCCTTCCTTTTAGCTCTTTTCTCCTTTTCACCCTGTACTCGTGCTTCTTCAAAGTCCATAGCGCCATCAATAAAGGATGACCTCCAATTGAAATGCTCATGAGCTAGGGCTTCCCAGTTCTCAATGCTGACATTACACCTTTTTAAATTAGCTTTGAGAGTATCTTTGAATCTCTTTTGCTGTCCACCAATATTCCGTTTTCCATTCTTAAGTTGGGAGTAAAGTAGCTGCTTTGGAAGACGATGGTCAGGCATTCGAACAACATGACCGGTCCAGCGAAGTTGATGTTGGATGATCATTGTTTCAATGCTGGTGGTTTTCGCTTCTTCTAATACGCTAACATTAGTCCGCCTATCTTCCCAAGTAATTTGCAGAATTTTTCGGAGGCAGCGTTGATGGAATCTTTCAAGAAGTTGGAGGTGGCGTTTGTAGAAGGTCCATGTTTCACAGGCGTACAGAAGGGTTGGTAGTACAATGGCTTTGTAAACAAGCATTTTGGTCTCCCTGTGAACGTCCCGATCCTCAAACACTCTACGCTTCATTCGGGAGAAAGCTACACTCGCAGAGCTCAGGAGATGCTGAATTTCAGCGTCGATGTCGGCTTTTGTAGATAGATGTTATAGAACTTCAATATGCTGATGATAACGTAGTCTGTGCACACTCCGAGGAAGATCTTCAAACTATCCTAAACATCTTTGCAGAAGCATATGAAAAGCTCGGCCTCTCGATAAAATCATAGTATTGCATTGTTAATAATCCTTTTCTTAGATATTTAGGAAAAAGCTAAGCTCTGAAGATATTAGCTATTAGGTCTGTGCATGCCATTACTTTACATAATTCACTTATTACCTCTTTTCATATCTTGGATGCCTTAGCTCTTAAGTGCCCTGCCTTTTTATGTTTCCTGGATGTTCTGTCTCATAATTACTCTGAGGAATCCACTGTTTTTCCATCAAATCTGTTGATGGAAATCTTCATGGCTATGACCATGAGGAAGAGATAAGCACGTAGTCTTAGCAAATTGCTGGGAGAAGTGAAGATACAAATTCATTCAAATATAAGAATTAATGAATCAAATATTCAATGACAAAGGGTTTGATTTTTGTCTACAGCAGTGTTCAACCTTTTGTCACTTGAAAGCAACACAGATCCCCAGAGACTAGAACTAGTTTCTAAATGGCTAATTATTTACAGTAGATAGTGTTGAGTAGAATACCATAACAATGGCTTTGCTGGATCAGATGAAAAGCTTGATAGGAATGTCATGAATAGAATACAGATATAATAGCACCCTCCTACTTGCATTCTTTGGGAACTAGAATTTGAGAAACACACTGTCCTTGAAATTGTAAACAATATATAGATATCTTGATCATTAGCCTTTGATGGGTTTATTTCATTTAACTTGTTTAATTTATGTTTAAAACCCCATTTTTATATCCACACAGCATCTTGTGGTAGCTTATGCCAGGTGAACGTAACATCTTTTTTCTCCAGTTAGAATCCCATGTTGTTGATTTTGTTGACCCAGTGCAGATTCTAAAAGAACATCTGCCACTTTCTCCACACCATTCATTATTTTTTATATGTCCTACCATGTCCTCCCTTAGTGGCTTTTCTTGAGGATAAGGACTCCAACATTGTAACCAGTCCTCTAGTAGAGTTTGTGTCCCCTGATTATTTTAGATACCCTTTTTGGATTTCCACCCCCCCCCCAGCTTTAAAATATCCTTCCTGAAATGTAATTATCAAAAATGTGTAAACTATTCCCAATATGGTTATTCCATAGAGTTGTAGAAGACAGAGATGCCCATGGGAAATTGGCAGTGACAATGTGGGAGGGCAAATGATGAAATGAACTGTGCATCGTCATAATAAAGTTCTGCCTCATTCTAAGATTGTACAAAAGGGATGAAGCTTGAGTCACAACTGTGTGCTCATTTCATCATTTGGACGAAATTATAAGATTCTAGGGGTGCCTCCAGCAAAAGGCTACATAGTATGCATAGTACAAGAAATAAAATTGTTCTTGTTAAATTGTGCTTTAATCTGCCTTACAATTTCCTGGAAGATTTCCTGCCTTACAAAATATTCTGATTCTCAGTGTGTGTTTTAGAATTGCTTTGGGTATTGTTTCTGAGCTTATTTTATTGCTGCAAAGTTGCAGAGCTTATTGTTCTGTTTCTGTTATACATCGTCCCATCATTTTGCTGAGATGTATGATCAAATCAAACATAATCTATTTTAGCAAGGCACTGGAGAAACTAGCCTGTAAAGGAAGATTCCTAACTCCTAGCTTTTCCTCTCCTAGTGCGGTAATATATAAATTGAGTCGATATTCAACAGTATTTTCTCCAAGTCATAAACTTGTTAGCATCATGGAAGATACTTGGAAGGGTTTTTACATGGATTCTGAGAAAATGGTCAATATATGCAAATCACTGGTAGTTTCTAAAAAATCATTAAATTACTTCCCTTAAAGCAATATACTGTAAAATGACTTAAGATAGCAATGTGGAAGTGTGAATAAAATAAATATTTTCTTGAATGCATTGTATCCAAATGTAAACCTAATTCACAAGTTGATTTGTATCAAAGAATTATGAAGTAATGAAGAACTGTAAGATTAATATCTAAAGTAAAAAAAAAGTTTTGCTTATTAATTAGCACATTTTAGGGTTTATATATATGAATGATGAATGTAATATACTTAATACTAGATAATTTGATTGTATCTGGCCTTAGGTCTGTAATAAACTTGATTTGATTTATTAATTAGATGTAGTCATGTTATATTAAAAATAGTAACTTTGACTCAGGGCTTCTAAAAAGCTAGTAATGAAACACTTGCTATCAAAATGAAAAAAGATTCTTAGATTATTTAGTAATAATGAGATTAGTTAATACAGTATCCCTTAATTAAATGACAACTATATGAAATAATTGCATTGATCTAAAATGACATAATATACTCCCCCTGCCCTAACTATTACATTAGATTAATGTACGGTTTCCATTTAGATTTCTAATCTTTTGTAACAATAAATATTTAAGAAATGATATTGCTAATACACAGATTTTTTAAAAAGAAATAGGCATTTTGAAGTGCTGTCTTGATAATATTACGTTTTATAATAAACATAATCCAAGGATTTTTCCCTGATAACTAATCCTTCTTTGTGTAAAAACTTAACTCATATAAAACATTTGATTTTGAACTGTATTAATCAGCTCTTGTTCCTACAAATCTACAGGCCTTTTCCTGGTTCAGCTTTGCATTCTGGGATGTTATAGATACATAATATTGTCTCAGCAGATGGCAGCACATGATCAACATTTCTTGCACTCAGAACCTAAGCAATAGTAACTGACAGAACTGTAGCAAACCAAATAATAGTAATAGTAATATAATGTGGCCCTTGACTGCATAATGTTTCTATTTTCTGCTTTAGAGCATCTTCTCATTGGAATAGTGATGTCAGGAATTCATTTATTTTATTCGCTGCACGTTGTAGACCAAAAAGCTGATTTAGAAATCAAAATAAACTCGAATTTGCCAAAGAACAAGAATTGTTAAAAAAAATCAGACTTCATAAAACAGCATACATGTCAGAATCTATTCTTGTGCAAACATGGGCATGATTGTGATGGTGCAAAATTTGTAACTTTCAGAGATTTCACTAGACTGACACCTTAATAAAAAAACACACAGCCTCTGATTTGGTCCAGCCCAAGAATATTGTAATAAGGGGAGAAATTAGTTCTGCATGGCAGATATGATATAGAGGACAAGTCATCATAAAGTATTTAAAAATATATTTAGAGGTGACATAAAGTTTATGCCAAGGTCTCTATAGCATTGATATGAATTTTTAGATCTGTCATTTTATAAATCTAAGTCGAGCTTAACTGCACCTATGACTTTTTCTGGACCCAATATAAGTAGGGCATGGGTTTAGGGTCCTCAATGAGCCAGATCAGAAGCAATTTGGTCCTTCCAAGAGGAGATGGTATTTATTAATTTATCTACCAGAATATGCTAAAGAGGTGTTTGAGCTAATACTTCAGACAGCAGGATCTTATAGGGGCTTCTACAAAGGTACAGCCATGTTCTAGCTAAAGTGATGCATTTGCTATTGAATAAGGAGACAGGAATTCATATTTGAGTAATTTTTCCTCCAATATCTTAAAGATTTGCTAGTTGGGTATTGGATTACCATCTCAGCAACTGATTCACCTGCCCAGCCTTATTTGGGTTGAAAGTTAAGCAGCATTAGAGTAGGTTATTAGTTAGTTGGGAGATCACCAAAGAATTCCAGAGCCACATACAAGCCTGGGAAGTGAAATAAACAAAACTAGTATCAAGTGCTGGATATACATGTAAGGAAGTATGTGTGAATGTATGTGTATGTGTGTTTAATTCATGTTCTACTGGTGGTTGTTCTGTCCAATTGCCATCTCATTGGCAATTGCTGGAATGAGTACATTGTTTTAGATGAATATGCTATCTTATGTTCTTATAAGACAAAGTCTCCCATAAGTCAAACTCAACTCTTTTGGGCAATACAACATCTGTGTTGCTTTATTTGAACAAGATGGAAGTGCTTTGCCAATGCCGCCTTCTCCAATTTTTTAAAAATCAATCTTAAAGCCCTGAGTTTTCCTGATAGTCTTTCATACCAGTATTAACCAGGTCCAACTCTGCTTAGCTTTTTTGAGATTGGCCAAAGTTTGATATGTGCTCTTGCTTGTCCTGATATTCTTAATATATTTTACACAAAATAAGATCAATATTTTATTTACAGGATTTATATCCTATTCTTTTTTTGGTGTGGTAGGGAATGCTATCACATTATGAATCACAGCATAAAGACACCTGAAAACAGAAGCAAGGCCTATAATTAAAACACTGTCAGTTTTTAAAAGAAACCAACTTTGAACCAAGTACTATTCAGCCTCCAAATACTCACTGGAAGAGCCAGGTATTTACAGCTTTCCAGAACATTATCAAAATTTGGAACATTCTGATATCAGAGGTGAGGTTATTTGATAGCATGGGGTGCAGTACCATCAGTATGTTGATGAAACCCTGTTATATGTCTCCATCTCTGGCTGGGCAGGTGATGCCATTATGGGGCTGACCCAGTGCCTGGGGGCTATGAAGCTGTGGATAAAGAGGGACCAGTTCCGATTCAACCCTAGCAAGATGGACTGTGGCCCCCAGCATTTGGTGATGTGTTATCTTTGACTCTTAATAGGGTTGCACTTCCCCAAGGAGAGCTTGTGTGCAATTTGAGGGTATTCCTGGTCTTGTGCTTCTTGCTCAAGGAGCAGATGGCAGACATGGCTATGAGGACCTTTGCATTGATTCATCTTATAAGCCAGTTGTCCCCATTCCTTGCCCACAGTCAGTCAGTTGGTCACTTGGTCACTTCCCATGTGGACTGTTGAAATGAAGACCATCTGGAAGTTACAGCTAGTCCAGAATGCAGCAATATGTGCAGTATTGGGTGCCCATTCATTCACCCATATTTCACCGTTGTTGCACAAGCTACACTGGATCCCAGTTTCTTTCTGGAGAAAACTTAAGGTACTTGCTATCACCTTTAAAGCCCTTCATGGCATAGACCACCTCTTTCTGAGTGTGGCTGCCCATCCCACTAGGTCAGATAGAGTGGCCATGCTCCAGGTCTCATCCTTTAAATGCTGCCATCTAGTGCAATCTAGGAAGTGTGCCTTTTCTGTAGCAGCCCCTCCCCTGTGGAACACCCCTCCCTCTGGGATCAGGCAGTCCCCATCCTCTTAGCTTTCCAGAAGTCTGTAAATAGCTGGTGGTTTCCCCAAGCACTGGGATCAGGTGAGGCTGGAGCCTGGGGATGGTTTTGTTAGATTCATTAGAGGAGCATGGGTCCTCAGTTTCTGTTGTGAGCCATCCAAAGTTGTGTTCTGTTTGGTTTTTAAAGATAGGTGGCCATATACACCTTTTAAATAAATATTTTAAATAAATAAATAGATTGATTATTTCAAAAGAACAGGGTCACTCCTGAAAATGTGTGTCTCTGGATTCCTGCTCCCAGTATCACTTGGAGAGGAGGCCTGGAACATTCCCTCCTGAGTTGTTTGCAAAGGATGGTGAAGATGCTCTATTAGACATCTAGTCTATTAGACTAGATCCAAGATCTATAGGATTTTAATAGGTTATTACTAGGATCTTGACTTGTACTTGGAAATCTACTGAAAATGTAAACAAATGTAGCTTCATATCACTGCTGAAGTAACTCTCACTTACCATCAGATTCTCACTTACCATCATACCCTAACTTACCACCATATACCCAGTTTCTGAAAAAACAGCTGCTTCATGTTGCTGGGAATCAATCTCAATTTGTATTGCCTCAACAGCCCCTTACTACCTCCAAATATTAGGAAATTACTGCATCTTGTGTCTGACCCCTATAGATGAAAGTTCATCTTGAACCAGTGGATGACCTTCCTCTGTGGTTTCATGTAGTGTAGGTGTGAAATAACTTGAGGGAAAGAGTGAAACACCCCCACTACCACCCCCACATCATTACTGACAGGAACCAAGGAGGAATGAAACCACTGCAAAACAGCGCTCCTAATCCTCACAGGCAGTCCAGGAAGATTCCATGGCAAATGATATCAAATGCTGCTAAGGAATCTAAAAGGTCCAGAAGAGAGAGAGAGACTACCCAAGTCCAGGTCCAGATGAACATCATCCACAAAAAAGGAACCAGTCTTAACCCTGACTACAAAGAGTCAAGATAACCTTTGCAACTGAAATTCCACCACCTTCTCTAATACCTTCCCTGAAAAGGAAGAGTAGGTGAAAGTTGTTCTAAACATAGAATGATTAAGTGTTGACCTTTTCAGGCAGGTAAGCCCTCTCCTCCATCAAAGAGGCCTTAATCACCTCCTGGATGAAGTCTTTCACAACACCTCTAGTAGCCTAATGGTGCGATATGGATAAAATTGATCTTAAAAATAGACTTTAAACAAGATCGATGATTTAGCCAATTAAACCTGATATATTCATATTCTTTCAATCATTATGCTCTTATTAATACTTCTAATATGCTGTTGAGTGCACGTTTGTGGAGCTTCTCCGTACATTAGAGTGATGGATCTGTGTTAGTCACAGGTGAAATGCAAGACTACAAGAGCACTCTATTTAATCAACAAACAATCCAAAGGGTCTGCCACAACAGCTGCAGCTGCTAGTGCAGAAAATAATATTTATTTACACAGTGATAAATGACAAAACATGGAGTTTCCAAAAAGAAATCCTTTTCCTTTTCTTCAAATTTCCTGCAAGGTCATTTGTATCATTTAGTGTATTGGGAAGATTAACTTTGTGATCCACATAAGCTTTCTATAGATTGATTCCTCACAAAATATATTGACAACTAGGAAAACATTAGGAAAAGAGCCAAAAGAATGGCTGCAGAATCTCAGCTGCAATACTACTAAAAATATCAGAGTTTGGGAACTACTACAGACTAATAATTTAGTATACCATGATCCTAAATTTCTTTAACCTTGCAATAGTCCCCTGGGCCTTATACAGACAAAATGAGGACAGCAAGTATGAGGGTGTTCCCTCTCTTCCAGTAATAAATAGATTATATATACTCTGTGTGTGTGTGTGTGTGTGTGTGTGCGCGCGCGCGTGTGTGTGTGTTGTGACCTCATGAACCATAGCATGCCAGGCCTTCCTGTCCTCCACTGTCTCCCAGAGTTTACTCAAATTCATGTTCATTACATCGGTGATGCTATCTAACCATCTCATCCTCTGTCGTCCCCTTCTCCTTTTGCCTTCAGTCTTTCCCAGCATCAGGGTCTTTTCCAGTGAGTCCTCTCTTCGCATTAGGTGGCCAAAGTATTTGAGCTTCAGCTTCAGCATCTGTCCTTCCAATGAGCAGTCAGGGTTGATTTCCTTTAGGATTGACTGGTTTGACCTCCTTGCAGTCCAAGGGACTCTCAAGAGTCTTCTCTAGCACCACAGTTCGAAAGCATCAATTTTTCGGCGCTCAGCCTTCCCTATGGTCCAACTCTCACAGCCATACATTACTACTGGAAAAACCATAGCTTTAATTATGCGGACCTTTGTCGGCAAGGTGATGTCTCTGTTTTTTAATATGCTGTCTAGGTTTGCCATAGCTTTCCTCCCAAGGAGCAAGTGTCTTTTAATTTCATGGCTGCAGTCACCGTCTGCGGTGATCTTGGAGCCCAAGAAAATAAAATCTGTCACTGCTTCCATTTCTTCCCCTTCTATTTGCCAGGAAGTGATGGGACCAGATGCCATGATCTGAGTTTTTTTAATGTTGAGTTTCAAGCCAGCTTTTGCATTCTCCTCTTTCACCCTCATCAAGAGGCTCTTTAGTTCCTCTTCACTTTCTGCCATTGGGGTGGTATTGTCTGCATATCTGAGGTTGTTGAAATTTCTCCTGGCAATCTTAACTCTGGCTTGTGATTCATCCAGCCCAGCATTTCTCTTGATGTACTCTGCATATATGTTAAATAAGCAGGGTGATAATATACAGCCTTGTCATACTCCTTTCCCAATTTTGAACCAATCAGTTGTTCCATGTCCAGTTCTAACTGTTGCTTGTTAAAGCCTTGAAGAAATCTGTGCAATGGGATAAAGAAGAATTGAAGAGAAATCAAAACCTACAACAATATTTGATTAATTTAATTAAAGATTAAGGATGTTAGAATTAAAAGGAAGGAATATAAAGTTGGTTTCTTTGATCAAGGTTAAAATAAGACAATTTTTGCAAAATTCTGGCAACCCTTTACAGACTTTCTGCTGATACCAGGATTGAAAAGTCGAAGTTTTATGGATTTGCCTATAGGCAAGGGATGGGATATGAGATGAAGAGATATCTGTTTGTAACCTTATAGGGGGTGAAGAATTACTAATTTTTTCTATACTTGTTGTGATGGAGGTTGGAAGTCACTTCTTTATAAATTTCTTTTCTTTTTCTTTATCATATTCTTTCTTGTCTCTTCTTTTCTTTCTTCTTGCATTTTTTATTCTTTCTCTTCTCTTCTCCTTTTTAAGTTTAGTTTGTATTATTTTTTACTATTGTATTCAAAATCTTTAATAAAAATTATATATTAAAAAATAGAATTACCCTCTACTTTGTCAGATTCATGGCATTTAACACTGAGGCAGGAATTTGGAGAGGTAGGGGCTATTAGCAACAACAGTCAGAGAATTATGAAACATAAGAGGTTCTGAAAGGAGTAATTGCATATAAATAGTGGCCATTCACAACATAGCTTTTGGCCATGTCACAGACATTTTTGCATGAATGGGCTGATTAACACCCGTAGCTCCTGATTAACACCTACTGTATAGAGAAAAACTTGTATTGTCCCAAAAAAATTTCTAACATCTATGCCAGGCTGGGGAATCTGTAGACTCCACCACAAATTCTACCTTTACTAATGTAGACATAGGAACACATAACTTTTTGAAGCACAGTTTGGATGTTTTAAAGGAAGTGAAGATAGCCCATATATGCAGTTTTATCCTTTAAGGACTAGGGAGAAACTAATTACTAGGGTTAGTAATTATCCTTTATTAAAATTCTGCCTTCATATATATGTGTGTGTGTGTGTGTGTGTGTGTGTGTATACACACACATACATACATACATACATACACATATACATATACACATACACACACACACACACACACACACACACCATAGAGTGTAAGGAAGATGAGCTTGATGGGAATATTCAGTAACTGCTACCTGTGTAAAAGGGTAAGGTAAAGGTAAAGGTCCCCCCGCACATTTGTGCAATTGTGTCCGACTCTAGGGGCCGGTGCTCATCTCTGTTTGTTAGCCGAAGAGCCAGCGTTGTCCGAAGTCGCTTCCACGGTCATGTGGCCGGCATGACGTGCGCGGAACACTGTTACCTTCCCACTGAAGTGGTACCTATTAATCTACTTGCGTTTGCATGCTTTCGAATTGCTAGGTTGGCAAGAGCTGGGGCGAGTGCAGGAGCTCACTCTGTCACACGGGGCTAGGGTCTCGAAACTCTGAACTTGCAATCTTCCGATCGACAAGCCTGGCGTCCTACCCGCTGAGCCACCACGCCCCTAAAAGGGACTGAAACATTATTTAAGGGACTATTATTATTATTATTAATTATTATTATTATTATTTATTAATTATTATTAATTATTATTAATTATTATTTAAGGGACTATTATTATTTAAGGGACCATTATTTAAGGGATGTAAAAGGGACTGAAATATTATTTAAGTCCTGAGAAGCAAGATAGTTTTCTGTTTTTATAGCAGATCTCAATAAAAGTAGTTTTAGCCTTCCTGTGGAGTTGATTTCCTGGTCTGTCTATCTGGTCGAGCTGATACCCATATGCTCACCAGAAGAAATAGAAGTATGAAGAGGTACCAGCTTTGGGATGAAAAATTTAGACAACCACTAGATGGGAGCAGAGGGCTATAGTGCATTCTTGTTTGCCATATATTGACCATCTGGAATTTTGTAGCTGACCATGTTGATAAACTAATAATTGCTTCCATTAAGTACTCCTGATACAATGGGTGCATTGGGCTAGGAGTGAGTTGAGCCCAGCACATGTGTATTTGGGATAGGAATGTTATGGCGACTTGGTTGTGTTTAATGGTTTTAATTTTGTTCACTTGTATTATTTTTGTATGTTGTTATCGTAAGGTGCCCAAGGTTATATTGGATAAGATGGGCATCCATATAAATATTTTAATTAAATAAATAATTACTGAAGATTGTTCTGGAAATAAATCATTTCAATCAGAAGTGGAGTCTTCTCACAGTACTGCTGGGGATTTCTTTAAAAAAACGTCCTCTTCAGGTTTCCCACGTGAACATTCATTCACATGAAATTCCCTGAAGTGTTGCAAGATGAGAAACTGCTACTGTATATGAAGGGCTCAGCTGTGTGAGCATATATTTTACAGATTAAAAAGACAAATAGAAGATCCATCAGCCACCTTGTACAGGAGATTGAAAACCTCCATGGGTATTTTATTCCAAACTCTTCCATTGTCTTTAAAAGAAGCAGTAAAAGCAATCTGTCTTTGGCAGATAAAAATCATTTTGTGAAAGTAGAAGCTGAATTTGGCATAGCAGTAACAAATAGTGATGGTGGAAGGCTGGAATAATTATGCTGGGTTTCATACCCACTAATAATTTTTCTGCCCAAGTTTTAAATACAGGTGTTCTCAGCACAGAAAAGTAATGAAGGAACATAATTATGCTACTTCACGTGATGAAATGTTCATTAGCCTTCAGTTATAATTTACTGAAGCTGCCCCACAGAATAGCTAGTTTTCTTACTGGAAGATTCAATTTAATTTTTAGTTATTGTTTCCAACTCTCTGTAATAATGCTAATTAGCTTCTCAGAGACTTCTTAAGAGGCCTCAGAACTGCCATCTAATTTTTTTTTAAAAAATATGGTGCGAGAATGCTCTGAGCGGCAATATGCCAACACAGTTTGTTCAATGTCTAATGGGGGTAAAATCCATACAGGCCAACATATTCCAGAGCAATATGCCAATAGAGTATATGGGACTTGGGCATTATGAAAATATGCAGCATTCTGTGCTGAATTATGACATAGATGTGAAATCTACAGTATATATCCCCAAATTTGGGTTATGTTCCAGAGGCAAGCAAATCGGAGAAGAAGAATAAGTCAAATGACAAGGTATAAATAATTTGACAGTGGAGGAGGAATCAAAATGAGAATCAGAAACCTAGAAACTTGTAGGTGTGAAATGCTGAGTCTGTTCAATGTATCATAGGCCTATAAAGCAAATATGGGGAATCTGACTAGTGATACTGAAGCACAGCTTTGAAACACATCCAAAAAAGATTCTCAATGATATCAGTGGAAGGTGGTAGGCCATGAAAAAGAGAGATGATGGATTGCAATTTAGTTTTGCACACACGGAGGAGAAATCCATGCATATAAGATTTCAACAGTATATGCTGTTGAAGGTAATCTCTTTATTAAGGTAAAGATATCTTTAAAACTCATTCCTGCTTCTTTAGGGCAGGAGATACAGTATAAACTTTCCATGTTGTATAAAGGCAGGGGGGAGGGGGCTTGCAAACTTTAACTATCTAGTGATATTTTTCACCAGCACCAACTGCAGCAAATGAGAATGATGCTAAAATGATGGGGAGGAGGGGGAGGGGAATGAGGATGATGTCCCACCCGTACCATCAACAGGGGGAAAATAGTGAAAACTGAAGGAATCAAGATGCCTTATGGGAATAACATCAAGGGTCTGGATGAGGAAGATCATTACAAATACCTGGGCATCCTTCTAGCTGACAACATCAAGCACACTGAAGTCAAGAAGAAGCTTTGTAGTGAATACATCATGAGAGAGAAGATCTTAAAGTCCAAAATCAGTGGAGGAAATACCATCAAGGCAATTAACACCTGAGCAATTCCAGTCATTAGATACACAGCTGGAATAGTGGACTGGACTCAAGCAGAACTAGAAGCCCTGGATAGGAAGATCATAAGAATAATGACAATGAATCATGCCCTTCATTCATGCAGCGACACTGACAGACTCTACTTACCAAGGAGCATAGGTGGACGTGGAATGTTGCAAGTATACCAGATAGTCGAAGAAGAATAAAGGGCATTGGAAGAATCTCTGAAGGACAGTGAAGATGGTGCACTGAAGCTAGTATACCATTAAGGCTTAGTGAATACTAGAGACCAAACTGGCCAGAAGAAAGGCCAAATGAAAAATAGAAAAGAGACATGGCAAAGCAAAGTATTACATGTCCAATACATAAAAAACCTAGCAGGCAAAGCAGATAACAAGAACTGGCAATGGCTATGAGCAGGAAAGTTGAAGAAAGAGACAGAGGGGCTAGTTCTGGCTGCACAAGACAAGCCTTAAGAACAAATGCATACAAAACCAGAATTAAGAATACAGTAACAGGTGCCTCGGGTGCAATTCCAAAACATCTGGAACACCATTTGAAAACCATCAACATTGACAGAAACCCATCAGTAAATTGGAAAAGGCAGCTTTACTTGGAATGGCTTGCATCCTGCGATGATACCTTTAACATAATTAAACAACATCTGCCTACCCCAGGTCCTTGGGAAGGACTCAATAGGTGGATAAAAATGCCAAAACTAGTCTAAACATCTGACTGACTGTGCAACCAACAATAAGCTTATTTGTCCTGAGGATAGGGGAATCTCCTGTTCTGCGTCAATCCAGATTCCAGAGAAATGGGAAAGGGTAGCATCTCCCCATGCATGAAGAGGTGGGTTCAGCTCAATTATCTGACCTGGTGTAATTCTTTCACCTAGGAGAGTGCAAAACCCAGACATCCCAAAATTGAGGTAGAGAGGATGGAAAGGTGCAGTTTTCAGGCAGGGATCTGGCAGGATTATTTTGTGGTTTTGTGACTGTGACCCTTTCTATGCAGACTAATACAGCTTTCTTTATAATGGTAGAGGGAAGAGGGAATGGCCTTGAGGGACAGGAGTGTAGTGGCAACCTGCGGAAGACCTTTGTATTTCGAGGAGTTAGGTGGCATGTTTTTATTTTCCTTCCCCACACCTAGGAGATTAGAGTTTATTTTGAGTTATACTGATGTTTAACTGGCTTGTTTTTATTTCTGCTTGGAATGGGAGGGGGAGAAGAAAAAGAATATACCCACTCCTCCAACAGCCCTCCAGAACATATCTTTGTGGGAAGTGGGGGGAGAGAAAACCCCCAGCTTGTTAAGTTTAAGCATAAGTTCACTCCTCCAGCCACCCCTTTAGCAGCTTGGAATGGGGGGGGGGGGATGATAAGAAATTGTTTATGCTTAGGCACTGGCTTATCTGATGGTTTCCCAGGCTATTGGAATGATATCATAGACAGGTGCCGGGGCCTCAGAAGGAATCCCAGTCAAGGTCAGTCTGGGCTTGGTCACGGGGTTTGGAAGCCAGGCTTTGATAAAAGCCTTAGTATTGTCTTTGGAGTTTTGGGAGTCCACACAGGCCTGAGTGCTGGGTGCTGTGAAAATTGCCACCTTGGGGTATCTCTGCTGTCCTTATTAGGGGGCTCCTGGCAGCCTATAGGAGATTAGGTATTACCTTGCTTGGTATGTATGATTTCTTTCTGTATGCTATGCTTGTTATGCTTCGTGTTTTTGTTTGACTTTGTTTGCTTCAGTTTATAATAAAGCTTTAAGTTTCTTTATCCACTGGCATGCTATTATCTCTGGATCTAAAAGAACCAATTGTTCGGGCCCCTGATCAAGGCGCTTGGACACTTGGCAACACAAGGAGGAAGAGGTGCTACCAAAACAATGGCCAGATAAAGAGGTCCAGAGTCCAGGGCAGGAATGTAACATGAGTAAAGGTGTCTGACAAATCCCTCCCAAGTTGAAGGTAAAGGGAGGGAAGGGGGAAGTGTTGGTGTATTATTCCTTGAGGGTAAGTCACAGCAATATAACCTTATTAGGTAAACACCTGCAAACTTTAAAAGGTCAGGCAGCACATAATTCAGGCTGAAGAGTATAAAAGAACCTGCCTGCCCCACCCTGCTTATCCTGTTTCTGTTTCTTTCTGTTTGCTTCTAGTACTGCTTGCTTACCCCTTCCAGGGATCTGGAAGATAACTGTAAATATTATCTGTTTGAATGAGAAGCTAATACAACTGCAACTGATTTACTATAATGACTGGTGTCTGAGTCTTATTGGTCTCTACTGCTAAAGCTTCCGCTACTCTGCATATGCAAGAAAGCACACACTCTAACAGGAAGCACATTCAGACTTGCAAGTTTCTGTACTATATCCTTAAAATAAAAGTAGTGAGCTACATGACATTGAGGGGCGTGGTGGCTCAGTGGGTAAGACGCCAGGCTTGTCGATCGGAAGATCGCAAGTTTGGAGGTTCGAATCCCTAGCCCTGCATGTGGAGTGAGCTCCCGCACTTGCCCCAGCTCTTGCCAACCAGGTAACAGCGTTCCGCGCGCGTCATGCGGCCACATGACCGTGGAAGCGTCTTCGGACAACGCTGGCTCTTTGGCTAACAAACGGAGATGAGCACCGGCCCCTAGAGTTGGACACGACTGCACAAATGTGCGGGGGGAACCTTTACCTTTACCTTTACATGACATTGGATTCTTAGTCTGATCTATCTTGAAGGGCTGACAATAACTCAACTTATCTCAGAATAAATGTGCAGGTTTGCACTGCCACAACATATCTGATGAAGATATTAAGCTGGCTCCCACTCTCTCCTAGAGCAAAGAGTTCTGGCCTTTTCATGGAATACTTGTTAGAATTAGGTTACTCCATCTGCATTTTTGAAAATATTAGTTCCTGTTGGTTGGAGCACCAGCCAAGATAATGGCACATTCATAATAACAGAATTGCTATCCAAAAAGTATTTTTGAGAACTCCTTCAATATGACTGTTAATTCATCTTCTGTATTTGGCAGAAGGAACAACTTTGAGGGATAGGAAGAAGAGCCTCAACCGTTTATCTGACTATGGTCAGATAAAAGAAATCTGAGTCCGGAACAAAATTGTAATTTGAGAAAGTGCTTCAGACATATCCCTCCCTAGTTCCCATGAAGAAAAAGGGAGGGAGGGGTGAAACACTTTCAGACCTACAAGATCCAGTTTGGTCTAGTGATTAAGGCAACGGGCTAGAAACCAGGAGACTGTGAGTTCTAATCCCACCTTAGGCATGAAAGCCAGCTGGGTGACCTTGGGCCAGTCACTCTCTCTCAGCCCAACTCACCTCACAGGGTTGTTGTTGTGGGGAAAAGAGGAGGAGGAAGGAGTATTAGGTATGTTTGCTGCCTTGAGTTATTTATAAAAATAATAAAGGCGGGATAAAAATTAAATAAATAAAACAAATAACTTCATAATGAAAGTAGTATTAGTTTACATCTATTTGGTTTCCATGATTGGTCTACTTTGGAGGGCTGACATCCTCAGATAAACAAAACTGGTTTTCTTCAATTTTCCAGCTAAACCTATTTAAAAATAAGCAAAAGGGAGGATATATGAATTCTTCTTGAAATACTAAATTATGACTAGAACTGGTCATGACTATTTGGTGATATTTTTTTAAAAAATAAATGGTGTAAGCAACTGAGAAAACTGTCCCAGTTGACAAAGACAAAACACTTTTTTCACTCCATTGACCCAGCAATCACCCAACTGAATTTTAGCAATTGCTAGTGGCTGATTGTACACTAGTGAAATGCTCTTACTGTAACTCTCACAAGGATTTGCAGATAGGAGAAATAGCTCCACCTGGTTGCACTTTACTTGCTGATATAGCCAAAACATATGCATTATATACATAGGCCCACAAATGTATTCTGTCTGTCTGTCTGTCTGTCTGTCTGTCTAAATACCAGTAAGTCTACAGCTGTAACTTCTGAGTTGCAAAAATAAAATAGATAAAATAAAATAAAATAATAAATGATAAAATATGAGTGACCATTGGATGGCAGTAAAGAGATACAGAAAACTGAACTTTTGGTACATTTATTGATCATTTGGATGTTTGCAGCCAAGATCTGGTAGCTCTGAGCAAGTCAAAGTCTGCATTTATTCAAGGTCTGCATTTATTTTAATGCACACAAACACACATAAAGCAGGACACATGGCAATTGAATTAATTGAATGAAGTGAGCCACAAATCAAATACATATGCAGGATTTCAACTTTAAGACAAAATCTTGGCACAGTGCTCCACAACCTTAGCTTCCATGAGGGTTTAGATAAATTTGAATGAAAAGGGCAAGACAGCACCTATCAATCTGGTTGAGGTGTAAATAGTATGAGAGGAAACTCCTGCATCTAATCCTTTCCTTCTGTAAGTTCAGCTTGAGTTCTAGTTTCCAAGGACATTTCAGGGTAAACTAGGAACTCATCTGATTGAGAAGTATGGCAACCGCCATGCTACTGTTATTGTTATTATTTCTGTGGAATGTCTTTGTCTCGTAGGACCATATACACTACAGTGCAGTATGAGTCCCAAAGCAGATACGGTGTTGACAATCTACATTTCCACAGTGCAGCAAGATATAATAGAAAAAGGAAAGAAAAGGAAATCAAGATTAATGTAATAAACTGACTCACAATTGTATGTATGCTAAAAAGCATTCCATATTTCTTTTCTTTCTTTTTAGTGGGCAAACAGAAGATAAGGATACACACATGCTTTATATGAAATCAGCAATGTAAACCAAAGGGACTTTAATAAGGGAACCTTTTTTTTCCCAGTAAAGGTTTCTAAGTTTTGCATGTGTATGGAAGCTATGCTACCACTAACCATTGTCAAATGTCCTGAACTTGTCTTAGAAAGTCAGGATGGTAAAAATTGCAGTTATAGAGTCTAATAAAGGGCTTTGTTATTGATTGAGTGATTGACCGATTGATTTGTCAGACAGAAAAAAAAATTCTTTTTATTTTCTAGGAGTTTTTATTCAATTTGATGGAAGAGAATTTGTTTTAGAAAGTCTTTCAGAGGACAAGAACATTTCAAATAATTATTATAGGTGGATTGAGATGTAGAACTGCCTGTAAATGCCCTATTTTTCAGGTAAATCTCAGGAGCAGACATCATACTGCCTTCAACAATGATGGGATAATTTCTTCTCAATTACTCTGCCTACAAATTTAATGGAACATTTGAAAAGGCTACTACTTATACTGTATCCAGTTCTAGCATTTAAAAGACTTTCAGGGTATTCCAGTACTTTCTGATTCACATAGACCCAAATATGTTTCTTCTTTCTCAGGAAATGTTACCAAGTCATCCATCAGTAAATCAATCAATGGTTTCTTTCTTCTTCTTTTTTTAAGAACCTTTTTCAACATAAAGATAAAATACAAAATGATAGAAATAAATAAATAGAGACTAAAGAAAAGAGATAAAGTAAAAAGTGCAGATATAAATAGAAAGAGATACAGCAAAAAGAGTGACTTCTGATCTCCTCTAGCACAGATACAAACAGATACTTACCTGGCAGGGAAATACCTTGATCACAAATGGTTTCTTGATTAATAAATCATTTAGAACTAAGGGGACAAGTTTACTCTGTGTTGGATCAAATATAAAAATACATTTCTGAATTGTACCAATTCAATTTCAATACTCTTTTATAATTTTACTACTGTGGTTTGATTAGTTATATAACTGATTGGGAACAAGCAATAGCCCCTTTTCTCTCTCTTCAGGAAGAAAAAGACTCATCAGTTTTGCTTCTATGTTAAAGAAATATTCCCTAGTTTCAACAGCAGATGGCAGCCAGTGTTCACTAACACATATTGTCACTTCTCTGATAAGACAAACATTGTTTTTAGTCCAGGCTGTTTTGTTTTGTCTAGGCTTTTCATGGTTTAATTTAGAATTACATTTTGTAAGCCACCCAGAGTCTGCTGGAGTGGGCAGCTATAATAAATGTAAATAACCAAATGAAATTCCTTTTTATCATTCGGTTATGTGGAAAATCAATCGTTTTCCAAAAGTTGTTGAATTTCAATTGCCAACATTCCTCAGCACTGGTCACGAGCTTCTACCTCTGTCATAGTTAGGTTTTGAACAGCAAATAAATGTAGTTGTGAAGCTACGTTTGTCAATCATGTCATTAACAGCACAATCTGCCTCCAGCTGAAGTTTACTACTGGTGAATACATGGATAGAACGATGTAGTTCCTTGGCAACAATACTGTACATACCTGCCATAATTCCCAATTTCCCAATCTGGTGTATAGTCCTGGGATTTTGTGCTGGTCTTCTGAGTCCTCACCAAGGCAAGTGTGGCTTATTTTTTTAATGATCAGTCAAGGACAACAGTGTGGGATTAAATGGATTGGTAGAAAAAGATAATCCTAATAATTTATACAATTGTTTTGCTAATATCTTTGGGTACCAATAAATTATATAATACTTGTCTGAGACTTAAACTTAGACTTGACTCCATCATTGGACCAGAATAAAATTTCAAAAAAAAAAAAATAGTGTCTAAAATCACAGTGTTCTCAATACATACTGTACATCCAGTAATTTAATTGAAGAATTAATATGGAGAATGCTTAATTTCAATAGGCAAGACTAGTTTTTTCATATACCCCACATGGCACATGTTCAAGGCTGTATTATTTAATATCAGATTTGATGGTTAATTTGGTTGAGGAATGCCACACCGGTTCAATTTTAATCCATAGTAATGTCACTGACTTTGGATAAAAAGTAACCCAATTAGTAGGAGTTAGTATTACTTACTTGCTGAAAAAATTAACAGCTCAGGGAACAACACACACACACACCACATGCACTCAAACGTATTTAAAAAAATAAAAAAATAAAAGTTCAACTAATCTGGGGTTATTTTGCAAGACATTTAAAATATTTATTCATGGTGAAATAACACTATACATCTTGGCAGAAAAAGATGTGTGAATCTCAATGTATGAAGTTTGAATTAGAAGTAGAAGAAACACTGAAAGAGTACATTACAAAATAAAAAAGCATAACACATTTTCAGATCTACCAGTTTGGAGGTGGACAAATTATATGCTTTGGACATGGACATTAAAAAGAAAGAAAGAAACAAATATATTGGGAACAGGGAGGAAAAAAACCTTGGATATTATTGGCTTCTCATTTTAAACATTTATAACAAAGTAAAGTAATACCTTTAATAAGATATTCTTTGGGAATAAGACACACCAAATATAATGAAATAATTTTCAGTTTTTGAATTCTATAAAAAATATGTATTCTATACATGGTACATATGGGTAGTAAGCAGATACATGCTTTTTAAAATGTTTGCTTCTTTTATTTCAGTCATAGACCAGCATAAAACAAATGACATTAAAACCATTCCAAAAACCATTCCAAAAATGGAAGTAGGAGAGATAAAATACCATATTAATAAAATAAAATAGAGATTACTAGCATGAAATTACAAAATATAAAATATAATATCCGGGAAAAAGCCATCAAATTGCAATCTGTAGTCTAAAAGCTATAAGTAGTTAAGCTAGATAACAGTAGATAAATACATAAGAAATACTAGGATCCATAAGACACTATAATAATTTAAAACTATTCTAACTGTACTGGACATATTACTTGCTGTAGTCCTGCTAGGATTCGATTGGGATTAGGGGGAGAGGCGATTAGAAAGAAGATTACAGAAGATATTACCTGCCATAATTCATCCTGTACAATATGATTTCATGAAAAGCCACCAAGCTTCAGATAATATGAAGCTTCTGTTTGAGATAACAGCCTTGTGTGTGAATACACATTGTTCTGTGGAGTTATTTTTGTTGTATGTGAAAAAAGCCGTTGATATGGTTTAAATCCGACAGGAAGCTCTGGCGTGGGCTGGTCCATGAAGTCACGAAGAGTCGGAAGCGACTGAACGAATAAACAGCAAAAATGGTTTAAATCATATCTTTGGTTCAAGTGTTGCAGAAATTTAGATTTTCTGTAGAATGTGTTTCTTCTTATAATTTTTTACTTTATCTTAATCCTTCTGCTCAAGTGTCTACCAATTGGATTATTTTACCAATAATTAAATACAATGTAGAACTCATCAAGCATGTCCTTTATTTCCTTTAATTTTGGGACGCCTGCCTGCCTGCCTGCCTGCCTGCCTGCCTGCCTGCCTGCCTGCCTGCCTGCCTGCCTGCCTGCCTGCCTGCTAAGGTTGGTGAATCAGTGTTGGCCTTTGTGATATGGTAGGTAGTTGAAGAAGACGCATGGAAGTTTGGCTGGATCCCAGTTAGAGTGCTTGGCCCCTGGAACAATTTTAGAATAAAGCTCATGCCAACAAGAAGAACAGTAATGTTTGGGTGCCAGTGGAGATAGTAGCTGTGAGGGTGATCAGCTGGGCAGCTAGCAGATTGTAACCTTGGTCCACTGTTGCAGTTTCGTCTCAGACTGTGTTTCATACTGTGGAGAGTCGTCATGGAGCTGGCATGGTCTGGCAATTTCAGCTGCACCTTGGATCAGGTGTTGTCCCCACCCCCCCATCTGTCTAGTGGCACTTGGTTTAAAGATGTAGATGTATTAGCTCAGTGGTGGAGGAAGCAACCAGGGAGCTGAAGAAATAACTTTGCCTTCTGTTTTGCTGCTGGTGTTTGGAATGGAGTACTGTCTGGCTAGACTGAACTGGCGTGATTGGACTGCAGTAGTAACAGTATCTTGTAGACAGCAACTCTCAGTGCAAAGGATGGATTGGACTTCCAGGTATTACAAGCAGTGGGAATGGAAGCAGGTTGGTAGTCCTGCAAGAAGACCGACCTGTGTCCTGCAACTGCTGCTTAACTAGACATGTGGTACAGTGATTAATTTGGTGGTCAACCTTGCTCTACTTTTTAGACTCAGGACTTGGAGGAACCGGGGTTTGCCTTGCTAGCTGCAAGCCATGGCAGACCCATTAGGATTACATTGTAGACTCTGGAGGCTTGGGGAAGAAGAATGGCAAGAACTTGCCATAATCATCCAAAACATAAAGTGCTTCTTTTGGATTTCACTCATAGGTCCCAGTCAGGGAGTTTTATAGATGTATTTTAATTTTGTTCTGAATTTGTATTTATCAGTTTCTTAATCTAGACTCTTTTAAATGTGCTTACAGGTCACGTATGGACACATTTCTTGAACTGGTCTGAGACCACAATAAAATAATGTCTGGCTGATAAATAGTATAGTTTTGATCACACATTCCTGTTTAATCACAAGAATTCCTAAATCACAGGAATCTTTCAGACTGATTTTGCTTTTTCCAATGTTATACTTTCTTCCTAACCTGGAAAATTTATGCACAGTAGTGATGCCTATGAATATGTTGGTCAGATTTTGCACTTGCCCCAAAAAACAAAAACAAAAGCCCTTTTATTATTATTAAATTACTGTGTGGTCCAAGACCAATTTAAAGATGAAGTTTGATTTTCCCTGTCTCTGCTGCTGAACACACTCTGTGCTTCACATTATTCTGACAGCAAACTAGCACTAATGGTCCAAGACCACTTTAAAGATGAAGTTTGATTTTCCCTATCACTGTTGCTGAATACACTCCATGCTTCACATTATTCTGACAGCAAACTAGCACTAATGCATTGCAGATAGCAGAAAACTCTGATTCCTGGCTCTTAGGCTTACAGGCAAGATCTTGGCTGAAATTCCCAAATACTTAACTCAGGATGGCTTGACTAGTTCTAGTCTTAACTCAGCTTAAAGTTTTTACACAGTAACATAAGAATATTGATTGCATACTACAAAGAAGCCAATAAGACTGTTTGTCTTCTATCAACATGGATATAATATCCCCTTTGATACCCACCGTGTTTTAATTTTGAAACTTCTTTCTCCTGCCCTTCACATGGTTTAACAGATACTTTTGCCCTGTGGTAATCATTCTTGAAGCTGGAAGTGTACTGCTTGTTGATATAACATACATCTTTATTCTGAGAAACCTTGGCTCTCAACTCTCACCCTGGCTGTCTGTAGTGGTAACCTGCGGAAGACCTTTGTATTTCGAGGAGTTAGGTGGCATGTTTTGATTTTCCTTCCCCACACCTAGGAGATTAGAGTTTATTTTGAGTTATACTGATGTTTAATTGGCTTCTTTTTATTTCTGCTTGGCATGGGAGGGGGAAGAGAAGAAGAATATACCCACTCCTCAAACAGCCCTCCAGAACATATCTTTGTTGGAAGTGGGGGGAGAGAAAACCCCCAGCTTGTTAAGTTTAAGCATAAGTTCACTCCTCCACCTGCCCTTCTAGCGGCTTGGAATGGGGGGGGGATAATAAGAAATTGTTTATGCTTAGGCACTGGCTTATCTGATGGCTTCCCAGGCTCTGGGAATGATGTCATGGACAGGTGCCAGGCCCCAGAAGGAATCCCAGTCAAGGTCAGGCTGGGCTTGGTCATGGGGTTTGGGAGCCAGGCTTTGATAAAAACCTTAGGATTGTCTTTGGAGTTTGGGAATTTTGATACAGGCTCAGGATGCTGGGTGCTGTGGGACTCAACAGCCATTCCTTTTGGAGTTATTCTCTGCTATCTTAGCCAAGTTCCTGGTAGCAACAAGAGAATAAAGGTATCACCTTGTTTGGTATGTACATGTATTTCTTTCTGTATGCTATGCTTGTTATGCTTTGTGTAATCTGTTTAAACTGTGTTTGTTTGACTTTGTTTGTTTAAGTTTATAAAAAAGCTTTATGTTTCTTTATCCACTGGTGTGTTATTATCTCTGGATCTAAAAGAACCAATTGTTCGGGCCCCTGATCAAGGCTTGGGCACTTGGCAACACACTGTCTTTGGAAAATCAGTTTCTTTTACAGGTTAGATGGAATGCAGAGTCCAGCATGTTTCTCCAGTGCTTTGGACATTTCCTTTTTCCATTGGAAACTGGGCATTACATTTCATGGTAGTTGTCAGAGCACGCAACGTGGGGCGGCCTGCTCCTTTTTCCAAGACTCCAGAGACCCACGTTCTATGCAGTAAATAGACCAGAGCTTTCCAAACTATGTGTCGGGACACATTAGTGTGTCGGCTGCAGTGTCTGGGTGTGTCGCGAGCCCTGCCAGGATTCCACACAGGTCCTAGTGCCTGCCTTGTGCCTTGCTGCCTCCAAACCTGCTGTGATTCCAAACAGGTCCTAGTGCAGGGCTTTCCAAAGTTTTCCCGCGGCGACACACCAACCGCCGTTGGTGTGTCGCTGCGGGAAAACCTGGAAGCGCTGATGATGATCAGCACTTCCGGGTTGTGTGGCGAAACACCAGACTGTGTGTGGCGACACACTTTTGTGTCGCGACACACAGTTTGGAAAGCTCTGTCCTAGTGCCTGCCTTGTGCCCTGCTGCAAGAGTGTGTCGCGAAATGATGCATGTCTAAAAAGTGTGTCACCAACATGAAAAGTTTGGAAAGCTGTGAAATAGACACTCAAGCAGAGATTAGATAAAATAGCCTATTTACTTTATATACATACGTAGTTCAAAATACATTCCAGTAACATCTAACACAGTTCCAAAGATAACAGCAACGAGAAGGAATACAGCAATGAGAAGGAATACAGCAACGAGAAGAAAGAACACAAGAACTTCTCTTCTTTTATACAAATACTGACCTATCACATTATAGGTCACTCTCATCATCTGCCACACCCAACTAAACTATAGCACCTGAAGTATGGGTCATTACTGCCACATCATACCTTCAACAATGGCTGCTAATTGGATGACTTGGATGGCTCATCACTGTCCGGAACGGTCTAAAATAGAAGGTCACGCGCCCAGCTAAGCTTTCAGACAGGTGCGCGTGTATCTACGGGCTCAGAAGCCAGGGTGCGTGCGTCAAAAGGTGAGCCGCTCTTCTCATTGGCTGCTCGGACGGAGACGTGTCGCACCCAAACATTGCGGGGCGTGACCAATAGCCAAGCCCGATGCAGAGATCTCGAGAGAGTTGATCTGAAGCTGGCACCGCCATGTTGAAATAGGGAGAGGCCACAGCCAGTTTATGTCGTTCTTCGGGGTTTTTTTATTTTCGAAAAGGAACGCGAACACCTCAGGGAAGCATTTGGATCGACGCGTGTTTTAAACTGTTCCCCCCCCCCCCGAGAAATCCTGGTGGTGTCAAAGAGGTGGGCGGGGAAGCCTGCTGACGACTTCTGCGACATTTGCTGGCCCTAAAAAGTACTCCTATCCCCTGGCGTCAGCACATGTTAAGGCTGGCAGCGCCTGAAGCCAATGACCAGAGGAGGGTAAGCAGCATAAGCGGCAGACGGAGCCCAGCGAGGAGCAAGAGTTTAGGCAAGCCCTGTGCGGTTTTCTGGGCACCATAATCTTTTGGACTGATAGCCATGGCAAGAAGGTAGGATGTCAGTGGACGAGTCCTGGTGCTTGTGCAACAGCTGGGGACGAAGGTCTGAGCGCTCGTCGGCATGAACACGGCGCATCGCTGGCTTCCCTCCCGCCAAATTCCAACCGCCTCCAAAGCCCACCAGCGTCTCGCGCCTTTTCAATCGCGCATGCCCTGGAAGGGGTCCCCCAACGCCTAGCCGTCCCCGGACTTTGCTCTGCTGCTTCTCCCCCCCCGCTCTCCCTTCCTCTTCCCGCTCGCACTCGCTGGTTCAGTTGCGTCCGATCTGCTTCATGCTCTGATTGAGTGGGGCAGGGGTGGTGGGTGCCGGCGAGGGAGAGAAGAAGGAAGGCAGTAAGGAGCGGCGGCGGGAGCAGCGAGGATGGAGGAGAAGGTCTTCACGAAGGACCCCGGGGAAGGAGGCGGGGCGACGCTTCGCTCACCGCCAGCCCGTCGTGGCTTACTCGGGTGCTGGGGGAGGTGCAGTGGTGGGGCAGCGGGCATGGTGTGCGTGGTGGCGGCGGCGGGCAATGCAGTGGGCGTGGCAGGCATGGCGGCAGCAGGCCCTAAGTGTGCGCGATTGGCTCCCGCCTGCAAACCCCGCCCCTTCCACGCGATTGGTCCCCGCCCGCAAACCCCGCCCCCTTCCACACGATTGGCCCCCGCCCACAAACCCCACCCCCTGGCTCTCGAGCATGTCAAAATGTGCACGAGCATGTCAAAATGGCTCCCGGCATAAAAAGTTTGCCGACCCCTGGTATATACAAACCCCAACAGTAGTCTACCTGTTCATAACCTCTGATTCCTACCTCCCAACTCAAGCTTCAAAACTTAAAGGGAATGCTTTGGATAAATCCCACAGAGATTCTATTTTTCAGCTCTCACACTATTTAGAAGATCCTTTAAAATGCTAATTTTAATTACATTTATTGTGTGGTGGCTCAGCGGGTAAGACGCCAGGCTTGTCGATTGGAAGATCGCAAGTTCGAAGGTTTGAATCCCTAGCCCCACGTAATGGAGTGAGCACTAGCCCCAGCTTTTGCCAACCTAGCATTTCGAAAGCATGCAAATGCAAGTAGATGAATAGGTACCACTTCGGTGGGAAGGTAACAGCGTTCCGCGCGCGTCATGCTGGCCACATGACCGTGGAAGCATCTTCGGACAACGCTGGCTCTTCGGCTAACAAACAGAGATGAGCACCGGCCCCTAGAGTCAGACACGACTGCACAACTGTGCGGGAGGA
This sequence comes from Charina bottae, assembly GCA_023362775.1. Taxonomy (NCBI): domain Eukaryota; kingdom Metazoa; phylum Chordata; class Lepidosauria; order Squamata; family Charinaidae; genus Charina; species Charina bottae. Next base: position 24,103,292 of record JALMGJ010000004.1, on the reverse strand, counting down.
ACCTTTACCTTATTCTTACAGGTTGAGTGTACATGTGCAATAGATAGGTAGGAAAGACAGCTCCTGACAGATAAAGCAGACTCTTATACTCCCGTTATATCCCTTTCTTGAATTTACTTACTTAGCCCGATACTGTCTCTCCAATGGACTCTCTTGAGACTCAACCAGCATTAAACAATTTGATATAATCACTACGCACAGTAAGGTTCTTGCTCATCATTGCCCCTAGAAAGAATGAAGCCCGTTTCTGCAGCCCTCGTCTCTAATATGACTGCCAACTACTGAAGGCACAGTTTCATTTCATTTCAATAATTAAAATAAACACATATTTGTAAACCCTAAAATAAACACATACTATATTTCTTTTTTTCCTCTCAATATGCTATAGTCTTACATATTTTGTGCACCTCACTCCTACATAATTTTTGCAGCAAATGTTAAATACAGTCCTTCACCTTCAAAATGTTGCCCATCTCTGCTCAGTAGAATGAGATAATAACATGTTTCTGTATCTGTTCCTGCAGAGCAGTGGGAATAACATTGCTACTTGGGTCATAATCTGGATGCCCACCTATCTGTTATTTGACATGTGATTGATGTGTGTGCTTCTTATTCAGGAAGAAAATCACAAGCTGTCTACTGTCATATGGGGTATATTTTACTGGGTCAGGATGTTCATATCTTCAAGCAGTTTTCAAGATCTTCTCATCTAAGTACCATGTTCTGATGAATGGGTAGATGTCATGCAAATACAGGGAAGAAGAACCAGATGCAGCTTTGAGTCACTAATTGGTTCTTAATAGATTATAAGTCTTCTTATTCCTATTGTATTGCCAGATAACAACATATGAAAAATGATAGTACTCTTGTATAAATGGTGATTGGTAGAGGTAGGCAAAACATTTTCACTTGTGCAAAAAATAAGAACTGTGAGGAAGGTAAGTTTTCAGATGAATGAGACAGGCTAAACCAAATTGAAACATAAGGAATTTACAGCAGTCTTGAAGCTTGTCTAATTATTTAGGTCACTCGAATTTATCAGAACATTCCTATGGCACATAAATCCTCCTTCCTGCTAAGGGAGAATGTATCCTCCTTCCTGCCATTTGGCACCCTAAATTGCCCTCTCCTGCTGACCCGTTTCCTCTCACTAAAGCAATTGCTTTCTTTGTAGATAGCAGATAGCAAAGGGCAGGCAGTAACTTGAGATCCATTGCTTATGAATATACTCTATATGCATGCATCATTTAACCCTTCCCCTAAATTGTGTAAATATCAGTACATTCCTTTCGTTTGCAGGGGAAACACCCACTATCTTTTGGTGGGACCACCCTACAGTGCGTACTGTATAATAAACCTGCAGTGTGCCTTGATTATTTGTTTGCTTTGAGTCCTGTGTTTGGTCCCACACACTTAAAAACACTTTGTGCTTGAAACATATTATTTCAACCACGGAAGAAGTGTTCCAGTGTTACCATGACCTTACCAGGAGTCTTCTAGAGCTTTGTTAAAGCCAGAATATCAATTCTTAATCAAAACAGAGTGTTTTTAAATCAACATGTTTTGAATTCAAAACACTTTGCATATGATTAAGCTGCATTACTTAACAGGCTAGCTCCATCATGCCAGTTTGTCAATGGACATGCCTTGTTATTCTGGAGGTGACAGACTCAACCATGGGGGAGCTGGGGATGGTGACGGCCGACAGGAAGCTCTGGCGTGGGCTGGTCCATGAAGTCACGAAGAGTCGGAAGTAGAGTAGAGACTTTTCAGAGAGTAGGACTTTTCTAATTTCTGAAATATTTGATAAGAGATACTGATAAGATCCTAATTATTTTGGGTGGGGTGAGGGAAGTATCCTTATTCCTATGTTGTGACTGATGCTGGTTATGCCCGGAGTTGTTTTATCTTCCTACTTTTCTTGCACTAAGCTAGTCAGTTGCCAAAGCATGCCCTTTTAGGAGATAACAAGTAGCCATTAATTAAACTATGGATTCCCACTATGAAAATATAGCATTTCAAAATCATTAGTTGCCTTCCGTGACACAACCTCTGAATATCTTTGCAATCATTTATCTCTCCTTTCCAAAAAATCACTCATTCCCAATTTAAGTTGCAGTAACTACTGCTTATTCTTTAAAAATAGAATAGTAGGAGCCTCTGATGAAGTAACATTAATAATGCATGTCAAGGAGGATCTAGAAATACTGCAGTGCAAAATCATGTTGGAGTTAATTAAATGCATGTACATGGGTGCACACACATATACACACACAGGCAAAATGCAATATGGGAAGCAGAACTGTCACAAGACATAGAGAGAAAGAAAGAAAGATTCCACAATAGTTTTATAAGAGAACTGAGGATTTCAATTCTTGCAAAAATAAAATAATGGAGAAAAATATACCTCAGCATGGAAGTATTGTTTACATTTTAAAAAGTTGGGTCTGTTCAAACAAGTACTGATCCAGTAACAGCTTTTTCATGGTTAAAGAACTGTCATGTCTTTTCCTTATCAGGCCTACAAAATTAGAAATGAGGTGGGCCAGCAGTATCTGCATGAACTTGTGCTTTCATCAGAGCAATGAAGGCAGCATTGTATTGCAAGCTCTGAACCTTTGGGAGCGCATGTGACATCACAATATATGTAGAAAGGGCTGGTATCATGATACCACAATGCTGGTTTGTCAGTTTGACACCCCTCGCCCCCTCTCCCATTTAGACATGCTGCTGCTGTGAGCATAACACAATCTGATGTTCAGTTTGCCTCAATAAGTCCATTCTTTCCCATTTCCACATAAACCTGCAATTTTATTTATTCATAGATTTTATAGTGCTTATATCCCACTACAATCCTGAAGGACTCTGGGCAGCAACAACATCAAACCAAGAAAATAATAAAATAAAGCAATAAATAACTAGATGTAAATTGTTATCAAAAAGCAAACGAAAAATCAATTGTAAAAGAAAACCAAAATAAAACACAAGATAAGCATCCACAATCAGTCACCTGGGACCAAACACACATTGAAATAAAATGGCTTTAACTGATTTGCAGAATTGCATCAATGTGGGAGCTACATACATTTCTTGAGGAATAAATTCCCCAGTGTGAGGGCTACTACATAGTAGTATTGTAGCTGTCTTCAGAAATAATGTAAATAATTTAATAGGACATCCGCAGACCCCTTCAAGCACAAGGTTTGTTGTTTATTCGTTCAGTCACTTCCGACTCTTCGTGACTTCATGGACCAGCCCACGCCAGAGCTTCCTGTCGGCCGTCACCATCCCCAGCTCCCCCATGGTTGAGTCTGTCACCTCCAGAATATCATCCATCCATCTTGCCCTTGGTCGGCCCCTCTTCCTTTTGCCTTCCACTTTCCCTAGCATCAGCTTCTTCTCCAGGGTATCCTGTCTTCTCATTATGTGGCCAAAGTACTTCAGTTTTGCCTTTAATATCATTCCCTCAAGTGAGCAGTCTGGCTTTATTTCCTGGAGTATGGACTGGTTTGATCTTCTTGCAGTCCAAGGCACTCTCAGAATTTCAGAATTTTCCACAAAGCACAAGGTGCTCCACTATATATAAAGAGTTCTGACTCTGGAGCAGCAAAATTGAAGTTGGAGAGATATTCCCATCTCTTTGTTCCCTTCCTGTTTCTCCACTTCCATTGTGAATAACAGGTGGAAAATAGTTTAAACAAACCAAGCAATTCTTATTCTCAAAACAAAGCAACATATATCTCAATAGGCCTTATTTAAAAAAAAAAAACACAAATCTTTGAAGTTGCGAAACTTGTGATGCTCTGTACAATCCAGGTTTCCTCCTATCTAAGTAGTGTGAGAAATTGCAGTGATTAAGAATTAAGCAATTTCCATGGAAGGGGCCAAGGGAGACGAAAACATTTGAGTATTTTTTAATTTAAGAAAAAACAAGTACTAACTGGAACTTGATAGAGGCATATGCAATAACCATCCAGCAGATGAAGTGGACTAGATCCATAGAAAGATATGTCGCAGTTACCTCTGTGAAGCTGTCATGATGCAGATAAAGCGACTGACATACATCATCATCCCGAGATACAGACAGCCCTGACTCTATTAGCCTTTCAAAAGGCCATGAAGAACTGACTCTTCCTCCCAGGCATTGGAGCAAGGATGGAGCAAGGTTACTGGAGCTCTGGTATAGGTGTATGTGAGACTGAGATATTATTGGGGCTTCAGTTCATTTGTTTTCTTTTAATGGAATTTCATATTTCATTTTCTTCACTGCCCAGAGTTTATTTGATATATCTACAGCCATATAAATTGGACTGACTTCATAATCATTATCATTTTGGTGTCATCATGGTTTTCTGGGAATGTCACTGTTTAAAGTAGCCCCAGCCTTTGTTGTTGTTGTTGTTGTTGTTGTTGTTATTTTAAAGAGCTCTGATTGTTCTGATTTTTATCAGTCATTTAATTTGAAGTTGTAATTAAAAAAAAACTCTTCCATCTCTACCTTTAGCACTCCCCCCACATTTATACAAAAAGTTCAAATCAATATTAATGGAGAATAATTATCCACCTTAAGAAGTATGTTCCCTTCCCTACTTTATGAATCATTAGATTCATTCAGTATTTTTTCCCCTAAAACATGTTTTGCAAAGCCTTTGAAATTGAGAAGGAGCTCAGAAATTCCTAACTGAAGACAGACCAGCTTGTCTATCTTAAATGGCTAATTGAGTCTAATACAGAGTTTAAATGCCCTTCCAACCCCAAACATGATAGTCGTAATTGTAGAAATTATTTGTTAGGAAGCATTAAAATATCTCAGAATTGCTATCTATAAGCCAGGTAAAGGAAAACAGAAAATTGTTTTCTTGAAAATTGGATGTTCCAAGTTAATTGTTACCAAAACAAGTTTCATACATCTACAAAACTGACTAATATAGTTTATATATTGAAACACACAATAGAATATGCTTGATATTTCATATATTATGTGAATCTCAATAAAATATTTAATTGAAAATGTACCAATGAAAGAGTTTCATTAGCATCACGGTGTTTCTTTTGAAAAGGAAAATGTGCAATTATAATAAAAAATAAAAAAATGGTGAAATCCTGGAGCAGCTGCAAAGTAACAGCACAAATAAATAGAGTGGATAAGAGATTTTTAGTAAATGATTGTCATTGACATTTATAACATCAAGGTTAAGTGGGTGTATCATGCTTGAGAAGACACTTTTGGCACTATAGAGTCATAAGGATTACCACTTGAAAACAAACTTTAACATATTTTTTCCAGTTTTCCATGCATATTTAAATAGTTTGTTATAAAAGGTTTGGCTTTGAATTTACTGGATGATTCTAATTGGTTAAGCAAATAGCATTACATGCATGTTTAGCAGGATTTTCTTTTCCTTTTTTTCCCCATTTCCTAAAGGAAAATCAGCACTGTTTATCCTACTTGAATAATTGTGGAATTTCATGTGCAACTGATTATCCATTGAAAACAGGACTCCTGGAAACCTGTTATCTCAATCCCATCTATATCTGGGGCTAATATTAAAGTATTTGTGGGACCAATTTATTTAACCATCATTTAAGAAGAGCCTTAAAAATATCAAACATTGTGATCTTTTACAAAGACATAGGATACACATAAACATTCTAAGTGTTCAGAAAAAAGTGATGTACAATATTATATTGACCCCAGATATGACTGAAAGATATGGAGAAAAATGTGACCCTGTGCACGGCATCTGCCATCTGATTTAATTACACTTTTCCCAATATCTACTTCTTTCTTGGCCAACATTCAGAAGCTAGAAAAAATATGTTACAAAAAAGCAAATGTCTAGTGGGCAGATTACACTAGAGAGTCATGAGCATGTTCCATGTTTAAAAATGTAACACTAATCATATGGAACTCTTCCTAATTTTCTACAATTAGCTTTTACTGAGCTAACCAGGAAACATAGGTCTCAGCTGACTTAGGAGAAGAGAATATTTTGCCTTGCTACGTGGGTACCACTCTGATCACTTTCAGTTCCCAGCAGATTAGCATTTTGGCCAGGAGAGCAATGTCAGAAACTGATGGGTCAAGGATGGAACTTTGATGAATCTAACAGTGACAAATTATCCTTTGATGAAGACAGAATGGAATGTTGTGTCACCAGGTGGAATTGTGGCGTGTTAGAAAGGGAGCATCTATAGTCATCTACAGTGAGATACCATCTCATAGAGAAAGATGGGGAGAGAGTGAGAGAGAGAGATCCTTAGTCTCTTTCTTGTAGTAATTCCTTTTCCTACAAAATGTTTGTTTTAATGATCTGGAGAAATCTGATGGGAAACAATTGCTCACAACTCCAAGTATTCCTTATAATCTCAAGGAAAAGAAAAGAAAAGAGAAGAGAAGAGAAGAGAAGAGAAGAGAAGAGAAGAGAAGAGAAGAGAAGAGAAGAGAAGAGAAGAGAAAAGGGATAGCCCTAACTTTGCTTATTCTTTGTAGGGTAGTATACAACCAGGCATAAAATAAGACAATTATATTGAAATTCATATAAAATCTGTTGAAGAAATATATCAATTATATCAATCTACTTTGTAAAAAAAATGGAATGGTCCTGCCAAGGGTAAGTCCTCTAAAAGCCACTTATTATATTCTGATTTTCTCCCACTGAAACCAATGGCTTAACTTAAGAAAAGGGGAAAATATTACAATTCATTTATACTGGTTAACAATCCACATCCTTTATGTCAGTCTTAAATACAGGTATGTGTACTCAAGAGCATTACTTTCCTTCCATTATTTTAAGAATTCTTCACCTCTTCTTCTCCTCTCCACAGTGTGTGATTGACTAAAAGAGATATTAGAAGCATAGAAAGTTGTCTTATGCCAAGATACAGTTGTTCTCCATTTAATTCAGGCCTGTCCATAGTGAGTCTCCATGATTTTAGACTAATTCTAGAGACTATGGAAATAATACTGGAGTTTGGGCCATGTAGAAAATGTGTTATTTATTTCACAAAATCTGTTTTGCTGAATTTGTGGACATGAAAGAAGAATTGGCCTGAGCCCAATGCATTAGATGGATGGTATAAACAGGTTTTTCTGCCCACAATCTGGATTAAACTCTGAATAACGTTTATCTAGGATATACTGAACAGTCCAGATTTCTGTTTTTACATAGGTTGGTATCTCTACCTATGGGCACCAGCTGATGCACATATCTAAAATTAGGTTCATACTCTATTCTTGAGTACTCTGGGAAGTCTTCTGATTGTTTGTTTGTTTGTTTGTTTTCCAGTTTGTCAAAAGGCAGGAAAGGTGGAGGCCTTCCATCTTCAGTTCAGGAGATGGTAGCCCAAAGCTTTAAAAACCAGTCAAGTCTAATACAAAATCAGTAACCTCTATCAGTCAATTCCAGAATGCCTCCTTGATTTCTGTTCTTATATCAGCTAGCCATTTTCAGGTTTTGTTTTGAGTTTTTTGTCAGCAATGTCAGAGTCCTAGAAGATAATAACAAACAAGAAATCTCAGCCAAATATACAAAATAGAGATCCATATTACTTCATTGCACTAATTTTATCTAAGAATTAATAGTTCAGCAATCTCTTGATTTAATGAGAGAATAAACAGTGCTAACAAGTACTTTCTGGCCACAGAGCTTAATAAGTAGACTACAAGCCTGAGCAATTAAAAGAAATACATGGGACTTAAAAAAAAATCATACTGCAATTATCCTGTTTTGAAGGCAGACTGAGCATGAACTTATAGTTGCTGTCAAGTGAGATGATAATAATATAAAACTGGGAGGCAGAAAATCTGGTTTTTATTACCACCCTCTCCACAGATTTGTCACATGAAAAGAAATGACTAGAATTCTCTCTCAGCTTGACTCATGGAAGTAAGTACCAATGGAAACATAAAAGTAAATACTTGAAAGGTGTTTTTCGATTGTTTTAAGGCAAAATCTGAGGGAAATCTGAGGAAACTTTATCTCTGAAAAGATTTGTCTGTTTATTATACTGTATCTATAAGGAACTGCTCTGACTATACAACTATAGAATATATTGGTACAGTAAATCTGGTTAATTGTTGAAACTGTGATCCTCAAAATACAACATTGGTTCAATAGCTTCCATCTTGACAAATGTTATATCTTTTTGTTTTGGAACCATCACTGGATTTTCTAGACAACCATCTTCTTTTTTCTAATATTTTCTAGTAAAGTTAAGAATTAGGGAAGCACACTCTTTCTTCAACTGCAAAGAAATTCAGTAGTTTCAAAGGAATTGGTTTAGATTCTCAGAAAATTCTGCTGTTGGTTCTTCACAACCACTGAGGTTCAACCTTAAATTTGCTTTTAGATTTTGCTTTATGTAACATCAGATAACAAAAAATGAATACATTACACTAGCTATCCTATACTTCCTAAAAAAAGGTAAAGGTTTTCCCCTTCAGTTGTGTCCGACTCTAGGGGGCAGTGCTCATCTCCGTTTCTTAGCCGAAAAGCCAGCGCTGTCCGAAGACACTTCCACAGTCATGTGGCCAGCATGATGTATGTGGAACGCTGTTACCATCCCACCGTAGTGGTACCTATTTATCTACTTGCATTTGCATGCTTTCGAATTGCTAGGTTGGCATGAGCTGGGGCAAGTGCGGGAGCTCACTCCGTCACACGGCGCTCGGGTATCAACCTTTGCCAACCTTCTGATCAACAAGCCTGGCATCTTAACCACTGCTATTTTTTTTTTATTTCTACTTCAGATATAGATGTATTCACTTACTAGAATCCTCCAAAATGCTATGAAAGTTGTTCCAGGGAATATTTTAGCTACACCAGAGCTTTCCAAACTGTGTGTCGGGACACGTTAGTGTGTTGGCTGCAGTGTCTGGGTGAGTCGCGGCTGCTGCTGCCTCCAAACCTGCCCTGCCAGGATACCATGCAGGTCCTAGTGCCTGCCTTGTGCCCTGCTGTAAGAGTGTGTTGCGAAATGATGCCCTGCTGTAAGAGTGTGTCGCGAAATGATGTATGTCTAAAAAGTGTGTCACCAACATGAAAAGTTTGGAAAGCTCTGAGCTACACCATTATAGACATAGTTTCTAGGTTCTATGTAAGCTGAATATTGTAGATTAAGCAGAGGTAGATAGAGTGCATTCTGCATTTTAGTTCTAGAGCTCTCAATCTGTATATGTGCCTTTGAGTCAGCTTTTGACTCCTGCTGACTGCCTGGACTAGTCTGTGCAGTTTTCTTGGCATGGTTTTTCAGAAGTGGTTTGCTGTTGGTTCCTTCCTAGGGCAGAGAGAGAGAGAGAGAGAGAGAGAGAGAGAGAGAGAGAGATACTGGCCCAAGGTCACCCAGCTGGCTTCGTGCCTAAGGCAGGACTAGAACTCATGGTCTCCCAGTTTCTTGCCTGATGCTTTAACCCAGGGCTTTCCAAAATGTGTGTTGCAACACAATACTGTGTCACCTGGGGGCCCCAAGTGTGTCGCGTGACAACCCGGAAGCACCGGCGGCAGTGCTTCTGGGCTGCCGCGTGGTGGCAGTGGCTGCCCATTCAAAAGGGCAGGCTCCGGGGACCCCGAAAATGCCCTCGGTTCTGGCAGGGAGGCAAAAAGTCTCGCCACGCGCGCACGCACACGCTGCCGGGATTCCCAGCACAGCTGATTGGGGGCCGGGGTGGAAATTCTCCCCGCAGATCAGCTGAGCGCCGGAAAGCTCAGCAACATGCACGTGCGCGCAGGGAGGCTTTTTGCCTCCCTGCCAGAACTGAGGGCATTTTTGGAGTTCCCGGAGCCTGCCCTTTCTAAGGGGTAGCCGCTGCCACCACCGCGGCAACCCGGAAGCACCGCCACCAGCACTTCTGGTTTTTGCACCGCACTGGCCGTGGCGCTTCCGGGTTTTTGTGGGCCAGCCGTTGGTGTGTCACCGATGGCAAAAGTTTGGAAAGCCCTGCTTTAACCACTACACCAAACTGGATCTCTGTACTTTAGATAATCGCGGAGGGGGGGAGGTGTTCTAAGAAGGCAACGTTCTCTAAAAGTAAAATGGAAAAAAAACTTTATTCAGCTTTTTATTTTTTGTAAGGGACTCCTTTTCCACCACCATCACCATCACCCCCCCCAAAAAAAAATCAGGCCAAAGAAAATTATTTTACTAGCTGGATCTTATCTGCAGTTGCTTTGAAAATGTTGATTTCATTTGATATACCTGTCACCAAAGAAAGACAGTATAGCCAAAGCCAAAAATAACTTGCCAAAGAAATATTGGTTGTTTTATTTTTACATAGAGGACATACATGAATTTAGTAAGATCATATAAAGCAAGGAGCTTAATAGCTGTTTCCTATGAGTGCTACTTTTGCAGATCATGTGATTCCTCTTCAAAAGTCTCTAGGCACTCTTCCACAAAAGATAACAAGAACAAAATGATAGATTTTTCATTTTCAGGCTATTTCAAGAGTGAAATAGCTTTCTCTCACTCAATAATCCAGTAATCCTTGGTGTGGGCATCCCACCATGGCAGTGGGTCTCCATTATTGTGCATAGATGCCTCTATCCTATTAAATTCCACTGTGTTCCATGAAGGCTACAGTATGTAGAACTTCTCTATGAATATAGGGTGGAGGTTTGGGATGGGGTGGGGAGAAGGAAAAACACGAGCACCAGCATGTATGTATGAGGTGAAGAAGCACTGCCAGAGCTGCCAGAGCTGCCCAGCAGCTGAAAACAAGATTTCCTAAGCTTTTATAGACTGTAGAACATGTCTGGTGAGTTGAGGCTGATTTGGTGAAGCACAAATTGAACAGGCTTGCATATAAAAGTATCAAAAAGGGGTCCAACTTAAATTATCTTACTTACCTTCCATTGAAATTAATATAATCATGATTAGCTTAATGCCTTTTTTCCTGGTCCCTACTGCTTGTTGTCTTCCTACACATATTTGGGGATCTGTTGATTTTAAGAGCAGAATGATGATTTTTACATGTGTTTTATATTCCTGTCCACAAAAGCAGTTTCACTAGATGGCACTCTGGGTTAAATATCCCATTGCACTTACATTTGCATCCTTACAAAAACTCCTTAATTTTGCCCATTCATTTTAAAATTGCAGTTCTTTGCATCTGTTGCTATAATGTGAGGTGCAGAAACGGCATATGCTTTATTACTTTTTACCGCATTTCTATAGAGTGTATATGCATAGCCATAACTGTCTCAAATGATGAGAAGATTAAATAGAGAATCCCAGAAGCTGTCATTCTGACATCAATGTTGCCGCTAGTTAATGGGCCATGCAAACACATCTAATTTGTCATCACTCACATTTTGCTTTAATTGTCTATAATATTTTGCTTTAGTGGCTTATTGAGAGATAAATCATAAAGTCCATAAGAAGCAATTCTGGGGAAAAATGAAACAATTATTGATCAATCCTAATAGTGCATTAAAGTGGATATGATGGAATATAAAAATCACCGAGAAGCTTAGTTTCAAATTAAAATTTGCCATATAGGCTGTAGCATATCAGAATAACTGACAAGGCTCAAATTATCCTACTTTGGACACATTACACAAAGACGTAGCTCTCTGGTAAAGGCTCTAATGCTGGGGAAGGTGGAAGGAAAGAGAAGAAGAGGATGACCAGCAGCAAGGTGGATGGACTCAGTTACAGTGGCAATATGTGCACTATTGGGAGACTTGAAAGAACATGTTAGGGATAGATTGTCATGGAGAAAATCTATATTATGGAGGCTTCCGGGGGAGGAATGGTGGACTGAAGACATCTCCGCGAAAATGGAGCCAACAACTGCAGCAAAGACCAAGGAACCACTAATAAGGAGAGGACAGGAGATTTCCCACATGTGCTCCAGATGGCTGATCCCTGTGAGGAGACCACAAGACAGTGGTCTCCCACAGGTGCGAGTGCTTGGAGATGACGGGAATAGCCATTTGCTTGCAACCTCAGTTGGTGCCTTGTAAAGGACAGTAACTTTGATACTGTAACCTCACTTGGAGATTGCTTATTAACCACTTTTAAGCTATTAGAGACCTTCATAATGATAAATCTGAAAACACTGGGTGAGTTTGCCTTCAATCCTAAATGAAAGAAAAATTTAATCATAAGCTTAGGAATTTAAAGAATATGAAATAAACAGCAAAAAGCTAAATAAGATTTTGATTTTAGAAATTATAAACAGACTAGGGGTCCTGATAAATTTAGAATATAGAAACTTTTTGCAATATGATTTTGGAATTAATTATAAGGAAGAAACAGCTTTTTCTGACAAGACATAACAAACATGTCTCAAACAAGCCTACCTTTTGTGTAAATTAGCTGGGACCTACAGAATGATTGAAAATGTTGTAACACTGAAAATATTTAAAGGAGACTTTTGAAGAATGGAGCCAGAAATTAGTAGCCACAATATCAACATTGTCAGTAATGATGTCTGCTGCTATGGATAGACTATGTCCAAAAGATGTTATTGAAGAAATGACAGATGTGGAACAAAGTTTATCTGAAAAGATAGAGATGGTACCAAAAGTGGATTTACAAATGACAGGCCAAAAGAACAACTTGGAAAAGGATGTCTCACTGGATATACAAAAGAAACTGGCAGATGTTTTAAAAATCAAAAGGGAAATACAAATGATAAAGCAAGTAATTGACCTGGATTTTTTTTAAATTGGATTTACAAAAGAGGCTTGCTAAAGACCTGAAGAACTCTGTGCAATGGGATAAAGAAGAAATGAAGAGAAATCAAATCCTATGGCAATATTTGAACAAACTAAATATTAAGACTGTTAGAAGTAAAAGGAAGGAATATAAAGTTGGTTTATTTGATCAAGGTTAAAACAAGACATGTTGTTACTTCTGGCAACCCTTTATGAATTTTCTGTTGGCACCAGGACTGAAAAGATGATGTTTCATGGATATGCCTCCTTTAGGCATGAAAGCCAGCTGGGTGACTTTGGGCCATCACTCTCTCCTAGCCCAACCCACCTCACAGGGTTGTTGTTGGGGGGGAAGTAGGAGGCAGGAGTATTAGGTATGTTTGCCACCTTGAGTTGACCAAATATAATGGTGGGATTAAAATATCATCATCATCATCAGATTCTACATAACTCAGGGCTATCCTTAGATGGTATCAAAATAAGGTAGGGGGAATGCTTCTTTAATGTCAAAACAGTTGAGAATAACTTAAGCCTATTTCAGTTGTGACCTGGGGATGAGATGAGAATATCATGGGGAATCTGCAGAAAGAGATGTTGCCAGAACGTGTTTATGCTGTGGTTAATGGGGAGAAGTCAAATCTTGCCACCACATTTCACCTAAAGTCAAATGTTGAGTCAAATTTAGAAGGTTCTTTCTGGGAAAAAAATATCAAACAAATACATTCCAATAAGACTATTTCTTCAAATGATAGAGAAGATCTTGATATACCTTTTACTGTCAACAGTATTCAAGTCAACTTGCTATTAAATAATAAATTAGTGATAGAATTATTTATTACTTTGAACTTCATGTTTTGAATGTTAACCTCATATTCTCTTCTAGTTCTTCTATACTCTGCACTTTTAAAAATCCAAAATTTGCAAAAACCTCTTTGAACATGCAAGATCTGTGTTAGTAAACTGGCATGTATAACTATCTCTCAGAGATCTTCTGATTATAAAATGTGTGAGAAAAACATGGGTGCTCTTCTGATCTTCTTAGAGTAAACCTTAAAAAAAAACCCCAAACTTTAATTAGAAGATTGAATACATGCAAATCTACCAAGCAAAGATCAACTATCAGATAATCCTAATGACTGAATCATATGCACAAAAGCATCACAAGCTGGTTGAAATAGTACAAACATATACTACTGACAACCTCTTGATGGATTATTTTTGTCTTCTTTTGTACCTTGAGATTCTTCAGGGACTGATAATGTGTGTGTGTTATGATTAATATAAATACTTCCTCTTCTTTCCCCATCCTAAGCATCATTCCTTTATGTTAAAAGGACTCCATCATCACGTCACAGCAATTTTCAACTGCTTTCCAGCTTTTAGAAGAGAGACATGATACAGCATTGCAAGAAATGTTCTGGATGAAGGCATCACAAAACATGTATAAACACCAGAGGAATCACAGATTGAACAACAGCTGCTTATTTCCAAAGTGTAATTATATGCAATTTGCTCTCCTTAACCATGAAAGCCACTATATGGGTTACAGGCAGCTTTCATGCAGACGGGTGGCAGAGTTCCCAAATGTCTTGGAGATGATATAAGAGAACAAATAACCTCAAAAATGATCTGTATTAACGGGGACTTTTTTCTTTCAATCAGGCTTTCAAGCAATGAAGTATTTTAATAGGAAACTTTAAGGAGGGAGAGAAAAAAGAAATCTTCTATGTCTTCTTAAGCTTAGAAGACACAAACTGCATTTTCTGAGGAAACAAAGCTAGTGTGGAAAGAAATTACTAGAAATGTCTTGACTGACATGCATCAGCATCTATTAATAATAATAATAATAATAATAATAATAATAATTAACTGAACTTTGCTAAAACTATTGATCTTTGTTGTATTTACTGGAAACTTCCCTGGGAGCTGTTTAAATAACAACAGCAGCAATAATACAGACAGCAAATGCTGCCTCTGCAAAGAAGCTGAAGAAACAGTGGACCACCAGTTAGCTGCTGCAAGAAGATTGCACACACTGATTACAAACAACGGCATGACAAAGTAGCAACAATGGTGCATTGGAATATCTGCAAGAAATACCACTTGCCTGCAAGCAAGAGCTGGTGGGACCATAAAATAGACAAAGTAATAGAAAATGAGGAAGCTAAAGTGCTCTGAGACTTTAGAATTCAAACAGACAAGCATCTGCCACACAACACACCAGACTTAACAATTATTGATAAGAAAGACAACAAAAGTCTGGATAGTGGACATTGCAATACCTGGAGACAGCAGAATAGATGAGAAAGAAGTGGAGAAAATCACAGAAAACAAAGACCTGCAAATAGAAGTAGAAGAACTGTGGCAAAAGAAAGCAAAGATAGTACCAATAGTAATAGGCACCTTGGGTGCAATTTGAAACATCTGGAGCACCACTTGAATACCATTGACAAAATCACCATCAGTCAATTGAAAAAGGCAGCTTTATTTGGAACAGCTTACATCCTGCTATGATACCTTTAATATTATTAAACAACAAAATCTGCCTATTCCAGGTCCTTGGGAAGGACTCAATAGGTATAGGTAGACAAAAATGCCAAATCCAGTCTAATCATCTAGCTGTCTGAGCAACCAACCATAATAATAACATAACCTGTATTTAATTTATAAATTTGGCTAATTCCTAAAGATGTAATGCTCAGAATGCAACATTGGCTTATATATGTTATAAGTAGCTCCCTCCTAGGCAATTGGTATTTCACAAATACAATTTGTTTTGTTTTGGAAACCTCATTCAGTTTTCTGTATATTTATATGCATTTGAATACACTGTCTCTCACACACACTATCCTAGTTGTTTGGAGACCAACCATAGGAAATATGCTCTAGGAATAATTTAGAATAGAATTACCTCACTTCTGGTGCATAATTATAATATCTCAGCTTGTTTTTGAAGTGTGATGTTCTGAATCTCTGCTACGATGTTGCTGCCACTGCTGGAACTTTTCCTGCCCTTATACAGTTATATCAACAATGAAATAAAGTATAAAAAGTGTATAAGTTCCTGTATATTCTAGACCATTCCTGATCATCACTGGTTGAATATCCATGATACAGATTTATCATCATTCTATATTAATTTCATTGCATCTGTCTTCCCCACCTTTTTCATTCTGACAAGCTACAGACAGAGAAGTTTCTGTCAATCTTCCTTGGCAACAACTGTTTAGAGTGACAGGAGTCACTTTAATGGCAGGATTTTTCAGCAATCATGCCAATTGGCAAAAAATAGAAAGTACTCCTGTTAGATTTTGAGTATAATCTGGGTATAATTTTATACAGCAGGAAGTAAATGTGCACTGGTTTCTCAAACTATTTTTAAATATTTTTTCTATCAATGAAAGGACTTGATTAAGGCTCATCCCCCCCCCCAATAATTACCTATTAATGGAGGAGGGAGGTTGACTTATATTTACTGCTAAGAATAGAAGGAGGAATGAGAGAGAGAAGCAAAAAAATGGTTGAAGACATTGCTATGGCATAGTATGGATACCTTTGAAAAATAACTATAGTTTGGGAGATTTCTCTAACAAAGAAATTAAACAAAGAAGTCAAATAAATTTCAGTGTATTTTGGCATCAGACAGTCCAAGGCAAGGCTGTGTATTGCTGTCTAAATGTGTGCAGCATATAAATCTTGCTTTAAAATGCTTTTGATTTATCTTCCTTCTGCAGAGCTATATGAATTAAATTTTATGGTTTAACTGACCCAGTTGAATCCCTAAGTCAATTACAGTCAGAAGATCATGCTTGGATATTGCCTAAATGTAATAGCCAGTAGACAACATGATTTCCTTAACTTGTAAGATTTCTTGAGTTATATAATCTGAAAGAAGCTTGCTTGATTTTATTATGTATTGGATTTTATCTTCTTAAAGTTCTTGGAGAGATTATAGCTCTAATATTTGTCAAAGGAAAGAGAGAGCCCAGATTTACGTGAAAAGGGAGGCCTCTAATATCATGCAGTATAATTATAGCTGATTGTTTATACTGGGCTTTTCTTTCAGTCCAAGATATATGTTTCATTACATGCAGTAAGTAAGTAATACTTTATTGATTAGTCTATTTGACCATATAAATGCATAGGCCGCAGTAAAATGCTTTAAGACAAAATAAGGTAAGATACAATATAATGAGATAAAATGGACATAATATAAGGATGAGGTAAAATAAAGATAAAAGGATAAAAGTTAGGATAAGATAGTAAAAATGTAATAGAGTACAAGATGTATAATATAATGAATATTAGACTCAAGGATAATATATGTTTAGATAAATTGCATGCAACCCCAATGAATTCTATACAATGTATTCTCTATGTACGATGTTAAAGAATGGCAACATTGACCTAGTATCTGCAAAGCAGTAATATCACAGATTCCAAGTCCAGGGCTGATGCTAACAATCCACTTTGCAGTCAAAATACAGTTGTTTCTCTGTATACTTGGGTGTCAGAATAACATTCCACAAAGAAAGTATAATGATTTCACCAATCTTTGTGAGCATTTTGGATCCAATGGTGTTAAGAATCTTATTTTCTCTGTCAACACTAACTCAAAATGTACATATAATGTCATCTACTTCCAGGCACAGAATGGCATTAGGATACCAAATATACAATATGTGAAATAATACATCTTGCATATTGCAAAGAGTATAATGGGTGAAAGGGAGTCATTGTAACATACAGTTTTAGTATATAACAATTCCTTAATTTCTAATTTGATAGTTAAAAAGAAAAATAATTTACAGTGAAGGTAGCCATTGAATGTACTAGACAACATTATCTTGATTATAAGTGCTATAACATCTAAAGTATTGCTGCAATACTTGGTTAGTCTTCTCCGCCTCTCCATTCGTTGAAGGGTGGTGAGAAGATGAAAGGTGAATCTGCACTCCTAACAACTGGAAGAGTGCCTTCCAAAATCTGGAAGTAAATTGACTGCCTCTGTCACTTATGATTTGATTCACTATTCCTCTTTATAGCCACTTACGGATCCACCGTTAAAATTTTACCTTTGGAAGACAATCTTACTCGGCTACGAGTGATCGCCAATGATGATGATATCTGAAGACATTGTCCAAAAAAAAACCTGTGCTGTGGCTTATGCTGTTGGGAGCCCCTTGCAAGGTGTAAAATGTGCCATCTTTGAGAATAAGTCCACAACAACAATTAATGAGATATACCCTTGGACAGGGGGTAAATCTGTAATGAAGTCCATGGAGACTGTATCCCACGGGTGTGGGTAAAAGCTGCAAAAGCCCTGTTGGCTTCCCTGGAACTGTTTTAGCATGTCAGAAAGTGTGGCAGGAAGCAACATAAGTCTTTATATCTGCAGCCATCCTTGGCCACCAGTAGTCCCTTAATGCCCTGTGGAATGTCTTAAAAACTCCCCCATGGCCAGCTGTCTGGTTGTCATGGCAAAGTTTCAACACTTCTTCCCTTAATGGGAGGGGAATATACAGGTGACCGCTATGCCATAACATCCCCTTGTCTACTGAAAATGGTGAAACAGTACCTTGTTGGGCCACCTGGAGGTCATCCATTTGGGCCCTCGTGTATGGGTTGCCCTGCTGCTGAGCTCTGAGTTGCGTAAGGAAATTTCCTGCCTGTCTTCTGGCTGATAAGATCTCCAGCTGGCCAGATTTGCCTGTCTGCTTGAACTTGCAAGGCTGCAACATTGCTGCCTGGTGACTTGGTTGAGGAGCTGAGATGTACTGTGGCTTGCGCAATAGTGTTGGGAAGATGATTCTAGGACCCCTGCATGTAGGTTATGTAGAAATCAAAGCAAGAAAAAAATGACTCCATCTGATTTGCTGGGATGTGAGTGACTGAGTCTTTTGCAATAGCTCCAAATTATTATGGTTAGTGCAAACCTGTATAGGAAATGCTGCTCCTTCCAGCCATTGCCTCCATTCTTGGAAGGCTGCTTTGATCGCTAGTAATTCTTTATTAAATATATCATAGTTCCTTTCTGCTGGTGATAGCATTCGAGAGAAAAAGGTTCAAGGAAGTAATTTCTCCCCTCCTCCTTTTTCCACCTGGAGCAAGACGGCACCAGGGGTAGCTCAGAGGCATCCATTTGTATTACAAACTGCCGTGAGGTGTCGGGGTAATGAAGGAGAGGCTATGAAGCAAAAAGCTGCTTTAACTCTTGGAATGCCTCCTGCTCTAACTCCTTCCAAACAAACTTGCTTCTCTTCCTCAAAAGTTGCAAGAGGCCTTATCTTGTCAGTGAAATTTGGGATGAACTTTCTTTAAAAATTTGCAAAGCCGAGGAATCGCTGTACATCTTTAATGTTATGTGGGGGATGCCAATCCAACACTGCCTGAACTTTAGCTGGATCCATTCTAAGTCCTTCTGTGGAGATATTGTACCACAAATAGTCCAATTCAGTTAAATTGAAGGCACATTTTTCCAACTTGGCAAAAAGTTTGTTCTCCATTAGCCTTCGCAAAATATTCCTAACATGTGTCAAATGAGAAGTTACATCATCAGAATAGATTAATATATCATCTAGATAAATCACCACATAGTTATCTATTATATCAGAAAAAAATCTGATTCATGAACCTGGAGAACACTGCCCCACAATTTGATAACCCAAACGTCATTACCTTGTATCAAAGGCAGTCAGATATTCGTGCCCCTCCTTCACCTGAATCAGGTTGTAAGGATTTCTGAGGTCTAATTTTCTAAAAATGTGCGCCCTCTGTAGATGGTCCATCAGGTCAGATATGAGTGGAAGTGGGTAGTGATCCCTGATCATTATGTTGTTGAATGCACTATAGTCATAGACTGTGCACATGGGAGCTCCCTCGCCCTTTCTCTGAGTGGAAGGTGTGTGTGGGTCTGACTTCTTTGGAATGAAGAAGGTTGGTGCAGAGGCTGGGGGATTTCGATGGGAGGATAAATACTTTCTTCAGATTTACTTCCAAGTATTCCTTCAGTGTAGCCAGCTCTTTGGTTGACATAGGGTCATTTAGTTTGAATTTTTGCCCCAGGTTTTAACTCAATCGTGCAATTGCAGTCTCTATGGGGAGGAAATGCCATAGCTTCTTCCTCTCCAAAAACATCTGCAAAGTCTGCATACTTGGTGGGAAATTGCACTCCCCCCACTGCGATGACTGTCTTTACTGCTGAATAATGTGAGGCAGTTTGTAACTTGTGGTGCAGGCAGTCTATTGATGGAAATGAGACTGCTCCTGTTACCCAATCTAACAAGGGGTTGTGAAGCTTCAGCCAAGCTGTGCCCAGGACTATGGGTACCTGAAAAGAGGCTGTTACATAAAGGGGAAGCAGCTCAGTGTGGTCCCCGGTTGTTAGCAGCAGCGATTCAGTGCATTTCAAGATTGGTCCTGCTTTCAATGGCTGGCCATCAATGGTCTCGACTTCTACGGGTTGTGGTAAATGTACCATAGGTATTTGTAGCTTCTCCACTCTTTGTACATCTATGAAGTTAGTGGATGCCCCAGAATTGATAAGAGCCTCCAGTTCTACCTTACGCTTAGAGTCCAAAGTCACTGTGATGGGGATGAAAAAAAAATTGCTTGTTTAGAATCTTCAGAATGAGCTTGCCTTATTTGCATAACAGCCCCCCTGGTGAGCTCTGGGGAGGGAGGCTGATGGAGTTTCCTTGGTATGTAGCTGAGGAAGGGGCTGGTAGCGTCCCGGCCACTTGTCTGGGTGCTCTAGTTGCTCCTGCCGGGTTTCTCACAGGGCAAGCTCTCACCATATGCCCTGGGGCTCCACAATAGGAACAAAGAGCCCTCTCCCAACATCTCTGTCTCTGTGCCTCAGGAACTAATCTCCTTGCTGCTCCAATTTGCATCAGCTCCTCTGCCTGTAGGTATGGAGATGCAGCGGGGGGGGGGGGGGCTGCAAAACCTGTCAGTGGTGATCTGAAACCAGCTCTGCTTCTCACTGGTTGGAGATGCCTGAATTCTTTGAGCCTGGCATCGATAAGCACGCATAGCTGGTATAGATCGTCCAAGGTGACTGGTGTCCCCTGCCTCACCAGCTTGCTCTGAATATATCCTCATGCAGTCCTTGCTTAAACTGGACTTTTAGGGCGCTATCATTCCAGTCTAAGTCCTCTGCCAATAGCTTGAAATCAGCAATGTAAACTCCAACTCTCCTGTTGCCTTGCTTGAGTCTCCGAATCTCCCAGCTGGCGGTGACTCCTCTGACAGGGTTGTCGAACTGGTCTCTGAATCTTCCCATGAAATTCTGGTAATCATTCAGAATTGGGTCATTGTTGTCTATCATCGGAATGGCCCACTTCGCTACTTGAAATAAAAGTCACCCTGTTGGAAATTCAGCCAGTCTGCTGTTGATGAACATGGCACATTGAGTAATGAAGGTTCTTAACTGCCCAGCTTCTCCCCCAGACTTTTCCAGTAAGCTGCCCTGGGTTCTCAGGAGTACCAGCAGTGCTGCTGCTGCTGCTGGTGGTGGTGGTGGAACGTTTTACCCAGATTGCTGGAGTGCTTGTAACATTGCAGCTTGTAAGGTATTGACCTGGGCATCCACTTGTTGCTGGTGTTGCATCAAGGCAGCTGCTAACTGTTGTATAGCATTCTGTAGGTCTTGGGGATCCGAAGCCATTTTGCATAAATATTTTCCTCCATCTTTTGATGGGAGTTTGAATTTGACAAGACCTTATCAGCTTGGAATGTGCTCTTCTCTCCCCGCTCTTCAAGCTCCATCACCCCACCTCCCTCTTCAGGGAGGAGGGATCTTTACTGACCATGCCCCTAGTGGTCAGTGAGAGAAAGGGTGCCAAAATCCATGCTTCTGGAGTGGCATCTTCAGCAGAAATGAGAGGTTATGAAATAAATACAGATTCTCACATTCAAATTTTCCTTATAAGGCAACGACAGTGAGTCTACAGGGAAGAAGTGCTGGTAGGCAGATGAGGATGATGAAGGATAATTCTCTCCTCCATCCAGAACATTTCATTTGCTTATTTACATCATTTAACAAAGCTCTGACATGATCAGTCAATCTGGCTGAGCTGGGGGTGGGAGGATAGTTTGGGATTGGGCAATTTACAATTGAAACCAAAAAGGGTGGGACCGCTATTACTCTTCTTGCCCCTAAGTTAACCCCTACAAGCATTTCCTCAATTCCTCTGTGAAATTTTAGCAAAGATGTGTTTGGAAACATACTTTTCATTTAAATATACATTCAATCAATAACTTTTTAGGTGATATATTTATTGAATGAATAACAATGAAAGCCCATTCCATTAAAAAAAAAAGCCAAAGTATCAAATAAAGAAAGCAAAAAAGGCACTCCCATCCCCTCCATTCTTTTCTCACAAGGGTTTCCAGTACGAGTACCATCATAAACCATCCTGCAATTCAATTAGAGCCAGACCTTTTTTAAAGCAAGTGTCTAAGCTTTGTAATCAGTTTTCATCTTAGTAATAAATTTAGACCCAATAAACAAGAGATTTGGGAAGACCTATTGTCTTAAACCTTTAATCTTATAATCCTCACTCCTAAATGATAGGTCAGACCTGTACTATAAAACAATAATTTTCTCCTTTTATCAGGGATGGTTATGTTAAACTCTTTGTGCTTATTACTAAATCAACATTTGACCTTAAAAGACTCCAAGATTAACTATTCTACTGACATTAATATACTATCACACACACCACACACACACACACACCACACACACACACACACCACACACACACACACACACACAAACAATCATTACTTAAAAGGAGGGTGGGGAGAAAATGTGACTATTTTCCCAGATTAAGATATTGTTTACTCTAGTTCTTGATGGTAAGAATCAGTTCTATTGAACCAATCTTTTTCCCCCTTAACCAAAACAAAACAATCAGATATGAGAGAAGGGTGAACCTTGGGTTTGTGGGTATTGTTGGTATTTCTGATCCAATTTCCTTACCTAGAAGTTAACATATCCCTGAGACTTACTGTATGTTAAGACTGAGGGCTCAACCTCACATCTCAGTAACTGTGATGCACTTTCAAGGATAAATGCCACTGTCTTTACCCCAGCCCCATCCCATTCTAGAGGCAGCGAAAAGTTGTGCAGTTTAAAGCACTGTTAGAAGTTAAGAAGTTGTTCCCAAGCCGGGCTACAATAAAAAGCAGGACTGACACTTGTGGGGGGATCAGGAAACTTGTTTATTGTAGGAAAGCCCAAATCAGCAAAAAAGTAGAGATGGGTGGTGGCCACGAAGGGACCATTCCTCACCACCTCTCTTAAAGATTTCTAATCCAAAAGTTCAAGCCAACCATTAAAGGTTGTAGGGCATTAGCCAACCACATACCAGATCATGCTCTCTCCCAGCATGGACACTCGTGTGTAGTTTCCCTCCCTGCTAGCTAGTACAGATGTTTCCTATCTGTGGTTAACCACAATGGCTACAGAGGCAGTGCCTACAGTTAACCACAATGCATGAGTCTTAAATATTCCTTTCAAACAACTTTTGCAATGTGCTCATTTACAGAGCTAGCCCTCCCCTGCAAAATGGCCTCGCTGCTGCTCATTACAACCTTTTAGCTTCTTACCAGTTCTTATACTACTTTAGATTATTGTAAACAAATAAAGAAAATATTCCAACAGTAGTATTTTCCCCCTACCCTAACAAAAACTTTTCCATTTAGATAATTTACAATATGTTTTTGACTATGCTGGGATCTACCCAGTTATTATTGACCAGTTTATATTGCTATAGGAATGCCCTTCCCCTCCAATTACCAGCTTTGGTGTCTCCTCTCCTCTCTTCTCCTCTCCCTCCCTTCTCTTTGGTCCCAATGCTTTCTCTAGCTTCTGCCTTTACTCCTTTCCCACATACCAAACTGAGGGGGGCTCAGTGGGGGTGGGGAAAATATGCTTCTGAGCTAGTTTTTTGTCCCCTCCCTAAATTAGTTCTTTTCCCTCCTCTCTATCCCCCATCCCACTATCTGACCAACATAGGGCTGTTTAAACTATAACACGGAGCCAGCATCTGTAGCAGGAAGCCAGTGATGCTAGCTATGGACACTTCTGTTCCAAAAGCTTGACTTGGATGTCAACACAATAGAACAGTTTATTTTTTCACAAAAGTTCCACATGAACATTATAAAATGGTATTGAAGCAACAGGGCTAAATTTAAAAGATCTACCTAAATTTTGCTGAAACTAAGATTCAGAACAAATTTTTGGATTTGTTAAAATATTTTATTATTTATTTATTTATTTATTGGATTTATGTTACCGCCCATCTTCTCCACAAGGAGAGCTCTGGGTGGTTCACAACCAAAATATACTTACACAAAATATAAAATATCATTAAAATTCTTAGACAATATAAATAGAATAATATGGAATAAAATAAACTCCACCTCCACCGCGTCACTGACTGTCTCTCCAGCTCTACGACTGCTGCCTCTCCAGCTCTGCATCTGCTGCCCACTGCATAAGCTGTATCTATGCCCCCCCACCTCATCCAGGGGGGCTCCAGCAGCAATTCCAATAGCTGTTCCCAGCAGCAGCTCTGATCGCAGCCATCCCGGCAGAGAAAGGCTTCAGCTCCAGCTCCAGCTGGACACACCCATGCCCCGCCAAGGCCCGCCACCCCTTACCGCTCTGTCCAGGGGGCTCTATTCTGCCACATAGCAGCCCCCTCAGGTATGGGATTGTCCATCCCAAAAACCTCGATTCAATGCTGGGGCCAAAATTTAGTACCATCTAGCTAAGTTGGAACTCACCCCTCAGAGCGGCGAATGGCGGTCGCTCGCGGTCGCCATCTTGGTCTCATGAAATGCATACACCCCCCCCCCCCCGATATTTTAGAGATTCCAGAAGAAATCAACATTGTTTAACAAAGTCTACTCATGTATCATAACAGAATTTTCCACATCCTTAAAGTTAGGTATAAAACATAATTGCACATGTACAAATGCACATGTACCTTTTTTGTCAATCTATTTATTCCTTTTAATTAAATTCCCAATTTTTATTGAAATGTTAACAAAAACACTCTTTTGGTTGAATTTGTTCAATATGTTAATAAGGTTTTGTCGTATTCACACATGACCAAACTATACACTGCAGCAGTTCATAAACAGTAAGACTTTCAAGAATAAACATTTAGATTGAAAATACATTTTATGTGCAATATAGGTAGATCACAAAACAGCATATTTTTCATTCCAACCAACAGCAGTGATGGAGAAACATATAATATTTATTTATTTCTTTGTTTATTTATTTATTTATCATATTTTTTGACTGCCCATCTCATACAGAATATCATGAAAACATAATCCTTTAAGGAGGCGCTGGTGCACCCCCTCCTCAAGAAACCTTCCCTGGACCCTACAATCCTGGGCAATTTTCGCCCAGTCTCCCACCTTCCCGTTTTTGGGAAAGGTGGTTGAGAAGGTGGTGGCGTTGCAACTCCAGAGGATTCTGGAGGAAACGGATTATCTGGACCCCTTCCAGTCAGGTTTCAGGCCGGGATATGGGACAGAGACCGCATTGGTCGTGCTTATGGATGATCTCTGGCGAGAGCGGGATGGAGGGAGTGCGTCCATCCTTGCTCTCTTAGATCTCTCAGCGGCTTTCGATACCGCCGACCACGGTATACTTTTGGGGCAGCTCGAGGAGTTCGGGGCGGGCAGCGTGGTTTTGCGCTGGTTCGCCTCCTTCCTCCAGGGCCATTCCCAGTCGGTGTTGATAGGGGAGGAGAGAGCTGACCTGCGACCCCTGATTTGTGGGGTGCCGCAGGGGTCGGTTCTCTCTCCTCTCCTATTCAACATCTACATGAAGCCGCTGGGCGAGATCATCCGTCACCATGGGATGAGGTATCACCAATATGCTGATGATACCCAGTTATACATCTCCGTCCCGGGTGAAGTAAGTGATGCGGTCAATGCCTTATCTCAGTGCCTGTAGGCTGTGGGGGACTGGATGGGGAACAACAGGCTTCAACTGAACCCTGGTAAGACGGAGTGGCTGTGGATTGATGGCCCCCCTGAATCCGGGAAGTTGTCATCTTTGGTTCTGGGTGGGGTTGCACTACCCCAGTCGGATCCAGTGCGGAATCTGGGGATCCTCCTAGACTCGCGACTCCTGCTCGAAGAGCAGGTGGCAGTCATGGCCAGGAGGGCCTTTGCACAGCTTCGAGTTGTGCGCCAGTTACGCCCTTTCCTGGATCGGAGGCCCTCCGAACAGTCACTCACGCCCTTGTCATCTCCCGTATAGACTATTCTAATGCACTCTACATGGGGCTACCCTTGAAGAGTATCCGGAAGCTTCAGCTGGTGCAGAATGCGGCGGCACGAGCAGTTATGGGTGCCAGGAGATCGGCACATGTGACACCTCTGCTACGCGAGCTGCATTGGGTGCCAGTTTGCTTTCTGGTCCAATTCAAGGTGTTGGTGATTACCTTTAAAGCCCTACATGGCATAAGGCCAGGGTACCTGAGGGACTGTCTCGTCCCGATAACGTCGGCCCGCCCCACCCATGCATGCAGAGAGGGCATGCTTCGGACCCCCTCAACAAGAGAATTCCTTCTAGCGGTGTCCAGGAGGCATGCCTTCTCTGCGATAGCGCCCGCCTTACGGAATATCTTGCCCCCGGAGGTGAGACTGGCCCCCTCCCTCCTGGCCTTTTGGAAGGCCCTTAAGACCTGGCTCTGCCACCTGGCCTGGGACGACGGAGGTTGTAGTGCCTCCTGGGGTTGGCTGGCCCCGTAGCCCCATGATCCATTCTGCGGGTCCTAATCCATCTTGGATTTTATTTTATTTATTTTATGCTTGTGAGATATTTTGTATAGTTTTTAAATTTTATTTATTGTAACCCGCCCAGAGTCCCTTGCATGGGAGATGAGCGGGGAATAAATTTGAAAAATAAATAAATAAATAAATAAATAAATAAATAATCCAAGTTCTAAATGATACAGAAAAGAATGGATAGCAAGGTGTGTGTGGGTGTGGGTGTGTGTGTATTCACTCACTCACTCACTCACTCACTCACTTCTGGATCTCATTTATCCTGCTTCTTAATTTTATAACAATTTGAACTTCATGGGATAGAAAAGCCCACAGTTGAATAAAATAATAATCAAATGTCAGGAGAACTAAGTCAAATCAAGTGGCTTATAGATCACAGTCAAATGGGACCTTAAATAACAATATAGGTCAGAAGAAGAAAAGGGAGATTTTTATTTTTCAGAGGTACATGGAAAACATAATTTCCCTGATTTTCCCCTCTCCCCAACTCATGGATTCCACACACTTAATGTCAGGCCCACTTCATAGACCAGACCAGGAAATAGAACTAGATTAGAACTTATTTTATTGAGATTGACAATAATAACAGAACCTTGCAAGGGCTGTACCTCCTCCCCCTTCTTATACTCCAGTGAATGAGGGAGGCATTTGCCTGAGGTGCTTCTGTATATTATCTTATTTCTCAGGGCTTACAAATGTTTCAGCCCCCTTTGCCTAGGTAACATTTCTTACATATTCCCATCAAGGTCATCTTCCTTACTCTCTACACATGATTTGTGCAACATCCAGATATCTCATAAATGCTACTATTTGAAATGACAACACATTGGAAGGTTGCTTCCAATGCTTTAGCATACCTCATTATGCCCACTTCATACCCTACCGAAGCAAAATCAGTCTTTCCTTTCTGTGGTTATAAATACACATAATAGTAATTGCAATCATGTCAATTTTTCTTCATTTTGATCTTGAGGAACCTCTTCCCAAATAATGATGACAATGTATATAAATTGTTGAAAGGTGAAGTTCAAAATGACATGCTGTGCCAAAAACTGGGCTGTAATTGGAAAGCAAGATAAACCAAAGATATATTTTATAAAAGTTAAGGGGAGAGAGAGAGAACAGAAGAAAGATTATCTGATGAGCAACAAAAGGACAGCTTGGGAAAGGAACAGAACTTACCATGTTTAAGCTTCAGAGATCCCATTTTTTCAAGTACATATTATGCAGATAACTGTGATTTGCATGATACTTAGTTTAGGGAAATTGAAAATGAATGACATTTACTTTTTTCCCTCTTTTCATTTTAAGTTTTTTTTAATGTTTTCTACATTATAATGAATGTTTTATGCATGATGCTTTTAAAAGAAAATTGACTGAAGATGGCAATTGTCTTGTTTCTCCTTTGCTAAATGAGTTGTTCAACATACACAATTTGATTGGTTAGTGAACAGGAATTAACATCTGAAAATGTTCTATACTGGTGACTTCTGGTGGGGACATGGCAGACTGAACAGCTGTGCCCACGGGCTCAGTGGGCAGAACTGACAATGCAGCAGTTTTTTCAGGCTCAGGCAGGTTTTTCCTCAAGCCCAGGAGTGTTTTTCTGGAAAAGGAAAGACACCTGGAATCACCCCATCTGTCCTCCGGATGGCTGCTTGCAGCCAGATGATCGCAAACAGCGTGCGCCTTTGACTGGTAAGAGCTAGCCGGGAGGCTGGTGTAGTGGCAACATGTGGAAGACCATTGTACCTCGAGGAGTTAAGTGGCATATTCTGATTTTCCTCCCCCCCACACCTAGGAGATTAGAGTTCATTTTGAGTTATACTGATGTTTAACTGGCTTGTTTTTATTTCTGTTTGGCATGGGAGGGGGGAGAGAAGAAGTCCATTATTTTAATTATCCAATCTTCCACTGTAGGTATTTGTGAGTCTTTCCATCATTGTGCATATCAAGTTGAACTTGAACCTGAATGTGCATATAAAAGTCTTGCTGCTGTAATCATATATAAAAGCAAAGTCCCATATTGTTTCTCAAGTTCCTTCTCCATCAAAACCAAGAGGAACAGTTCTGGTTTTGTTTTGTAAGTCCACTTCGAGAATCTTTTGAATAGTAGCACATATTTGATCCCAATTTTTTTTAGCCTTCTCACAATTCCACCAAAGATGATAAAAAGTTCCTTCACCCTGTAAACATTTCCAACAAACATTCGTAACACCATTATACATTTTTGACAACTTATCTGGGGTTAAATACCAGTGATACATCATTTTATAAAAATTCTCCTTTAAGTTGTAATTCAAAGTAAATTTCAAACCTTTGTTCCACATATTTGTATGTATTGTATCTGATAAGATAGAGAAAGTACTGAATGTGGAACTACAAATGACAGACCAAGAGAATGATTTGGAAAAAGACGCTTTACTGGATATATGAAAGAAACTGGCTGAAATTTTGAAAAATTAAAAGGGAAATAAAAATGATAAATCAAGAGAATGACCTGGAAAATATTTTCTTATTGAATCTACAAAAGAGGCTTGTTAAAGCCTTGAAGAAATCTGTGTGATGGGATAAAGAAGAATTGAAAAGAAATCAAAGACCGTTAGAAGTAAAAGGAAGGAATATAAAGTTGGTTTACTTTTGGCTGTTGTGGGTCTTCTGGGCTGTGTGGCCGTGTTCTGGAAGTTTGGTTTCTAACGTTTCGCCAGCATCTGTGGCCAGCATCTTCAGAGGGCAGGAGCACAGACAGAAGCGAAATCTCTGTGCCCAGGTAGAGTGGCAATGTTTTGTTTGTTTTCTATTTATAGAGCTAAGTTTTAGGAGATTAGGTGGAGTTTTTTGTTGTGTTGAAATGTTAACGAGTGGCTGGTGATTAGCATGTTCATTGTGAGAAGTATTCCCATGTCCTGGTGGTTGGACTGAGTTCATTGACCTTTTGCAGGCTGTGTTTTTCAGGACTGGTAGCCAGTTTTTGCTAATTTTTATATTGTATTATATTTTATTATATATATTGAATTATAATTATTATTATATTATTATATTATATTATATTATATTATATTATATTATATTATATTATTATATTATTATATTATTATATTATATTATATTATATTATATTATATTATATTATATTATATTATTATATTCTGGCAAAACTTTAGGAACCACAACTTCCAGAACACGGCCACATAGCCCAGAAGACCCACAACAGCCATCGAACTCCGGCCGTGAAAGCCTTCGACAATACATTGGTTTACTTTTATTTATTATTATTATTATTATTATTATTATTATTATTATTATATTTATACACTGCCCATCTCACCATAAAAGTGACTCTGGGAAGCTATTTGATCAAGGTTAAAATAAGACCCTCCCCCAAAGTTCTGGCAACCCTTTATGGAATTTTTGCTGACATCAGGATTGAAAAGTTGATGTTTTATGGATTTGCTTATAGATAAGGTATGGGATACGGGATGAAGAGATACCTGTTTAACCTTAACTGCAATACATAGCTCTCCTAACTAACTATAAGTGTTCTAGGCTAAAACACACTAAGCCATCTCTTGTCTGAAAATGTACTTTGTAGGTTATGATTTTATAGATATTGAAATACTTTCATATTCATCTTTTATTTATACTAAGGATTCCTTTTCCTTAGAATAGAAATTGCCTTGTTCTGTTTCATATATGCACATCAGGAAAGTAATTCCAAGAAAACCAACATAAAAGTGATCTCTCAACATTTTTTTTAGATGAACTGCTTTCCATGCAACCTTTTCCCAGGATGATTTGCAACATGAAAAATGCAATACAGATTTTTTTTTAATCAATTAATGAAAAGTGAGTTGATGGTAGGAAATCAATCTGTGAAAAATGTCATTTCCAAGTATGATATTCTCTATTTCTTAAATCAGAGAGAATAAACATGCCTCATCTTGTGCTTAAAGTGTAAGTAAATGATGCATAAACCTTTAGTGTAGATAAGAATAAGGCCATTTTTTCACCTACCATATCCAAGGTTGGTTGGAGAATGATAGACAGAACGTAATTACCATCACGCTTCAGTTCCTCTACAATCTTTCCCATTCATGTGACTACAGCAAATATTAAACCCACTGAGAGATAAGCAATTCTCTTATGTTTGGAAAGCATAAGAAGAGCACCAGAAATTGTGGGGTGTGTCTCCTTCTCTGTGCATGGTGCAGGTTATCATACCCTTTTAGTGGAGACAGAAAACCTGTCATCTCGGGTTTTGTATTCACTTTAGGTCACTTTTTTTTCATTATCCCTTGCTATTTTGTGTTTTTACTCCCCACTCCCAAATCTCAAATACATCCTAAAAAGAAATATATTAAAATCTACCTGAGAAAATGTATTAGTTTGTTGGATTAAGACAATTCATTCTGGACTTCTTCTGAAGGAGCAGATTCCTGAGAACCCTTATGAAATCCAGTAATAATGTGGCAATGTGAAATCCTATTACCTGACAGCAGGAGGAGAAGGGAAAGGGAAAGGCAGGGTACCTTCTGTACTTATAGACTCTTTTGTCTTCTCTCAGAATTCCTAACACATTTTGTACAAATTCTTGTGAATATTTGCAAACCTTTTGAATTAGTGGAAACATTTGTTATCTTGTAAGCGTGTCACAAAATAATTGCCATGTAGCTACCTACCATGTAGCTACAAATAGCTACCTACCAACAAATAGCTACCTACCAGAACATAAAGTAGGCCTTCTCTGTTGCTGCTCCCTCCTATTACACAGCATTCTCCATCCTCCCAGGGGGAGTCTTTAGCATTTCCTGTTGGAGTCTGGAAGGTTAGAAAAACACTTCAAGCAGCTAATGACAATCCTGCAGAGTAGAAGCATCCAGAAAAGACTTGCACATACAGCTTAATTAACATTCAGAAATAAAACAGTCTTCACAAATTAGTTAGTTGAAGAAAAATAAAGATAGCTTACATTTTTATTCAGTAGATCTTGGTTACAAGCAGTTTCATGGTACAAAGGCTTAATCATCTCCGGTCTGCATGCAAGCGAGATATATTGGATGAGACCCACATAGCCACGTGGCCCTCCTGTGTGTACGTGTGCTTAGGAAGAAGGGAAGATGGAGAATGGCCCCAAAAGACCCAGGAAGGAGTAGGAAACAGGACGTCAGGTGACCCAGGCACCTCCCACAAACACAGTAAAGATACGCTTCAGTAGAAAAGTCCTCCCCTATGTTTTTGAGACAATGCTGAGTTGACTTCTGATAATTCTAACATTTCCAACCCTTTTGGAATTAAGGAGGTCCATTAATACTTGGTTGTTTCATGAAGACCATTAAGTCTCACTGCAATTTGTGACTGTTCATTCTATTTTGCTGAGACTATTTCCTCAGCAAAATAGAATTAATGATTAACATAGTTGTTATAGATTGGTTTAACCTTCTTTATGGGTACAGAGTGTACACTGCTTGAAAATGCTTACAATTGAAGGGCTTATAACTGGAGAACAGGCCAAGGACATTCTCTACCACCCTAGCTTAATTTTAACTCCCAGAAGGTGGACGCACTTTCAAACAAAACACTCAGTTTTAGCCAATTACCATTTGTATTTTTCTTTAATGACTGTGAACACTTGAAGACAGAAACCTGTAAAGTATTCGGGGGGGGGGGGGGATAAAGATGATGCTAGGCACTTGTACTGTCTTCCTTTTTAATTTTGTTTTAATTAAAAGAATCTAAATCAGATGAGGTGGGATACCTGCAGACAATTTTGACTTTAAATAATGTTTCATAGGGAACACTAGTTCAAAGCATTAATTGGACATACCTTGTACCTTCCATAGTAACATACAGGTGTTTGTTCTGTGGTATATAATACAATTATAAACCCATTAATTCATTTATTGATAAGTCGAATTGACCTAATCAATACAGCAAGATAAAATTAAAATATAAACAAAGCATAATCAGAGAATAGGAAGGGATACAGTAATAAAACAAAATACATATATATGTGATCACAGTACAATGAGGCAATAATCAGATGAGAGAGGCACCTTTAATACAATTATAGAATTGTATTCCTATTTAAAATTCCAGAAAACTATCCACTGTATATATTTTGTTTCTGAACATCATCATGGACAAAAGTCATTCCTCCATGTATCAGTTGTTATACATTTTTCTAGGTCACAAAGTATAAGAATTTATATTGAATATTTTAATATTTATTTTGTAAAAAAAAGAGAACTGACTTCTTATTTAAAAAACAAAACACCATGGATAAGCTCCAGGGTTGCCATCTTTGTCTGGTGGCAACTCTTTGTCTAACTAACAGCTGTGAAAGAAGAGCTGAATTATGTAGCAAGTGGGTGTTGTAAGTTGTGTGATGCTCAAAGGAGCACAGTGGTAGAAGTTGAATGCAGGGAGATTCCCACTGAATGGGAATGGGTTCCACCAGATATAAGATGCTCAAACCCAGAGCCTCCAGGTCAGACTTGGAGAGATAGCAAGACCCTATATATATTATTAGAATATATATATATATATATTGTGTGTGTGTGTGTGTGTGTGTGTGTGTGTATGTATGTGTGTGTATATATATATATAATTATTATTAAATAGAAGCGTTCTACAAGGAAAAATGGGGTGGGGAGGAACCAAAAGCAAGAACAAGGAGATTTAGTTGGCTATAGGAAATGTTTGGAAGCTGTTATTATGGTTAAAAGAGGTGTTACAAAGTACTGACAAAGCGGGTCCAAAAATCTGCCCCTGCCATATTACCGGTTTTCTATTTTGTTTATTTGTTTCTTTCATGGATTGATTCAGATCCCAGTTTTATTTGTACAACTCAAGATGGTGAACATAAAGTTCCTCCTCCTATTTACCTCACAACAACTCTTTGAGGTGAGTTGGGCTGAGAGAGAGAGTGACTAGCTCAAAGCCCCCTCCCCGGGGGGGGGGGGTTCTTTTTGTGAATCTGTAAGCAACTGCCTATTTATAGATTGTTAAGTAGTAAAATAGTAAGTGTGCAACTGAGGTTGCAAAAGGATGTATTCAACATCATATCATATTGCATTTGCTTCTGTTTACTTGGGGATTCTTTGAAGTACAATGTGCAATTTTAACAGGATGCCTAAACTTTTGAATGCAACTATGTACTAGAATTTATACTGATCTGCTAATGTGAAGACTATCTGGGTGAGACATTGATTGTTCCATTGATCACCAGGAGTGATTCTGTTAAAGTTATTTGTTAAAGTTATTCTATGTAGATTCAAACGAATGGAGTTTCTTCACTATGAATCTCTAGCCTGGAAAGTGGAATTTTCCAAGTTCCTCTGTTGTAAGCACTTTCCCATAACAAAAGCACGTACAAAAGACGTGCTTGTCTCTCTAGTCAAAACATTGATAATAGCAGTTCTTTTCCCATGAGAACAGCATCTAGTAAAAAAGCCAATATGCAACACCGCCATCCCATGGCGGTTTATAGTAAGTATAACTGTCACTAAAATGTTAAGCTGAAAAGTGGCCTAGCCCAGGGGTCGGCAAACTTTTTATGCCGGGAGCCATTTTGACATGCTCGTGCACATTTTGAAATGCTCGAGAGCCAGGGGGCAGGGTTTGCGGGCGGGGGCCAATTGCGTGGAAGGGGGTGGGGTTTGCAGGCGGGGGCCAATCACGTGGAAGGGGGCGGGGTTTGCAGACAGGGGCCAATCATGTGGAAGGGGGCGGGGTTTGCGGGCGGGAGCCAATCACGTGGCTTATTGGGACGGGTGGGAGGGCCCATGTAGCAGTTTCCTCCCTCCCACTGGCTTCCCGCCCTCCTTGCCTGCAGAAGGCGGCCGGCCTTCTCCCCCCGCTATTTCCGGAAGCGATCCAGCGCTGATCTGTGGGCTGCGGGGGCTCCAGCTTCGGAGGGCGCCGGCTGCGCCTCTGCCTCGGCAGCCAAGCTGTTCCGAACCAGGGCCTGTGAGCAGGGAGGCGGGAGGACGCGAACAGGAACGGGCAGGGTCAGATCCGCCCGCAGAACGCGGCCTCCCAGCGGATCAGCCCCAGGCCGCCTCTGGCTCATGCCGAACCCGACAGCCGTCTTCAGGCGGCAGGCTATCCCCGTGGGGCCTGGCCAGACGTGAAGGGCAGGGAATGGGGCCCCCCCGGACAGCCCAACCCACCAGCAGCCTGGCTGGCTGAGGCATGGGGCCAAGGAAGAGCAGAGCCCCCCCGAGCGCCTTGAGCCTGGCCAGGAGGGTAGCTGGAAGGGGCTGGCCTGGCAGCCCGGCTCACCCACATGAGGGCCCTGCCTGCCCAGGGCCAGCAGGAAAGCAAGGCGCCATCTGCCGGAGCCAGGACCCCACCAACTTGGATTAATCATCAGTTAATATGATTACCCACCCCGGAGTCAAATTTAATCACTTTCTTGTGCTCTCGCATTAAAAGCTAACATTTGGTGACAACCTTGGCGTCCACGTGTGGCTCAGCAGGGTTGGGGGGGCTGGGGGCTCTTGGAATCCGGCAAGGATCTGCCACGGAGGGAGGGAAGGAGCCAGGGCGGAGCCGGGGCAGGGGAGGAACGGGGAGCGCCAGGGGACTCACCCGCTGCTGCTCGGCTGCCACCTTCCTCCTCCACTTCAGCTGCCCACCCGCCGAGTCCCGGCCCTTCAGCCCCTGCTGGGGGGAGGCCTCCTTCACCTCAGGGTCGTAGCCCTGGGGGGAGGGGGGCAGGGACTCAGCGCCCGCACGTCCAGAGCCTGGCAGAGCTGCGTCTCGCCCCGCCCCGCCCCGCCCTCCCAGAGTGGCCAGCGGAGCACCATCAGCGCCCTCCTGCTCGGGCAGGTACCAGCCTCTCTGCATGCTCCTTCCGCTGCTGCTGCTGCAGGGAGACGGCGTCCACCCGGCCCAGCTGCCCGGGGTCCAAGGAGATCAGCTCCGGCGGGATCTGTGGCGAAGAGCGGCCGTGGGGGGGGAAACGAGGCGGGTGGCGACAACAAGTGGCGCGCTTCAGGGGAGCCGCCGCCGCCCTCCTGCTTGCCTGCCTGCTTGCCTTCCTCCGCGAGGCCCCCCGCTGCCTTCTCGGGATCCGAGCCGGAGAGAAAGGGCGGCGGCGGTGGCGGGGCCGCACTACCGCCACTTGGCGCGGGCGGGGCTGCCGCTTCTGCCCACCCACGTCGGGCCAAGGAAATGATGGGGGGCGGAAAACGAGGCGGGCGGCGACGACAAGCGGCGCGCTTCAGGGGAGCCGCTGCTGCCACCGGGTGGTTCCCCTCAGGGCGGGCGGAGGCAGGCGGGCAGCCACTCCTTCTCTCCCGCCGGTGGAGGAGGAGGAAGAGGAGGCGGCAGCGGCGGCGTCCTCTTCCTCGCCGCCCGGCTACGGATCGAGCGTGACCTCTTGCCGCCGCCGCTGCTCCTTCTCCCTGGTGGGCTCCCCTCAGCGCCGCCTCGCACTCATACACACACATACACAGAGGCTGGCTGGCTCTGGGCTCTGACAGCAATGGCTTTCTTCCCCAGGGTTCGCGCTGCTTCCGGAGACCGGCTTTCCGAATGTCGGGCGGCAGATAGAGAGAGAGAGCCAGAGCCGAGGAGCCAAAGAGCCAGATCTGGCTTGAGAGCCGCCATTTCCGACCCTTGGCCTAGCCCATATTAGCCAATCAGAATGTTGAACCATGGGTATAATTCAACTATGAACTATGGGTACTCATATCACTCATGCATTTTCTATGCTTCTTTTGACTGCTATCTACATGTACTTTGTATCTGAACTGTAACTATGCCTGGTCTTTGCACAGACCATGATGTTTTCTTTCCTCACTTCTGGTGAGGGAACTCTGCGTATGCTTTTTTTTCCTTTTTGCAATAATGCACCATACATCCATTATTGCCTTATGCTATCAATAAAGATATTGTTAGCCTTAAAACACGTTGTTTGCATTACTCTATGCCTGGCACCCCAATAGCCAGCATCACCCCACAGATTCAGCTAATCTGTCTGGCTAGGCAGATCTCTTTCTCCCTTATTACTCCATCCCTCCTGAAGCTGCATGCTTGGAGGAAGAGGACAACCATTTCTGATAAAAGGAATGTACAATTTTTTTAATCAAGCATAATGATAATGATCTGCTAACTCTCTATAATCATGAAGCATTTTGACCCATTGGTAGACATACACACACACACAAATGCATAGTGTCTTCACGCACTATTTCTAGTCTTCACATTTTTTCAAAACAATAAATGCTTTATACACATTCTGAAGTGAAAATACTCTAGCAGAACTCCATTGCATAAGTTTTATTTACAGGTTAATTAGTACTAAATCTCAGGAATAGCCAGCCCAAACTTTTGCCTAATTTATTTCAAGCACCTATCACTATTTCTTCCTTTATTTTATATCCAGGAAAAGCTCAGTATGAACAACTGAATATATATTTTGCCTTGTCCTTTTGATTGGGAAAAACAGCCCGTTACCTTTCCTAATGGGTATCTCTCCCTCCTTTCTGGATCTTCAAATAGTCTCAGATATTTAATCAGCTCCCAAGTTTTGCAATCAAGTCATTGCAAGCCTTATAGCTTTTCTGTTTCAAAAGCTGCCCTTCAGCAT
Source organism: Charina bottae (assembly GCA_023362775.1). Lineage (NCBI taxonomy): Eukaryota > Metazoa > Chordata > Lepidosauria > Squamata > Charinaidae > Charina > Charina bottae. The sequence continues at coordinate 24,066,206 of JALMGJ010000004.1, read as the reverse complement.
GATTGAAAAAGAGTACAAATTTTAAACAAGCCTTTTCAGAAAAAGTGGTTCTGCCAATAAACAAAACATAGATTAGCACTTATTTATTCCTATTAGGCAAACAAAGGAAACTGAAGAATTAACTCAGATAAGCAAAGATGCTAGGAATGCTCAAATGATACACAACCAAGTCCATGCATTACTATCTTGGGAACTCATTGTTAAACTATAATAATTTATTGCATCTCCCTCCCTCCTTACCTCCCTCCTAGATATAACAAAAGCCATATGTTGAAATTAACAGAACTTTTAATCTGTTTTCTGTCCCTGAAGCAAAAAATGATAGCCAGCTCAAAGTGACCAACATTTCCTGAAAGGTATTAGAAAACAGAAAAATGTTTTGTATCATCCCTGGCTGAAGAAATGCAAAGGTAGTAAGGGTTGCTATCTTTTATTACAAACTGGATTCTGTCTCGGAAACTATTCTGTTGGGATCTTTACATTATAGGACATTAAACAGTTATATGTTTATCAGATGTCCAAAAATGAAACTATAATAAATAACCAAACTATATATTGACTATTCTTTGAGACTATAAAAGCAATCAAATAACAAGCAGTTGACAATTTATGAAGAATATAGCACAAATACATATTTAAAGCTACCTATGAAACAATAAAATAAAATGCAGTTATAATCTATGATAATTTAGCACATTGTTTAATTCAGTGAGAGAAAGGCAAGGAGTTCAGAGAAGTGAATATTTGTTTCAATGAAAGAAAAAACAGAGGTTCAGAGAGTAACACAAGTAACACAAGGCAAAAGGCTTGGAGTTTGGAAAGTAGCATATTGAATTCAAAGAGAGAAGGGCAAGGGACCTGGAGACTAATACTCTGGATTCAGTAAGAGAAAGGCATGGAGTTCAGACAGAAGCAGGGGGGAATGGGGAAATTTTAACAAAGTTATTCATTTTATTCAGTGTTCAGCTAAGGATTATTCAGCTCTGAGTTGCCTACTACAATGTTGTTCACGTAGTGCCTAGCAAGCGATTACTTCCTTCCCTACTCCTTCTAGAGCATAAGGTTAACAGTTTTGATTGAAAAAAAATGGAATTTTGACTTGTAATCAGTGTTTTTGACCTCTTGTCTTTACCATTGCCTTAAGTCTATGTATGCAAAATTTGAGCTAAATTAGGGGTACAATTTAGAGGCAGGGAGACCATCATGTAACACTTTAATATTTGAAAAGTCGTGTTATGCAGAAGTAAAGAAAAAAAAAATGGAAGGGTTTCTTGGTAGGCATAATCCTTGATGTATTTGCCATTAAGCACTGATATTTAGTCAACAAGAGCTGGAAAGATATATTTAGCCTACAAATTCGCATCACCTTCACAATAATAGGATTAAGAGGCTTGGAATGAAATAAACTATATTATTTGAATGCTAATGCTACTTGGCATGTACATACACTCTAAAGCTGAGGCCTGGACTCAATAATTTTGAATTCATTTCTATTCTCTAAATGGAAAAAAATATGCCTACTGTAATGGGTAGTATACAGTATATTCAAAAAGGCTCTTTCACATCAATGGAATGACTGAAAAGAAGCACAGAATTAAATCCTGAAGGACGGGGGACAGTTCTCTCTACTGATTCTCCCAGTAATGGTTTATGCTTCCCATAGGAATGAATCTCAATAATCCACATCACATTCTCCACATCCCCAAACCCAGCATGACTCAGACTACTTTGGAACAATTCAAACATTGTGGTTTGCTGAGTTGAAGCAAGACTCCCTCCAAAGTGACAAAAATCAGATCAGGACAATCACAGATCTAATAAAATGCTGCAAAGAACTACCCACAGCCTTTCACGGAGTAGAAGACATATGCATTCCCTAAATAAGATGAATATTGAAATAACAGGCTGGCTGACCGGGGGAGGGGGGGGGAGGCTACTTGCTTCCTTTTTTGAGAATAGCAAAAGCAGGATAAGGGAGAGAAACCAAGAAACTAAAACCTCTATTACCTTCTAGTCATAGATAATGGAACTATAAGGAGCTCTCCAGTTACAATAATTTTAGAAGAGATGCAAGCACCTCTTAAGACTTTCAGGCTTAGCGTTAGATAGGAACAATGGATGGCTTGATTGGCAACATTTCTTAGGTGGTCCTGGATCTCCAATGAAATATGAAATTGCACACCATTACTGTTCATGTGCAATAATGTTAAGGCATCAGCCTTTGCTTTCAATTTCCTGGTTTTGTGAAGCTTGAACAAATGTGATACAGTCTTAACCCTGTTCTTATTGAATATTATGCTTCGGTGCACTCTGTTTTCTGGACTTTTTAAGTTCTGCCTTATCTGAACATGAGCTTTGATAGAGTCAGTGTGAAAGAGGGATTATTATTTGTGGCTCGTGTACTCTCTGTTTTCCCACCAAGCCTCTTCCAAATCTTTCTTCCAAACTTCCAATATTTGTTTAGTTTTTTCCTATAAAGAGATGAAAATGTAAAAAGACCCTAGACCTCAAATTGTTATAGCTATTTGCCTGAATTTTTGCACTCTTCATTCTCTTTTACTAAGCTGGTTTACAAAGGCTGGTTATCAGAAAATGGTGTGATATTAAAAAAAAAAAAACAGAATCTACTGCAGTATGAACTGATTTATAATTCATGGAATCTGCTGGGCTCAATCTCAAAATATTCCTTGGTTTCAAATAGTGTATATGTGTAAATGTGTATTTTTGAGAAAGCTGCATAATATAATCCTTTTATAAGGGAACATTGAAGATGAAAAAAAATGTGCACCATAAGAAAAACTAAACAAAAATAAATGTGAACTGACTTCTAGATTTGTAAAAAAACATATAATTGTCCTGTTCTGACTTAAGACTGACACACAGGTTAGATTTAACAGTTTGATTTAGTTACAATCGAAGGTCAGGGTTCTTAATGACAAGCCCCAAGTAAGTATCTCCAAATGTTTTGCAGAACGCAATCTGGTAAAGTCCGTTCCTGGCAGCGATGACCACTGACTCCAGATCAGACAAGACAAGGTTGGAGACAAATATGCAGCTTAGAACATGGACTTGATGACCACTCAAGGACAGGACTGACAAGGCTTCAGTGAACAAGGTACGTGGCTTAGTTCATAGAATTAGGTAGGGGGCACTGCAGGAACTGTGGCAGGACTTTTACAGCTCAGACAGGGTAGCTGTCAAAGTTTGGCAAGGTAGGGTTGGGCGGCAGACCGAAGGGGCGGGGCTGACTTGAAGGCTAGCAAGATCTTAACTGGCCCTGGGATATAGGAAGCAGGTATAGGTAGGTGTTGGTGAAGGAAGGAGGTGGTCCAGGTTGGCAGCGGCGGGCGGAGGCATGGAATGGCAGTGGAGCTTGAGTGCGCTTCTTTCAACTGTCAAGCTGAGCTCTGTTGCAACTTTTCTGCCGTTGCTGCAGAGCTCCGCACTTTTCCTGCCATTGCTACAAGGCTCAAGCTGCATCCTAACAATAATGATGTAAACTTAATGGAATGTAAGAACTGTTTAATACATGTGATATGGATCATCTGTAGCTTAGTTCATACATCCCTGAAGAATATCTTCCAGGGCCTATTTTTTTTCATGTGTAGAAATTGTAAGCAGGGATCGGAAGGAAGGAAGGCCTCTTTGTCATGATGAAACCTGTGTAGTTACGTATGTAAAAATGAATGCAATCAAAAGGATCGGATTCATAAGCTTTGGCTTTTGATTCCCTTTCCTGTCTGCTTCATTAAAACCCATAACACAGAAATGAACTGTGCTTCACACTGAACTGAACAAGAGGATGGCTGTTTTCAACTTGATCAGGTTGACTGAACTTTTGAATGTGGCAGAGACAGCTATTCTTCTTGACAAAAGCAAATGGAATTACAGTGATGTATATAATACCCTTTGAGATAGTTTGCTTCATAAATAAATAAAGTTTTGCTTTTCTGAGCTGAAAGAAGGACCCATAATGATTTTAACACCATGTCATGAACACTGTATTCAAGGAATATGAAAACAGGTTCGTACATAAGCATGCATAAGATTGCTTCAGTTTTCAGTAGAGGGGACAGAGTAAGGTCTGGATGGAGAACCTGAACTCCCATTGTTGAATTGTCTTTTGACCCTGGAGGAACCCTTGAAATATTTTTCAGGCCTCAGGGAACCCCTGCATAGTCAGGTTCAAATATAGGCCAGAAGTTACAAAATTATTATATTTGTTTCATGGGTAGGCCTGTATATATGCATTAACAGTGTTGTTAAACTTAAAAATAAAGAATGAAACTTACTTCTTAATGTGAAGTTGCCCAAATTTGAAATAACTTTTAAATAAATTATGATCTCTCAGGGAAACCCTAGTGACCTCTCGCAGAACCCTAGGGTTCCATAGAACCCTGGTTGAGAAGCCCTGGCATACGCTAACTACAGCTGCTGAGAGCTGTAGTACAGCCACAGCTAAACTATCCATTCTCCCTATATTCAAGGGTATATATTTCTAAGGCAATATAATTTCAAAATGCTATATAGCCACAAAGCCACAGAGTGTTATATACAAGCCACATATGCAACCCCCTCTCGTACAAACAGACACACACACACACACTTCTGGTGATGATCTTTATGTGCTCTATATTACTGTCAAAAAGTTACAGTTATCTTGTAGAATTTCAGTTGGGAGGAAATTGGAAATATATTCTGCTAACCATACTTATAACTTGCTTTAAATCCTGATCCTTCAAGGAGATTTAGGGAATAAGAAGAAATAAAGCATTTAAAAATGTCTTCACTCCAACATACTTTTAAAACTCACTTGTACTAGCTAAGTACTTGCAGAGAGATTTAAAATGGATTAACAATTTTCTTTTACAGATTAAGTACAAAGTGCAGTTTCCAGTGAAGATGTTCCCTTGTTATTTTCAGCAAGATAAATTAGTGACCAGTTTCCCCAAAGGCTTCCAAAAACGGAAGTTAGGAATCATAAGAATAGTACACAATTTACTTACAGATGGTCCCACTTATGATTTCTGATACCTCCAGGTTGAAAAGGATGGGACTGCTAGAGATCCTGCAAACCTGTGGCCAAATTCATAAACAAGTTGGTAAGTTAAATAATAGACTGACCTGGAGTATTCCAGAGATATGAACATGTTATAATGCAGAAATGGTGGGGATGAGGGGTGTAGATATAAAAAGCAATTGATTTATAAAAGACTAACTATTGCTTGTTTGCTGGAAAATTCATTCTCCCAAATTGGCTATTGAGTCGTTGTTTGGGTTTGGTTGAGTTGTTTGGTTTGTTCTTATGTTTTCAAATGTTGTTGTTGTTTATTCGTTCAGTTGCTTCAGACTTCGTGACTTCATGGACCAGCCCATGCAAGAGCTTTCTGTCGGCCGTTGCCACTCCCAGCTCCCCCAAGGTCGAGTCCGTCACCTCCAGAATATCATCCATCCATCTTGCCCTTAGTTGGCCCCTCTTCTCTGCCTTCCACTTTCCCTAACACCAGCATCTTCTCCACCACAGTCTTCTCATTATGTGGCCAAAGTACTTCAGTTTTGCCTTTAATATCATTCCCTCAAGTAAGCAGTCTGGCTTTATTTCCTCGAGTGTGGACTGGTTTGATCTTATTGCAGTCCAAGGCACTCTCAGAATTTTCCTCCAACACCACAGTTCAAAAGCATCTAACTTCCTTCGCTCAGCCTTCCTTATGGTCCAGCTCTCGCAGCCATAGGTTACTATGGGGAATACCATTGCTTTAACTATGCAGACCTTTGTTGTCAGTGTGATGTCTCTGCTCTTAACTATTTTATCGAGATTTGTCATTGCTCTCCTCCCAAGAAGTAGACGTCTTCTGATTTTCTGGCTGCAGTCAGCACCTGCAGTAATTTTTGCACCTATAAATACAAAATCTGTCACTGCCTCCACGTTTTCTCCCTCTATTTGCTAGTTATCAATCAAGCTGGTTGCCATAATCTTGCTTTTTTTGAGGTTTAACTGCAACCCAGCTTTTGCACTTTCCTCTTTAACCTTCGTCATAAGGCTCCTCAGCTCCTCCTCGCTTTCAGCCATCGAAGTGGTATCATCTGCATATCTTAGATTGTTAATACAGTATTTCTTCCAGCAATTTTAACTCCAGCCTTGGATTCATCAAGCCCAGCACATTGCATGATGTGTTCTGCGTAGAGGTTGAATAGTTATGGTGCCAGTATAGAACACTGCCGTACTCTTTTCCCAATCTTAAACCAGTCCGTTGTTCCGTGGTCTGTTCTTACCATTGCTACTTGGTCATTATACAGATTCCTCAGGAGGCAGACAAGATGACTTGGTATCCCCATACCACCAAGAACTTGCCACAATTTGTGATGATCCACACAGTCAAAGGCTTTGGAATAGTCAATAAAACAGAAATAGATGTTTTTCTGAAACTCCCTGGCTTTCTCCATTATCCAGCATATATTGGCAATTTGGTCTCTAGTTCCTCTGCCTTTTCTAAACCCAGCTTGTACACCTGGCAATTCTCGCTCCATGAATTTCTGGAGTCTACCTTGCAAGACCTAGAGCATTACCTTACTGGCATTTGAAATAAGTGCCACGGTTTGATAGTTTGAACATTCTTTAATGTTTCCCTTTTTTGGTATGGGGATATAAGTTGACTTTTTCCAATCTGATGGCCATTCTTGTGTTTTCCAATTTTTTTGGCATATGGCATGCATCATCTTGACAGCATCATCTTGCAAGATTTTAAACAGTTCAGATAGCATACCATCATCTCCTGCTGCCTTGTTAATGTTTCTTAAGGCCCATGCAACCTCACTCTTCAGGAGTCAGTGTGCTCTAACTCACTGACCACACCATCAAATCTATCCCTGATATTATTATCCTTCCTATACAGATTTTCCATATACTCTTGCCACCTTTTCTTGGTCTCTTCTGCTTCTGTTAGGTCCTTGCCATCTTTGTTTTTGATCATACCGCTTTTTGCCTGGAATTTACCTCCAATGTTTCTAATTTTCTGGAAGAGGTCTCTTGTCCTTCCTATTCTATTGTCTTCTTCCACTTCCACGCATTGCTTGTTTAATAATAATTTGTTATCTCTTCTGGCTAACCTCTAATTTTGCATTTAATTGGGCATATCTCCCCCTATCACTGTTGCCTTTTGCTTTCCTTCTTTCTTGGGCTACTTCCAGTGTCTCAGCAGACAGCCATCTTGCCTTCTTGGTTTTCTTTTTCCTTGGGACATTTTTTGTTGCCGCCTCCTGAACAGTGTTACGAACTTCTGTCCACAGTTCATCCAGGACCCTATCTACTAAATCTAGTCCCTTAAATCTATTCCTCACCTCCACTGCATATTCATTAGGAATGTTAGTGAGCTCATACCTAACTGATCTGTGGGTCTTCCCTATTCTCTTTAGTTTGATTCTAAATTGTGCAATAAGAAGTTTGTGATCTATACTGCAGTCAGCTCCAGGTCTTGTTTTTACTGAGTTTATAGATGTCCGCCACCGTTGGCTACAAAGGATGTAGTGAATCTGATTTCGGTGTCGACCATCTGGTGAAGTCCATGTATAAAGTCGTTTTTTAGGTTGCTGAAAGTGAGTGTTTGTTATGCACTTGGCAAAATTCTATCAACCTATGTCCCACTTGATTTTGTTCTCCCAGACCAGGGGTTGGCAAACTTTTTTATGCCAGGAGCCATTTTGACATTTATAAAATTTATTATATCACTCGAGGGCCAGGGGGCGGGGTTTGAGGGTGGGAGCCAATCGTGTGGAAGGGGGTGGGGTTTGCGGGCGGGGGCCAATCGTGTGGAAGGGGGCGGGGTTTGCGGGCGGGAGCCAATCACACACACTTAGGGCCTGCTGCCGCCATGCCCGCCGCCACGCACACCATGCCGCTGCCACGCCTGCCCCCGCCACGCCCGCCATGCCTGCCTGGGGAAGAGCCACACTCAAGGGGCCAAAGAGCCGCATGTGGCTTGCAAGCTGCGGTTTGCCGACCCCTGTTCCAGACTATGCTTACCTGTAATTCCAGGTCTAATTTGACTACCCACCTTAGCATTCCAGTCTCCTGTAATGAAAATAACATCTCTTTTTGGTGTATTATCCAGTAGGTGCTGCAGATCCTCATAGAACTGATATACTTCTGCTTCTTCAGCATCTGTGGTTGGGGCGTATATTTGGATCACTGTGATGTTAAATGGCTTACCCTGAATTCGAATTGAGATCATTCTATCGTTTTTTGGATTGTATCCAAGCACTGCTTTAGCCACTTTATTATTAATTATGAAGGCTACTCCATTTCTTCTTTGGTCCTCTTGTCCACAGTAGTAGATCTGGTGGTCATCTGATGTGAAGTGGCCCATTCCAGTCCATTTCAATTCACTGACACCTAAAATGTCTATATTTAATCTTGACATCTTACCAATAACCACATCCAATTTGCCCTGGCTCATAGATCTTACAATCCAGGTTCCTATGGTGTGTTGATCTTTAGAACATTGGATTCGTCGTTCACCACCACCACCGTCGGCCGCTAGCCGTCCTTTCAGCTTTGAGCTATCTGCATCATCACATCTGGGGCTAGTTGAACTTATCCTCCATTTCTCCCCAGTAGCATTTTGACCATCTTCTGACCTGGGAGTCCTATCTTTCGATAGTGTACCGACACATCTCTGGTTGTACTGATCCTTTTATTTTTCATGGCAAGAGTACTGAGGTTGGTTGCCGTTACCTTCCTCAGGGATCGTATTTAGTCTGACCTCTCTGCCATGACCTTCCCATCTTTGATGTCCCTTCATGGTTTAGCTCATGGTGTCATTGAGGTGCTCAAGCTCCAGCACCACGACAAGGTAATGATCTCCTTTGCTGGAGATGTTTTCAAATACATGTGAAAAAATATATTGAAGCCCTTAGTTTCATTCTTGGGGTCTCTTTGAGCATTACAGGATTCCCCCACAGGAAGCTTTTCCCATGTGAGAAGCCACATTGTTAGGAAGCACATATAAATACATCACAAAAGGAAGCTGTAGTGTTTGGAGTTATTCATGCAACAGGAGCACTCCGTTCAAAACTGATGTTCAAGATCTACAGTCTAAGCAAATAATGTGCCTGGTAGAATCTATAGTTGTTTTTTCCTTCAGTCTATCTTCAGTTTAATTCTTATTCTGATATCATAAGTGTTAAATTATTCTGGGGAGATGCTATTTTAATATTAACATTCTGGTGAGATATTATTATAAATTTTAACTTGATGAACTCATTGCGGCCTAAAATTCGTTATAAATTTGTTTCAGCAATTCAACTGTAATTGGCCATGAATATAATCCATAGGGTACATTTTGCTAAGATTACAGTATACACATTGCAACCTTATTATAATTTGTTAATTGCAAAAAGGGGTTGCAAGCTAATGAGCACATATTATCATCATTGGTGGCACTATGTGTTGAAAGCTGCTGATATACCAGGAATGGTGAGGCTGAATTTCAGTATGGAGACAAGTATGACCATGTCGTGATGTGTACAGATTATAGGTGTACACAACTATTGACAACTCCCTTTATTACTCTTTCAGTTTAAGCATTCAGCATCATTTTTTTTACCTGATAAACTCACATATGGTTAACTAATATTAATTGCTTAGGCATATCTATACTTAAAAAAATCATAAAGCTAAAGATATATGATCCAAGAGTGATATGTTGAAAACATCTCTCTGTCACACACACATCTGGACAATCTAATTTAATCCTTTCTTATCTATGAGCACAAAGCAAACAATGGCAAAGGAAAGTCTCTACTGTACATATACCAATAGTATGAAACATTTGGGACAAGGCCAAAACATGGCTTGTTCTCATGTTCCACATAGATAATATGTACACTGGGCTTTAGTGATGAATATCAATGATGCATATTTGTATTATGCACATTAAAACACAGAAGTATTACAGTCATGCTAGACAGTATTTTTAAGCATAATAACGTGAATTAATTCATTCCATCAAGAGCATCTAATGGTTTAAAACTTATTATCTATTTCTCCGGTTTAACAAATATAATGTGTTGTCACATGCCAATAGCATGTGAAAATAGTGTATTTCTGGATTCTACTGATCTTTGTTTCTAAGTCTACACTCTTTAGTTTCTGTCTCATTTGTCATTGTTATGTGAAAGAATACAAATATTAGCATTATTTCTAATGTATGTTTATCACAAAACATACTTTTTCTTGCATGCATTTCCTGCATGCATTTTGGTACATTTTTAAGGAAGAATTAACTCAAATTTTAAGGGTATGGAAGTATGACTGCATTCCACACATTTCATGAAGATAAGTTAGAATTCACCCATGTTGCTTTGCTTAGCATATGGATCAAAGTAATAAAAAATTGCAGTGATTCTAGCTATGCTGTCGCTGAACTTGTAAATATCCTGGATCTGGACTCTTTCAGCTTGCAGGTGGGGTTCTCATGATTCAATTTTCCTTAATATGAAAATGCACCTGTCAGAAAATGTCAAGAAGAGTTCTCTAGTCTAGGTTCATTCATTTACGTGCATTTATTGAAGCTTTTATATACCCACTTTCCTTTATAAAATAATTTCAAAGCACCTGATAATACAAGTTAATGAAATCCCTGAAACCCAATTAAATCATTTAAATTACAGGAAATTGCTAAAATCAATATTAGTTTTGTTGAGCAGGAATGTTATTGTCAGAAATAAGATCTTATGAGAGCCCTCACTTACAGTCTGAAGTGGATCACCCAAACATGGCTTGATGGTCTCATTAACTAAGCCTGCATCTATCAAGTACATACAGCCAAAGCTTTAGTCTGAAGAACCTATTAACATTCATACAAGGAAATGGTTGGCAATTTCTTTGCTGTTTTCATTGTCATAGCTTCCACATCTGTTCCAGCAAGCTGGAATTTCAAAGTCAGGTTGCCTTCTTTACTGTAAAAGCTATAACACAAAAAATCTAAAAAGGAAGTTTTGTATAGCTTCTTTTCCTGCACTTTCATTTTTAGCTGGTACAGATGTTCTTGTTGACTAATAGAACTGTGGCAATCAATGTTGTGTTTTTCATATGTGAGATATACACACATACATACAGTACATACATACATATATTAGTGTAGACCAGAGCTTTCCAAACTGTGTGTTGCGACACAAAAGTGTGTCGCCACACACAGTGTGGTGTGTCGCCACACCACCCGGAAGCGGCGGCGCGCGCGTGCACGGCGGCCGCCATGCACGCGTGCGCCGCTGCACGGCCCCCGTGCCGCCGCACGCCCCCCGCGCCGCCACCGTGCACGTGCGCACCTCCGCACGCCCCCCATGCCATCGCCGTGCGCGCGCGCCGCTGCACACCCTCCCGCGCCGTCGCCGTGTGCGCGCGCACCGCGCCGTGCGCGCGCGCGCGCTGGTGTGTCACCAGCGGCAGCACTTTGGAAAGCCCTGGTGTAGACAGTTGTGAACAACTGAGCCCATCTAAGGGGAAGCTAATAGGTGACAGAAAGTTTGCACATGCCAAACAGATTATTACAGTTGCCTTTGACCTAGGACAGAGAAGCTCCCAAACAGGTTATTAATATTGTTAGAGCTAAGTGATGTGATACATGCTTATTCCTATCATGATCCAATATGGATTAACATTCCCTTAGGCCTCAGTTGTGGACAAGAAGAACTAGTTACCTCTTATGCATAACTTTACATGCATTCAGAATACATACAAGAAGATGGATTCCCCATAAACAATTTTCCATATTGCAACAGGATACTGAATTAAAGCATGATGGATAAATTATTGTTTACAACTATCACTATAAGGAAGCATCCCAGCTCTGTCTGAATAAAGAAAAGTAACTGTATGTATGTATGTATCATATTTATGTCAGATGGTTGACTAATTGTCACTGAGTTTGATAGCCATTTTTTTCCCTAATACTTCCTGTCTACTTTTTTACTTTCTGCTAGCTGGAAATGGTGAGATAATTTCCCTTTGGCATAAGAGTAGGATTCCAAAGATGATATCCATGGATGATGATGATGATGATCATCATCATCATCATCATCATCATCACAGTGTGGTTGCAGTCAGTGTTTATTCTTGGCATCAGGCTAGGAAACAGGTGAAAACTGTTTTTGGGGCAGTGAGTTGAAATGGATAATAGGAGCAGATTTTCTATTTGCAAAGATGTTAATGATCCATTTTATGGAAGTTACAACCTACCCATAGTTTATAAAGTAGATAACATAAAAATAATTATAATACTAAGTAAATAAATTGTGGAAAGGTGTAATATTGTCCTAATGTAGCATGCTAATGTCCCATTGCTGGAATTACCATTCATCTACACTCATCTTTTATTTCTCACAGTTTGCTTGGTACAGATCTGGAGTTGCTAACTGTTCATCTTTACAATACAGTATATTGCTTTGATTATATTTCTGCACCTGGGCATAAAGGCTGTTGCTATTGGCACAACTCAAATTATTGACAGTTGCCTTTCTTTCCTAAACTTCTATTTACTCCTTATCTTCTCTTTTTAAATTCCTTCATTGTTCCTTTGTAGAACTGACCCATTCCTCCTGATTTTGCTATTTCCCAACAGGCATTCTCCTTGAAAACCAAGGTTTCTTTTTAAATACAAATACTTGGAGATGTTCTTTTGTAAGATCCTCATAAATTTTAGTACTTTAAAATTATGAATCTATAATTATGCTTACATAATTGCATTCCCTCTTTAATAAAGCTGCAGATTCCTGGTTTACAATTTGAGTGCATTTCTCTTTATTAAATAATTATTTTATTTTTATTGTTTGGGCACTAAAAGGTCACTGTTGTTATCTTTTCCATATTTAATGTAACAACAGAATAATATTTGCAGTAACATCCTATCATAATGCATGTGTTTAAATTGTAATATGTAAAGTATTTTTTTAATATCAGTAGAAACACTTGATTTGAGCAGATTGAGGAAATAAAGATTAAAAACAAGCAAACAAAAAGCTTAATGCACTTGAAAGCGCTAAGGCACATGAAGTTGTGACATATACACAGATGAGCATAAATGGGCAAGAATCAAGCATTGCAGGGTTTTAATCCATGCTATAAAATATCTTGTTACATTCTGTCATATTAATTAATTGGTATGATGACCAAACAAAATGGGGTTGGAAGCAAACAGCTCTCAAAGTAAAATATATTTTCTAATAAATTACACACTGAGGCCTTGAACTTTCAATACTAAATATATAAAATGGAGAAGTCCAATTATTCTTCTAAGTTGTATATAATATTTTAACTTTTTGATGTAAATTATGCCTTGTTATTAACATATTATAGGAGCAACAGCTATCAAGGATCTGATCCAGGTCATTTGATAAAAGTTCATTTGATCCATCTGTGCAAGTATTAAACTCTCACTGATACCCAAGAAATAAAAGGTTAGTATGGAGATACTACAGATCCTTTCTTTTCCTTCAGTGCTAGTTGGTATATTTAAGGCACTGAACTGGCACATGGAAGGCCCAGGTTCTAGCCCACTCTTAGCCATGGAAAATCACTAGGTTATCTGGCATAGTCACTCTCTCTTGGCCCAACCTTTTGTAGTAGGGGAAAAAAACCAGAGGAGGAGACTACATATGCCAGCTTGAGTTTATGACCAAAAAGGCAGGATATAACTCTAGGAAATAAATAACTATTTTTGTCCCCCACAGAATACTTACTGAATTGATTTGTGGAGTATAAAACAGTGATGTTGAATCCCTAGGAGTGCCATCAGATCCCCAGGATCATTAATAGTTTCAAAAAATATATGACAGTTAAGAATTTGATAACTTGATATGCACTTCAGGTTCACTTAGAAAGTAAATGCCTTTGAGAATTACTTAAAATGATTGACAGAAAATTCTTCGCAATCAGTAACCATTTATCGCATATCTAAATTTGATTAATGCTTCTCCTCTTTCATTGAAATTTGAAAGGTTTAGGGATAGCCTTCTCTGCTATTGTCTGTTATTTTATTTTGCTGAGGGTCACATTTACAACTCTCCCAAATTTAACAGTATTGAATGGAGAGGTATCAATGGTCAGCATTGGTTTACCCATTTTCAATGTCAATAACTGCTTCTCACTTCATGAATCCATGCTTTAATTCTCTGAACCTTGGTATATTTCACTGGTCCCAAGAATCCTATAGATATAATTATTTCTTATTGGCCTTTATTCATCCATTTTGTATATACAGTAGTGGCACAAAAGAAAAGATACAGTTAAGCCATGTTAAATGGGAAAGCATGAAAAGAGTGACTTGATTTTATACAGGTCTATGCTAGAATGCATTGGGGAGTGATGGCTCAGTGGTTAAGACACCAGCTTGTCGATCGGAAGGTCAGTGGTTCGAGACCCGAGCGCCGCGTGACGGAGTGAGCTCCCGCACTCGCCCCAGCTCTTGCCAACCTAGCAATTTGAAAGCATGCAAATGCAAGTAGATAAATAGGTACCACTTTGGTGGGATGGTAACAGTGTTCCGTGCTTGTCATGCCAGCCACATGACTGCGGAAGTGCCTTCAGACAGTGCTGGCTGTTTGGCTAAGAAATGGAGATGAGCACTGCCCCCTAGAATCAGACACTGCTGTGCAAGGGAAACCTTTACTTTTATGCTAGAATGCAGCTGCAGGCTTCAGTCTCCATTCCCAAATTCGATGTTCTGCTAAGATTAATGTAAAGTTCCCAAGGACCATGTAAAATTTGAAGACCCTAAACAAACTTCAGATATCTCAAAATGAGAACACTGCTAAATCAAACTTTAAAAAATGATTTAATTGAATTATACACTTTAACATTTTTATTAATGACTTGGATGATTTGGTAAAGAGAATGATTATCAAATTGGCAGATCACCTTTCCAACAAATATCCTAGAAGACAGAAATAAAATTAAAAATGATTGTGATAGGATGGAGCAATGGGTTGAAAATAACAGAATGAAATTTAACACAAAGAAACGCAGTTTTTCTCTTGGGAAAAAATAGTTGAACTGTGGGTTGGGAATAATCTTGCTTGATAACTATATGTGAAAGAGTTTTTAGAATAATAGTAATAATACATTGAATATGGATCAGCAGTTATATTACTGTAAAAAATACAAATGTTGTACAGGACTCAGTTGTATCCAGTTCTGGACATCATATTTCAAATTGGAACAGGTTCAGGTCATGGCATTGAGAATGATTCAGAGGCTAGAGATAAAATCTTATAAAGAGCAACTGAACAGATGGGGAATGTTTAGCTTGAGAAGAGAAGTCTGGTGAGATATGTGAGGTGAGTACAATAGTACTGATCAAATTCCTGAAAGAATGTCACACAGAAGAAGGTCAAGTCTTGTTCTCTTTTGTCTCAGAGGGCTAGTCACAGAATAATGATTTAAATAACAAGAAGACTGATAATGTTTGGATCTTGGGGGGGGGGGAACCTAACAGTACAAACAGTTCAACAATGAAACCAATTTATCCAGAGGGATGATACACTCTCTGCTGAAGTTTTCAAATGGAGGCTATCAGCCATCTGTCCTGCTTTAATCTGAATCTCTGCACTAAGCATGGGATTGGATCTGATGTCCTAAATGACCCTTTCCAATGATTCTATAATTCTAGATCTTGGGGGCTTATAATTATATGAGTGCTTATGGTCCACAAAAGCTTTAATTGAGCTCTGATGCAATTAGAGTTTTGGCTTCATTCTTCTGCCTTGTCGATTTCTCTTGTCCTGCAGACATTAGATACTAGCAGAATTCTAGCTTCAAAGAAAACTGGGCATCAATTTCCTGCCATAGATTTTAGCAGAGAAGGAAAATCTTAACAACTTTAACCAGCTGCACAAACTTTATCAAAACTTTGAAGGGTTGCATTTTTGAACAGACCTGAATGAACTTCCTACTCCTCCCAACTTTTGCTACTCTGACCTCTGGCATGCCATACAAAGATCAAGTGAAACCTTTAATTCTAGTAAGACTGTACATTTGCACTTTAGATACGGTAAGGTTGTTGGCTTCTCATTTTTCATTGTTGTGCTTCATTTGTTAGACAAAGCAGAAAGAACATCTTCTCTACCGTGTTTAAGTTTTATAATCTTAACTTGGAGTGGTATCATAAACAGTAACCTAATTTCATAATTAGTGACAGCTGGAAACACAGATTGCAAAAACAAGCTGAATTATGTTTATACAATCACTTGACAATAAAATAATTCCTCCTTTTTATTTCCAGTAGGAAATAGGAAAGAACAGAAACTGAAAATTTGAAGTCTTCTACTTTTTAAGAGACAAGAAGCTGCAGAGCAAGGTAAGGCTGGAGTGTGATGCTACAGTAGCTGGGTGAGAGTTTAACTCCATTTTGTTTTCTCATTCACAGTCTCCCCTAATATTATTGTTTGCTTGTTTGTTTGTTTGTTTGTTTGTTTAGTTTTCTCCCTCCCACCTCCTGGATAAAAATATACAGCTACTGATATCTCTGTACTGTCTCCCTTTCAATACCAAAGGAGGACAATCTTCCAGAAAATAACACATGGGAAAGGGTTAACACACCTTCCTTTTCATAGTGCCATGGTTCCAATCTCCCACCCAGGAAAAGTCAATAGCAAACCATTTCTGAATTATTTCAAATAACTCTGCATGGATGTGTTGAGATTCCCAGTGGTCCCACCTAAATAATAACCAAGTTTGACTATGCTTAGCCTTTCAGTTTCAGAGGGCAGCCAAGAGTTCCCAGGAAAAGATACAGCTGCTTTCAGAAACTGCAGTCAGAGACTTCATTAATTCTCCTATACTGAACAAGAGCTGATACACTGGGAAAAAGGAACTGCAGCCATCTCCTGGAAAGATTTATAATGGTAATAAAGTTAGTGCCCAATTCTTCCAAACAACAGGAAAGCTTAGCCATTTCTTTGAGTGCTGTGAGCAAGGGCTGGTTTCAAAGTTATCTATTGTCCAAGAATTTGGTATTTCTTGGTGTAAAACATTTTGATTTCATACATAATCCCTCTCTGTGTTAAATTCTTTGCAGGACTCACACACAGAGGAAGAGAGTATATTAGAAACTGAAATAGAACCTTCACAAATTAAATAAAGGACACAATTTGATGAAAACTGTCTCTTAATTTCTTTGTGTTCTAGATACACCAAAAACCTAATTAGAGTTTACTTAAGATATCCATGATATCCAGGTCCTCTATTTGGATTGAGATGGCATCTGGAAAAAAAAGAGTCAAATATTATACTCCATGCTGCAGCCTAATTCCACATTTCTGCAATGCAGGGGATAAGCACTCAAGTGAACTATTTTGTACCTTCTGTTTTACTCCATAGCTAATAACTGATACAAAGTAATTTAACTTATGGGAAAGAATTAGCTTGCCTTCCCCCACCCTTTGCTTTCATCCAAAATCAAGGTATTGCAACTGCAGGGATGAGCTGATATTAGAGCAGCTTTGCCACATTTTTTTAATGTTTGCAGAATCATGAACATTGTACAAAACAATCTCAACAAGGATCATTTAGGACTCATTTCATAACACCCTAAATAAATAAACCTAAGGCAAAATTATACTTCCCCTTTAAAACAATTAAGGTGGTTCTTCCTGTACAGAAGCATTTTCAATGTTTCTAAAATTGATTGATTGATTATGTGCCATTAAGATGGTGCCGACTCTTAGCAACCACATAGATAGATTTTCTCCACGACAATCTGTTCCTAACATGGTCCTTCAGGTCTTCCAATGGTGCACCCATTGCCACTGTAGCTGAGTCCATCCATTTTGTTGCTGGTCTTCCTTTCTCTTTCCTTCCACCTTTCCCAGCATTATATACTTCTCCAGAGACCTAGGTCTTTGCACAATGTCTCCAAAGTAGGATAAGTTGAGCATTGTGCCTGAGTGAGAACTCTGGGTTGATTTGTTCAGTGATCCATTTGTTTTCTCTCTTGGCTCTACATTATATTCTCAGAGGTCTTCTACAACAACAAAGTTCAATAGTGTCAATACTCTTTCTATCCTGTTTCTTTCTCCTCTATAAACTGTCACAGGGAATACCACTGCCTGCACTGTTCTGATATTTGTAGGTGACAACATCTGAATATCTTTTCTAAGGCCTTTATGGTTACTCTACCAAGTGCTAATCTGAAGCGTATTTCTTGACTGCTTGTTTCTTTACTGTTGATGATTGATCTGAAAAGGCAGAAGCTATCTACCACTTCAGTATCTTCATTTTCAATTCTAAGGCTGATTGTTGCACTTGTTGTCATTAGTTTGGTTTTTTTATACTTAATCTGAGTCCCATTTTTTTACAGTAGCTTTTATAGCTAGACCTTGTAGATCCTTTGCATTTTCGCTATCAGGGTAGTGTCATCAGCATATTGCAGGTTATTGGTGTTTCTTCCTCCAATTTTAAAACCACGCTCATCATCTTCCAATCTAGCTTTCCTTAATGTATATTCAGCATATACTGTAGGTTGAATAAATAAGGGGAGGGTATGTATATTTCTCACTCCTTTGCCAACATTGAGATAGTCTTTTCACGAAGTTCTGTCTGTACTGTGACCTGTATATAGGTTTCACCTGTTCTGGGATTCCCATTTTTTAAAGCATATTCCACATCATGACATGATTGACAAAATCAAAGGTCTTTCTATAATCAATGAAGCACATACTGATTAATTGTTGGTATTCTTTGGCTTTCTCAGTTACCTAGCATTCATCAGCAACAATTTCTCATGTTCCTTGGCCATTTCTAAAGCTAGTTTGAACATCTGGCATCTACATTTCCATACAGGGTTCTAATATGCATTGGAAGATCCTAAGATTTAGCTAGGCTCATCCAATTTCACAAGCTAGCATGTGGAATTAAGGATATTGTACAATAGTTTGTACACTCTTTAAAGTCAATGTAGATTGACCTCCTACAATTTGTTGGCCACTTTGTTGTTCTCCAGATTTACTGGCATAGCTTAGTTAGAACTGATTCTTCTTCTGTTTCTTGCCATATTTCTGTCGGTATTCCATCACTTTCTGTAGCCTTCCAACTTGATCATGCCTGGATCTAACTTCATCTTCTAGTATGAAGGGTTCTTGTGGGTAGGGAATCTTGTAGGTAGGGAATATCTTCTAAGGAATCTCGGATATTGACATCTCTACCATACAGAATTTAAGTATACTTCTTCCATCTTTATTTGATCTTCTTTGTTATTAACTGGTGTCTTAACTGGTGTTACTGGTGTCCTTCAGTATACCAACTTGAGGTTGGAACCTCCTTCTGAGTTCAGAGATCTTTTGGAAACATTCCTTCTTTTTCCATCTCTTTTTCCATCTTCAGTGTCTTTACAGATGTTGTAATACTACTTCTTTGGCTTTCTTCTTTGTTAGCTTAACTTTGCAGAGTCCAAAGCGACTCTGACTCTGATTTTGAAGAAAAAGAAACCAAACGGAGAAACAAAACTTACCCTGTGCTGCAACCGAAGAGAACTTGTGATGGACAGGTGCAGGTTCAAAAGTACAATGCTCGTGATCGATCTCATGATGGTCCAGTGCCAGACTCAGAGATGCCAAAGGAGCAGGTGCAGAGCAACGAACCTGCAGATGACCCGGCAGCACAGGAAAATCTTGAGAAGCTGATTGGTGCTCCAGACTCACTTCCTTGTTCAGCACCAATCAGCACAAGAGAAAGGCGGGCAGAAAAGCACGCCAAGCAGCAGGAGCTTCAATTGGATCCCAAGGAGAGAAGGCGTGTGGAGAGCAAGATAAAAGTGCGAAAGAGCAAGCACCCAGTTTCTGGGGACAACCGTTCTACAGACCGAACAGCGTCTTCAGGAGAAGCCCAGCCAGAATCATGAGAGAAGCCTCGTCCTGTCATCACTGAAGAATTGGAGCCAGATCTTCAACTCATTTCAGAATTGACTCCAGTTGCAAAAGAAGCTCAGCTCACTTCAGCATCAATAGGAGTGGGAACATTAGCTTGTAGTTTTCCAGAGAGCCCCAGCGGGAAGGCTTCAGTCTCTTCGAGTGATTATCAGCTGGTGTCTTTGACTTTGCAGCATTCACCAGCCTCATCAAGGCAATGCTTCATAGCTACAGATAAGTACCTCGCTCAACCTTGTGTGGTTCGTCGCGTCGGCCTCGGGTCACTTCGTTCTGACATTGGGGGGCTTCCTAGATTATTGTACCCTGCCCTGCCAGGCTTACAGGCAGTACTACCTAGTGGTGGTAGTTTAGTCTGCCTTGCCGCTTCTGTTCCGTTCCTTGTGGTTCCAGTCCAGTCTACCTTGCAGTTCCAGTCCAGTGTTCCAAAGGAACCAGTCCTGTCTGCCTTGCAGTTCCAGTCCAGTGCCCCAGAGGAACCAGTCTGGTTTGCTTGCAGTTCCAGTTCCCGTATCTAGAAATTGATAGTCACTTTATTTCAGTTTCCTAAGTCATACCCTCCAATTACATTTTCCTCCTTAATATTTTCAACTTTGTCATTCCAGTCTCCAATCAAAATTAGCACAACTTGCTTCCATGTTCTGTTGATTTAAATTTGAATTTAATCATAAAACTCATCAACCACCTCTTCTTCTGCATCAGTGGCTGGGGCATAAACTTGGATGATGGTCAAAAGTATTGTCCACAAAGTCTAATGTACTCTCTCTCTCTCTCTCTCTCTCTCTCTCTCTCTCTCTCTCTCTCTCTCTCTCTCTCTGTGTGTGTGTGTGTGTGTGTGTATTGTAGCCAAGTACTGTACTTGCTCTACTCTTCTTAGCTATAAAAGCAATGCCATTTCTTCTTTGCTTTTCATGTTCTGAGTAGTAAACTGTGTAGTCTTCTGACTGAAAGTGTCCGGTCGCAGTCCATCTCAATATGCTGATAGTTATGTGTATGTCAGTGTGTAGCCTCTTCATTGCATCTTTCACTGTGTTGAACTTTCCTGGGTTTGCTTTGCTTCTTATTTGCTCTTTATGTTCCATGTTCCCACTGTAATTCTGTCTTTGCAGCTTCAGTTTGTGTTTTCCTGTATGGCAACATTAGTGACTAGATGTTGTTCTGCCAAGTGTCCAAGCAGTGCTCAGGTGCTCAGGCAATTGGTTCTTTTAGATCCAGAGACAATAAGCATGCCAGTGGATAAAGAGAGTTTATATATAACACCCCGGAAAACCCACAACAACCATAGAGTTTATATAGATAAACTCTATTAAAAAAAGAGGTTGGTGTTTTTTTTTAGTTTCTGCAGATTATCTTTTAATTTCTGGTCCAAACCTGCATATCCTGTTCAAAGTGGCTATTTGTCTCAAAGGCTGAAGTAAACATGTTAGTCACAGTTTAACAATAAAGAAAAGAAACATCAATCCATAGAAAGAGCACACAACTTTGTGCATCTATGTGCCTTGTAAGAAAAGAAAGGGAAGGCAGTTCTAACATATGGTTACATCTGTTATGTAACGTAAACATAAACAGTTTTTCATATAATATATCCCAAAATTGCACATATATCCAGAAGAGAAGCACAGGCTCAACACAAGAGCTATCCATGTTTCAAGAAACATCCCCAGATATGGGGATTCAATACTGGTCAGCAGCTCCACCATTTCAGAGCTAATCAGACAATTCTAACCAATACTGAGCAGACAAATCAGATACAGTGGGCTATTCTACCTCTGTAGGAAAAGGCCAGTGTGAAGGGTTAAGGAAGCCAGAAGAGAGGTCCAAAGGCCAAACACACCTTCAGGCAGTTAGATTTGTCTATTAAAGTCACATTCGCATGCAGAAACCTCTTCAGAGTCAATAAGAGTCACTGATATCTCTACAATTTTGGAATATCAAAAGTAATTACTTAAAAAGATCCTGATAGCAGCTATGAGGTAAGTTCTACAAAGGAGCTACAATGGGACACAATTTGTGTCTGCCCAAAGTAACTGCTCTCCAAGAACTCACACAGTATATTTTGCTCCTGTGACCACTGCCTCCCCAGAACCATGCCTGTAGAAAACTTATTTTTTACACCAAGCTGAGCTTTAAGAAACTTCTGCAGCTGCCAGCCTAGCTGACTTTCGCTTTAGAGTAGATTTTGTTGTTTATTCGTTCAGTCGTTTCCGACTCTTCGTGACTTCATGGACCAGTCCACGCCAGAGCCCTCTGTCGGCCGTCATCATCCCCAGCTCCCCAATGGTTGAGTCTGTCGCCTCCAGAATACCATCCATCCATCTTGCCCTTGGTCGGCCCCTCTTCCTTTTGCCTTCCACTTTCCCTAGCATCAGCTTCTTCTCCAGGGTATCCTGTCTTCTCATGATGTGGCCAAAGTACTTCAGTTTTGCCTTTAATATCATTCCCTCAAGTGAGCAGTCTGGCTTGATTTCCTGGAGTATGGACTGGTTTGATCTTCTTGCAGTCCAAGGCACCCTCAGAATTTTCCTCCAACACCACAGTTCAAAAGTATCTATCTTCCTTCGCTCAGCCTTCCTTATGGTCCAGCTCTCGCAGCCATAGGTTACTACAGGGAATACCATTGCTTTAACTATGCGGACCTTTGTTGTCAGTGTGATGTCTCTGCTCTTAACTATTTTATCAAGATTTGCCATTGCTCTCCTCCCAAGAAGTAGACGTCTTCTGATTTCCTGGCTGCAGTCAGCGTCTGCAGTAATCTTTGCGCCTAGAAATACAAAGTCTGTCACTGCCTCCACTTTTTCTCCCTCTATTTGCCAGTCATCAATCAAGCTCGTTGCCATAATCTTGGTTTTTTTGAGGTTTAACTGCAACCCAGCTTTTGCACTTTCTTCTTTCACCTTCGTCATAAGGCTCCTCAACTCCTCCTCGCTTTCAGCCATCAAAGTGGTATCATCTGCATATCTGAGATTGTTAATGTTTCTTCCAGCAATTTTAACTCCAGCCTTGGATTCCTCAAGCCCAGCATGTCGCATGATGTGTTCTGCGTACAGGTTGAATAGGTAGGGTGAGAGTATACAACCCTGCCGTACTCCTTTTCCAATCTTAAACCAGTCCGTTGTTCCGTGCTCTGTTCTTACCGTTGCTACTTGGTCGTTATACAGATTCCTCAGGAGGCAGACAAGATGACTTGGTATCCCCATACCACCAAGAACTTGCCACAATTTGTTATGATCCACACAGTCAAAGGCTTTAGAATAGTCAATAAAACAGAAATAGATGTTTTTCTGAAATTCCCTGGCTTTCTCCATTATCCAGCGGATATTGGCAATTTGGTCTCTAGTTCCCCTGCCTTTTCTAAACCCAGCTTGTACATCTGGCAATTCTCGCTCCATGAATTGCTGGAGTCTACCTTGCAAGATCTTGAGCATTACCTTACTGGCATGTGAAATAAGTGCCACTGTTCGATAGTTTGAACATTCTTTAGTGCTTCCCTTTTTTGGTATGGGGATATAAGTTGATTTTTTCCAATCTGATGGCCATTCTTGTGTTTTCCAAATTTGCTGGCATATGGCATGCATCACCTTGACAGCATCATCTTGCAAGATTTTAAACAGTTCAGCTGGGATACCGTCGTCTCCTGCTGCCTTGTTATTAGCAATGCTTCTTAAGGCCCATTCAACCTCACTCTTCAGGATGTCTGGCTCTAACTCACTGACCACACCGTCAAAGCTATCTCCAATATTATTATCCTTCCTATACAGATCTTCCGTATATTCTTGCCACCTTTTCTTGATCTCTTCTGCTTCTGTTAGGTCCTTACCATCTTTGTTTTTGATCATACCCATTTTTGCCTGGAATTTACCTCCGATGTTTCTAATTTTCTGGAAGAGGTCTCTTGTCCTTCCTATTCTATTGTCTTCTTCCACTTCCGCACATTGCTTGTTTAAAAACAATTCCTTATCTCTTCTGGCTAACCTCTGGAATTTTGCATTTAATTGGGCATATCTCCCCCTATCACTGTTGCCTTTTGCTTTCCTTCTTTCTTGGGCTACTTCCAGTGTTTCAGCAGACAGCCATCTTGCCTTCTTGGTTTTTTTTTTCTTTGGGACGTTTTTTGTTGCCGCCTCCTGAACAATGTTGCGAACTTCTGTCCATAGTTCTTCTGGGACCCTATCTACTAAATCTAGTCCCTTAAATCTATTCTTCACCTCCACTGCATATTCCTTAGGAATATTAGTGAGCTCATATCTAACTGATCTGTGGGTCTTCCCTATTCTCTTTAGTCTGATTCTAAATTTTGCAATAAGAAGTTCATGATCTGAACTACAGTCAGCTCCAGGTCTTGTTTTTACTGACTGTATAGATGTCCGCCACCTTTGGCTGCAAAGGATGTAGTCAATCTGATTTCGGTGTCGACCATCTGGTGAAGTCCATGTATAAAGTCGTCTTTTAGGTTGCTGGAAGAGAGTGTTTGTTATGCACAGTGAGTTGTCTTGGCAAAATTCTATCAGCCTATGTCCTGCTTCATTTTGTTCTCCCAGACCATGTTTACCTGTAATTCCAGGTGTCGTCTGACTACCCACCTTAGCATTCCAGTCTCCTGTAATGAAAATAACATCTCTTTTTGGTGTATTATCCAGTAGGTGCTGCAGATCCTCATAGAACTGATCTACTTCTGCTTCTTCAGCATCTGTGGTTGGGGCGTATATTTGGATCACTGTGATGTTAAATGGCTTACCCTGAATTCGAATTGAGATCATTCTATCGTTTTTTGGATTGTATCCAAGCACTGCTTTAGCCACTTTATTATTAATTATGAAGGCTACTCCATTTCTTCTGTGGTCCTCTTGTCCACAGTAGTAGATCTGGTGGTCATCTGATGTGAAGTGGCCCATCCCAGTCCATTTCAGTTCACTGACACCTAAAATGTCTATATTTAATCTTGACATCTCACCAATAACCACATCCAATTTGCCCTGGCTCATAGATCTTACATTCCAGGTTCCTATAGTGTGTTGATCTTTAGAACATGGGATTCGTCGTTCACCACCAGCACCGTCGGCCACTAGCCGTCCTTTCGGCTTTGAGCTAGCTGCGTCATCACATCTGGGGCTAGTTGAACTTATCCTCTGTTCCTCCCCAGTAGCATTTTGACCATCTTCCGACCTGGGAGTCCCATCTTCCGATGGTATACCGACATATCTTTGGTTGTACTGATCCATTTAGTTTTCATGGCAAGAATACTGGGGTGGGTTGCCATTACCTTCCCCAGGGATCGTATTTAGTCTGACCTCTCTGCCACGACCTTCCCGTCTTGGGTGTCCCTTCACGGTTTAGCTCATGGTTTCATTGAGGTGCTCAAGCTCCAGCACCACGACAAGGTAACGATCTCCTTTGCTGGAGTTAGAGTAGATAAAGAGAGTTTATATAGATAAAGAGAAAGCAAACAAATTTAAACAGAAACACAGTTTAACCAGAAACACAGTTTAGGCAGATTAAACAAAAGCATAAAAAGCATAGAATAAAGAAAGAGAAATCATACATACCAAACAAGTTGACCCTATCCCCTTTAGCTGTCAGGAGCCTCTTGACCAAAACAGCAGGGACCCCCTTAGGATGGCAATTTCCACAGCACCCAGTGCACAGAGTCTTTGTAGAAGCTCGCAAACTAAAAAAGCAATCCCAAGGTTATCAAATCCTAAGGTTTTTATCAAAGTCTGGCCCTCAAATCCCATGACTCTGTTTCCATGGTACCAAGGCTATGTGACCCGACCTTGACTAGGATGCTTCCCAGAGTCTGGAGCATCTGTTTATGACATAATCCAAGAACCTGGAAAGCTATTGTCTTTGAGTTATAAATAACTCAAGGCGGCAAACATACCTAATACTCCTTCCTCCTCCTACTTTCCCCACAACAACAACCCTGTGAGGTGAGTTGGGCTGAGAGAGAGTGATTGGCCCAAGGTCACCCAGCCGGCTTTCATGCCTAAGGCAGGACTAGAACTGAAGATTCCCAAGTATATCAGCTCAACCTAGGGCGGAGCTTTCTTCTGACGTTTGGGGAAATAGGCTAGGCTCTCTGAGCTGCGTGCTCGCTTCTTATCCAGTGCTCTGCCCTCCTCTCTGCTTCCCCTGACACCACCACCCTCCCCATCCAAAAACTCCATAGCAACTCCCTCCCCCCGTTCGTCCTTGGTGCCGGGCAGGATCCCGTGTGAAAAAGTGTCTATCTGCTCTTCTTCCTGGGAGCTGGGCAGTGAAGGGAGGTCATCCAGGAAAGGAATGTCGGGGGAAGGCTCGCATCTCTCTGTTTGATCTGATAGTCCGGGTGCAGCTGGCACCTGAAAAACAGCTAAATCGTTAGAAAGGTTCTCCCTCCCCCCTCCTGGGAGCTGGCAACCAGAGGTGGAGGGATGCGAATCCTCCTCCTCCCCCCTCGCTGGGTCTGACGGAGGGAGCAGGAATGGTTGCTGGCAACTCACGAAATCCTCCGGCTGGTCGGGTTCCTGCCCTGTTTCTCCCTGGCCGAAGCTGCTTTAACTCCTCCAATCGAGCATCTATGACGACTGTTAACTGGTATAGGTCTTCCAATGTCGCTGGAGTGCCCTGCCGCACTAACTCCGTCTTAATCTCTTCGTCCAGTCCTTGTTTAAACTGATCCTTCAATGCCACCTCATTCCAGCCCAAATCTCCTGCCAGCAGTTTGAAATCTGCGATGTACGCTCCTACTCTCCTGTTCCCCTGTCGGAGCCGCCGGATCTCTCTGCTGGCAGTGACCTCTCTGATTGGATCATCAAAATGGGCTCTGAAACGGGCCATAAAGTTCTGGTAGTTGTCCAGAATTGGGTCGTTAGCTTCCACCATGGGGATGGACCATCTTGCGGCTGAGCCTTTCAGCAAACTTAAAATGAACGTGACTCTGGACCTCTCCGTCGGGAACTCGGCTGGTCTGCTGTCGAAAAACATGGTGCACTGGGCGACGAAGGTCCTGAGCTGTGCCGTCTTTCCCCCAAATTTCTCTGGTGAACACCCTGGGGATCGCAGAACGACTGGTGGGGGTGGTGCCACTGGTGCTGGCTGCTGTGCCCCTGGCGCTGGTTGTTGCATCTGCTGAAGCATCGCCGCCTGTAAGTTATTAATCTGGTCGTCAACTTGTTGCTGGTGTTGTGTCAAGGCCGCTGCTAGCTGGATTATGGCCTGCTGCAATTCCTGCGTCTGAGAAGCCATTCTTCTGGTTTATGTGTTCCTCCCTCTTTTGATGGGAGTTTTGGTTTAGCAGGATTGATGTCGTGTGTAGATGCAGAAATAACACGCCGAGGCCAGGAATCTAGTCTCTAGTGTTTATTGCATACCTACAAGCAGAAATCCTGCTAAACTAACAGTGCCTGAAGATTCCCAAGTATATCAGCTCAACCTAGGGCGGAGCTTTCTTCTGACGTTTGGGGAAATAGGCTAGGCTCTCTGAGCTGCGTGCTCGCTTCTTATCCAGTGCTCCGCCCTCCTCTCTGCTTCCCCTGACAGCTATACAGATAAGCTAGTGCTTAACAAAAACAATCTCTTATCTCTCTCCCCCCCATTCCAAACATAAATGTTTTCTGGAGGGGCTGGTGGAAGAGTGGACTTATTCTTAAACTTTTAATCTTGGGGTTTTCTCATACCTCCCCCCCCCCACATGCCAAACAGAAATAAAAAAACAAGCCAGCTAATAATTAGTATAACTCAAAATAAACTCTAATGTTCTTCGTGTGAGGGAGAAAATCAAAATATGTCACTTAACTCCTCAAAATAACAATGGTCTTCCGCATTGCCACTACAGATGTCTCAAAGGCTTTAATCTAGCCATGTCATAAACACCACTGGTACTCCAAAAGATCCTCAGCTATTTTTCAGCAGCATATTGAGTGCCATCTAATCTGAGGGGTCCATCATCTGGCACTATATTAGTAATCATTTTATGTTTTGTATGCATGCAGTTTCTTGATAAAAATACATAAATAAAATTGCCTTCTCTCATGCAGTATCAATTCATGTCTTTGCCATTGTCACTAAAGTGATCATTCACATCCAACATCTTCCTATATTGCTACTTCCCAATATAAGTGCCTGCTGGATTTAGCTGGGCAGCTGGGATAACCTTCATGCCTTGGGTGATCCTTCTGGGAGTTCATACTCTGGGCATCCACTCCTGGCATTTTTCATTCATTGTTTCCAAACAGCACAGCACAATGAGGCAGCACAGCAGGATTTGAGGGTTGGGAGTGATGCAAATGCATATAATAAATATGAAATGGGTAAACCATGGCTTACAAACCTCAAGAAGTCCCCACCATGCTTTTTAAGGCCCTCAATAGCCTGAGATCATACTATTGAAATGTAGCAGCAAAATTACCAAATTTCAGTAGTATTTCAATTTTGCAGTTTTTCAGTTGATTGAGTGTCTTTTGTTGGAGGTCCAAATCCAACTGACCATTCAGCACCTAATATTTTTCTGACCATAAAGGGGTAGTAGTGAGTAGATAAAGAGTTGAGGATTTACAGTATTCTATGTCTTCTTTTTGTCTTATCATTCTCCTTACTCTTTCTTCTCTCAAATGTACAGATATACTGTAGCATGTGCTCTTCGACACTCATTCTGATACGATATCGTTAGCTAAAATCTAGGCTTTGCGTATCTCTATAATGTATTTCCTTTAAATAAAATTTATTTCTGTTACGGTTACTAGTCCTGCTTTATTCATCATTGCTCCAATTAGATTCCCTCTCTCATGAACACTTCCACCCAGAGAGGAAACTGTTCAACTTCCAAGAGTTTTAAGAATGGGGATGTGAATAGTTTGCCTCTGGAGACCTTGTGCTCCCTTCCTCACCCTTAATCCTGTCCCCACAAAAAGCTGAAAAATCGACCATTTTCATCCATCCCTTCCAATAATGTCACAGCATCAGTGGGTTGCCATCTGCAATATCATATTTTTTCAGGCTGAAAAGAGAATATTATTCTCAAATATAGGGAGGCAACAGACTCACACCAAAAATATGAGAACCTTTTATTCAGAGCTGGCAAACAGAAGCAACCATACTTCCTGAAATCAGCAATCAAGTATCTCAGGTTTGCATGAGTGGAAAGATAACTTCCTAAAACCCTGGACAAATGCTGTCAGTTTGAGTAGATCCTGCTGATCTAAGGTGGACCCATTATGTCACTGCATTTTCACCTATCCAGATAGTTGTCATTTCCAAGACCTTTGCGCTTGTCTGACTTCAAAATCTTTTTGGCATATGCATGGCATCACAAATAATAGATGTTTTTATTCCTTTGTGGGATTTTGTACTATAAATAACATTCATTATTTCCTGTAACACCCTGAGAACAATTCTGATAACAATTAAACTTTCAGAAATAATTTTGTAATCAGCTGCTATTGTTTCCATGCAGCTGGTGAGGCAATCTCTCTCCCACACATGCATGGATGCACAGCTACACCATCTTAAACAAGAACACCACAAATAGTGTCCTTTATCTGTTTTCAAGATTATAAAGCTGGGTGGATCCGATGAAAGATTCAGTAATCTTTTAGCTCTCCTTAATTAATTTTGAAAGCAGAAAGGAACCAGATAGGGTTTTTTAAAATGCATACACAAAATAATAATAATGTTGTTCATATCCTATACTCTATTATCTACATGCAGTCCTTTATAGTATAGTATGCCAGTTTTGTCTAGTGGTTAAGGCTCCGGGCTAGAAACCAGGAGTCTGTGAGTTCTAGTCCCGCCTTAGGCATGAAAGCTGGCTGGGTGACCTTGGGCCAGTCACTCTCTCTCAGCCCAACTCACCTCACAGGGTTGTTGTTGTGGGGAAAGTAGGAGGAGGAAGGAGTATTAGGTATGTTTGCCGCCTTGAGTTATTTATAAAAATAATAAAGGTGGGATAGAAAATAAAATAAATAAATAATAATGTTAAAGATTAGCACTCTACAGGGGAAGGAAACTACATACATTGCCAAGGGAACTGAGCTGCAGAATTCAATTTTGCTAATTCCTTGGGAAAGAAGCATAGTATCATATAAAAGTCTGTGTTGTATAAAAATCAGTCAAAGGATGCAATTTCCCATCTGAGTTCAAACTCCATAGGTAAGTCTTCTGTTATATTAAGGCAGATTAGACCACTATAGTAATTACTTCACTTCAGATATGCGATTGTAGATTGTGTGCTTGGACATCATATCATTCATCAATTAATCATCTGAACCTGATCACTCCTTGCCAGCAAGATTCTGGCTGTAGTGTCCATAAATAATTCTTATAGTTCATGGAATATGTCACCATCTATTAGTTTCAAGTTATCAAAAGAGTTTCAGTTGTATTTTTCATCAATGTAGAACAGGTTGCAACCATCTCAGCCAATGAAATCTTCTGAAGCTTTTTTTAAGAATCAGTAGAAATTATGCCTAAAATACCTAGCGTGAGAAGACCACAGGAAGAGCTATAGTTCAGTTATAGTCCACATGTTTTGTATGGAGAAGGTCCTCGGTCCAATCTCCTGCAGAGTATAGCAAGTCAAAATGTTTCTAAACCAATGGCTCACTAATCTGACTTCCAAATTTCAATCAACTTCTGAAATACAGCAGCTTTTTTTGTACACACAGGTCTTTCTTCTTCCTATACTTTGAACACACCTTCACTAAAGTTTTTCATTATAAATCAAATTAATTTCCCACCAGATTATTTATTAATTTATTAAATTCGTATCCACCTTACTTCCCACAAAATACTCAAGATGGCTTATAGCAATGAACAGTGCAAATGATCAAAGGTAAGTTAAAAAAATACAGTTACAATCAAGACTAAATCAGGATCATTAAAAATCTAAATCAGTTCAACAAAAAAGAGCTTGGTAAATAAAACTGAGTTGTTGTCATTTTTGTATACACTGGAAAAGAGAGAACCAAGCAAATCACCTTGGGTAGTGTATTCCTTAGGTTTGGGGGCCAACAATGTAGAAGGATTGATTAACCCCCTCCCACCCGAAGCGAGATGGTAGAGCCAGGTCTTTACCACTTTCTGGAAGGCCAGGAGAGTGGGGGCCTGCTTCACCTCTGGGGGAAGAGTGTTCCATAGGGTGGGGGCCATGGTAGAGAAGAACCAATGCAAATGAGTTTAAACAAATGAATAACATCTTTGAAACCAAGCAAGAATTTTAGCATTTTCAAAGAATTAATCTAGGGTTTAGCTATCAGCAGGTCTTAGCACATGGCAGCACCTAGTTGATCTTGGGTGATGTCCGAAAAACTAATCAGGCTTGGACCTGGTTAGCACCTAGATGGGAGACCAGAAGTGGATCAACAGCATCAAAATGGTGGGTACAACAAGGCAATTGAAGCCCCAAGCCTTTTGTGATGCATGTTATGCACATGAAAAAGTTTTGATCACCTGCTTGTGCTTGTTGTTGTCTGTCTCTGCAGATCCCCTTGTAAGAAACTTCTAGAGTTATAGACTACACTGATGTATATGTATATGTATATGTATATGTATATGTATATGTATATGTATATGTATATGTATATGTATATGTATATGTATATGTATATGATCTCAAAAGCAAACTATTTCCATATATTTGCCAAATAAATTACATCAGCATATTTATAAAGGCACCAGAACAACAGATATACATTTTTGAATGTGTGTGTATACTGTAAAAATTATTTCATGTGTATAGATTTTAAAAAAATCTTCCCTTCTGCTTGACCCATCTACATTTAACAATTCATGAGTTGCTATCCATTACTTATCAATATTCCTTTAAACTCTGATGTTATGAGAGTCCCAGTATCAAAATCCCAAACCAAGAAATCTTTCAGTCAGTTCATGCTAAAAAGATTCAGTAAGGACCAGAATACATGAGGCAAATGTAAAGCTTCGAATGGCCATATTGGCACGCATAATTCAATATCAAGAACATCCCTCTGACATCATTTACTATCTAATAGAAAACAAGCTAGTTCCCACTCCAGTTCGACCCCCTCACATCAGAACGCTTGTTAACAGTCCAGGTGTCTTATCGCAGTTCGTGTGAAGAAAACGGCTGAGACAGGAATGTCAAGGGGGGCGAGCAGCTTGTTCCAATTAGCAAGGCTTCTGGCACAAAAGCAAACACGAGTCACATTCGACAATGCTTGACATGTGTACCTATGAAAGCATGATAGGCGAACAAAGCTAAAGTGGAAGGAGACTGACATTCTGCCCCCACCCACCCCCGAAAAAAAAAGGCACAGTGAGGGAGGTAACAGTGTGAAAAGTCCTAAAACAGAAACAAAGAAGAAAGTTATTTAGGTTTATCAGGGTACTGATTATGAAAAGCACGGGTAAGAGCAGGAGCATGAACATGGTGGCTAAAAACCCATCCAGAGTCACTTTTTGGAAAATGTTTTCAGCGAAAAAGGTATTGAAGGCGGCCACAAAACCTATGAGAGTCCAAAATAGAGTGTACCTCAAAATGTTGATCACCATCGAGTAGAAGAGGAGGGGTGTGTGGAGCTAGATGCCAGGTTTGGGATGGTTGGAAAGGTTTGAGTTAACTGCAGTGAAGACAGGATGAATGTGTTGCATTTTTTGGGCAATTGAAATTTGACGGTAACAGGGTTGATGACTTTGATAATAGGAAAAGGACCAATTAATTTAGGTGCCAATTTCTTTGAAGGTTGTGTAGATTTGAGATGTTTGGTAGGAAGATAGACCAGTTGGCCAACAGTCATGTTCCACTCAGGAGCACGTTTACGGTCCGCAAAGCACTTGTAGGAGGCTTGGGCGTCCTGAGGGGTTTGTAGGATAATGGGCCAGATTTCCAGATATTAGCAATGCAGGCATCGGTTGAAAGAGGAGGATCAGCAGGTTTCAATAGTTCAGGGAACGGTGGGAAGTCATGGCCGTAGATAATGTAAAACGGGGAAAATTCAGTCATCCTGTTGATAAGAAATATAACAATGAAAATATTGTTCCAGAACAGAATTCAAACGTTCAGAAGATTCATCAGTCCGGGGGTGAAATGAGGAGCTTAGCGCTTGCTCCACCCCTATTGGTTTGAGGAAAGCCCCCCAGAATTTGGAGGTGAATTGTGAGCCATGGTCCGAAATGACCCAAAGGGGTGTGTGTGTGATATTTGTAAATATGTTGGATAAACAAGCGAGCCACTTGTGTTGCAGTAAGTAAGGAATGAAATGGGCTTGTTTGGAAAACAAATCAGCTACAACCCAAATGACAGTCTTATCTTTACTGGGAGGTAAATCTACAATGAAGTCCATGGCAATTTGCTCCCAAGGTTTGGTGGGAGTAGCTACAGTTTGTAACAGGCCAGTAGGCTTGCCAATTTTATGTTTAGCCATGGCACAGGTAGTGCATGAAGAAATATTAACATCCCTACACAGTGATGGCCACCAAAATTGTTGGCAGATTAAATGGAAGGTCTATACAAAACCGAAGTTGCCGGCTGGTTTGGCATCATGAGAACGTTGGAGAATTTTAGCTTGTAAAGGCAAAGGAATATAAATTTGAGAACCACGATACCAAATTTCATTTTGGTTGGTTAAAGATGTTTTATTGTCAGCGAACCATGTATCGTGTTGCTCGGAGGTGATAATCTCCTGTTGCAAATCAGGAGGTGCAGTGGGCAGAGCAGCTGAGGTGGCGCATCTGGTAACAGCCACTAAGCCAGTTGAAGGGTGGAGAGTGGGATCTCCAGTTACTGTAGCCGGTGAAGGCGGAACATCTGTAGAGGCAGAGTTGGTGCTCCGAATTAGAGGAGCCAATCCCTGTGGAGGGGGAATTACGAAATCGACTACCTCCTCCTGAAGTCTGTTGTGCTGGGGTTGGCAGGAAAGGGCATCTGCAAGAAAGTTTTTCCTGCCTTGTATATATTGAAATTGAAGCGGGTAAAAAATTGTGCCTAGTTAACTTGTTTGGGATTTAGTTTTCTGGGAGATTGAAGTGCTTGGAGGTTTTGTGATCAGTCCAAACCTCAAAGGGGTAGGAAGAGCCCTCTAGGAGGTGGCGCCATGTGAGTAATGCATGGCGCACAGTGAAAGCTTCTTTTTCCCAAACATGCCAGTTGCATTCAGTTTCAGTGAGGTTACGGGAAATGTAAGCGCACAGTTGCCAAAGCCCCTGAATGCCCTTCTGAAGCAGTACACAACCAATTGCGACATCTGATGCATCTACCTGGACAATGAAAGGTTGAGAAGGGTTGGGGTGTTTCAAAATAGGCTCCGCCGTAAATAATGCGTTTTGAGTATTGAATGCTTGCTGTCACTCGGGTGTCCAAATTAAAAAGGCACTGGGTTGTTTGCCTTTTTTGGGGTTTGCTTTCCCTTTGGTTTTTAACAAATCTGTCAGAGGTAAGGCAACCTGTGCAAAATTGGGGATGAAATTGCGATAGAAATTCACGAGCCTGAGGAGACTTGGGTCATCTATACAGATGTGTAGGTGTTCTTAAGTCGTTGTATAAAGTGCTATAAGAGAATATTTCATCAAAGTAGACTGCTTAATTTTAAAGGTGAGTGACCCTAATTGGTTATAATTATATTATAGTCTTTCTGGAACTGGAGATAGCATGTTTATCACATGGTAAAGAGCTACCATTTGGGGGCAGGCAGAAATTCAGATGATCAGTAGATGGAAGCAAAGTGATACAGAAAATACAAGCTCTTTGTTTCCATCTAGGTGTAACAGATATGATAATCCTGATCACTAACATAAAAATTATGAATAACTGCACTATTGTGATTAAGCAAAAAGAGATGAAAATGATCAGGAATAAGTTCATTAGAAATAGCTATTTAAATTAGAAATTTATTCATAACGATAGTGCCAAATAATAACCAATACCCTTCCTCAAACACTTGTCAATTTTCTGATATCTTCTTGCTGATGACCTTTCAGATGAAGGTCAGAACATTTTAATGAAATCTGCCAGTGATCCCCAACTAAATGATAATTGGTTACAGGATTATTTCTTTTTCAATAGTCTCCATTTTTCCAAGATGCATTGTACCTATTTTGTTTGCACAACCATAGGTGAATCTCCTAGCTATTCCTACTCTTTCTACTAAGTAAAGCTACCAGATCTGAGCTCCAGAGCTTCTAGATGGCAACAAAGAACTAAAGTTGCATTTCTGAAGTCCCAATGCAATAGTCATACTAGTAAGTAACAGCAGGTAGGAAGGGTTACTCACTAACAACACTGGGACCTCAAAATATCCAATCGGCCAGTCTTTCCTATGTGGTACTGTCACATTTCTGGCTGAAATGAAAATTTATTATTTTCCTTTGGGGGGGGGCATAATTGTTGTTCTTTTGCTTAAGGACTTTAGGACTAGGCAGGAAAGAGAAAGGCATTTCCTGTGTCTATTCATCAGTATGCGGAAATCATGTTAACTTGCATAATGAATGATATAAAAGTAGAGCTACTTTGATGCATATATTTTTGTTTGATTGATTGTTTATTGTTTCATAAGGAATAAGGATAAAGAAGGATAAATCTGGTGATGAAAAGGAAACAAAATAGTTTGTGTTGTATCTTTGAAAAGAAAATGATTAGTGGATTTTATGTAAACTAGAGTTTGTAATAGATTTTGGAAGGACTGAGGAAATAAAGATTTGCAAGTATTTCTTAACATCTAGAATGCATTTAATATTGCCCTTCCCCAAAACATTTAGCAAAGTTCCCACCTACCAAAATCTATGAGTCACATTCCTACTTCCTCTTTATAATCCATGTCCTGTAAGACAGTCAGAGAAAACATTTTCATTATTGTCACATGAAGAACTAACTTGGGAATTGGAAACTAGACCTATATATTAACCACCACGCTTCTTCACAGTTGAAATTTAGTCTCTGAAACAGGGCTTTCCAAAGTTTTTCCCGGCGTTGGTGTGTCACCGCGGGAAAACCAGAAGTGCAGCAGCGCTCAAAAACCCAGAAGCGCTGCTGCCACTTTCGGGTTTTGCGCACTGCAGTTGGTGTGTCGCCGCGGGAAAACCCGGAAGCGCTGATGATGATCAGCGCTTCCAGGTGGTGTGGCGACACACCAGACTGTGTGTGGTGACACACTTTTGTGTCGCGACACACAGTTTGGAAAGTTCTGCTCTGAAAGGAGTTCAACCTGCTTCTTTATAGAAGTAGAAGAGTCCAAACCAACTTGTCTTGAATTGAGAGAGAGAGAGAGAGAGAGAGAGAGAGAGAGAGAGAGAGAGAGAGAGACTGCGTCCCATTCTCAAACGATGGAAAATACAAATTAATGGCAATAACATTCCTATTAGAATGAGATATGAACAGAAGTAACAGCAATGGTTAAAGGCACCAGGCTAGAAACTGGGAGATTGTGACTTCTAGTCCTGCCTTAGGCACAATGTCAGCTGAGTGACCTTGGGCCAGTCACTCACTCTTATTTCCTAGGAAGCAGGCAATGGCAAACCACTTCTGAAAATATTGCCATGAAAACTGCAGAGACTTGCCACCAGGATATAAGACTGATCTGAAGGCAACAACAACAACAAAGCAATATAACAGAGAAACTGTGACAAGCCTCACAGAGATCAATGGATAGGCTTTTGAATTATAGATTTCTAATATCTATTTAATGAAACACCTTAGCATCTTTTTTTAAGTGGCCATATCTTTCTTTTTTATGAAAAAAAGTGATTTCATAGAAATCAATATGTGAAAAGTCTGATATTAGGAAAAAGTGTCCATATTTATTGTTGTTTCTTTTGAGACAAGCTGTTTCAAATTTCCAGTTTCAAGCAAAAAATAGATTGAATATATGTTGTAAATTTCAGGCAGATTGATTGGAGAGGGTTATCAAGGAATAATAATGGTGATTAAGGGTGGGAAAAAGAAAAAAATATATAGCCCTTAAGCTAGTCAGGTAGATATGATAGCTACAGATGTCTTCAAAGGATGGAAGATGGGAAATATTGATGGGATCTCAGTATCCAGCATTTCAGTTTTGGAGAGTTAAACATGTTTCTGCTAACAACGAAACACCAGACTTTGGCCACCTCCACATTAGGACTTTGAACAGCTCAAAATTGTTCTGGAGCTGTCTGAGCAGATAATGTTGATTTGTTTGGAAATGTTTAAAAAAACATTCTGACCAAGAGGAATATGAATGAATGAATGAATGAATGAATGAATGAATGAATGAGTATGTATGTATGTATGTATGTATGTATGTATGTATGTATATATATGTATATATGTATATATGTGTGTATATACTTATATATATTCTATACCACCTTTATTACTTTTATAAATAACTCAAGGCGGCCAACAT
Source organism: Charina bottae (assembly GCA_023362775.1). Lineage (NCBI taxonomy): Eukaryota > Metazoa > Chordata > Lepidosauria > Squamata > Charinaidae > Charina > Charina bottae. The sequence goes on along the minus strand of JALMGJ010000004.1, from coordinate 24,028,965 downwards.
ACCTAATACTCCTCCCTCCTCCTATTTCCCCCACAACAACAACCCTGTGAGGTGAGTTGGGCTGAGAGAGAGTGATTGGCCCAAGGTCACCCAGCCGGCTTTCATGCCTAAGGCAGGACTAGAACTCACGGACACTTGGTTTCTAGCCCATTGCCTTAAGCACTAGACCAAACCTGGCCCATGGAGCTTCCTTTACCCACCAGCTTTTAACTTACTGCTGACAGCCTCCAAAATCACACATGCTTCATACATGCTTTTCTTGACAAGCAGGCGTAAGACCAACTGCTGAAGAAGTACAGGAAAAAATAAAATAAAATAAATTCCTTTCTCTTCCTTTCATTGCTCTTACAATTGATCAGTAGTGATTCTCAAAAGACCACATTAGATATGGCTTTTCCAAGGACAACTGTCTTCAATAGTTTGGCACCAAATGAACAACTTAAATAATTGAATTGCTCAAATTATTGTAAGACACCAGATAATCACTGCTTCATATCATGTATTATGTATGCTTGGAGTGTAATATCAGGATTATTGATCATATACATTACTGATTAGCAGTCCAAGGAGCACAAACATACAGTACATACTAGCCATGATGTTGAAGAGGAATAATATATTAAATTGTCAGTCTGCAAACATTTAATGATTATTCATGATGAAGTAAATAAGTGGAGGACTTTAAAAAGAAGAGAAATGTAGTTTCCCCACCTCTTTTTATTTTTCAATTATTTTTCAATAATTTATTGCTGTTATGAAATATTAGAGATTAGAGGGGAGCAACAGCAGAAATCTAAATTCATGGCCCTTCAAGCTCCAACTGTATTGTCAGTTCTGGAGGTGGTAGAATGCAATGGTGGGAAGGGAGGGAGGGGAGGGATGAGAATGGGAAAATACAGTGGTTGTTGTTGTTGTTCAGTCGTTTAGTCGTGTCCGACTCTTTGTGACCTCATGGACCATAGCACGCCAGGCCTTCCTGTCCTCCACTGTCACCCGGAGTTTACTCAAATTCATGTTCATTACATTGGTGATGCTATCTAACCATCTCATCCTCTGCCGTCCCCTTCTCCTTTTGCCTTCAGTCTCTCCCAGCATCAGGGTCTTTTCCAGTGAGTCCTCTCTTCGCATTAGGTGGCCAAAGTATTTGAGTTTCAGCTTCAGCATCTGTCCTTCCAATGAGCAGTCAGGGTTGATTTCCTTTAGGATTGACTGATTTGACCTCCTTGCAGTCCAAGGGACTCTCAAGAGTCTTCTCCAGCACCACAACTCGAAAGCATCAATTCTTCGGCGCTCAGCCTTTCTTATGGTCCAACTCTCACAGCCATACATGACTACTGGAAAAACCATACAGTGAAATACAAAGAAAAAATACAGTGGACATTTATGCAAATTGATCTCTATCTATCTATCATTTTAAAAGGTGGTTAATGTGAATACTGTTTTATGGAACCTGAATGGCACTGGATTAATATTTAAGCACAAAAGAGTTAGTAAAACTTTAAAGTAGGGTAAGCCAGATATCTTGTTGCTCCAAGAAATACATAAAAAAAGAAACTGTATTAAAAATCCTATAGACTTTACTGATAGAGAATGCTTTTTAAATAATGGCACTCCTAAGACCAGAGGGGAAGCAATTTGGATCACAAATTTCCTGGGTAACCTTAAAAACTAATTCAATGAGGGTAAATTTGTGTTTATGAAAAAGAGGATTGCAACAAGAATATCTAATTGTAGGAACAATTTTTGTCCTAACCACAATTAATTGAAATTTATGCAACCAGTACTGCAAAAGTTTATTTCATTAAGATTTGGAGATGTGATTATAGAGGAAACAAGGAACTATGGTAATTCTTAAATAATCTACATCATGCTAATTTGACTGAGTTCTGCTCTTTTAGAGTTCATTTTTAATATTTTTTTCCTTCTAAATAGGTCATCTCTTGCATTAGCATTTTTATACTTCTATTTTTAATTTTATTTTGGTAACTATTTTCACTAATCATTATATGTTTAATGTATGTTTCCACAGTATCCCACAGCGGTGCCTCTCGGTGACCATCTCTGGTATTTAGGGTTTTTTTTTTAGAAAAAATACCCTAATAGATGTGCTTTTAACTTATTCCTAGATAATGTAATTAAGTAAGGATATATGTATTTTCTTTTATATTTTCTTCCCTGTATCATTAATAATAATAATCCCAAATCAGGATGAAGAAGGTCTTCATTGAACATCATTTTCAGCTTTGCAGTCCAGGACTGAGAGAGTGACTGGCCAAAGCCACCCATCTAATTCTGTGCCTAAGGGAAGACTATACAGAAAATCAGTGGCCAGAGTCTGAGTAGCCTCGGGTGGCCATGATGAGCTCCTGTCCATAAACTTACTGTACATCAGTACAATATCTTAGTGACTGGCAAGCAAATGTAAGCAAACATTTTTGGGGCAGAGGAAGAAAAGATAGAAACTGTCTTTACAGGCTGGTTATGGATGATCCTGTGCAATCCTTTCCCCAGGAAATAGGTATTAGGGTGTCTTCGCACAACAAGCAGAACATGTAGTACCCTATTTTTATCAACCATAGTAAAATGCTCAGTTGGGTTTATCTACTTCTAAGGTGTAGAAAAAGTCATGGTGTTCTTGCTCTCTACTAGTCAATTACATTTCAGAAAACTATCACCTGGTTTGGAAACAAATGCCAAGAAGCACTAATTTTCTAATGTCTAAATTCAGCATATGGTGTGGAGGCAAGATATGGTATATATGGATGATCTAATGCAATCATACCTGAATGATATGCTTACCTTCTTATTATTTAGTTCAAGTAATAAACCTTTCTCACCAGCTTTTTGACTACTGAAGTGTCTTTTCAAGGTTATGCAGAAAATACACGCATGACCATATTCTGCTTAACAATATATATTGAGAAACAGAACCACTCTGGTCATTTTGATCGCTGCCAAGGTTGAAGCATTCTTAGGTCCAATGTAATCCTGGAATCATATTTGAAAATGGTGGGGTAATCATGCACAGGTAAATAAATAACTAAATAAATATTCATAAATAGAAGCAGCGATTTTGCATGCTGGCCCTTAGTTCAGATGAGGAAGTTTTGTGACAATGAAATTTAGAATCTGGTGTTTTTGGAAAATAATTAACCAAAATACTATATTAGTGATTTTATAGTCCATGAAGCCCAATTTTGATGGACAGTATGTAATGGTAGCTGTTCATGCACTTTTTAATCATATTGCTATAAATCAAGGGTGGATCATATTTTCTTTATTTTATTTTCTTTATTTATTTATTTATTTATTTATTTATCAAATTTGTACACTGCCCTTCTCATATGGAAGTGACTCTGGGAGGCTTACAAATAAAAGGTCATAAAAACCATTATAAAAAGTACAAAAAATACAAAAAAAATACAAATTATAAGAGAAAAACTAAAACTAAAAGGCGGAGAGAGCATCTTCAAACCACCAACTACCCCCAGGACTGCCTACCATTATTGTATCCCCAAGCTGGCTGGCAGAGCCAGGTCTTAACACTCTTCCTGAAGGCCAGAAGAGTGGGGGCCAACCTTACCTCATGGGACAAGATGGGTGGATGGGTGGATAGATGGATGTAGTGGTTGTAATTAAGAAAATGGCTTTGGCAGTCAGACAAGATTATCAAGGGGAACAGAGTCCACTGAAGTTGGGCAGCCAATAAATTTAAATAAATAAAAATAAATAAATAAATAAATAAATATGCAGCCCCAAAGCTGCAGATGCCTAATCCTATTTTAAGTAACTATATCAGAGACAGGAGACAGGAAAGGTTATTCTTCATATACTGTAGTCCCAATCTATTTGCTGGTTCTGTGGCTACTTTTTAATATACATTTTATTACCTGGGTGTTATCTAAACCAGATGTCAGGTCATTCACATTAATCAATGCTGAATCAAAGTGATTCCTCAGATAAGTATTCATTTCCTGTTATTGGACTCCTGATGTTCTTTAAATAAAGCTGATTTTTCCATAAATTATGACCAACTTATAAATTATAATGTAAAACAATCCTTTACTTATTTACCTGAGCCAGATAAAACCATCAAAATCAAGAATACCACAAACAAAATAAATTTAGTTTAGAAAATATATCATTATTTCCTGTCTGATTTCTTTAAAAATCTCCCTTCCCTTTTGCTTCTTTTGTAGCCCTCTATTTCCCAGTTCTTCTACTGAAATGTAATAGTAATAGTAATAGTAATAGATCTGCAAGAAATACTACTTGCTTGCAAGCAAGAACTGGTGGGACCATAAAATAGACAAAGTAATAGAAAATGAAGAAGCCAAAGTTCTCTGGGACTTTAGAATTCAAACAGACAAGCATCTGTTGCACAACACCCCAGACTTAACAATTGTTGATAAGAAAGACAAAGACAACGAAGTCTGGATAGTGGAGATTGCAATACCTGGAGACAGCAGAATAGAAGAGAAGGAACTGGAGAAAATCCAAAATACAAAGACCTGCAAATAGAAGTAGAACAACTGTGGCAAAAGAAAGCAAAGATAGTACCAATAGTAATAGGCACCTTGGGTGCAATTCCAAAACATCTGGAGCACCACTTGAACACCATTGGCATTGACAAAATGACCATCAGTCACTTGCAAAATGCAGCTTTACTTGAAACAGCTTATATCCTGCAACAATATCTTTAATGTTACAAAACAGCAACATCTGCCTATCCCAGGTCCTTTGGAAGGACTCGATAGGTATAGGTAGCCAAAATGCCAAATACAATCTAAACATCTGGCTGACCATAATAATAGTAGAAATAAACATGGCTGCCATCTTTTTATTTCACCTGGGTTCTTATTGTTGTTTATTTTGCTTCAGTCTTATCATTGTTGTGTTGAAAATGTTCAGGCAGCATTTGTGTCAGCAGAAGCTTGCTGTTCCTCATGAGAGTATTCAAATGCCTGATAATTTGTTGCAGCTTGTTTAAAATCAGATGTATCTCAGAAAATTAGATGCTCGGACTCACATCCTACATGACCCAAATCAACTTTGTTTTCAAATTCAGGCAAATGAGCATTCCCATAAGAATTAGGATCAGAATACAGCTTTTACCTTAAGTATAAATTTAGAATCCAAGATGTTAGCACCAGAATGTATCTAGAATCATAATTCTCTGATGTTATGTTAATATGGCATATGCCCTTCACAAGGAATGTGTTTGTGGCGTTTTGTGTGTGTGTGTGTGTAAACAGCCTTGATTTGCATATGTGCATTAGATCAAAGCTTTGTCATCCACTGGCTTTCAAACTTCTTTAGAAGGTGGTAGAATGGTATGCTACATCAAGAAGAAAGTCAGCTGTACAGCCTTATAATGATGTAGTTCAGAACAAATGCTTCAGCACACAGTTCTAGGTGCAATTAAAAGTAGTAAAGTGGAAATACCTAATCTACATGCTGTGTAAATTCATTCTGTGAAAGTCCAGCTGAACAGCAATGACAGCTGAGCACAGCTGTTGTATGTATGTTTGGGTGTGTGTGTGCGCGCACACAATTAGTTCTCCTTCATGTCAGTTAGGTTTCCAGGTATCTACAGTATGTGTATTGTGCCCTATATTGAATTGTGTAGCATTTGCCACTTGGATTTTGCTGTTTCAGGTAATATAGACTTGAACCACTCTTACTAGCAATAGGGATATTTTTTTTAAAAAAATAAAGACAGTTTAATTCATCCTGTACAGTAAGGTGATTTTTAAAAAAAATATATTATTTTTTTGCTAAAGTAGAGCTGATGCACTGCCCCTCATAGAATACATCATTTCTTTGGATAAACACTAGTACCTACTTCATATGTTACCATATATAATCCTATAAGGGCTTGCATTAGAGAATAAACAAGTGAAATTGAACTGACCTGCCCTATCTAGAGTTCTGCATTATGGTTCACCCTGTCTAACTGCAAATGCATTGTCCCATGAGAAATTTACAGCATTATTCAAGAGATGGAGCAGGAGACTGAAATTGATTGATCGAAGGCTATGCGTGTATAGTTCTAACTAGAACTATACAGAAAGGACCCCACAGAGCATTTCACCATTTTTTTTTCAAAGGAAAGCAGAAATACTCAAAGGCATAGGCAGTAACAATTGGGATAACATATTTTCCCACCTATGGGATTTTGATTTTTCTTTAGTAGCCTACAGTGTCCTGGATTTGGCATCATTGTGTGATATTCTCATGGACAATGGCAGCTTCTGCAGAAATAATAGAAAATATTTGGTGGAAAATTCTCAGATGGTGTGCCCTCGGAGACATTTTGGGTTCAGCAGTAGGTCTACCTACCTATGCATGCAGTATTGGATTAGCTAGTAGACCCAAATTTGTGTAATTTAGCTAATTAAATAATACGCTTTGCAGGGATGTCAAGAGGTGAGTGAGGGAATAAAAAAAACCCTCAAGATAATGGCCACAACCATGTGAGTCCTGCCCCATTTTTTGCGTATGTTGCAAGTGTAATGCAAGTGAAAAGGTACAGGGCTTTACATAGCTGTAGCCACCATCTTGGGTTTTTTTAACACCCCCTGCAGACACCCCTAATACTTCAACAAACCACTGAATGATAGTGGGAATATTTTTATATATCTAAAATCCACCCATTTTTTTCAATACAGATGATATTGAATATCTATAAACATCATATCTGTAAAATTGAATTGCAGAATGAGCAATTGACATAGTTAAAATCCTTCCACTTCCCTTTTCCAAACCTTGGCCTATTCAAGGACACCACATTTTTAAGTTTTTAGCATCCCTAATAAAAATCTCCATGTTTGCTCCAAATGGAATAGAGATCCATATGCTGTAACAGATCTATTTCAGAGCTTAACCTTATGTGTAAAAATGTTTCAAAGTCAACTCTAAATGTATCATCTTGTTTGCATGACAGATTTGACATAGTGCCAGCAATTCCTTGCTTGTGCTAGCAAAGGACACATTTTCTCATTTCAGTAAAAGCTCTATAATTTGCTTTTTGGTTCACATGCAGTGTAGCCTAACAATTTCTAATTTAACTTGCAATTTTTATTCTTTCAACAGAATTACCTACAAGGAATCATGATCTAGATTTTCTTTCTTCCAACAGTGTTTTTTTAATCTATTTTACAGTGACTCTGGCCTTGAAAAGATTGAGAATTCATAATCAGCTGCTTTTTACTGATAGAATAAAATCATGGACTTTCATTTCTGATTATATATTGTAGCTACTATAAAAATGATATATTGTAGCTACTATAAAAATGATATATTGTAGCTACTATAAAAATGAATTCCTCAAAAACTTAGAAAAACACATTTGGTTTAAAATAGTTTGTAAGATACTGTATGTAACACATACACAGACAAGCTCACAGGCAAAGAGCCCAAACAAACAAACAAACAGAAAAGTACATTATGCAATGAAATAATAGACATAATTAAGATTTTGTTTAAAATAATGTATTTGTTATCATTTTGGAACAATCTAACTGGAAGAACTGAAATGAATTCTGGGGACTATTCTACCTCTTTTCCTGCATATGTGGTGCACCAGCCTCCATTAGGAAAGATGCTATATACCAGGGGTGTCCAACCTTTTGGCTTCCCTGGGTCACATTGAGTGAAGACGAATTGTCTTGGGCCGCACATAAAATATATAATATAGTTAATTGCCGCAGCTTTTCTTGGCAGAGCGCCACTGTTGTGAGGTGAAAAAGCCTTGGATCACCGCAAAAAAACCACAGGGAGCAAAAGGGGGGAGGAAAAGTTTGCCCCGTGTCCCGCCGGGGTTCCCCTTCAAAAGGGCAGGCTCCAGGGACCCTGAAAATACCCTCGTTTCCACGAAAAAACACTGCACTGAGTGGCAGGGAGGCGAAAAGCCTTTCCACACATGTGCGCTGCCGCTGGCGCCATCTTCACAACCCAGCCAGCATTGTCGCTGCACCTCGGCCGCCACACCCTCCTCACGCCGCCCACCCCCTAGTGACCCCCAGCCCGCTTGCACTGCCACCGCTTCCCTTCTCCTCCTCTTCTTCCACAGCAGGCTCGAGCACTGCCCTCTCCTCCTTGTCCCTCAGGCAGGATGGCTCAGAAGAGCAGCGAGGGGAGGCTGATTGGTGGGCTGCTCCTCGGCCTGCCTCTGCCTGGAAGGGTTTCTGCAGTGTCAGCAGGGCTTGACGCAGAGGAGGAGTTGGTGGTGGCGTCCCTTGGCTCAGGTCCAGGGCTACACATGGCACGGGGAAGCTCCCTTTGGTGCACACAGGCAGCAGGTCATGAACTGCTGCGCTGGCCCTTTATATCTCTACCCTCCTTTGCCACACGCTAATTGGTGGAGGGGCTTCTTCCGGGCTGCCTCCAATTGGCAGCTCTGGTTCAGATTCCCCTTTTGTGCCATGCCAACCTCTTCTGTAGTCTGGCATGGCGGTGGGGACAGAAGGCTCATTCCAGACCGGGCCAGGCCGCATTGCTAACTGTTCAGGGCCGCAGGTTGGACACCCCTGCTATATACCATTAATGGAAAGTTGTCCTCACCATTTTAGCAAATCAAACATGAGAGTTGATTAATCTTATGCCTGAATTGGTTCCTTCCCAGCCAAATATGAGTATTCCTTTATAAAACTTTTTATTTTCAAAATATAGTTAAGATACAAAAAAGAATATAGAGTAGATAGAAAACAGAACTAAAGAAAAGAGAACAAACTATAAAAGTGTCAATAGAAATAAAAGAAACAGAAAGCAACTTCCAACTTTCTCCGATACAGATATAGGTAAATTTACAAATCTAATCTCTTACAATTAATTAACCCATTATTTCTATTACAACAAACCATTTAATCTCTAAAACCCAAAATCAAACCCTCATTTTTTTTCTATTACAAGCAAGTATTCCAAAAGTGGTTGCCAAGTTACTATAAATGCAGAGATATTTATTAAAGCTGTTAATTTAGCCATTTGAGCCAAGTCCATTAATTTAATAATCCAATCTTCAACTGTAGGTATTTGTGGATCTTTCCATTGTTGTGCATATAACAGTCTTGCAGCCGTCATCATATATATAGTCGTGTCCGACTCTAAGGGGCGGTGCTCATCTCCATTTCTTAGCCAAAGAGTAAGTGCAGTCTGAAGGTGCTTCCGCAATCATGTGGCTGGCATGACGCATGCAGAACACTGTTACCATTCCACCAAAAATGGTACCTATTTATCTACTTGTATTTGCATGCTTTCGAATTGCTAGGTTGTCAAGAGCTGAGGCAAGTGCGGGAGCTCACTCCATCATGTGGCACTCGGGTCTCAAACCACCGACCTTCCGATCAACAAGCCTGGCATCTTAACCACTGAGCCATTGTGCCCCTAAATTTTTGTATGAGTTCTGTCACTGAAGAATAATTGTTAGCTTACTATGTTCATGTAATAACACTTTTTCATTTTAATGAAAACAAAAATATTTTTATATATACAGTAATCTGTTTATGGACCAGCAAATGGATCTTAAAAACTCCTTAAAACTTTTTTTATTGTCTTACTTTTTCATGAATATGGAATATTATATAAGTTTAACCCCATTCCATTTTTGCCATCCCAATGTCCCATTTTTGTCTCAACGAAATATGGTCAGCCTATCTTACAATCATTCACAACCTCATCTTTTTGCAAAATGGATTCATTCAATCTCCATCTAAATGTTCTACAAATTCATTTTATTAACATACCATATCATATCAATTCTAGAAAAGGATTTATGTCTCTCTGAGTAAAATGTATATTCTTTTGCAAAGCCAGTTTTATATCTCCATGGATCCATCAAAGACAAATTATCAATCAAATCAGAAAAAGATTTTGGTAATCTACCTTGTTTTATTTTAATTTGTTTTTGAGATGTTCCGTCCATTAATGGGGACGTAACTCCATTCCAGTCCACCATTAAACACCAACTTTGATATAAAAAAGCTGACAAATCACTCAGAAGTTGTGTGAAAAATTTGTTCTTGTCTTCATTTGGTGCATAAAGTCCCACAATAATTGTTTTTATCACATAAAGTTCAATTTCAACTGCTACGTATCTGCCATGTTCATCACTTAATAACAAACATGGTTTCAAATATGATTTAATATATAATACAAGTCCATTAATCTTCTTTTTATTTGCTGAAATAAAGCCTTGACCCAAATTCTTGTTTATTAGATATTTTATGTCTTTTTTCTTTACATGTGTTTCTTGTAAACATATCACATCACATTTCAATTTGTTCAAATAATGAAAAACTTTTTTCTTTTTTGAGGAGCATTTGCCCCATTTATATTCCACGTAAGACAGTTTGAAGCCATCTTTATAATTCCAATTCACCACAGTCTTTAGATTTATCAGCAGTCTATTCTTCTATGTTGTAATTCAGGTATTTGTTGACCCAACTTAGCTCTGTATTTTGTCAAAAATTCCTTAGCTTTGAGGGTTGAAGTTAATCTAAATATTTGTTGATGAAAGGTAAAACTCACCCCTTCCAATTTCTCCCAACGAAAAGGAATCTTATTTTTTTTCCAGTACATCTGTCAAGAAAGTATATTCTTTTCTATTTCTCAGTATTCTCACAGGAATTTCTTTCAACACTGTTATATCCACATTTTCAGTATTAAGTTTGGTATCAAAATGAGCTTGAAGAACCAAATCTCTTGTTTTTCTCCTAGCAAACTGAACCAATACATCTCTTGGTTTATTATTAATATCTGCATATCTTGAATTAATCCGAAAGACTTTTTCCATCTCCTCTGTCATTTTATCTTCCTCCCAATCAATTTAAGCTGCCAAGGCCTGTGTAATTTTATCTTTAAGGTTTTCCTCTCTTTTTTCAGGGATCCACCTAACCCTGAAACAAAATTCCTTATCTCTCAATTCCAATAATGCCATTCTACCCAAGTCATTTTCTCTTCCTCTCTCTAATGCATCAACTGTATTGTCAACCTTTTTAATTCCTCTCTCAAATTTCATTTCCATTTTTTCCAGGTTCTGATCGAATCTTTTCTCAAATTCAGCAAATCTTTTATCCTCTTGTTCTTTGATATCTTGGAAAGACTGAGCAATATATTATGTGGTTTTTAATGTGAATTCTTCAAATAACATTTTCATGTAGTCCAAATCAGCAGGTCCCCCAGACCCATGTCTTGTTTGCTTTCTAGTAGTCATGATTCCATATATATACATATATATATATACACACACATACATGCACACATATGCACACATGCACGTGCACACACACACACACACACACACACATATATATATATTATATGATTTCAATCTCCAAATATTTAAAAGTATTTTAAAAGTCCCAATATTTTAAACTTTAGCAGTACAGCCCCACCATCAGGGCACGGTGGCTCAGTGGGTTAAACCGCTGAGCCGTTAGACTGCCGACCATAAGGTTGGCAGTTCGAAACCGCATGGCGAGGTGAGCTCTCATCACTAGCCCCGGCTTCTGTCCACCCAACAGTTTGAAAGCTAAGGCAAGTAGATAAATGGGTACCACTTACGTGGGACAATTTGCTGGCGTCCTTTCGGAGGGTCGCCCTTGGACCAAAAGAAGACCTGGTGAATCCCGACAATGGCGGCATAGGATGGCGGATCCTGGATGACAACTTCCTGGATGTCAGCAGCCAGCTCGGAAGCAAGGTATTCTGGGGCATGTAGTCCGATGCCTGCAGCTGAAGAGTCAGTTCTTTCACCCCCTCCCTATCATGTGGTAACATTGTTTAATATATATGGCTGTATAATATATATGAATTTACATGTATGTAAGCCGCCTAGAGTCCTCCATTAGGGAGGGGATAGGCGGGGTATAAATAAGATAAATAATAAATAATAATAATAGTGTCCAAATGTTGTAATTACAGGGAGGTCTATACTTGAGTAGTAAAAAATATTCAATCACAAGCCTTGGGTTGAAACTTGAGCTTCTTAGTGTTATTATTTAAAACACAGGATTTCCAACGTCAATATTTTGGAACAGTATCCAATCACAGCTTAAAAAACTAGCCACAAAAGAACTTTCTCATACAGTCTAAAAATAGGTTCAGTCTCAAATCCAAACCAAGTCTTTTAATTAAGTAAAAATCTTTTCCATAAAAATATAAAGTAATAGAGATCAGAGAACATGGGGGTACCTATTTATCTACTCACAGATGACATGCTTTTGAACTGCTAGGTGGGCAGAAGCTAAGGATGAAATGATGGGAACTCACTTCCATCACACAGAGCTGGGCTCGAACCATTGGAGTGTCAACCATTTCTGGCCGGCAAACTCCAGCATCATTAAGCCACTGTGTCACCACGTCCCCATCAGAGAACAATTTTATCCCCTAAAAAAAAGTAAAAATTCCAATAAAGACAGTACGCCTTTTAAATTCCTTGCTTGACTTATAATCCATAAAAATAAGTAAATCACAATAAAAAATAAATCCGAAAAAATAATGATAAATCCACCAAGAGAAAATAGTATTTCTGTATCGGAAATAGCCTCTTAAGATCCAAAAGGTAAAGTATAAAAAGTGAATTAAGAAGTGTGGTGGCCGGAATAGTGTCCCTTTAAGGGCTTCATACGCGGTTTGGACAAGATGATTTTCCCGCTTCTCAGCTGTTCCACTCACCGTTCGATCATTGATCATCAAATCCATGACCCTCCGGCAAGCTGCAGCTGTCCAGAAGACCTGGGGAGCAATTCCTGGCTTTCCCCCTTCCCGGAGAAAGCTTCGGGGCTCAGAATCCTTCCTGAGCCACTAATTAAACACCGCACTGTCGATCTAGCCTCAGAGCCGGCTAGAAGCAAAATTCTGCCATAAGTTCCCACCGGAAGTCTCCCAAATATGAGTATTCCTAATGTCAATTGAAATGATCTAGGATTGTGAAGCTTAGGCTTCAATGGAAGAGAATATACTGTATATAGCTCAGGGTTGAATTGTGGTGTTCTTGGTGCTTGCTGTTCCCCACACTCACTAGCACTGATGATGTTACCTAGCCAGGTAATGAAACGTCTACAAGCAAACAACCAAGCTCAGAGAGCACCAAGGACTCCAAAGCGCAGGCTGTTTTAATTATATGGTAATATGTCTAACTGTTATCAAAGTAATTTAAGGATTTGAACTCCCCCCTTTTAAAAAAAATGGGGCTAAATCTTCTCAAAGTGCTACATACAAGAAGTGAGAGACATTATTCATGTTTCATATGATTTAGATCAGAATCTATATGTATAGGTTTTCTCTCACAGGTAGGTTCTTGTTTTTTGTCTTTTGTTTTTTGCATATGGACTCAACTGGAGGAATTGAGATATTTAAATTATAACTTATATCCTCTTTTATTATTTTGTTTAAGATTCCCAGCTTCTTTGAAAGAAGTAGAAAGCTGTATTTTCTCATCACATAATGTAATAATTGTGGGGCGTGGTGGCTTAGCAGGTAAGATGCCAGGCTTGTCGATCGGAAGATTGCAAGTTCGGAGGTTCGAATCCCTAGCCCTGCGTGTGGAGTGAGCTCCCGCACTAGCTCCAGCTCTTGCCAACCTAGCAATTCGAAAGCATGCAAATGCAAGTAGATGAATAGCTACCACTTCGGTGGGTAGGTAACAGCACGTTCCGCGCGTGTCATGCGGCCACATGACCGTGGAAGCATCTTCAGACAACGCTGGCTCTTCGGCTAACAAACGGAGATGAGCACCGGCCCCTAGAGTCGGACACGACTGCACAAATGTGCGGGGGGTACCTTTACCTTTTTTATACAACAAAAGATCTGCATATGACAACCAAATAAATGTTAATTTATATAAGTCGGACACAAATGTGCGGGGGAAACCTTTAATCTTTTAAGAAGAGAAGGAGGGAGAAGAAAGGGGGAAAAGGGGCTGGAATGTTTAAAATATTTCCATTAAGTTACTGTATGTATGTTTCTAATAGATTTAAAGCTGCTGCTATCCTAATGTTTCTCCTTCCCAGATTTCCTTCAAGTATATATTACGCTTTATATTGTTAGTGTGTGTGTGTGTGTAGCGAGGGAATTAAATAGTTGCTGCAAGCTCTTATGGTAGTGACTGAGGACTGAACATTTGCTGTTGTTGTTGCTGTTGTTGCCTCCTCAGCTCTTTAGAGTGCACTTCCTGCAGAGTTGACGGGCTTGAGATCTTCATTACCTTTTTAAAAGGCCCTTAAAACACATAATTTGTACCGGCTTTTAACTGCTGATTTGAACTGTGAATTTTAATTATTAATTCAACTTGTTTTACTAGTTTAAATTGCTACTTTAACTATTTGTAATGCCTTGAATCTATTTTTTTATTTTATATCAGCAGTATATCAAGTTACCTAGAAAAGATGATAAAATTAAAACAAACATGATTACGGTAATTAATTTTTGGCCGATTTATGCTATCACCCTCATACACACAGAGCAAAGAGCAATTTTCAATGTTAATGGAGTTTCTTCTTGTTTTATTCAGGTTTCAAATATTCTGAATTTCAGATAATACAGGTAAGAAATAGAAACTGCAAATCTCTCCTTTTAGTGACTGACAAACATTTAGAAATATAGGATATGATTATGGGGATCAAGGAAGCTTAATATATTAAATGTTTGTGAAATGTGAAATGTTTAAAAGAAATATATATATATATATATATATATATATATATATTGATAGGTGAACATTATTTCCATGTAATTTACCTCCAGAAGTATGAGGGACAATTGAGGAAGAAAATTGGTATTCCCTCTCACCTGATAATAAAATATCCATTTTCTGGAGTTACTATGCTGACAGATGAAAACTGAAATAGGAACAAAGTGTGAACTGCTGTATGTTTAAAAATGCTATATACTATCAATCATAGGAGGAGGAAGCAGTATTTGGTATGTTTGCCGCCTTGAGTTATTTATAAAAATAATAAGGGGGAACCTTTACCTTTTTTAATGTAATAATTACTGTAATGCCCTTCTTCTTCCCCTCCTCCTCTTTTTCCAAAACAAGTAAAAATTGTCTTAAAAATTACTATGTGAGACAATTATGAACTGTCTTTATTTTCTAATTTCAGTCAACTGTCTTTTCCCCTAAGCCTGCCTATATGTAATCTACTTATACCTCTTATATATTTTAATGTACTTAATTTGCTATGAATAAAAAAAGAGAAAAAAAAAATCCAAGATGGCGACCGGGAGCAGTCGCTAGTTGCTGCTCCGGGATAAGAGGGATCCTGGTCTCCTAGAAACCCGGTTTTCAATCTTTCTCCCGCCCCACTATACTGGTTGGGGTTCAGGGAGAGAATTTTGTGGGTTCCTCGACTTTTTAAACTTTGTGGTCGACTAGGGGATGGTTGGACCCTCCAGAAGGAACAGCGGAACAGCGGAGCGGAGTTAACAGCTGAGTCAGCGGAGTCAGCGGAGCGGAGCTAACAGCTGAGTAGCGGAGCTGAGTAGCGGAGCGCAGCAGTGGCGGTTGAGCCTGGTGTGTTCTCCTGCGGACTCAGATAGACCCTTTACACCCGATGGTGATTCCCGAACGGACTTCTGCTACTATCTACCATCTATTTTACCTGGGAATTGGCTGGCCTCTCTGGAGGAACGGGAGAGTGTGGGCAGCAGTAACTAAGATCGGCCCAATTTCCTCCCTCGGACAACCCGATGGGCTTCTATCGAACCAGGAAGGCGTTAGCGGTGGCGGCGGTGACGGCAGTAACGATAGCTGGGGTCCTTAGTAACAGCGGGTCTGTCGCCGGCTTTTATCGGCCTTTGTTTTATCGGCCTTTGTTGACGCAGTCCCCTGACCCCCCCGGACGGCCCGGACGGTCCAAAAAACTATTAAATAGAATATCAGTGGTAGCGGCCCTTACCAGCGGCCCTTGGCACCGGCGTCGCCAACAACAGCAGCGGCTTTTTCCAGCGGCCCTTGATGATCTGGCCGGCGGTCCGCCCGGAAGTGGCCTGGGAGGCTTTCAGGTAGGACATCAGTGGTTGCGGCCCTTTCAACGGCCCTACCACCGGCCTCTGGCGCCAGTGACGACCGCGGTGGTCCTTCCTGTGGCCCTTAGAGATTTGGTCGGCGTTTTAACCGGAGGTGGCCCGGGAGGCCCTCAAATAGAACATCAGCGGCCCTTACAAGCAAGGACTCTTAGAACTGGATCCACCTCTTGGTCAATCTTGAAGGGCCGGTGGATATTGGACGGTAGCCCTTTGCCGGTACCCTTTACCAGCAGTTTATGGACCTTGCTGGAATTCGAACGGGGACTGGAGTCTATTTGTATTAATTTTTAATTAATTTTTAAGATCATACTAACAACAGCTATCGTTATCTGAATTAACAACTTTTTAACATCTTTTCCCGACTACTCGAAATCTCTGTCAAACTGTCTGAGGTGGTTAAGATCCCTCCAGAGTGAATGTATTACCCCCTTACTATTGTGAGAGAATGGGAGGGAGTAAGGTATGAATGGGATGTAAGAAATTGAGTATGGAAGAGCACCCCCTGAGTGAGAGGCAGGTGGGACAGGAGTGATTGTGGTGAATGTTGGTACCTCTCCCTGACCAGTGAGAGAAGTTGTGGGAGAGGTACAGGGTGTGAGTCGGGTGGTGCTAGACCCTACCAGTGCCGAGAGCGGAAGCTGGTGCACTGGGGGGTCTTACCACCGCCCAAGAGTGTATGGGAATGTGTGTTGGATAGTTTGGAGAAGGGATTCTTGATTAACCCTGAGAATTCCGGAGGCCTGGGAGTGGAGGCTACTGGGCCAGAACTGGGAATCTCCAGGGGCTATATGGCGGGCCATCTGATTCGGGTGGTGACGGGCAGGGGACGGTATGACGGGAACCGGAGGGCATGCCATCTGTGGGGAAGGTGCCCCCGGTGTTTGTTACCGGTGGTGCGTTCCGGCCCCCCGTGTTCATACCCAGGCCCTGGTAGGCAGATCCTCGGGGGCTCCGGTCTCCGGCTGCTGCTATTGAATGCCAGGTCGGTGAACAACAAAGCCCCCCTTATAAGTGACTTGATCACGGATGAGGGGGCCGACCTGGTATGTATTACCGAGACCTGGCTGGCACCAGAGGGGGGAGTGGCCCTCTCGGAAATGTGTCCAGCCGGGTTTCAGGTCTGGCATCAGCCGAGACACCGGGGCAGGGGAGGTGGGGTGGCAGTGGTCATTCGAGAGTCTCTTGTGGCCTTCAGGGACGCTGCTCCACAAGTGGCCGGGTGTGAGACCCTGTTTTTCAAGTTGGGTTCACGAGAACAGTTGGGAGTGTTGCTGCTGTACCAGCCTCCCTGCTGCGTAGCAACCTCCCTGCCTGAGCTGCTCGAGGCTGTCTCGGGGCTGGCAGTGGAGTTCCCCAGACTTATGGTTCTGGGGGACTTTAATCTGCCATCTCTGGGACGGGACTCGGAGGCGGCTCGGGAGTTCATGGCTACCATGGCAGCTATGGGCCTGTCTCAGATTATTCGTGACCCGACTCAGGACAGTGGTCTCACCCCGGACTTAGTTTTCTTGTCTGAGCAGTGGCAATGTGATCTGAGGGGAGAGCTACATCTTTCCCCATTGTCATGGTCAGACCACGCCCTGGTGACCCTTAGACTCTCTTGTGCTGCCCCACTCCGCAGGGAGGCGGGACCTATTTGATTGGTCCGCTCCCGGTGACTGATGGACCCAGTGAGGTTTCAGAAGGAGCTGGGAGTTGTTCCCGAGGACTTGCTTCACGGTCCAGTGGAGCTCCTGGCCGCGGCCTGGAACAGGGCCGCGGCTGGAGCCCTGGACAAGATCGTGCCTATGCGACCTCTCCGGCCCTGCTTGGCCCGCCGCTCTCCGTGGTTTACCGAAGAGTTAAGGGCCTTGAAGAGGGTTAAGAGACGTCTAGAGCGCCGCTGGAGAAAGACGAAGAATGAATCTGACCGAACACAATCTAGAGCCGCAGTTAAGGCCTACCTTGTGGCGGTAAGAGCGGCGAAACGTGAATATTTCTCCGTTCTTATTGCATCCGCAGAATGCCGCCCGACGGCCCTTTTTAAAATTACAAGATCACTGTTGGGTCGGGAGCAGGGGGAGACCCACTTACAGGGCCGATCGGAAGAGTTTGCTGAGCATCTGCAGGATAAAATCGCCCAGATTCATTCCAAGTTGGACTCCAAGCATGAGACAGGATCTGTGGAGATGCCAGGGGCTCGTACTTACCATGTTATCTGGGAACAGTTTGATCCTGTTGCGCCTGAGGAAGTGGACAGGATCCTCCGGACTGTGAATGCCACCACATGCCAGCTTGACCCTTGTCCCTCCTGGCTGGTGAAATCGGCCAGTGAGGTGACATGTGGATGGTTCCAGGCGATGATTAATCTGTCCTTGAGTGAGGGGGTGTTCCCAGAGGTCTTTAAGGAGGCGCTGGTGCACCCCCTCCTCAAGAAACCTTCCCTGGACCCTACTATCCTGGGCAATTTTCGCCCAGTCTCCCACCTTCCCTTTTTGGGAAAGGTGGTTGAGAAGGTGGTGGCTTGGCAACTCCAGAGGATTCTGGAGGAAACGGATTATCTAGACCCCTTCCAGTCAGGTTTCAGGCCGGGATATGGGACGGAGACCGCATTGGTCGTGCTTATGGATGATCTTTGGCGAGAGCGGGATGGAGGGAGTGCGTCCATCCTAGCTCTCTTAGATCTCTCTGCGGCTTTCGATACCGTCGACCACGGTATACTATTGGGACGGCTCAGGGAGTTGGGGGTGGGCGGCGTAGTTTTGCGCTGGTTCACCTCCTTCCTCTGGGGCTGTTCCCAGTCGGTGTTGATAGGGGAGGAGAGGGCTGACCCCCGCCCCCTGACTTGTGGGGTGCCGCAGGGGTCGGTTCTCTCTCCTCTCCTGTTCAACATCTACATGAAACCGCTGGGCGAGATCATCCGTCACCATGGGATGAGGTATCACCAATATGCTGATGATACCCAGGTGTACATCTCCATCCCAGGTGAAGTAAGTGATGCGGTCGATGCCTTATCTCAGTGTCTGGAGGCTGTGGGGGCCTGGATGGGGAACAACAGGCTTCAGCTGAACCCTGGTAAGACGGAGTGGCTGTGGATTGATGGCCCCCCTAGATCCGGGAAGTTGTCATCTTTGGTTCTGGGTGAGGTGGCACTACCTCGCTCGGATCCAGTGCGGAACCTGGGGGTCCTCCTGGACTCGCGACTCTTGCTCGAAGAGCAGGTGGCAGTCACGGCCAGGAGGGCCTTTGCACAACTTCGTGTTGTGCGCCAGTTCCGCCCTTTCCTGGATCGGGAGGCCCTCCGAACAGTCACTCACGCCCTTGTCATCTCCCGTATAGATTACTGTAATGCGCTCTACATGGGGCTACCCCTGAAGAGTATCCGGAAGCTTCAGCTGGTTCAGAATGCTGCGGCGCAAGCAGTTATGGGTGCCATGAGATCGGCACATGTAACACCTCTGCTATGCGAGCTGCATTGGCTACCAGTTTGCTTCCGGGTCCAATTCAAGGTGTTGGTGATTACCTTTAAAGCCCTATATGGCATAGGGCCAGGGTACCTGAGGGACCGTCTCGTCCCGATAACGTCGGCCCGCCCCACCCGTGCATGCAGGGAGGGCATGCTTCGGACCCCCTCAACAAGAGAATTCCATCTGGCGGGGTCCAGGAGACGTGCCTTCTCTGCGATAGCGCCCGCCTTATGGAACATCTTGCCCCCGGAGGTGAGACTCGCCCCCTCACTCCTGGCCTTCCGGAAGGCCCTCAAGACCTGGCTCTGCCATCGAGCCTGGGATGACAGAGGTGGCAGTGCCTCCTGGGGTTGGCTGGCCCCGTAGGAATACAATCTATACCACGGTCTCCAATCCGTCTTGGATTTAGATAATTTATTACTGTATAGTATTATTTATTATTGTATTTTTAGAGGATATTTTTATAGTTTTTAAACTTTCAATTGTTGTAACCTGCCCAGAGTCCCTTGCAAGGGAGATGGGCGGGGAATAAATTGAAATAATAAATAAATAAATAAATAAATAAATAAATAAATAAATAAATAAATAACAGCAAATGATATTGAATAAGCAGAATAGGAGAGCAATTCTTTTGTTCATTATGGAGTATATAAATTACTGAATAGGGCTAAATAGCACTACTTTGTAAAATTGTTTCCTTTGTAGAAATTGCAATGGCATGGTTGGCATGAGCAGTAATCACACCTTTTTTCTCAGTTGTGGTATGTTACACTTAAGGAGAAAAAATATATAGCCATAAGCATCTGTAGCTATGCCAGTAACATAGTGATTCATTTCCCCCTGGAAGAGAGAAACATATTTTCATGATGTAGCTCATCAAAGAAAAGGAAGGAGACCAGCTGACTACCAGCAGTTGGCTCACAATATAAGAATAATTTGGTCTTTACCAAAGAGATGGGTTGTTTAGAGTGAAGTGCATGTGATCCTCCAGTACAAGAGTTTTATAATAAAATATTTTAAATCCTTCTTTTTTCCTTAACTGATAGACTGCTACATATGCAAGTTTGAGGCTGACTTAATGTGTTCTGAGTTTTGCCTTCTAGCTATGACCTATAACAGCATTCATTGATGTTGGATTGATGGATTTATAGAATATGCTTTTTAAAAAAAGCTGGTGAATTAGCCTAAAATTCAGCTGCCCAAGGCTGAGGAATGGGAGAGAATATATTTTGCTTTCAATTTAATTAAACACAGCATTTTCAAGCCAGTATTTGAACTCTGGCTCTTCATTTTGTCATACCATATTCTAATTAAAAGCTTTATACACTGTATAAAAATCAGTGTGTGAGAGACAAAAAAGGTGAGCGAGCAAGAGAGAAATCCAGTGTATAGATATGCTTTATGTTAGGGGGGAAAGCTTGCACAAAGAATTTGTATACAGATAGTCCTCATTTAGTGACCACAACTGGGACTGGCAACTTGGTCATTAAGCAAAGTGGTCGCTAAGTGAAACCACAACTGTGCTTATGATCTTTCATCAACTTTCATTTGCTTTAGAGACCTGCAAAGGTCATAAATGTGAGGATTGGTTGCAAAGTTACTTTTTCATCACCATTGTAACTGCGAATGGTTGCTATATGAGGACTATCTGTATTGGACAAAATTACACACAAAATGATTTTTGTCCTGAAAACAAATGCCTCCTAATGCAGTATGGTTCTTCAATCCTTTTGTACCCCTTTTTTAATATATATATTTTATTAAAACTTTTAAAAGAGAAGATAAAAGCTAATAGAAACTAATAAATAAAGTAAGGAAGAAAAAATAAAAGAAAGAAAGCAAAGAGAAAGAAAAAAGTGCAAGAAAAGAAAAAAAACAGGTAAAGAAAAATAGAAAAGAAAGAAAAAAAGATACAGAAAAGTTGCTTCCAATATTCTTCACAGCAGTTATAAGTACAATTATATTTTAAACTTTCTCTCTAAAGTTACATTATAATACTCTTCTTTCTATAATCTATCCTATCTAATCATCAAAGCCATAAATCACAAGTTCATTTTTTTTAATTTTTTATGCAAAAAGTCCATAAAGGGTTTCCAGTCCCCAATAAATGTAGTGTCTTTTCTCTAATCAAAGAAGTCAGTTTATCCATCTCAGCAAGATTTGTCAATTTCAGCAACCATTCCTCCATAGTGGATAATGTCAAATCTCTCCATCTCTGTGCATAATAATAATCTTGCCACAGTAACCATATACTGAAATAATATTCCATGGCTTTTTTCCAACTGTTTATCCATTAGTCCTAAAAGGAAAAGTTCTGGCTTTAACTGAATATTAATCTTTAAAATACTCTATATCAATGTATGTATTTGAATCCATTTTTTTAGGTTTTTTACATGTCCACCAAGCATGATAAAATGTCCCTTCATGTTGTTCACATTTCCAACATACATTTGAAGTACCTTTATACTTTCTAGATAATTTCTATGGCATCATGTACCAATGATACATCATTTTATCAAAATTCTCTTTGAGATCGTAACACAATGTAAATTTCAACAATCCTTTTGTATCCCAATGAAAGTTCATGTCTGCTCTGCCTCGGCTCACTGATAGCTGAGTGATAAAGGCTTCTCACCAACTTGAACACTAGTCATGAGGCATAAAGAAAGTGGAGTTAACCACTGACCATAACTCCATGATGACAGCTGGCAACCTATTGTAGCTATGCTTCTATCTTCTCTCACATGCCCGCCCCCTTCCCCCCTAAAAAAACCCCAAATGATTTGCTTGATACTCAAATGCCAACATTTCTTCTCTTAGTTTGTAGGTTATGTGATGGGTAAAGAAAGCATTAGGGGGCGTGGTGGCTCAGCGGGTAAGACGCCAGTCTTGTCGATTGGAAGACTGCAAGTTCGGAGGTTCGAATCCCTAGCCCTGCGTGCGGAGTGAGCTCCCATACTAGTCCCAGCTCTTGCCAACCTAGCAATTCGAAAGCATGCAAGTGCAAGTAGATGAATAGGTACCACTTCGGTGGGTAGGTAACAGCGTTCCCCGCGCGTCATGCAGCCACATGACCATGGAAGCGTCTTTGGACAACGCTGGCTCTTCAGCTAACAAACGGAGATGAGCACCGGCCCCTAGATTCGGACACGACTGCACAACTGTGCGGGGGGAAACTTTACCTTTTAAAGAAAGCATTACACACTTGTGTCCAAGCATATTGGCTTTAGTACCACCCAGGACTAATTAAGCATGACAGGTAGAATCAAGGCCCAAAGTAAAAATGACAAGCAGTGGCAGCATCTTCAGAGCAGTTCAAAGGGCAGAGAATGGAAGCAGCTGCTGTCACAGTTACCTCTTTTGAGGGGAGAGTGACAGCCAGTTGCACAAAGCTTTATTGGAACTGGACTCTTATGCACTCTTCAGAAACTCCCTTAGAAATGAACTGATATTTGTATCATCTGCACCACCAGCAAAATGTTGCTACTTTTAGAAGGAATGCAGCCATTTAAAAAATAATGCCAGAGGAATGTGATCTTTTCCATTTCTTCTGTGAACAGCCTTGATATGCATTGGTATTTAGATCAAAGCTTGGTTAGCCACCAGTTTCAAACATCCTTAACTTTCTGCTGAAATTTTCACCTTCACCACCACCATCATCATCATCATCATCATCATCATCATCATCTAAAGTGCACATTTTGAAAGACACATTTGTGCCACACATATGAACATAGAAAGAATGTATTTAAAATATATACCAGAGAGATAGACAGAAAGACAGATATACTGGCCTGTTGCCAGTATGGGCCACTCACCACTTCTTGGGTGCAGGAACAGATGATGTCATCCTCCTCTCCCTCCCAGCCCATTGCAGATGCACCCTGCCCCTGTGTTTTGCAGCTTTTATTCAATGCTATTGCTTTCTGACCTGAGTTGTTTCAAGCCTGTCAGATGGGATAGCTTCCAGGGCTCCATTCTGTTTCACTAGCAGCCCTAGCTTCAATTAGGATTATAAACACACACACACACAAACCTTCCCCAAATATATGCTAATGCAGTATGCATCTTTCTTAAATACATACTAACATATGAAACGTATCAGTTTTAACTGTAACCTACCTTAATGCCTGAAGACATGCTTAGATAATATCCCTGGCATGGACTTCATTATTTTTTCCTAAAAAAAGCTTTACAAAGTTTATGGTTTGACTTCTAATCCCTAACAGAAAATGAGGCATAAGCTGATTTAGGCTATCTGCAAGAAAAGCTATTTAGAGAGAATACATACATACATACATACATATTAATATATACATGTGTTCATGTAATCTTATTTTTCTTTCCAAATTTCTAAATTTTTTGTCATTTTTCAAAATTTTGCCTCTGTCCCTGTCTCCTCTCTCTCACACATCTCTCTTATATAGTGACTTACAATTGCTTTATCTCATACAGCATTTTAAATAATGATTGTAAATGATAACATTACAAACTTTGAAGATTTCCATTGATGGAAAGCAAAAAGTTCCACATCTGAAGGTTGGGTCAGTTATTGTAGTTTAGGTATCTAGAACTGAATGCAAATTCTAGGGAACACATATATGCACACATAAATACAGACAAACACACATAAACACAAAATATAGTTCAGTAGTTTGACTCTTTTATAGATCATTATATTGTAGTGGTGAAATTCTTGCACATACACCATTGGATGTGTTCACTTCCAGAATAGGCACCCATGATAGGTGGGTCATAGATGAGGGATGAGACTAAATCCTATCAACTGAGAATAAAATGGCAATCCATAAGAGTCTTCTGGTAGCTCATCTTCTAGCCGGAAGATGAGCTCCTCAAGTAGGATGCTATCCAACAGTTACTGGGGAGGAGCAGAGAGCAAATAAAAGTAGTGCTAGTGCTTAATATGTAACTGGATTAAAGCCAAAAGGACATCCATCTAATGATGTCCCCAGAGGCAAAAAAAAGTTTTATGGTGCAAAGATGCATATACATTGGTGTGTGGAGTGTCAGAATCAAGAATAAAACTTGATGCTGTCCAAGCAGAAATGTAAAGATCACTGACATTCTGGGGATGGACTGGAATGGGCCACCTCAGAGGAGCATGAGATGTTCTACCGAAGACAAGGAAATCATAGAAAAAATGAAATGGCTATTTATTATTATTATTATTATTATTATTATTATTATTATTTTAAAAAAGCAGGTTGGATATAATCTCAAGCCTCCCAATATTATGGTCATTCAAATCTATCCTCCAACCACAGATGTAAATCAAATGGAAGCTGAACTATAACTATTTATATATCGCACTATGTATAGGAAGCTATAATACTAACACTACAAGCAAAAGAGCATTTAGAATAATGGGAAAGTTTGTCCTCAGAGACAAAGTTCTGACAGGAAAATTAAGTGATTTTATTTAAATGATTTAATTTAATATTAAATGGAGTAACACCAAAATGCAAGCAAAGGTGAAAAATGGCTGTTGTGGGTCTTCCGGGCTGTGTGGCCGTGTTCTGGAAGTTGTGGTTCCTAACGTTTCGCCAGCATCATCAAAATCAAAATCAAAATCAAAATCAAAATCAGAGATTTTGCTTCTATCTGTGCTCCTGCCCTCTGAAGATGCTGGCCACAGATGCTGGCGAAACATTAGGAACCACAACTTCCAGAACACGGCCACACAGCCCGGAAGACCCACAACAGCCATTGAACTCCGGCCGTGAAAGCCTTCGACAATACAAAGGTGAAAAAGCTCTATTCAATCTGAAACAAACAAAAAAGCCCCCCTAACCTGACTATGGCTTAGATCATGAACTGAGTCTTGCAAAATTAAAACTAAAGAAAATAAATAAAATAAATTTAAAAGGATATAACCTCAGCAACATTCCATATGATTATGCACTAAGGAAAGTATTTAATGCCAAGATGGTGGCCGCAAGTCATCATGGCCGATTACCGCTCCGGGAGAAAGCCACAGAAACCCTGTGAAAACCCCCTGAAAATTCACCTTTGGGGGTCTAGTGAGGTGGTGTTACCAGTGGGTGAGTGGCTCTCTCTGGGGGGAGTGTTGGGGCGAGCCCTTGTGTCCAGTTGGAGCCTCTGTGGAACGGCGCGAAGAAACGAGCCCAGTGAGCAGCCGGAGATGCCGTAGGCTGCCGAGGTCCGTTGGAAGCCGGTGGCCGCAGAGACTGTGGGGTTCGAGCTGGGCTGGTGGAGCTGGCAAGGACCTGGTGCCTGGTGCCCACCGAAGGTTGGAGACTGTGGGAGGCTGCCGAATGGCAGCTGGAGGCTGGAGGTTTTTGGCTGTTGGTCTTTGAGCTGGGGCCGGCGGAGCCTGCGGAACCGTAGACTATCGAGGGCTGCTGGAGGCTGCTGGAGGCCTCTCTGTTTTCGATTGCTGGAGGCTGGAGACCATCAGAGTTTGAGCTAGGCTGGTGGAGTTGGTGGGGGCCTAGCAGAGCCATCACAGCACAGAGGGGAGCCCGGTTGTAACAGCAGACTCCTGGACTTTTTTCCTGGGCCAACTTCTAGAGGGGGTTCGGAGGCTTCCAATGTTGGAGCGGACTGGAGTTGGTGGAGAACCCTGCGGCCCTGGAAGGCGCAGAGGCTGGACAGATACCCCAGGGGACCAGGGCGTATGAAGAACACGGACTAACCCCCATAAAATTCTGGATGTCGTCCCATTTAAGCTAAGGTGGCAGAGGGTTCGTAGGGGTCCCTTGGTATGAATGTAGACCACCCCGGGTGAGAGACGAGGAGGGGGAGCCAAGATTGCATGGGTATGTAAGAGTACCCCCGGGTGAGAGCCAGGTGGGGTAGGAGTGACTGTTGGTGGGTGTTGGTACCTCTCCCTGACCAGTGAGAGAAGTTGAGGGAGAGGTACAGAGTGTGAGTGGGGGTGGTGCTGGACCCTAACAGTGCCGAGAGCGAGAGCTGGTGCACTGGGGGGTCTTGTCACTGCCCGACATTGTGTGGGATTGGATGATGGATGACTGGGATAAGGGACCCTTGATTAAGCCCAAGAATTCCGGAGGCCTGGGAGTGGAGGCTACTAGGCCAGAGCCGGGAATCTCTGGGGGCTGTATGGCGGGCTATTAGATTCAGGTGGTGATGGGCAGGGGACGGTATGACGGGAACCGGAAGGCATGCCCCCGGTGTTTGCTACCGGTGGCGTGTTCTGCCCCCCCGTGTTCATACCCAAGCCCTGGTTAGCAGATCCTCGTGGGCTCTGGTCTCCGACTGCTGCTGCTGAACGCCAGGTCGGTGAACAACAAGGCCCCCCTTATACGTGATCAAATCATAGAGGAGGGGGCCGACCTGGCATGTATTACCGAGACCTGGCTGGGCCCAGAGGGGGGAGTAGCCCTCTCGGAGATGTGCCCAGCTGGGTTTCGGGTGTGGCATCAGCCGAGACACCGGGGCAGGGGAGGAGGAGTGGCAGTTGTCATCCGAGAGTCCCTTGTGGCCTTCAGGGACGCTGCTCCACAAGTGACCGGGTGTGAGACCCTGTTTTTCAAGTTGGGTTCACGAGAACAGTTGGGAGTGTTGCTGCTGTACCAGCCTCCCTGCTGCGTAGCAACCTCCCTGCCTGAGCTGCTCGAGGCTGTCTCGGGGTTGGCGGTGGAGTTCCCCAGACTTATGGTTCTGGGGGACTTGAATCTGCCGTCTCTGGGACAGTCCTCGGAGGCGGCCCGGGAGTTCATGGCTACCATGGCAGCTATGGGCCTGTCTCAGATTATTCGTGACCTGACTCGTGACAGTGGTCTCACCCCGGACTTAGTTTTGTTGTCTGAGCAGTGGCAATGTGAGTTACATCTTTCCCCATTGTCATGGTCAGACCACGCCCTGGTGACCCTGAGACTCTCTTGTGCTGCCCCACTCTGCAGGGAGGCGGGACCCATTTGATTGGTCCGCCCCCGGCGACTGATGGACCCAGTGAGGTTTCAGAAGGAGCTGGGGGTTATTCCCGAGGACTTGCTTCATGGTCCAGTGGAGGTCCTGGCCACAGCCTGGAATAAGGCAGTGGCCGGAGCCCTGGACAAGATCGCACCTATGCGACCTCTCTGGCCCTGCTCGGACCGCTGTTCCCCGTGGTTCACGGAAGAGTTAAGGGCTTTGAAGAGGGTTAAGAGACGTCTAGAGCGCCGCTGGAGAAAGACGAAGACTGAAACTGACCGAATACAATCTAGAGCCGCAGTCAAGGCCTACCTTGTGGCGGTAAGAGCGCTGAAACGTGAATATTTCTCCGCTCTTATTGCATCAGCAGAATGCCACCCGACGGCCCTTTTCAAGATTACAAGATCACTTTTGGGTCAGGAGCAGGGGGACACCCATTTACAGGGCCATTCGGAAGAGTTTTCTGAGCATCTGCAGGACAAAATCACTCAGATTCATTCCAGGTTGGACTCCAAGCGTGAGACAAGATCTGGGGAAATGCCAGAGGCTCGTACTTACCATGTTATCTGGGAACAGTTTGATCCTGTTGCGCCTGATGAAGTAGACAGGATACTCCAGATTGTAAATGCCACCACATGCCAGCTTGACCCATGTCCCTCCTGGCTGGTGAAATCAGCTAGTGAGGTGACATGTGGCTGGGTCCAGGTGATGATTAATTCGTCCTTGAGTGAGGGGGTGTTCCCGGCTGCCTTTAAGGAGGCGCTGGTGCACCCCCTCCTCAAGAAACCTTCCCTGGACCCTACAATCCTGGGCAATTTTCGCCCAGTCTCCCACCTTCCCTTTTTAGGAAAGGTGGTTGAGAAGGTGGTGGCGTTGCAACTCCAGAGGATTCTGGAGGAAACGGATTATCTGGACCCCTTCCAGTCAGGTTTCAGGCCGGGATATGGGACGGAGACCGCATTGGTCGCACTTATGGATGATCTCTGGCGAGAGCGGGATGGAGGGAGTGCGTCCATCCTTGCTCTCTTAGATCTCTCAGCGGCTTTTGATACCGTCGACCATGGTATACTTTTGGGGTGGCTCGAGGAGTTGGGGGCAGGTGGCGTGGTTTTGCACTGGTTCACCTCCTTTCTCCAGGGCTGTTCCCAGTCGGTGTTGATAGGGGAGGAGAGAGCTGACCCGCGACCCCTGACTTGTGGGGTGCCGCAGGGGTCGGTTCTCTCTCCTCTCCTATTCAACATCTACATGAAGCCACTGGGCGAGATCATCCGTCACCACGGGATGAGGTATCACCAATATGCTGATGATACCCAGTTATACATCTCCATCCCGGGTGAAGTAAGTGATGTGGTCAATGCCTTATCTCAGTGCCTGGAGGCTGTGGGGGTCTGGATGGGGAACAACAGGCTTCAACTGAACCCTGGTAAGACGGAGTGGCTGTGGATTGATGGCCCCCCTGGATCTGGGAAGTTGTCATCTTTGGTTCTGGGGGGGTTGCACTACCCCACTCGGATCCATTGTGGAATCTGGGGGTTCTCCTGGACTTGCGACTCCTGCTCGAAGAGCAGGTGGCAGTCGTGGCCAGGAGGGCCTTTGCACAGCTGCGAGTTGTGCACCAGTTACGCCCTTTCCTGGATCGGGAGGCCCTCCAAAAATTCACTCACGCCCTTGTTATCTCCGGTATAGATTACTGTAATGCGCTCTGCATGGGGCTACCCTTGAAGAGTATCCAGAAGCTTCAGCTGGTGCAGAATGTGGTGGCGCGAGCAGTTATGAGTGCCAGAAGATCGGCACATGTGACACCCCTGCTATGCGAGCTGCATTGGGTGCCAGTTTGCTTCCAGGTCCAATTCAAGGTGTTGGTTATTACCTTTAAAGCCCTACATGGCATAGGACCAGGGTACCTGAGGGACCGCCTCGTCCCGATAACGTCGGCCCGCCCCACCCGTGCATGCAGAGAGGGCATGCTTCGGACCCCCTCAACAAGAGAATTCCATCTAGCGGGGTCCAGGAGGCGTGCCTTCTCTGCGATAGCGCCCACCTTGTGGAATATCCTGCCCCTGGAGATGAGACTGCCCCCCTCCCTCCTGGCCTTTCGGAAGGCCCTTAAGACCTGGCTCTGCCACCTGGCCTGGGACGACAGAGGTGGTAGTGCCTCCTGGGGTTGGCTGGCCCCGTAGCTCCACGATCTATTCTGCGGGTCCAAATCCATCTTGGATTTTATTTTATTATGTTATGCTTGTGTTTTTAGATATTTTGTATAGTTTTTAAATTTTTTATTTATTGTAACCCGCCCAGAGTCCCTTGCATGGGAGATGGGCGGGGAATAAATTTTAAAAATAAATAAATAAAATAAATTAATAAAAATAATGCATTTTCAAAGTTTTTCAGGCCATGGAACCTGTTTGTCTGCCTGTCTGTCTGTCTGTCTCCTGAAAAACCAATCAGCAAGAACAATCTGCCTTTTCTGCCTGAACTTTATTTTCCTTTTATTATCTCATAGAACCCCATCAAGTTCTCATGGAATGCAAGAGTCCTGAGTGCCTTAAGAACAGTGGACTGAAGTTTGTGACCTATTAAAAATGAAGCAAACAAAAGTATTGCAAAATGCAAAAACAAAAGAAGACAAAATTAATAACCGCTGATACTATATATTGAAAACTGCTAAAGAAAAGTGGAAACAAAAGACAACAGAGATAGAAGAAAATTTCCCCAAAACTGAACATTGCATTTCAAAGAAGAGAAAGAAGAGACAAGGAATTTTATTTAATTTCATTTGCAAAGTACTTGAGGAAGAGAGTAAAATAGGAAGGAAAAGAGCTTTATTTAAGACAATTAGAGAAGTCAAGGAAAAGTTTTATTCAAAGAATGGCCAATAAAATAAATAAAAGGCAAAGATTTACCAATGGAAAAAAATGGCACCAATAAATTTATTAATGATCCAGATAAATTGGAAGGTCTGGCCAATATCCAGGATAACAGAATAATGCTGCAGTCTAATCTGAACCAGTTGGAAAACTGGGCTGAAAGAAACAAGATGCCCTTCAGCAGGAAGATATGTAAATATTGTGTATATATTTATTTAAGGCATATATATGTAAGATGGAAATTTGTGGCTTGAAAGCCCTCTCTCAGAGAAGGATTAGGGTATGTTCATTGCATTTTATCAAACATACATGAAATCTTTATTTTCCTCTACTCTGGAATGGTGAGAGTTCTGTGTACAATTCTGTGCACCACATTTCCTGAAGGATATTTTGATTGTAAACCACCCAGAGTCCCTTTGAGGGAGTTGGGCGGTGATAAATCGAATAAATAAATAAATATTGACAGGTTACAACAGATCCAGAAGATAGCAACAAAAGTACAGAGACTGAAGGACATGTCTTATCAGGACAGGGTGAAGGAACTTGGGAAGTTCAGTCTGGAGAAAAGATAACTTGAACAGAAGTTGTGATATTAGGTATGTGATAGAATGGCAGAAGGAAGATGACCAGGAATTATTTGCTTCTTAAGATCTGTACAGCAGGGGAATGTCTACACGTGGAAGCAGTTTTTTCCATCTCTGGAGGTTTCTAAGAAGAGGCTTTCCAGGATGGTTTAAGTTCATTTCATGCATATTGGAAAGGGCTGGATTAGATGATCCTTGTGTTCCCTTGCAACTCTACAATTCGGTAATTTTATGATTCGATGAATATAGAAAATAATTATGGAATAAAATACAAGCAAAATTGTATTAAAATTTTACAAGACAATGTAGTTATATTATCTGTGGCTTGATACTGTAGATATTGAAAACAGAACAATAGACAAGGAACTGGGAAAAAAATCCATTTATATTCCGATATCTTCCCCCTGCCAAAAATGATCATATTACTAACACCTGAAGGATAATGGGGAAAAAAATGAAGAATATATTTATTTTTGTTTTATTGATTATACTAAAACTTTTGACTGCATAGATCATAACAAATTGTGGACAGCAATTAAAAAATATAGGAGTGTACCTGGCTTTATCATTTGCCTATTGAGGTATTTGTATAATGTCCAGAGAACAACACTGGAACAGAATATAGAGCAACTTAATGGTTCAAAATTGAGAAAGGGAAGTGCCAAGGCTTTATATTGTCACCTTAATTGTTTATCTCACAAACAGAATATATCATGAGAAATGCTGGACTAGAGGCAATAGAAATTGACATTAAAATTGCTTGAAGAAACATCAGCCTCATATGTCCTCATATGCCTCATATCTCCTGATGATACAATTTTTTGTAATAATTTTTATTTAGGATTACAATTAGAAAAAATGAAAAATAATGCAAACTACAAGAATATAAGAAAGAATAAAAAGTGTAGAAAAGAAAAAAAGCATTAAAAATGATATCATAAAACATCTGAAATAAACAAGTACTAGATGAAGCAAAAGCAGGCTACTCCCTGGAAG
This sequence comes from Charina bottae, assembly GCA_023362775.1. NCBI lineage: Eukaryota > Metazoa > Chordata > Lepidosauria > Squamata > Charinaidae > Charina > Charina bottae. Next base: position 23,997,126 of record JALMGJ010000004.1, on the reverse strand, counting down.
TACTTATGATGAAACTAAAACTTAAGTATTTTGGACATATAAAGACAAGGTTAATCATTTACATTTTTTAAAAAGAACCCCACAAAAAACATGGTCACTAGATAGTATCACTCACATAACAAGCATGAGAACACATGAAGTCAAGCAATCACTGACAGAAAATCCAGGTGAAATTATGTCCCTTGGTTCACAAAGGATGGGAAGTAACTGTACAACTGAACAAACTTATTTGAATGAGGAAATTCAAGCAGATGCCTTCATCTTTCCTGCCTGCTGATTTTCATCCAAATCCTTCAGTTATTGCATTTTTACTGAGGGCAAATGTGAAATTATTTCAACACATTCAACATCTATTTCTCCCCTAAGTGTAATGAAAATAATAAACTGTGAAGCACATTGATCATTTAAAAAAATTGCAAAAGAAATCATCATTATTATCAGCCTCTGATCTACAGTCATTTTAAGGTGTGATTCTTTACTTCTCCAAATTCTTAGCTAAAATTGATCTATTTGAGCCATTTGCACATTGAAAAATAAAATCTTATTTTAAAAAAATATTTTTTAAACTCACAGCACTGAAGGACTATTTTTGTTCTATTTGATCATTTCTGGGTATAGGCATCATTAGTTTTGTTGCTAGGTATCATTAGAATGGCCCAGACTCCCCTCACATATTGAGAGAACAAGAAAATAGAACCTATCCATAGACATTATGTTTCTCATTAAATAGGAACTGCTATATTCCGTATGGTTCTTTATGACTGGAGATTCATTATGAGAAAAAAAATGTGTATAAGCACCCCAGCATGCTACTTAATTTGACTAGTTAGGTGGTTATTTATAGAGCAGACATCTTGGTGCATAAATGTTGTAGTGGAATGATCCACAACTGTGACAGAAAATAAACACTGTGTGTGTATGTATGTATGTATGTATGTATGTATGTATGTATGTATGTATGTACTGTATGTATGTATGTATGTATGTATGTATGTATGTATGTATGTATGTATGTATCTGCATGTGAACATGCATATCCCCATTAATTAACTTGTATTAACTAATTTTGAATGTAGTCTCTGTTCCTCTCTCTCTCTCTCTCTCTAGCACCAAAACAACAACTATTCCAGGACTGCCTCAGGGGGAACCCTAAACTCCTAGGCATGGTTCCCAGACATTATTTGAAAGACATGATTAAACCAAATAAATACATAAATAAAATGAGTAATACAATATTGCAACCCTTCTAAAAACAGTAATATAAACTATTTAATTTTGCACTCCACTGTTTGGGAAGTTTATTAACTTGACAAACACATTGCCCTATTCATTGCAATGGATTCCACTGAAACTTTCCTTGTGATCTAAGAAACCTATTTTGAATCTGCTATCTCCTGCTGTTCCTATCTGGAGTGATTTGATGATCTGTATCATTTGTGGTTTATAGGAAAACCCCATGGACAGAGATAATCCGTCTATCTCAGGATGAAATCCTGAAGTGAGCTGCAATCAGCTTATTGTCAGTTGGTGAAGCACTAAAGTAGAGGTGCATAAGAATTGATTTTCCAAAGTGCCTACCACCTGGCTGAATCAAATTTTGTTCCTTCTGTCACAGTTGTAAACAACAAACAACAACAGGAAAAACTGGCTGTACTTAGGCTGCAATCCTGTCCATGCATACCTGGGAAGAAGCCCCATGAAAATCAGTACAGCTTACTTTTGTATTATGATGATGATGCTATCTGTTCAATTGTGTCCGATTCTTGGCAATTCTATGGACCAGCTCTCTCCACATTTTCCAATCTTGTACAGCTTCTTTTAGTTGTTTCATGCTCTGGCTGGTGTCAGCTTTGATGTTGTCTAGCCACCATGATTTTTGATGGCCTCGTTTCCTTTTACCACTGACCATTCTGAGCATAACTGCCTTTTCCAGCGAGTTTGATCTCGCCAAAATAAGTAAAGCGGAGTTTTACGACTTTGCCCACCAGCGATATATCTGGTTTTATATGCTCCATTACTTGCTTGTTTGTCACCTTTGCTGACTTGAATGAGTTGATTTTCCTTTTGTGTATATGTTTGTGTGTGTGTGTGTGTGTGTATACATAAGCAAGAGCCAGTTTGGTGTGAGAACCAGTTTGGTGTAGTGGTTAAATCATCAGGCTAGAAACCGGGAGACTGTGAGTTCTAGTCCTGCCTTAGGCACAAAGCCAGCTAGGTGACCTTGGGCCAGTCACTTTCCCCTAGCCCTAGGAAGAAGGCAATGACAAACCACTTCCAAAATCCTTGCCAAGAAAACTGCAGGGACTTGTCTAGGTAGGTAACAGGAATCAATGACTGATATGAAGGCACAAATATGCAGACTGTGCAGTTTTGCTTTAACACAACTCGTGAACTTAGCTCTTTTGGTTTCTTAACTATGTTTTATGGTTTACCATAATGAATGTATACAAGGAAGTTGTTGCTTATTCAACACAGCATAGTTTAAAAATCATGGTATAGTGTAATGTGCGGATACAGTTGTTGCATCAGGAGGCCCTGCTGGCCTCTTCCTGGTACAAAACCATGCTAAAATACAATTTTCTTTCTTATTCCAGCAAGTGTCCCTTCTCTCACGTAAAACAGCCTCCTATTTCTCTCTCTCTCTTTTGAAATAATATTTCAAAGCATATTTCTGAAAAATAATGTGACTAGAATTAAATGCCTTAAATTTCTTTTAAGTCTGTAACTGATTTTCAAAGAGCTTGAGATCTATAGTTAAATCAATAGAAAAAAAATATGCAGAGAAATCTGCATTGTGTCTTAAGATATCAGCTAGGATATAACTCATCCATGCAGTGGAACTGGACAGTTTTAAAACTTAACTTTAATTTTTAGTTATATATTATGTAACAAACTCTTTGTGCACCAGTTAATTCTATTAGTTAGCAGCATTATTATTTTGCTTTAAATCCAGTTTATAAACAAAGAAATATTGTAGAAGTGAAAATGGAATTAATATTCACCAAGCAAAGATAGCCTTAAGGCCTTGGTTATTCTGGGTTATTCTTACATCAATGTGTTATTCTCACAACACATTGATGTAAACTAGTGTATAAAGAGGAATTAAGATTACCTTTCTTTGTGATCTTCTACCTACCCATCCTCAGTAAACAGGAACATAAATTAGGTTGCCACAAGAAAACAACTAAGTCCAGTTTAATTGGAGGGGTTGAAAAGCAATACCAGATTTGGAGCCCCTCTCTACAGATCTAGATTAACACTGTAGATGAATTTCTGCAACATGAGAAGTTAAAACAATATATTCAAAATGGAATGCTCACAGAATCTGATCTAAAATTTAAAGATGTATCTAGAAGAAACACAGTAAATCCTACTTAGGAGAAACAATTTGTTGGCCTAATTTACCTTTTGGTTAACTCAGAGTCCTATTAACCTATCTATAGACCTGCCCACCTGAAAATCCTGGAAAAAACCCACAAAAGTTCTGACCTCCTAAAATGGCCAAAAAAGGGACTTAATACAATATTTATTATTTAATCACTACATTTTACATTGCAGAATTTGATGACTCTGGATGGTATATAAAAAACACAGAAGTACAAAAACAGCCCATACAATAAAACTTCATAAAACCCAGCACTCAACACAGAGTACATTAGCTTCTCAAGAACTATCTAAGAGAAGAACCAGTACCAACTCTGTCACTATTAATCTTTAAAAAACTTTCCTGAACAAAATTGTTTCACAGCCTTATGAAATGTCAGTAACGAGGAAAGTAGGCTCTGTCAGTGTATGCAAAGAAAAATATATTATTCTTGGGATTTTACTGGTCTGACAAGGACGTGCAAACGAGATAATGGTTAGCAGCTGAGACTAATTAACTCAGGTGTTGGCTGAGCTCACCAACCTTCAGAGGTAATTGACTGCTGCTAATTAACTGCACCTGTATCTAGGTATGAGTAAGCAGAACTATGTGTATATACCGTGGATGTGAAACATGGTTTGTGGGTAGTTTTTGTATGGAGTTGGTTGAGGAGTGTACTTGTAAATATTGTGTGCTGTACAGTAAAGGTATGTGTATATTTGAAGCAACAGACTGTAGTTTATTACAGCAGCAGACAAGATGATTTCTTTTGCAGCACCAGTGGATAGTGCAACGCTCTATGCACTCTGACAGGCTCAACCCTGGAAGTAAGGTGTCCCAAGGTTTTGGAGCTACCATAAAGAAGGTCCATGAGCACCTTACTACATGAGAGGTCATGATCTTTAGCAGACCCTCTTTAGATGGCCTAGTGGGAGAAGTAGAAAGCGGGAAAGGCATGCACATGGAGAAATATAATTTTATCTGCCATGAAAGACTAGGAGTAAATATTATGAAAGCATATAAGTAAATAGAGCAGGAGAGAGTATATTTGTGTTTATCCAATATTTAGAAGAAAGGAATGAAGAGAGTACTACATTTGCAATTGAAAAGCACTAGGCATCACAATGAACCTAAGCAACAGAGAACATCCCTGAGAGTTTGTTAGGCCTGGAGTTTGTCTTTGCAACAGGCTGAAATGGTAGTCAAATGGGCGAGAGGCAGAAGATGAGGTGGCAAACAGCTTGAACATCAAATCACAAGGTCAGTTGCACTGATTCACTACACTAAAGAATTAGTAACTAAGATGGATTGGAAGAAAATGGTTTTGAAATTCTAGTATGTCTCCAGGGTTTGTCAGATCACCTTGCCATCTTAAGGCTGTCAGCATTCAGGCCAGTACTGCAGTCTAGGCAGTGCACTTTAATCACAGAACTTGAGTAATTTGACACATTGACTAATTGACCAGAGCAGTAGTGCTATAAGGGTTTAGTTCTTTTCTGACAGCCTACCTGCTGGAGACTCCAGAAAGCATCTCAGAGAGACAGAAAGTAGCTTTGTTGTGATTTCCATTATAGGGGGGGGAGTATACATTCCTTTTACATTGAAATTATGAGTTGATATCAAGTAATAAATTACTAGCTTTGAAATCAGCCTCTCCTGTATTGAATCAGTTTTGCATATCCTGAAGATGTAAAACAAACACAATTTTTTCCTGGAAAAAAAAAGTATAAACATTTTCACACATAATTTATTCAACATTAAAAGTACATATCAACATAATCATCATCACCACCACCACTATAATTCCCCCTAAAAGATTTATTCTATATACATCTTTTATACCGTTTCTTTAATACATGCATTTTTGTACACAATTGTCTTTATGATGCACATTTTTTAAATAAAATGCTTTGAGCATTTTATTACTATGCCTTTCAGGAAGAAGAAGACTCCTTGTTTCCTGCCATGTAGTATTCTCCAGTTGTGGTTGCTGGGCAACAGGAGGAGACGGGCACTTTGCAGGTCCATCTAGATCTTCGCTGTCAGATTTGTCCATTGACTTTGATGAGCTGCTGGTCTGTTTTCTCATGCAAGAGAGGGGAGGTGGTGTGGTGGAATGTAAACCTGGACCTGGGAATGAGGAAAGGATGAACAAGGGAGGAGCTTCAGAAAAGATTACTCAGCTTCACATGATAAAGAAACTCAAAATAAAGGTTATAATAATAATACCTTGATTTTGGTTGATATAAGTTGTAGTAAACAGAAATGCTTACAGGCTTTCAGGTTTCTACTGTTATACTCTACAACAATAAAGAGCATTCCTGAAATCTTTGTTGTGCCTGTTTCTTGAATATGCCTACCTCAAAGGGTTGACAGGTACAGACTGTATAGAGCATACATAAAATGTGGGAAAAGAAAATGAAGGGTCTTATTTCTGTATAACCTTGATAAGAATTGTACTACATATCTTATTCTTCCAACCCAGTTAAGTAAATTTGATTTACTTAAATAAAAATAGCATCCTTGTTCCAGTTTCATTCCCATGACTACCAAAATTCAATACCATGTTTCAATGCATCAGTCAGATTTATTTCATCTACATCATATTTTAAATGTTCTGGTTCACTTTTTCTCATTGTACAGCTGTATGTTCCTCATATTGTACAGCTGTAAACACACATGGGCAAAATTTGGCTTCAAATGTAAAACAACATTTTAATACTATTTTGTTAGTTGAGGCTCCAAAAGTGTAAATGAATCACAATGTAAACTTCATAAAGTCTCCTGTTTATTCACACCCCCTAACAATTGAGTTCAATTCTTGGAAAAGTCAGGTTTTACAATACATTGGTAGAACACATTGATCTATAACACCAGCCTCGTTTTAAATAATTTCATTACAATTTTATTTATAATTCTCTTTATATTTCAAAACAATTTTTAAATTTCATGCTATACATTAACTACTAATAAGCAAACCCTTAAATATCCATCATTTACTTGCCAAGTTACAAATATAGTATAAAACTGAAGAGATTTTGAAATATATTTGCATTTTAAGAACATTAAAACAAAACAAAAACTTAAAAATATAAAAGTCACCTGCCATGAAATACCTTTTTAGACATTATAGAAAAATACAATAATACAATAAAAATACAATAAGAAGTGTAAACACATTTAAAATACAATACCAAATAGTGTAGCAATTAATGGCCATGATGATACAACATAAATAAATGTCTCCTGTCCCCTGATTCCAGATTAAACAGGCTGCCCAGGTCTGGATGGGGAGGAGTTTCTTGAGACTCAATCCCATCAAGATGGAGGGGGATCATTGCTTGCTTGCTTGATTGATTGATTGAATTTTGCCACCACCTATCTCCCCCAAAAAGAGGAACTGTGTGTGGTTTACAACAATAAGTACATTAAAACAATAAACGTAACATCTAAAATATCAATACAAAATTACGAAATATAAATATAAAAATAAAAAATATATAAAATCCAAGTGGCCTAGAAGATCTAATTCAGTGAGGAGAGCTCTAAGGTGCCAGCCACCCCCAAGAATAACTACTCCGCTTCCCACCCCAGGCGAGACAGCTGAGCCAAGTGTTCAGGTTCTTCCAGAAGGTCGGGAGTGATGGGGTCTGTCTCACCTCTGGGGGCGAGTGTTCCAGAAGGTGGGAGCCATTGCAGAGAAGCCCGCTTCCTGGACCCCACCAAGCGAAATTCTTTTACAGACTGGGTCTGTAACATGCCCTCTCTGCATGACCAGGTGGGACATGTCGATGTCATGGGGATGAGACGGTCTCTCACGTAACCTGGACCCATGCCATGTAGGGCTTTAAATGTGATAACCAACACCTTGAATTGGGATTGGGTTGAAAGGGCTACTATCTAGGGCTTTTGCACAGCTCAATTTGTACATTGATTGCAAAATGAACAGAAAGTGTTACTCACTGTCACTCATACCTTAGTCACTTCTTAATTGGACTGTTGCAATTACAATGGACAATACATTGGTTGTCATTGGATAGCATACACAAGTTATTGATGATCCACAACACAGCAGCTTGTGTCGTTATGAGTGCATTCAATATGCTCACATAACATCTCAACTTTCAAAGTTGTATTGGCTGCCAGATGGCTTCCAAGGCAATTCAAAATGCTTCAGGGCCTGGGTATCTATGGAATCACATTATCCCAGTAAAATCTACCTATCTTATAAGATCCAATATTGGGATGGGCTCCCTATATGATTCCTCAATTAGACATTGTCACCTTCAGGGGCCATGCAGAAGCATCCCTTTTAAGTTGCTACCTCCCTTTCCTAGAATAGTATTCCCCTGATGTCCCATCAGCCCTTCCTTCCTGTGAAAATTTGGTTGTTTCCTCAAGCCAGGGGGTAGGGCATTTTTCCTGAATCTAGTGTTCATTCATCAGTATCTTCACCTTGTTTAAGCTATGCATATTGCATTTTTGTGATATTACTAAGTATGAAACAATGAGCTCCAGATAGCAATACTGGAAGAAGGGGAAACACATGAATGAAGTATCCAACAATATGTTAGTTAGGTCATCTGCAGTGGGGACAAGCTGAATGACATGGGGTGTATCATGACACTGCATACACTATTTGAATAATGACAGGACACACATATTAGTTTTTACTGAATGTACATTCTGTTGAGAATATCAGGAATCAACTTAGCATTGTCTCACAAGCATAAAGGAGGGACTTTTCTAGTAAAACGTATCTCTACTGTGTTTGTGGGATGTTCCTGAGTCACCTGATTTCCGCTTCCTGCTTCTTCTTCGTCTTGGAGAGTCAGTCTCCATCTTTTCCTCTTCCAACACACACGTGCATGCAGGAGGGCCACTAACAATGCGGGTCTTGTCCAAATATATCGCTTCCATGCACCAGAGATGATTAAGTGGTTTTCTACAATGATTCTACTTGTAACCAGACCTACAGAATAAATGTAAGCTATCTTTATCTTTCTTCATCTAACTAATGTGTGAAGACTGGATTTATTTCTGAATGCAATTAAGCTTTATGCGCAAGTCTTCCTTGGGTACATGCTTTTTACTCTGCAAGATTGTTGTTTGCTGCTTGGAGTTCTTTTACTAACCTTTAAGACTCCAACATATTCTAGATGGGGGAACATGTTAGATCCACACAGCAAAATGTCTTGGGCTATAATTTAAAGATGAAAATGATTATTAGGTTCCTATTTTAGTAATATTAATACAATATTTTACATATGAACTGGTATAGAGAAAATGAATAGATCAGAGAGGTAATCTGACTAGTTGTATATAAATATATATTTGATTGCATCCCAACAGTGAAGAAACAAATACCACCTTTGGGAAAATGATGGGTGGGTGTCAATTTACACTGTTTCCTAGCTTTAGAATCCCGGTGACTACATAGTCAAAGTTATGTTATTTATTGTAGAGTATTGCTATGAAAATTAGCAGCATATGCAGACAGAATTAAAGGCAATGGAACTTTTATTTTAAATTACAGAATTTCAAGAAGCATAATGCAATAATATCTCTGTTGCCTTGTTACATTCCCCCCTCCCCCCATTTACATCATTTAAATACATTTCTTGTATACTAAGCCTTCAAGTCAACAGGACAATATAAACAAAGGACAGGAAATTATAGAAGCAATGGCAGAGAGAACATCCTTGATGGGCTTCAATGGTCAGAAGATTGAGCCATCAGCCAGCAATCAAGGACAATGCTAAATACAACAAGTATCATGCAGTGAGATAATAATCATCCAACCAAACATCTACTGAGTCATAGACTCTGAACACACCTTGAGAAGTGTAAATAAGAAATTCAAACAATGCATGCTTGTGGTCAGGTAAAAGCTAATCTTAGCTGAGCTCTGTCTGTGAGACTTAATCTAAGAAATTCAAACAATGCATGCTTGTGGTCAGGTAAAAGCCAATCTTAGCTGAGCTCTGTCTGTGAGACTTAATCTCTAAAACAGGGTTTCTCAAACCTAGGGTTCTGCAAGAGGTCACTAGGGGTTCCCTGGGAGATGATGATTTATTTTAAAAAAATATTTTAAATTTGGGCAACTTCACATTAAAGAGGTAAATTTAATTCCTTATTTTTAGTTTAAGAACACTGTTAATGCATACAGTATATACAGGCCTACACATGAAACAAATATAATACTTTTGTAACTTCTGGCCTATATTTGAGCCTGAATGTGCAGGCCTTATCTCTGAGGCCTGAAAAATATTTCAAGGGTTCCTCCAGGGTCAAAAGGTTGAAAACGGCTCTGCTAGAGTAACAGCAGAAAAGCAGGGAGAGAAATTCAAGGGTAGAGGAAGAAGAAGGAAGAACAAATATGGAGATAAGCTTGTCCTTTTCTGAAAACAATGATGGACATGAGTAAATATAGCAACATAACCAGCAAAGCAAGGAAAGGGAAAAAAAGTTAAAAAGGGGGAAATGAGCTCTTCCCCCACCCCAAAGCTATAGTATGTATGTATCTTGCAAGAATAATAGTAGCAAGAATAAAATGTACTAAAATGCAACAGAATAAAATTTATATAATAGTTTAACAATTTATTTTATTTTAAAGTCAGGTCATCGGTTCATTTTCCAAAGGACTGTGACATTACGAGAGTTGAGCTGAGGCTGAGATAGTAGCAATAATTTTAAAATAAATTACAAGGTAAACCCAGTAAGTAAGTGTCTTCATGGCAAAACCAGCTTCTGTAACAGAGATCAACTGTACTTCTGTAATTATTTGAATGCTCAATTTGATAAAGAGTAATTTACTAGTTGGATAAAGAGTCGTTTGTGAATGTCAGAGGCTAATATGCAGTGTGCTTTTTCCTGTTTGCTATGAATTGATCCCAAGTGCTTCCATAGTTTAGGAACAATCTGGAAAGGAAATTCTACTCCAAGCTTAATTGTCATTAAAGTGAAAAAACAACAGCTTCATTGAAGTTGCTGCAACAAACTGATTTTACAGTTATGGCATTTCGTCATTGGGGAGTTGCTCTGAAAGCAACAACTACTTGCAATCTGTATTGATTGTCCTCATTAAAGTCAATGATTCTTTACCTAGTAGGAGTCCATATGCCGTCTAACGTGCTGTTAAAATGGTACATGGTGGATTTGTTCTACATTTCCTACCCCACAGTGACTTTGATTTTTTACAGTTTATTTGTTTGTCTATCACATGTGGCTTAGGGCGTGGTGGCTCAGCGGGTAAGACGCCAGGCTTGACGATCGGAAGATCGCAAGTTCGGAGGTTCAAATCCCTAGCCCTGTGTGCGGAGTGAGCTCCCGCACTAGCCCCAGCTCTTGCCAACCTCGCAATTTGAAAGCATGCAAATGCAAGTAGATAAATAGGTACCACTTCAGTGGGTAGGTAACAGCGTTCCGCGCGCGTCATGCCAGCCACATGACCGTGGAAGCGTCTTCGGACAATGCTGGCTCTTCGGCTAACAAACGGAGATGAGCACCGGCCCCTAGAGTCGGACACGACTGCACAAATGTGCGGGGGGAACCTTTACCTTTACCTATCACATGTGCTCATCCTCCTCCAGGGCTATCAGTTGCTAAACATACCTTGTTGGCCATAACAAAGGCCACATCAAGATCCATACATAGAAGTGTTTGTATTCCACTGATTCATTATAACCTCTCAGCAAAATTGTTTACCGCATTTATAGACCTAAGCGCGGCTTTTTGACTCGATAAATAGAAATATCTTGTGGAAGAAACTGGAAGATCTAAATATGGATCCCAGACTCCTTTTTTTGGTTAAAGCTCTTTTTCCTCATACACAGGTGAAAATTCCTACTGGTGTGGATGGATCCCTGACTAAGAGTATACCTACTAATGTCGGTGTTTGACAGGGTTGCGTATTAGCACCTATGCTTTTTAATCTTTATGTTAATGACTTACCAGGTTTTTTGCATGTGGAAAATACACATATGCACAAAATCCTTAATAGATTTATTAATATTTTATTATATGCAGACAATATGGTTTTATTAGCCCATTCTCAAATTGGCTTGAGAAGATAGCTGCAAAAGCTAAGTTCCTATAGCACTCTTAATACTCTGGATTGTGGATGAAACATTTTATGAGAGGTGCGGCAAGGGCCGAAGCAAGTACTCAAAGGTTATACAAACTATTCTACCACAATGAACCATGTACTCTTACACCTATCTTGAAAGTCTTTAGGGCCAAAATAATTCTGATGATGACTTATGGAGCTGAATTATGGGGTTTAAGCAAAGCTACCCCACTTGAACAAATTCAAACATGCTTCCTGAGGCATATTTTAGGAACTGATAGGAACACATCTGCCTCAGCAATCAGAGCGGAATTAGTCTTTTTTCCTCTAATCAGTCATCTAATGACCAAAGTTTTTTTCATACTGGTTGAAGATTCAAACAATGGATCCCAACAGACTCCCTAGAATCTGCCTAACTGAACAGCTAAGTATGACACAGTCAAATACATGGGCTTGTCAACTCTATGATGTTATTTCACGTTGCGGGCTCTCTATGCAGCATTTACTATCTAGGGCCCTCCAAGCAAGGAATTTTTTTATGCAGAGAGTTATGGACATAAGCGCCCAAACTGACTTGGAGCTTTTAGCCAAAAATAGATCTTCAAAGTGGTTGGCTATTAACAAAACAAATTTTCAACCTGAAAAACACCTCTCTCTGCCCCAATCTTTAAGAAGGGCTTTTTTCAGAACAAGATTTGAGTTGCTGGATTCAATTGCCAAATATGGACATTTTCATAACATCCCATATTATGAGAGAATTTGTATATGCGGTTTGCCCGATATTGAAAATATTTCTCATATTCTGTTTAATTGTCAACTCTATGCATCCATCAGGCTTAAATATTTATCTCCATTATTGGAAATAACAATATGCTGGGACCTGAATGTTAGACTGTCCTATTTTCTCCAGGGCACCAATATATATACTGTACATAGAATTGTTATGTTTATACTGAAGGCTGGGGCTTTAAGATCCCAATATATTGACCAATTTGGGGTATCCTGTAAAGATGATTCTCTCATCTGATTATTGTCTCTTTGTATTGTGATTACATATATATGTACCTTATTTTATTATTTTACTTTACTACTGTATCCCTGATTATGTTTTGTCAATATTTTAATCTTATTTTGCTAAATTGATACGGTCAATTCGACTAATCAATAAAATGAGTTAGTTGTAAAAGAGCATTTTTCTCTAAGTTAGACTATCTTCTGAGGTAGATTTTTTAGAAAAAGAACACCATGAAATCTGAAGATTTGCCATGCAGGCAGAATCCTCTATATACTTCCTGAGAAAAATGGAGAAGTGTTATCTGGATATTCCTTAGACTTAGATACAAATCTAGGGTTCATTCAGGATGCAGATGGATAGAAATAAGCAACCTCATCTGAAGGCTGAGGTTTTATTTCCACTGAAGCAAATGAGATCAAGATTCTACTGATATGTAGTAATGATATTATTATGGAATATGCATGATAAACATCCTTTGCATACAGAGGTGTATGCACAATCTAATAATTCAGTAGGAAAACAAAAGGCATTTTCCTCATAAATATTTGAATCCCCCAAATCTTTCTTGGACCTAGGAAGAAAAGATCCCACTAAAATATGGATGTGCAGCTTGTGCAGCTCAATGCATTTTATGTTCCAACTCTTTTCTCAACTACCAGGTTTCAAGACAGGTAGAGAATAGATGTTGAGAAACATCCACCTGCTCCTATCATGAAGAATGTAAAAGTAAGACTTGAGCCAAGAATATAGACTGGACTGGTCAGCCTTAAGCCTATAGTCTGGGTGCTAAGAGCTAAGCTGAATTTACCAGTTGTGTTGGCTGGACTTGCACAGAAGAAAAATATTCCCCTAGCACAAGTGAAAACATTACAGCTTGAGAGGGAGGACAAATTTAGGAAGATGAGAAACTGAGACAGTGCTAGCATTGTCACTACAAAAGAGCTCTGATGGGCAAAGAGTTTAATGAGGTTATTATTTTTGTGACAACCCAAAAGCAACAACAACAATAATTCTTGACTCTGCAAAGCACTTTGAAAAATTTAATGTGAAGATTTGGCCAAAACTTTGCCTAAGTGAAGCATGCCACAGAGGGTAAGATCTCTCTCTCTCTCTCTCTCTCTCTCTCTCTCTCTCTCTCTCTCTCTCTCACACACACACACACACACACACACACACTCTCTCTCTCTCTCTCTCTCTCTCTCTCTCTGCCTGAAAATTGTTTTCATCACACAATTCTGCATTGGATTAATTCTCTCAAAGAGGAAATAACATTGTTTGGCTGCTTGGTCATGCCACCCATGTAGATTCCACAAACAGTAAAATATATATTTGCTTGGAATCAGACAAAAGAGCCTTGCTGTAATCTCATTCTGCAGAGATTGTACTATCTTTGTTGTCACTGATGTAGATAATAAAACTTTGAAAATATATGAAAGGAATGTGATATCACCCTCACAGTCAAACATAAAAAGGAACAATTGGATAGTAAAAGTGAAAGTTTGAGTTATAAAATATCCAAGTCTAATTAATTTGTTACCGGTGGCACGTTCTGGCCCTCCTAGCTCATACCCAGGCCCTGGTAAGCAGATCTTTCAGGGCCCTGATGTCTGGCTGCTGCTCCTTAATGCCAGGTCTGTGAATAATAAGGTTATTAATCTTAATAAGATTAACTCGCGGAGGAGGGGGCAGACCTGGCATGTATAACAGAGACCTGGTTGGTCATCCGAGACTCTCTTATGGCCTCCAGGGGCGCTGCTCCACAAGTGACCGGTTGTGAGACCCTGTTTTTCAGGTTGGGTTCCCAAGCACAGTTGGGAGTGTTGCTACTGTACCAGCCTCCCTGCTGCGTAGCAACCTCTCTGCCCGAGCTGCTAGAGGCCATCTCAGGGTTGGCAGTGGAGTATCCCAGACTTATGGTTCTGCGGGATTTCAATCTGCCATCCCTGGGACGGGCCTCGGAGGCGGCTCGGGAGTTCATGACTACCATGGCAGCCATGGGCCTGTCACAGATTATTCGGGACCCGACTCGAGACAGTGGTCTCATGCCGGACATGGTTTTCTTGTCGGGGCAGTGGCAATGTGATCTGAGGGGAGAGTTACATCTGTCCCCATTGTCATGGTCAGATCATGCCCTGGTGACCTTGAGGATCTCGTGTCCTGCCCCACTCCGCAGGGAGGCGGGACCTATTAGATTGGTCTGCCCCCGGTGACTTATGGACCCAATGTTTCAGAGGGAGCTGGGGGTTGTACCTGAAGATCTGCAACACGGTCCAGCATTGGTCTTGGCTGCAGCCTGGAATAAGGAAGCAGCCGAGGCCTTGGACAGGATCGCGCCTATGCAACCTCTCTTACCTCATTCGACCTGTCACTCCCCGTGGTTCACGGAGGAGTTGAGGGTGTTGAAGAGGGTTAAGAGACGTCTGGAGCGCCGCTGGAGGAAGACGAAGTCTGATTCTGACCGGACACCATCTAGAGCCGCTGTTAGGGCCTACCTTGTGGCGGTAAAAGTGGCGAAACGTGATTATTTCTCCGCTCTTATTGCGTCCGCAGAATGCCACCCGACGGCCCTGTTTAAGATTACTAGATCTCTTTTGGGTCGGACGGATTTGGTGACCCATTTACAGGGCCGGTCGGAAGAGTTTGTTGAGCATCTGCAGGACAAAATCACCCAGATTCATTCCAAGTTGGACTCCAAGCGTGAGACAAGATCTGGGGAGATGCCAGAGGAGCGTGCTTACCCTGTTATCTGGGAACAGTTTGACCCTGTTGGGCCTGATGAAGTAGACAGGATCCTCCAGATTGTAAACGCCACCACATGCCATTTAGACCCATGTCCCTCCTGGCTGGTTAAATCAGCCAGGGAGGTCACATGTGGTTGGGTCCAGGCGATGATTAATACATATTTGGGGGAGGGGGTGTTTCCGACGGTCTTTAAGAAGGCGTTGGTGCACCCCCTCCTCAAGAGGCCTTCCCTGGATACTACTGTTTTAAATAACTTTCGTCCTGCCTCCCACCTTCCCTTTTTGGGAAAGGTGGTTGAGAAGGTGGTGGCGCTGCAACTCCAGAGGATTCTGGATGAAACGGATTATCTAGACCCCTTTCAGTCAGGTTTCAGGCCGGGATATGGGACAGAGACTGCATTGGTCATGCTTATGGATGATCTTTGGCGGGAGCGAGATGGAGGGAGTGCATCCATTCTCGCTCTCTTGGACCTCTCAGCAGCTTTTGATACCGTCGACCACGGTATCCTTTTGGGGCAGCTCAGGGAATTGGGGGTGGGTGGCGTTGTTTTATGCTGGTTTGCCTCCTTTCTCCAGGACCGTTCCCAATCGGTGGTAATAGGAGAGGAGAGATCTAACCCTCGACCCCTCTTGTGTGGGGTGCCTCAGGGTTCGGTTCTCTCTCCTCTCCTATTTAACATCTACAGTATATGCAGCCGCTGGGTAAGATCATCTGTCACCATGGGATGAGGTATCACCAGTACGCTGATGATACCCAGTTGTACATCTCCATCCCGGGTGAAGTAAGTGTTGCAGTCGACACCCTTTCTCAGTGTCTGGAGGCTGTAGGGGCCTGGATGGGGCACAACAGGCTTCAGCAGAACCCTGGTAAGACGGAGTGGCTGTGTATTGATGGCCTCTCGATTTCCAGGAAGTTGTCATCTTTAACTCTGGATGGGGTGGCACTACCCCGTTCAGATTCAGTACGGAACTTGGGGGTCCTCCTGGACTCACGACTCCTGCTCAAGGAGCAGGTGGCAGTCATGGCCAGGAGGGCCTTTGCACAGCTTCGGGTGGTGTGCCAGTTGCGCCCCTTCCTGGTTCAGGAGGCCCTCCGAATAGTCACTCATGCCCTTGTCATCTCCCATATAGATTATTGCAATGCGCTCTACATGGGGCTACCCTTGAAGAGTATCCGGAAGCTTCAGCTGGTCCAGAATGCGGCTGCACGGGTAGTTCTGGGTGCCAGGAGATCGGCACATATAACACCGCTACTCCATGAGCTGCATTGGGTACCAGTTTGCTTCCGGATCCAATTCAAGGTGTTGGTTATCACCTTTAAAGCCCTACATGGCATGGGACCAGGGTATCTGAGGGACCGTCTTGTCCTGACCATATCCACCCGCCCCACCCGATCATGCAGGGAGGGCATGCTTCGGATCCCTTCATTAAAAGAATTCCATCTAGCTGGGTCCAGGAGGCGTGCCTTCTCTGCAATAGCACCCGCCCTGTGGGATAACTTGCCCCCTGAGGTGAGACTGGCACCCTCGCTCCTAGCCTTTAGGAAGTCCTTGAAGACCTGGCTGTGCCGCCTTGCCTGGAGTGAAGGAAAGGATAGTTCCTCCTGGGGGTGGTTGGTTTAGTGGTTTCCTCCTTTTAAGAACAGACCATCTTCTGGATTTTTATTTTTTTATTTTTATAGTAGTTTTAAATGTTTAGGTTTTATCTTTTATATTCTGATTGTAAACTGCCCAGAGTCTGCCATGGCAGAGATGGGCAAGGATAAATTCAAATAATAAATAAATAAATAAATAATTTCAAAACAAATTTAAGGAGGTAAAATTTGGGGATATACTGTAGCTATTACCTGTCTTGGAACCATTTCCTCCTACCCAATTGAATATTCGGATCCCATAAAAAATGATTTTTTTCCATCTCTTTATTGTTCAGATATCAATAACCCTAACCCTAACCTTAGTCTCCAAAAGCAGGAAGATTTAGCTTACGGTAAACAAGTCAGCTGTTGGCCAAGAATATTTGCTTGACTGGTAATTTCTCTGGTTAAAAACAATTTTACTGGGCCCTTATTGACATAGAAAAGTCTTAAATAATCTTAATTACTTTAACCAATCCTAATAAAGACTTACCAATTTTTTTTTCTGACTTCTGAACTATCCACTTTGGAGGAAAATTCTATTGAAAGCAGTACTGAATGAGGATTTCTGACCACTCAGGGCATAGGAAATCAAATGCAAAAATGTATGTTTCTCATGTCTGTTTAATTGTTGTTTACTCAGCCAACTAGTTCTGTTTTGTTTCCATTTGACTACCAGACATACTGTACATGGCTGAATTTTGTATGAAACTTTTGAGAACTGCACTTTTAGCTTTATATTGCAGTTTAAGTAATATAAAAAGTTTCATAGAATCAGCACTTACTCTTGCTCCCTCAAGTAGTATAGATGAGTGAAATAATCCCTGTATTTAGTTAGTGTCTGTATAGTTTCTACGATACATCTATAAGTTGAATATTTCAGTGCACTGCATGAGAGGTTGCATATATAACTCCCCTTCACAATTCTATTTTTCCTCTCAGCTACACAGTCTCTGTCTTTGTGTTACATTAAGTCAACAGATGCCAAGAGCCACAACATAAACACATTGGTAACTTCCTACAGATGAAACCCATTTATGTTTTCAACATGTTAAGTCTAGTTAAGTTTCATAGCAATACTAAGCTCCCACTATTGACATATTTCACTAAAACTTTATTTAAGCCCACTCTTGACAGAAATGCAAGAGATTATGGTTTCTCCCCAACTGCAGCAATTAAACTGCAACCTTCAGAAACCCAAGACAATAGATTGGAAGTTTCTTTATGGCAGAGGGCAGTAGTTTCAAAACTCTCTTTGGGGGAGAGTTTTTAGTGTATCGGTAGAGCCTAAAGAGCCAGTTTGTGTAGTGGCTAAGGCACCGGGTTTCAAACCAGAAGACTGTGAGTTCTAGTCCCGCTTTAGGTACAATGGCAGCTGGGTGACCCTGGGCCAGTCACTCTCTCAGCCCTAGGAAGAAGGCAATGGCAAACCACTTCCGAAAAACCTTGTCAAGAAAACATTTATATAAATATTCCAAGAAATGCCAAGAAAACATTTTATCTCTATCTCTATCCTTACCTCTACCTCTAATCTATGAAATTCCAGGGAGCCTCTGCCTGTCAGTCTAGTATTAATATTCTGACTTGGTATAACAGTTTATTCTCTTTTTATATTATGAGTAACTGTGTGTATCTGTTGTGTATATACATATATTGAAGTAATATTGAAGTTTGTCCATTATTTAATGTATAACTGTGTTTTAATGCCAGAAATCAATAGAAAACAATTTCTGAAATAAATATCTATGTTTGGTTTGTGGGAAGTAATTGTGAATGTGCCTGTGTTTTATTTGGGCCCTGTTACTCTGGAAAGCAACAATGTAAATTCCAGATGTTTCCACAATGTTAGACCACATTTTCTAAATAAGGTATTAGGAAATCCATATAAAAGGAAATTTGAGGCTGTGTTTTTCTTAGCAATTGCTAAAAGCATATTGTGCCATCACTCTTGGGTGGCCCATGAAATGTTGTTATCTATCTTTTTTTACATTAATATACATATCCATCTGTTAATTTAGCAGATAGTTAGTTATTTTTTGCTCACTTTTGCAGGGTTCATGGCCAAAATTCACAGGACAAGGGTGGCTAACTAAAGATAAGAATGAACAATAGGAAACTTACCCATTTTTCCCAGGGTTCTACTAATATGGTTAGCTGAATATGACTTGGCTCATAAGCAAAAATGCAATTAAATATCTATGTGTATAATACAAACCCTTTGCCATTTCTCCTTACTGTTTTTCCATGAAGTGTATTTCTACAAATTGGCTCAGCATGAAGTCTTTTGTAAATATCTTATGTATAATCACTTCAGTCATATGTTTGTGTAAATGTCTATGCAATTAGCTGGAATTTCATGAATGAATGTTTATGTTTAGTATCCATGTGCAATTCTTTTATTAAGCATTTTCTTCATTGAAACAATTTTAAGCAAAAAGTCAAAGCCCACCTCCAAGGAAAAGGGGTTACCATCCATTATTGTTTATACAGTAACCGATATTAATCCTACCCTTTCTTTACATTTTTGCATAATCATCAAATAATTCTCTAAATAGATTTCTATCCACATATCATCTAGCTTTTCAGATAATATAATAACAATCCACACATTTGTTAATCAGCTTCATCTTTATATCATAGCATTTGTGTCAAAACAGAGGCACATTACCTTTCTGCTCAGTTTTTATCATGTTATTCTACATCAATTACAATTTCTTCTCAAACATTTTCCATGCTCTGTTCTCAGTCTTTCTCTCTTATCAACCCTCAATGCCTTGTTCATTCTTACTGAGTTATCTTCACAATTACCCTTCCATATAAGTTTTTAATTTAAAAATGGCATGAAAGTAGCTTTCTGTGTGACAGCATTTTTATCCCTTTATTTTTTAAACAACTTACTGAACAACTTATTAAAATTTTCAAATGTCATTGTAAAGAAGAGCAAAGCAAATAGATTTGTTAATAAAGATTTTGGACAGTTACCTGCTGGTGATGGAAGAGCTATTTCAAATGTTATGTCAAGAATCATCCTCCAATAACTTGCAGCTTATACTCTTTAAATTGTCTTTTTTTCCCTGCCATTCAATCGTGTCCACTTCTTGGTGACTGCCTGGACTGGTCCCTGCAGTTTTCTTAGCAAGATTTCAGACCACTCCCCTCCCCCCAAATTATGTTTAAGGGCCTGTTTACAATTGCCCTGCCTTCTTTCTCTGTATGGAGCATAAAATGAAACAACATATTCTTCCCATCGAAGTTTGCAGGGTGTACATGGCTCCCCTTATACACTATTATGAACACTTTCCATATTTAAGCAATTTATTTATAATACAAAATCCAAAGAAGAATCAATTTAAATTGAAAGCATCTTGTAAGTAATGAGCAATATTTTGTCAAACAAAAAAGCAATGTTATGTTTATGATAATCTTCAGAAAGCATGAGATAAAACTAATCAGAAAGTGCATTCTTAATGGTGTATCCAAGGGCACTGATCTTAAGTATTTTCTGCTGTTATTTCATCTCTGTTGAAGAATAAACTTAAAATGTTATTGGTGCTTTCTCATCTTCTCCAGCCATATTATATAATATTCTTCTAATCTATGTGTGGTGCTAAAGGTCTGCATCTTTTTTATATACTCTAGTTAAGATTCCAGTTCTTCAAGGATGAGATCCTACAGATGAATTCAATGTCTAGGATCCTCCTCCTCCTCCTCCTCCTCCTCCTCCTCCTCCTCCTCCTCCTCCTCCTCCTCCTCCTCCTCCTCCTCCTCCTCCATTTAACATCTGTTTCTGTTAAGTCCTGTTTGAAAGATGGGGACCAATATTTTAACATTGTTGAACTGATTTCTCTAGTACAGAAATGTTATATCAGCAACCGAGTTAAGCAAAATCTGGGCGAAAGGGTTCTGCACCCTAGAGGAAGATGTCTGATACAAAAAGAAAGTAAAACAAAATTATCATCTCACCTCATCTAATGTAAATAGAAGATGCCTTCTTTCATGTAAAAACAAGTAATACTTTATTCTTACCCAAAATGCTGCATCTTTTAAGAGTCTTGGGGTCTGTTGTTAGTTTGGGGTTGTTGTTGTTTTTTGCTTATACCTTCAGCCACGGATGGTGAGCAGACCTTGGCTGAGAGCTGCATTCCAAAATTGATAGAAATTAACTTCCATCTCCCAACCCCAGAGTGAAATATGACTTTGATTAGGTAATATTTAGAACTCTCCCAGGAATATGCCCCTGTGAACAAGGGCAAAGTTTCAAACGGCAGTGTTCATGCTGATTTCATTAGCCAGGCATAATGTTTAGAGAAATGCCCGCTGTTTTTATTGTTGCTTCGCTCTACCAAAAAGCAGTCACTTCTATTTCCTGTTGACGTCAATTGGCTTTTTTTCTGCCCTAGCTTCAAACAGAGGACTATGACTGTGATCATGTGTGAATAAGCCTGCAAAATCCTGCATCCAAAATTGTGAAGCAAAGAACAATGTGACAGTTGGCAAGTGGAAATCACATCTTTGCCCTCTTGATCATGCTCCTTCCTAATAAAAAAAAAACATTTCTCCTTTTATGGAGAAGAGGCAGCTATTAATGAGCTCCCATACAAAAAATATATATATATTTCATTCAGTGACATTTCATGAGTACCATATACACAGTCATGGGTATGTTCAAAGATAAAGTTAATAACCCTTAAAAAAACAAAAACAAAACAGTGTTCTTTAAAAATATACCTTCCATTTCTTTCATGTATCCCTGCATGTGTGTATGTGTGCATTTGTTTGTGTATGGGTATGTGTAAACTGTCATATTTACAGAATATTGCATTTTATCTTTTTGACTGAGTTGATTGAACTATAGTCTATCTCAATGCAAATATTTAAATTCAGTGTTATGGGTTGCTTGATCGAAAATGTAGAGTTAGTCATAAGCAGGCATTTCCTCTAAATTACTTTTATTCATTTTCAAATATTCTTGAACATTTACATTTAAATTGCATTTTGAACAGATCTTTAAAACCCCAAAATGGGAGGATTTGAAATTTAAATGATCACACACATCCATCCATCCATCCATCCATCCATCCATCTATCTATCTTTCCCCTAGTGATTAGGAGAATCTGCTATCTGCTGTTACTACTTACTTGAATTATGTTGCATGATAAAATAAAGCCTTACTGATCCAAAAGTAAAAATGAACCAATATTTATTTTAAATGAAATTGAAGATATGATTGCCACAAATGAGTGTGTTCAAATACTATATAACTGTGGCAGCATTTGGATTCAAAGGCACCCTGAATATGATGTAAAAGGAACCTACCACCCTTGAAAGAAAGGGTTAAGTGACATTAAGATCAAGAAATTCAGAGATAGCATAGAATCATCTTGCTAAATACTTAATTATGGCACAATCAACAGAAGTGCACAAGCCTGGCTGAAATGGAAATAAGTCTGGAAGAAACAATACTCAATTGGTCTCATGGGAGTGGGGATTAAAGATGTGGCTCTAATCTTTTAATGAGGTTGAATACCTCTACCAAGTCAACTGCATTGCCATCCAGCAATACCTATGCCTTTTCTGTTCTTATTTATAGAACTGTTTAGATTTCAAAAATCATTAGATGTGCCATGTTGAGAATATGGAATAGATACAAACCCAGGCTGTGCCCAAAAACACCTTTAAGTCTCTCAGCACAAGAAGCATTTTATAGATGAGAAATAGTAGGCAAAGATAAATGGTTAACATATCGTGAGATACTAGAATTTTACCAAGTGGAATATAAAATAAAATCAAGAGAACAACTGATGGCAGAGGGACATAGTTGGCAATGTTTTTCTTGTTACAAGTTATCAGAAATATTTAAAGTAAATAAAAGAATTCATGGTATTAAACAATGTAAGGCAGAATTTGAATTGGAACTGTGTACAAATGACAAACATGAAATCACTAAAATGTATAAACTTTTATTGAAATTTAAAACAGAAGAAGAACAGGTCAAAGAATAAAGATAAAGTGGGCTAAAACATTGGTTATAATATACAGATGGAACAATGGAAAAATACATGAAAGGATTGAAATTTACATTACGTTATAATCTTAAAGAGAATTTTTATAAAATGATGCACCCTTCATGTATGACACCAGTAAAATTATCTAGTATATATAAAGGTACTTCAAATTTATGTTGGAAATGTCAACAAGAAGGGTCATTTGATTATGCTTGGTGGACATGTAAAAAAGCTAGAAAATGTTGGGCTCAAATACATGCAGTGATTCAGAGGATTTTAGAGATTAATATTCAATTGAAA
Source organism: Charina bottae (assembly GCA_023362775.1). NCBI lineage: Eukaryota > Metazoa > Chordata > Lepidosauria > Squamata > Charinaidae > Charina > Charina bottae. The sequence goes on along the minus strand of JALMGJ010000004.1, from coordinate 23,973,999 downwards.
CCAGAACTTTTCCTCCTGGGACTGATGGATAAACAAACAGTCAGAATAGAGCCATGAAACACTGTTTTTATATATGATAATTGCAATGAGATTATTGTATGCACAAAGATGGAAAGTTTTGGCAATACCTACAGTGAAGGAATGTTTGGTGAAGATGACAGAACTTGCTGAAATAGCTAAATTGACTTGTTTTATTAGAGAAAAGACACTATGTTTATTGCTGACTGAAAACCCCTTACAGACAGAAAAAAAATGAACTTGTGATTTATGGCTTTGATGATTAGACAGGATAGAAAGTCATGATGTAACCTTAGAGAGAGGTTAAAATATAAATGTACTTATAACTGCTGGGAAGATCTGAAGCCACTTCTTTATATCTTTTTTTATATCTTCTTTTTTCTACTTTTTCTTTTTTGCACTTTTAGCTTTTTATTTTTTATTTCTCCCTTTCTCTTTCTTCTTTCTACTTCTACTTTAGTTTGTATTAGTTCTAAGTATTGTTGTTAAAATTTTCAATAAAAATTGTATGTATGTACAGTACGTATGTATGTGTTTCCAGATTTAGCTGTCTATGATCAGATGATGGGAAAGAGAAGTTTAGCTGGGTATCATCATCATCATAATAATGAGGACCTCTAAAGTCCAGTTCTTCAGATTTTCCCATCATCAATCAGCATGTAATATTGTGCCCCAAAATGACAAAATTAAATACTTTGCTAAGATTGCCTGGAATGGATCGTGAACTGCCTTATGTTCATAGGAATCACATTTGTCCTGAAGTGGTATTCATCATCCGTAACAACAAATATATGGTCTGACGTATAACTAGCTAAGAAGGTCTAGGCCAATGATACTGTTTATAATTTCAGTCCTCCAATTAATGTCCTCAGTTTCCATAAATGAAATGAAAAAGTTTTATCAGACCAGGCATCATTCTCTTTCTTGACTACATAATTTTTATATGGCTTAGTCAAAAGGCATTCCATAGCTTCTGTAGTAATTTGTAATTTTAAAAAAATGTTACTGAATATTTTCATTTAAATGAAAACATCTTGCCCCCAGAGTTGAGACAGATTTCCTCCCTCCCGACCTTTAGGAAAGAGCTGAAGACCTGGTTCTGCCACCTGGCATGGGAAGGAGGAAGGGATAGTTCCTCATGGGGGTGGCTAATCCCCTAATTTTTAATGTCCTTCTTTTAATGAACACCTTGTCCATCTGAATTTTATAATCATTTATTCTATTGTACATATTGTGGTTTTATATATTTATCGATTTTATTTTAACTTATTTATTGTGAACCGTCCAGAGTTCCCCATGGGGGGAGATGGGCGGTCATATAAATTAAACAAATAAATAAATAAATGCATTTAAAAAAGTCTTATCCCAAATTATATATTTTATAAATGCATTTGAACATACTGGAAAGGGAGAGAGAATGTTCTGCATCACAGATGTTGAACAAGTGATAAGCCAGCCCCACAATATCTTTTCTTTATGTTAAACAGACTACCCAGTGGGAATGACATTCTGTTATATATTTCCTAATGTGTAACTGATGTGTAAAGCAATTCTGAGACTCACAGAGATCAGAGTCACTCAGCTTTTGATTATACATTAAAGTAAATATCTTCCACACATTACTGAATACAGAACTGCCCTGAAGTAAAGGGCTGTTTATATGCCATGACTTGATTGTCTGGATATTCTCTATATGACCTAATGTCTGTTTTTAATTAGAATAGTTATTTCTACAGTTACCAACTGTATTCAGTTGTAAATTTGGGGGAGACTCTTAAGACTCCTAATAGGAGTCTTAAACTTATGAGGAAAAAAAAACCTTAAGACTTAATTCAGCAGATATGATTTGTTTTTTCAGCTGACATCTTTTAATATTTTATTTTTAAAAATCTTTTTTGCCTACTTCTAGGTATAGTAATTACTTTTATACTGATAGAACCAATAAGAATATTTCCTTTTTCCTCCCCGCCTTCGCCCCCCTGTGATATATCTCAGATTGTAAGCCTGAGACTGGGTTATCACATTTCTGAGAGTTGTAAGTTGTTCTTGAAGCTTTATTAGGTAAATAAGGAAGACAAAATGCAAGCAATCCATCAGTTTTAGTAAAAAAATTGAATAGGGCTTCCATAGGGACGCGGATGGCTCAGCAGGAAACAGCTGAGCTGTAGGCTGCCGATCAGAACGGTCGGCAGTTCGAACCCCACGTGACGAGGTGAGCTCTCGTCACTTAGTCCTAGCTCATGTCAACCCAGCAGTTTGAAAGCTTAGCAAGTAGATAAAATGGGTACCACCTTAAGTGGGAGAATTTGCTGGCGTCCTGTCGGGAGCCGGTTCCACTGGAGAAAAGATCGGAGGAAAGATTGAATGGTAAGGACAGACCCGGAAGTGACATCAACATGACGTTAGCAGCCAGCTCAAGGCATCCTGGGAACTGTAGTCCAGAGCCTTAGAAGAGCCGGTTCCCTTACCCCCTCTCCTGGTGCGCGGGTTAATTACACTTGGTGACATTGTATAATGATCAAATGTATATATATGTATGTAAGCCGCCTAGAGTCCTCCGTTAGGGAGGGGATAGGCAGGGTATAAATAGCACTATAAATAAAAAAAATTAATATGACCCACTTTTCCTCAACATTTGCATCTACCTGGCATAAAAATTCAGTAGGAATGGCAAGTTTTTGGATCAACATATAGTAGAGAAAGTGTTCTATATCCAGGAGTGCATGCTGTGAAGAATTTGGGCTTTATTGAGGCTTAAATTGGATTTTGATATTGAGACTGATGCATATTTAACTCTTTGAAATAATTCTACATTAAAAACAGGTGGTGAAATGTTTTGTTGGAAAGTATGGGTGGAAGCCGGGAAGTGACTTTAAATCAATAATTATGTAATGATTATTTTAAGGATTTTTCTCAGCTTCAAAATGAATTTGGTCCCCCAGGTTTACAGCGCTGGCAGTATTTCCAACTTAAGTATGCTTTTATGGGCCAATATGGGCCAGATTCCTTGGCTACTTCAAAGGTGACTGAGGTGCTTTCTCATCTGATGGAATCTACAATGGAATTTAGACCTGCAACATATCTTTACCAAAACTTAAATAACATTTTTTTAAAGTGGAGAGTAATGGAATTTAGTATAATGGACTAAAGGAATAGAATCTCCAATAATGCCACATAAATGGTTGGAAGTCTTTAAAAATGTTAAAGTGATATTGATGGATTTAAAACTATAATTGATCAAAAACTGTATTTCAAATTTACTGGATTCCAGAAAGAAAGAAAGAAAGAAAGAAAGAAAGAAAGAAAGAAAGAAAGAAAGAAAGAAAGAAAGAAAGAAAGAAAGAAAGAAAGAAAGAAAGAAATTATTTAATTAATTAAAAATCCCTTTATTATCTTTATAAGTAACTCAAGGCAGCGAACATACCTAATGCTCCTTCCTCCTCCTACTTTCCCCACAACAACGACCCTGTGAGGTGAGTTGGACTGAGAGGGAGTGACTGGCCCAAAGTCACCCAGCTTAGGCTTTCATGCCTAAGGCAGTACTAGAACTCACCGTCTCTTGATTTAAAAAAAAAATTAAGGGATCATTGACCCACCTGATCTGGTCTTGGTATCCTTTTGGAATTTCAATGTATATAAGTAGATTTTTGGGCAAATCTCTAAATATTAAAGATGGTAATGTGATGTGATGTTGATTCTAAACTTTGCAATCTATCTTTGAGGAACTATGGTTGTATTGGACATGGGGGATTGCTAAAAAGTATTCTGAAAAATTGGAAAAGTGATATTATTCCTTTTTTTCCCCACAAATTTTTATTAAATTTTAAAATACATATTAAAAGTTTGAAAAAGAAATAGAAATACAAAGTAAAAAGAAAAGAAAAGAAAAAGAAAAGAAAAAGTGAGATAAAGAAAGATAATACACAAAAAATATAAGAAATAGATAGCCTCCAATCTATCTTTGGTCGTTAAGAAATATAACCTGCTTTAAATGTTAGTCTTTCATACAATACAATACACAGGAACTTTCTTTGTCTAGTACATTCTAGTTTCTGTATCCAATCTTCTGATCTTCATATATGTTTCACCCTTCTTGCAGTTCTCCATTGATCCATCTATGGTTTCCGCTCCTTGAAGTAATGTCTATTTAAATTTTCTTTTCATTAAAGGTATTTTTTAATCAATCTTTCCATTTTTGCACCTATATTTATGTCCTTGATAAAATTTAATTACTCTTAAATCATATATATAAAAAGAAAAGAGAAGATCCTATTTTATTTTTAATACAGTATATTCTATCTATATATATCCATAAAAATAACACTAACTTAAACATAATCTATATTTAATTTTTATTTATACTATATTCTACATCTTCATACACATTTACCTAATTAACAGATTTTTATAACATCTTGTTTCAGTATTACATAACCTTATAACAATTCTCAATACTATTCTTACTAGTAATTGTAATATTAATTCATCTTATAATAATATTGATTCATTCCAACTCAATCTGTTTTTATATTTTATAATACATTCACTTTAAAGTATTTATTTAAGTCCCTCTTTTCTTTACATCCTTATACGTCCAATTCTAATAAGGGATTTTCCCATTTATATATCCTCATAGAAATATTTCTAATTTGCATGTAATCTATAGCTTCAACATACTTTATAACTTTAATTTTATAACCTTATATCCTTCAATTAAAATATCACATTTTTGTGCATCAATACATTTTCCCAATTAGAAACCATGGTTCCAGTGGCCTTATATCCATCCATATCATCTCCTGTTCAGGTTATACCAAAATTATAATATATAATTTGTTTTGTTATCTGTCTCATATAAAGTGTCAGGATATTTTTATGAGTCTTTTCCCTTCCAACACCAAACATGTCAGTTCCACAATACCTATCTAATTCAAAACTCATTTTTTTCTCCCTCTGGCAACTGCAATAAAGCATTTAAAATCTCCATCTCCCCCTTCCCTTCTAGTTCAGGCAAAACTTCTTCTAATGTTGATTCTATTTTTTGTGTTTGACCCTGCGAATCCAGCAAAAGGTTTTCCAATGTTGCAATAGTTTCTAAAAAAAATCCTTTAATCTCTTGAATCAGCATTTCTATGGTATTTGCCATCCCCCCCCCCCCCGTTGTTCTTTCTCTAACTGGATGTTGTGATTTTCCATCTTCACACTCCAACCAAGACCATAAACTCTCTAGTCACAACAAAAAAATTTCCCAGAGGAACAATAAGCAGCTGGTCTGTTCAAGTGGAAAATTACCAACAGGGTCTAATGAATTGAAAATAAGTTCCAATTGTAAGAAGGGAATTATTACCTAAATACAAAAGATTATTAAAATAAAAGCGAGTCCAATATGCAAAAATAATAAGGAAAAGAAAAATATTTCAAACAGTTTGTGTTCAATAAAAATAAAAAAAAGGTTTCAACCACTATGAAAGAGAAAGAAAAATAAACAAGTTCACCAATGGTTAATCCACTAAAATATATTCAAAATATGTTCAGTAAAAACAAAGTTTCCAGGTCTTTATACTTTATACTTCCAAGTGAGAGGAAACCCACTCTATTAAAATATAAAAAATGCTGATGTTTCACTATGCTTCAAATGTAAAATGCATCATACTCCCATCACAAAAAATTACAGCAAAGAAAGCACAAAAATTGCCAACATTTTGAGCATTGTCCAAAGGTAGACTTTAGATGATAATAAGACAATATAATCTAAAAATAAATAAAATAAAAGTGATCTAAAAGCTGGTTTCTGTGCTGGTGTCTCTATTAGGAGACTTACGGTTCCCTGCAGAGCCAGTTTGCTTCTCCGCCGTTTTCTCCGCTTCCACTCCCTGCTCCTTCCGTGGTGGAAAACAAACAAAAAAAGCAGGGGGGAACAGTTCCAACAACCCCGTGAGCAATCTTCTGGTTCTCCCCTCTCCGGGGAGAAACACCGGTGGTCTTATACTTTCTATAGACCACCGCAAACAGGGAAAAGTTAGCCAGGTTTTCAACACTGAAAAATTCTGACTCGTCGCGCTGTCAGTCCGACCTGGAGTGCGAAAAGTGATATTATTCCAGACTAACTTTTGGAAATATGTAGTCTATCTGTTTTGGAAAAGGCAATATTTTCAACTAACCAAAAAATGAAACAATGATTCACTATGCTATATATGTTTTATGTTAATACTTTTTAGTTTTTGTTTTTTTAATTGTGTTTTTTCTTTTCTTTTTTATTTCTTGGTTCTGTTAATTTTGTGTTGTTTTTGTTTAATTGTCTTTACATTTTTTGTTTTCTTCACTGTTTATTTTGTATCATTTCAGTGTTTATTTTTTGTAATATTTGTTGAAAAAAAGGAAGAAAAAAATAGTAAGAAGCTGAGTTATAAGGATAATGGGAGTCCAGACATGCCATGAGTTGGTTGAAGCTGATAGTAAATAAATTAATAAACAAATACATTAATAAATATCCCCTGATATATTCATCTTGTATATGTGAATGGTCAGGTGTCTATGCAGGATTTTAGTTGTAGAAAGAAGTGAAATTCTTTAGGAAGCATGTACAATGGGGTAGCTCAGTGGGTTAAATCGCTGAACTGTTAGTTCAAATCCGCATGGTGAGGTGAGCTCTCGTCACTAGCCCCAGCTCTCTGCCAACCCAGCGATTCAAAAGCTAAATAGCAAGTAGGTAAATGGGTACCACTCTCGTGGGGCAATATGCTGGCATCCTGTCGGGGAGTCGCCTCGGAGCCGAAGATGGAGACGGAGATGGAGATCTGGAGAAGCCAGAATGGCGGCTGAGGACGGCGGCAGAGGACGACGGATCCCAGTTAAAACTTCCGGGATGTCAGCAGCCGGCTCCGAAAGCGAGGCATTCTGGGACTTGTAGTTCCGATGCCTGGAAAAAGAAGAGCCGGTTCCCTCACCCCCTCCCTAATCGTGCGGGTACTGTAATATATATATGAGATGATTGTATAAAATTGAATTACATGATTGTAAGCCGCCTAGAGCCCTCCATTAGGGAGGGGATAGGCAGGGTATAAATAAGATAAATAAATAAATAAATAAATAAATAAACAAACAAACAGTCAAGCCATAATTCAGTTCTAGGTGAATGGAAAAAAAAAGTCAATTTCATATGGAAATACATATTCAAGTATACATATCTACTTAAACAGAATTGTATGATTTGAGATCCACATTGGTTGTGCGCATGGAATGTTATATTAACAAGCACATATTTACTGAACTAAAGTGATTATCGCAACTTTCTGGAATATCAGCTTAATTTTCAGTGTTGTTCACAAGAAGTGCATATGTACATTTTGTTCATGGTTTGCCTAAGAATAAATGTTTGATATGCACTTAAATAGAATGGATATTTTGACATACCTCAATGTCTGTATTCCTTTGAAGGCAATGTGGTAGAGATAGAAATAATTCTCATTTATGTAGATACATAATCAAGACAGTGTCTAAATACCAATCAAAGAGAATATTTGTAGCTCAGGGTTGAACTAATATGTTGCCTAGTCTGGCAATGAAACGTCTGCAAGAAAACAACAAGGCTCAGAGAACACCAAGGACTCCACAGTGTCTAAATATGCCACTGCAAATCTTCATTACCTTTGATGGAATATAAAACACTGATTTGGCTGATGAGATAAATAGGGGCGTGGTGTCTCAGCGGGTAAGATGCCAGGCTTGTCGATCAGAAGATCGCAAGTTCAGAGGTTCGAATCCCTAGCCCTGTGTGTGGAGTGAGCTCCCGCACTAGCTCTAGCTCTTGCCAACCTAGCAATTCGAAAGCATGCAAATGCAAGTAGATTAATAGGTACAACTTCGGTGGGTAGGTAACAGCATTCTGTGCGCGTCTTGTGGCCACATGACCGCGGAAGCGTCTTTGGACAATGCTGGCTCTTTGGGTAACAAACGGAGATGAGCACTGGCCCCTAGAGTCGGACACGACTGCACAAATGTGCGGGGGGAACCTTTACCTTTTTACATGAGATAAATATCTTTTTGAGGAGCTTTATTCTTAGTTATGGAAGTTTCTTTCACTGAAATACCTACAGATTCGACTTTGTCAGTGTCCAGTTTTTCTGAATTCATTTTTAAGCTGGTTTTTTTAATGTCTTAGGTCAGAATTTCTATGTACCTTTAAAATGAATGAATAACTTAAAAGTATGACACTTTATTGTTATTTATGTGTATTCTCATATTTTACTTGACTTGTCTTTATAAATTACCTTTGTATTGCTCAGTAGTTTTAGTATGATTCAATTTTATTCCATATTGTTTTTTTCATCTTTTTAATAAGAATCCTCCTTGCAAGGCTATATTTTTTAAAAAATGCAGAATTGCACAAATAAAGTCCAAATATGTAATCCTGAATGGATTCCTGCAAAGTGCTTTACATGGGGATGCCCGTGAAGAACATCTAGAAACATTAGCTGGTCCAAAATTTGGCAGTGAGGGCAGTTAAATTACACATCTGCTTCCCAGGATACAATTCAATATGTTGGTTTTTACCTATAAAGTGTTCATGCTACAGGGTTTGGTTACTGGTGGGACCACCCCTCCTGGATTGTTCCTAATTGTTGCATCAGTTGTGGCAGGAGATGCCTGCTGCGGGGTCCATCAATTGTATATTTGTCATCTTCCAGGACCTTTTCTATTTTAACAACTGACTTTTGGATCACCATAGCCACTGTGATTAAATTGGCCCTGACCCTGCAAGCCTTCTGAAAAAGCCTTAAAGCCTAGATGTACTCTCATGCATGGGGACCAGAGGTTAGACTTATTTTTATCTCTGTGATCATTAAAGGTTTTCTACATAGGCTGTTTGGGGTTGTTTATTCTGTATGTTTTTATGTATTGTTAGCTGCCCAGAGTCACTATGGTGAGATACTGTAGATGGTGATATAAATCTAATCAATTAATTAAATAACTATATGAGCATATGTTTGGAAGCTCATTATCAAATGTACAATGGAACTCACTATATCAGCACCATGAAAACATTTGCAATTAGAGGCAATCCTTTCTCTTACTGGGTCCAACTACAAATTGGAATTGCCAAATTATAGAAAATAAGGAAGCACTTGTCTTAGTGAGTGTAGGAACACCTGATGCCTAGAGTTCTAATTTGCCTAGGGGAAATGCTCCCCATGACAGATTATTGACCTGTGCCTGCTGAAGACCATGAAAATTGCAATTAAGAGGAACAGAAATATCAAACTCATCACCACTCTGTAAATACATAATTAAACTATCCAAATTTTATCAAGTTTGTTGGGTAAAATTAAGGGTGGAAACTAACAGCAGAACATTCATTGGCTGACATATCATCACTCATGTGGTTTAGTTGCAGGATTAAAGAAGTATTACTAGTAGCTGAGAAAAGCCTCATTTACCAGCACTGTAGCACATGCCATTTTAAAAAAGCAAACCATTAAAATATCTTTTACAGAAAAGAATGGAATGTGTAATAAAAATGGTCCATTTGCCTCCTTTGAACCATGTGACATAGAGTTAAAGAAATGAATTTTTAATGTCCTGATGGAATACATTGATATTTTGAATATTTTTGATCCAGATTTAAAACAGCTAAAGATACGCTTTGCAGTTCAATTTAAACCATATTTACTACATTTTACCTAAATATTCTACCTAAAGAAGTTAAAGCACTCTGCAATACATAACTTGCAAGAGAATATGTGCTTTCCTGTTTAGAAATTAAACTCTGCAGGTCCCTTTCCATTTCCTTCTCTTCTTCCTTATAATATGCTGCACTGATTTTAGATAATGATGTTTGGTAAGTTAATTTCAAGATCCATACTCCTTGTTGCATCATACAATCTAATATTTGCTGCAAATCACTCAGGTTCACAGACAACACAGCATTGTCTACACACAAAAGTACATGTACATACACATCCCCAGCTAACATTCCTCCAGTGTGACCACAAGCATATCTTACACATTTATCGATAAATACATTAAACAACCAGGGAAAGACATGTATCATTCATCTTTATTTTACTTGCAAGAGAACTTTGCAAGCCAGAACGCTGTTGCCTGCATCCCACCAACTAGGAATCATGGTGTGTACTAGCACATTCAGGATAGTGGCTGACTGAATTACAAGTTGCAATAAATAAATAAATAAATTCAATTCATTTTTTTAACAAAATGACAAAAACCTGAAGTCACATCTGACTTGGAATAAAATTATATCACATCAAAAATGATGCCTTGTCCACCCATGGAATTAATAAGACTTGCAGTGTATTGTTCCAAGATAATGTATAGCTGAATATATTTATGCCAAGTAGTAATATTAAGACCATTTTGTTGTACCTCCTGTTCCTCCTCTGCAGTTTACTGCAGAGTCTTGAAAATCAGGTTTATTCTGCAGCAAATTTCTTCTATTGAAATTTCAGTCTGAAAAGGGGACAAGATAGATAGATGTCTTAGGCAAAGTAAGCTATGTTACTCATTATTCCATAACAATATATTGCAATCTGTGTGAGGTTCTCTGCTCCAAGGGGAGGGGGGTAGAGAGAGGGAGGGAAAATATCAATATTTATAAACCTCACAATAAAATATGTACTTGTACAAATAGACCCACGGAATACTTTACGGTAGGAATTCAGAATGCTTTAATTTCTGAGACAGCTGAATTTCAGTTCTTATTAAAAGAGCAGATATGTTTAGTTTAGATATGGTAATTTGTTCTTGCAAAAGAGAGAGAAAATTTATCGTTGCTACTTGCCCACTCTGTTCACTTAAAAACAATTGATGGAAGATTCTAACTTAAAAATATAAGAGAAAGAATACCCTTGATGTTCTTTTCACAATAAATTTCACACCAAAGCCAATTTTTATAGCCACAATAAAGTCCTTTAAACAAGGAGCTTCTAATAGAAATGTCGACATAGCCTAGGGTGTTCTTGTAATGGTATTTGAGTTTCATTTCTACTAAGAATTATCTCTTCCAATTGCAATGTAGGAAAATATTTCACATTATAAAATATCTCGAGCTTTTTCAGTGTCATGTCAATGCTGTTAGGAAGGTAATAGTTGTAATATGAAGTTAGTAAGGAAGTAAGGAAGTTGACTATATGTGTTTATTTCTCCATAGCACTTGCAATACTGGTTATATATTACTTGTATTTAAATATCACAGAAGATAACCTTGTAATTGTCTAGACTTGTACAAAACAAAGAGACAAATACACTCTGTTGGTAGCAGTTAATCGAAAGATGGTGGGAGAAGTTCTTATATTAAAGACTTACAAATGACCCAGTATTAGCCAACACTAAAGACTCCATATTTTCCTTCTTTTGTGGCCCATTATTTGATTTAGGCTGAAATCATTCATTAATTTGGATTGCTTGGGAGTTCACTGTGACCTCCAATGTGAACTGGCTAAACCAGAGCTTTCCAAACTTTTCATGTTGGTGACACACCTTTTAGACATGCATCATTTTGCGACACAGTAATAACAGGGCTCCCTGGCCCCGGCCCACGTGATTGGCCCCTGCCTGAAAACCCTCTCTCCCTCCTTCAGGGGCTTCGGATCCGGGACTTTTGCAAACATCCTGAAGCCCTGGGTGTTCTTTGGGGGGCACCGCTTCTTCTCGCAGCACCCCAGGACCAGGAACCGTCCCCTCCCCCATAAATATTTGTATATGCAAAGTAATAGTTCAGTAAACGCGAACCTGGGAGGAAAACCCAATTACTTCTTAAGTTATTCCAGGGCTGTTCCGGGTGAGGGAGGTGGCAGACCGGGAGCCCCGCGCACTCCAGCTGCATCTCGGGGGGCAAGAGGCATGGCCTCTGGCCAGCCAAACACACTGCCCAGCAGAGAGGCTTCTGCCCACATGGCGTCGCGTGAACCGCTCACACCAAACCCGCGTGTGTCCGGCTGCCCCTGACCTCGAGTGGGCCTGCCTCATCTCGGGGCAGATAGGCAAGGCAGTGGCGCTTTCTGGTGGTGCGGCAAGAGCTCGGCGGGACTCCAAAGGGGACTCTTGTGGCAGCGGCTGGTGTCTGCACTGTTCGGCCCACCTCTCTGCCCTCCTTTGGCGCACGCTGATTGGCGGGGGTGCCTCTTCTTCTGGCTTCCCCCCAATCAGCACTTCCGGGTCGTCTGGCGACACACCCAGATCCTGCCGGCGACACAGTAACGTGTCGCGACACACAGTTTGGAAAGCTCTGGGCTAAACCAATCTCCCTCAAATCAATACACTGATTAGCATGTAATTTGCCACACAGTTGTACACATTTCTGAATTTTTAACTTTTAAAATACATTGGCAGAATTGGATAAAATTTACAGGTACAGTTCCTCTTTGTGAGGAAGGAGGCCTAAGTAGTTTCAGGGGAACAAATCAATCAGTTTGTGTTGGGCTCGTTTTTTAAAAAAAGATTGTTATTGTTTTGACTGATTTTTAAAAAAAATAGTATGGTCAAACTTGATTAGTACTTGGATATGAGGCCAAGAGGAAACTCCAGAACTGCAAACTAGACTGAGAACTTGGGGAAAAAGATCCTGGAAAAGGGCAATGACAAACCATGTTTGTATCATTGCCAAGATGGATATGTCTGTGTCATAGGAGTCAAGCTTGACATGAGGAGCTTTTACCTTTTTTATATCTTTGCCATTTCAAAAAAGTGATTACCCTCTATATAATTGGCAAGCTTAAATTTATGTTATTTTATTACAGTAATAGGCATGCTGCCTATTGTTGGATCCAGAAGGATTACAATATTAAAACATTACCCAACTTGCAACCAATCTTTCATTAAAGTATCTAGGTTCCTGTCTTCTGATTAAAAATCTCGCTCTTCAAAAGTTCTGTGGAATAGAACTGCTTTTACCATTTTATAGAGGATGTGGGGGGAAGCAATCTGCCCATAGGGGCAAGTTGTAACATTGTGAGGGGCAGCTGCTGAGAAAGTCATCTTCTGTGCCCCGGACACCTTGATATCTTGAGAAGTAAGTACTCACAGCATCCTCACCTGGCTAGACATGTATAAGAAGCAGATTCTACCTGAAGAAGATTGTTCTAAGAGGCTTTATAGCTAATGATCAGCACCTTGAATAGGGCTTGGAAGCTAGTGCAGCTGTTGCAAACTAGGAATTATTCACCTGAATCCACTCCATGCTATTCAGAAAGCAGCAACTATATTCTGTCCTAGCTGCAGCTGCTGAGTCGTCTGCAAAGGCAGCATCATATAAAGCAAAGTAGCTGAGATATGACAAGAGTGTGAATCATTGTCTTCAGGACCTTCTGGTCCAGGAAAAAACTACATCTGGAGGACTCTTGTCCAAGGCCTTGACCTACTGCTCTAACAAGAGCTATGACTTCAGAAGAACCCACAGATTGCACACCAGCAATCAGATTTCCTATTACATGAAGGCTTCTACTCACATTCAAATTAAGTTGAGAACATTGTGGATGAATCAATTATAGCTAACATTTTGGGATTATAATAGCTTATATGACCAGACTCTTTTATTTGTGGTAGCTTACCCTATTCAGACACACAAATAGATGAAGGACCTGGATAAAACCATTCAAGGTGATTAGAACATAAAGATGTCTGTTACCTGCAGTTTTTTTCTTCCTCCTTCTCCCCATCCTAACATTCCTTTGTGAAGAGAGCCAAAGGTTTGGGGAAAATGTATCAGTTCTCATGATATGCTCTCTGTAACCAAGTGTACCCCCCATAATTTTTGTTGTGTTACTCATTTAACCCAGATAAATAGAGAATGGGGGCTTGCCTTTTATTATGTTTAAATTTATTATTTTCCAAGCTGAAGGAAAATTAACCCTTTGTTTTATGCACCAACACAATTGAGATTACGGCGGTGATTAAATGAAATTACCTAAGGAATTGGAATTTTGGAATCATTTGCATTTGCAGTCCATCTCTACCACATGTATTCAATCCTGTGCTTATACAGTTCTGTCCAATTTCATCCCTGATCCATGGTTAAAAAAACAAAACAAAAACTTATTTCAAATATACATTTATTTTTTTAACTGAAAAAAGGACATTCTGGAAGTACAAAAGCTGGTGGATAACTAAGTATTGACTCTTATATTAGAAGTACAGATCAAGCCTTCTTTATATTAGAATATTCAAATTTGTCAAGTTCCCAATTTTTCCTACCCCCGCATGGTTCTGCCAGAACACCCCAAGAAAGCAATAGTGCTGCCCAGCTATATCCACCATTCCCTTCTTACATGAAAATCATTGCTCCATTAATAAATTATCCATCAAATTGTTATAATAGTACAGTTACATCTGTGAATGAAAGAATCCCTTACACCAACTTGACCATAAAATGCTAATGAAAAGTTCTCTCTGTTGCCCCAATTTTGTTTTAGAAAGCTAAACCCAGATGCAACTTTCATTCCAAAGATTTTAGAAAGGCATACTTCTAAGAAGACTTCAGCTCATTTAAATCCTGTTTCCTCAGAGTAGATTTGTTGAGAGGTAGATACAAATTAGCTGCTGAAAGCCATCCAGAAAGTGAAATGGTTTTCATTTCCTTTGGTGCATCTATAAATTCTAGCATACATAAATTCACAAATTGAAGCAGTTTTTCTTATGTGCAAATAGGACATTTTTCACAGCCTTAATGCTTACACTGCTTTTCTGAAAGCACAGGGAGCTTACTGCAAGCTTTCAAAATCTGTTCCCTTTGGTATTTATGGGTTTAGGAGGTTTAGCTTTACTACTGTCTTTCTTGTTGATAAAGTTTAAACAAATATTCCTCTTCATAGTGCCAGAACTAAGGAGAGAAAGTTTACTTTAGCTTTATTAACCATGGTCATCTTAAAGAAGTTCTCTGCAGTTAGAAATGTACAACTTTGAAAAAATAAAATACTCGCTCCCAAATATGCCATCCCTTCAAATTATTCACAGATAGGCTATTATCACTCCACAAGTGATACACAAGTGACACACTCCATTTATGCCAACTTGGAAAATCCTTCCTTGAATAGAGGTGGGGGCCTCAGGCACAATCTTTCCCCTATTCTCCTTCCTGCTTTGTCTTCTGTGCCTAGGAAGATTAAGACCATTTCACAAGCTCAACAGCAGCATGGTGATCTTAACGATCCTCCTTTGGATGATAAAGGGACTTAGAAATAAACGTCTCAAAAAACCATGACCTAGCCCCAGGTGCAAGGTCACACAGCCACCCTAGAAACATATTTAAGGATTCCCTTACTAACTTTGCTCAGACTGAAGAAGCTTCTTGGATAAGGAGCGAAACGTTTCCACTGAGAAAATAGAAATCCAGTTGACATGATTCAAGCTACAGACACTCCACAAGGTTTGTAAGAAAAAAAGGCATAGATTCTAATTTTACCTCCTTGTCTGCCCATATTGGGTGGTTCATATGTACATAGTGTTTCATTTTTTGGTAAGTTTTGGTCACCAATTATTGAGTTATCTTATTTCCCATAGATTTTTATCACATACTCAGGTACACAATCAGAAGTTGAGTGACATAAATGTTACCTAATTGGATTGAGGTCTACCATGCATATTCTACCCAATAGTGTAAGATAGAAATGAAGCTAACATTGATTTATGTAATGAACCCCATCCCCAAATGAGTACTATTATAGTACAGTACACAAGCTCTGTGTAACATAAATTAACTACAATATATTGACAGAGGCAAGAATCCCTTAGAAGAAATGGAGTAGCTCTCATAGTCAATAAAAGAGTGGGAAAGGCAGTACTGGGGTACAACCTCAAAAACGACAGAATGCTTTCAGTTCGAATCCAAGGCAAACCATTCAACATCACAGTGATCCAAGTCTATGCCCCAACCACTGATGCCAAAGAAGCTGAAGTTGACCGGTTCTATGAAGACCTACAACACCTTCTAGAACTAACACCAAAAAAAGATGTCCTTTTCATCATAGGGGACTGGAATGCTAAGGTAGGAAGTCAAAAAATAACCGGAATAACAGGCAAGTTCGGCCTCGGAGTACAAAATGAAGCAGGGCAAAGGCTAATAGAGTTTTGTCAAGAGAACACGCTGGTCATAGCAAACACTCTTTTCCAACAACACAAGAGACGACTCTACACATGGACATCACCAGATGGTCAATACCGAAATCAGATTGATTATATACTTTGCAGCCAAAGATGGAGAAGCTCTATACAATCAGCAAAAACAAGACCTGGAGCTGACTGTGGCTCAGATCATGAGCTTCTTATTGCAAAATTTAGGCTTAAATTGAAGAATGTAGAGAAAACCACTAGACCAATCAGGTATGACCTAAATCATATCCCTTATGAATATACAGTGGAAGTGAGGAATAGATTTAAAGGATTAGATCTGGTAGACAGAGTGCCTGAAGAACTATGGATGGAGGTTCGTAACATTGTACAGGAGGCAGCAACTAAAACCATCCCAAAGAAAAAGAAATGCAAGAAAGCAAAGTGGCTGACTGATGAGGCTTTACAAATAGCTGAGGAAAGAAGGGAAGCAAAAGGCAAGGGAGAAAGGGAAAGATATAAACAACTGAATGCAGAATTCCAGAGAATAGCAAGGAGAGATAAGAAGGCCTTCTTAAATGAACAATGCAAAGAAATCGAGGAAAACAATAGAATGGGGAAGACTAGAGATCTCTTCAAGAAAATCGGAGATATCAAGGGAACGTTTTGTGCAAAGATGGGCATGATAAAGGACAAAAAAGGCAGGGACCTAACAGAAGCAGAAGAGATTAAGAAGAGGTGGCAAGAATACACAGAAGAACTATACAAGAAAGATCTTAATATCCCTGATAAATACGATGGTGTGGTCACTGACCTTGAGCCGGACATCCTAGAGAGTGAAGTCAAGTGGGCCTTAGGAAGCATTACTAACAACAAAGCTAGCGGAGAAGACAGTATCCCAGCTGAGCTAATTAAAATCCTAAAAGATGATGCTGTTAAAGTGCTGCACTCAATATGCCAACAAATTTGGAAAACTCAACAGTGGCCACAGGATTGGAAAAGGTCAGTTTACGTTCCAATTCCAAAGAAAGGCAATGCCAAAGAATGTTCAAACTACCGTACAATTGCGCTCATTTCACATGCCAGCAAGGTTATGCTCAAAATCCTACAAGCTAGGCTTCAGCAGCATGTGAACCGAGAACTACCAGAAGTGCAAGCTGGGTTTCGAAGAGGCAGAGGAACTAGAGATCAGATTGCCAACATTCGCTGGATCATGGAAAAAGCAAGAGAGTTCCAGAAAAACATCTACTTCTGCTTCATTGACTACGCTAAAGCCTTTGATTGTGTGGATCACAACAAACTGTGGCAAATTCTTAAAGAGATGGGTGTACCAGACCACCTTACCTGTTTCCTGAGAAACCTGTATGTGGGTCAAGAAGCAACAGTTAGAACCGGACATGGAACAACCGACTGGTTCAAAATTGGGAAAGGAGTACGACAAGGCTGTATATTATCACCCTGCTTATTTAACTTATATGCAGAGTACATCATGAGAAATGCCGGGCTGGATGAATCACAAGCCGGAGTTAAGATTGCCGGGAAAAATATCAACAACCTCAGATATGCAGACGATACCACCCTAATGGCAGAAAGTGAAGAGGAACTAAAGAGCCTCTTGATGAGGGTGAAAGAGGAGAGTGCAAAAGCTGGCTTGAAACTCAACATTAAAAAAACCCAGATCATGGCATCTGGTCCCATCACTTCCTGGCAAATAGAAGGGGAAGAAATGGAAGCAGTGACAGATTTTATTTTCTTGGGCTCCAAGATCACCGCAGACGGTGACTGCAGCCATGAAATTAAAAGACGCTTGCTCCTTGGGAGGAAAGTTATGGCAAACCTAGACAGCATATTAAAAAGCAGAGACATCACCTTGCCGACAAAGGTCCGTATAGTTAAAGCTATGGTTTTTCCAGTAGTAATGTATGGCTGTGAGAGTTGGACCATAAGGAAGGCTGAGCGCCGAAGAATTGATGCTTTCGAACTGTGGTGCTGGAGAAGACTCTTGAGAGTCCCTTGGACTGCAAGGAGGTCAAACCAGTCAATCCTAAAGGAAATCAACCCTGACTGCTCATTGGAAGGACAGATGCTGAAGCTGAAGCTCAAATACTTTGGCCACCTAATGAGAAGAGAGGACTCACTGGAAAAGACCCTGATGCTGGGAAAGACTGAGGGCAAAAGGAGAAGGGGACGGCAGAGGATGAGATGGTTAGATAGCATCACCGATGTAATGAACATGAATTTGAGTAAACTCCGAGAGACAGTGGAGGACAGGAAGGCCTGGCGTGCTATGGTCCATGAGGTCACGAAGAGTCGGACACGACTGAACGACTGAACAACAACAAAAATTGACAGAGGAAGAGCTAAAGAGGGGACAATGATGAAACACAATGTAACAATAAGTAGAAAAACAAACCAGTCAGATTATTGCAAATTTTCTAGACCAGGGAAAAAAGAGCTAATACACAAATAATCATTTGGAAACCCTAGAAACCACAAAATACAGATAAATATTACAAATATACAGTGGTACATTTTAGCAAAGTGAAAGCATTCACCAGACTATTTGGTGACATTGGAAGATGCAAAACATTTTGAGAATTTGCTTTCCAAAAAAAAGAAAGGTAAGCATTACACTAGGTGACTGTGTCCAGAAGATAGCCTCAAGCAGATCATTATGCTGGTCAAGTTTATCAGTGTTGCAAATTACATTTTGTTTTGTTGATAATTGGACTTTTTAATGCTGATAATTGGATTTTCTCCCCCTACGCTAGGTTCCATTATTCTAATATTTCTTTTTTTTCTTTTTTCTTTTCAATTAAACTTTATTAAAATTTTAAGATAGAAAGATAAAAGCTAAAAGAAGAAATGGGAAAAAAAAGTAAAGTAAGAAAGAGAGTCAGTTTGGTCTAGTGGTTAATGGTTCTATTGTCCATTGTTAAAAGATAAAAAAATATAATAATAAAAAATAAAAAAGTAAAGGGAAAAAAAAAGAAGTAACCTCCCCCTTCGTCCCAGCAAGTATAATTAACATTAACAATTTATTACCATCTCTTAAAATACAACAAGCCATCTCTTCATCCCAAATATCATCCTTTAAAGATAAAGAGATCTTTAAAGCATCACTCCATCTTGATCAGCAGAAGTCCAATAAGGGTTATCAGAAATAACAACATACATACAAATACAACATACTTCCCTTACATTTATTAATCAAATATACTTAAAATGCAACAAGTAAATTCTCTTTATCTCTTATAGATAAGCAAAACCTTTAAAACATTGTCATCCAGTCCTAAACAGCAAAAATGCATCAAACATTACTACAAATAACAACCCATCCATTTTAACCTTGAACAAAGAAACCAACTTTATATCCTTTCCTCTCTCTTCCGACAATGTTTAGTCGAAGGCTTTCACAGCCGGAATCCAGTGGTTGTTGTGGGTTTTCCGGGCTGCGTGGCCGTGTTCTGGCAGTTTTGGTTCCTAACGTTTCGCCAATCGCTGTGGCTGGCATCTTCAGAGGACAGGAGCACAGCTAGAAGATTATGTCTGTGCCCAAGTGGAGGGTGTGTGTTGCTGCTGGTGTTTATAACTGCTGAGAGGGTGTGTGTCTTCTGTGGGTCATTTACAAGAGATTAGGAGAGGGTTTATTGTGCTGATTAGGGGGTGTGGTGCTGTCGTGTGTGGGATTAGCACATCTGTGTGAGTTGTTTGTATATTTCTGTGGTTGAGTAGAGTTCATTGACCTTTTGCAAGCTGTGTTTTTCAGGTTTAAGCTTTCTTCTTTTTTATTGAAACTGTGTTGGTGTTTATGTATTTCAATGGCTTCCCTGTATAGTCTAACATAGTGGCTGTTGGTGTTGTCCAGTATTTCTGTGTTTTCAAATAAGATTTGGTGACCAGTTTGTTTGAGAGCATGTTCAGCTATTGCAGATTTTTCAGGTTGCTGTAGTCTGCAGTGTCTTTCATGTTCTTTTATCCTGGTGTGGATGCTGCGTTTTGTGGTCCCAATGTATACTTGTCCACAGCTGCAGGGTATGCGGTAAACTCCTGCAGCGGTGAGGGGGTCCCTTTTGTCTTTTGCTGATTTTAACATTTGTTGTATTTTTCTGGTGGGTTTGAAGACTGTTTGGAGGTTATGTTTTTTCATTAGTTTTTCCATGCGGTCCGTGACTCCTTTAATGTAGGGCAGAAATATTTTGCTTGTGGGGAGCTGTTTTTCTTCAGTTGGTTGCTGTTTTTTCGGTTTGATAGCTCTCCTGATTTCATTCTTGGAGTAGCCATTCGCCTGTAGGGACCAATCCAAATGGTTGAGTTCAGAATTGAGAAATTGAGCTTCACAGTTCTGATTTGCACGATCCACTAGTGTTTTGATGATGCCTCTTTTTTGTCGTGGGTGGTGATTGGAATTTTTGTGTAGATACTGGTCTGTGTGGGTGGGTTTTCTGTAGATTTTGTGTCTTAATTGCACATCCGGTTTGCATATGACCATGACATCTAAAAATGGTAGTTTTCCTTCCATTTCTTTCTCCATGGTGAATTGGATATTTGGGTGGATGCTGTTGAGGTGGTTCAGGAATTTCTCTAATTCTTCTTCCCCATGACTCCAAATGATGAAGGTGTTGTCCACGAACCGGTACCAGACTGTTGGTGTGAGGGGTGCCGATTTCAAAAGCCTGTTTTTCGAAATGTTCCATTTAGAAGTTCGCTATAACCGGGCTGAGTGGTCTTCCCATGGCGACTCTATCTGTTTGATCATAGAAATCCTTATCCCATTGAAAGCAGCTGGTCGTCAGGCAATGTTGAAATTGCGCCGTGATGTCTTTTGGGAACATCTGTTCGATGAGTGCCATGGTGTCCTTTATTGGAACCTTGGTGAACAGGGAGATCACATCAAAGCTGATTAATTTGTCCAGGAGTTATAAACACCAGCAGCAACACAAACCCTCCACTTGGGCACAGACAGAATCTTCTAGCTGTGCTCCTGTCCTCTGAAGATGCCAGCCACAGTGACTGGCGAAACATTAGGAACCAAAACTGCCAGAACACGGCCACACAGCCCAGAAAACCCAAAACAACCATCAATGTTTAGTCCCCCTAGATTCTTTCTCTCTTCTCTCAAAGTTGTTGACAACTTTAACAAGTCCCTTTTGTAAATCCACCATAACGAAAATATCCAGATCACTCTTCATATTCTCACTGTCTTTTTTCACAAAATAATTGACAACTTTAACAAGTCCCCTTTGTAAATCACATATTAAAAGGTTCTCCACATCACTCTTCTGGTTTAGTATTTGTACGTCCTTTTTACTTGTTACAACATCATCTGGTTTCCTTTTATATCCAATATTTCATCTTTTTGTTTTAAATCCACATTGAAATCAATTTCAGTCTTATCTAATGAATTCCTCTTCTGTGACACCATCTAGTTTATCTATAATAGCAGATATCTTTAAAATTATTTTCTGAATCCAATAATTGTTCTCTTTCATTGGATCCATTGATGTATTTGTTTCCTTCTGGTGGCCTCTAGTGACCAACCTTCAAAGTCATCTTATCACTTATTTTCATTCCCAAATGAAAAGTTTCCCACGGGAAAGATTCAATTAATTTCAAAGTCTTAATTCGAGTCCATCTTAGCCCACCTTAGGGCGTGGTGGCTCAGTGGGTAAGACGCCAGGCTTGTTGATCAGAAGGTTGCAAGTTCAGAGGTTTGAGTCCCTAGTCCCGCATGCGGAGTGAGCTCCCGCACTAGCTCCAGCTCTTGCCAACCTGGCAATTCGAAAGCATGCAAATGCAAGTAGATGAATAGGTACCACTTCGGTGGGTAGGTAATAGCAATCTGTGCATGTCGTGCAGCCACATGACCATGGAAGCGTCTTCGGACAACGCTGGCTCTTCAGCTAACAAACAGGGATGAGCACCAGCCCCTAGAGTCAGACACGACTGCACAAATGTGCGGGGGGAACCTTTACACACACCTACCCCTCTCTCTCTCTCTCTCTCTCTCTCTATATATATATATATATATATATATATATATATCCTTAAACTCATAATTAAAATCTCTTTCTTAAAGGATTGAAGAAGACTCACCCAGTATATGATAAAAATTAGAAAGGTTCTCAATCTTAAAAAAAACCGTAAAAAAGATTAAATCCAAAGTGATTAAGAGGTGAGGTTCAGTTGAACTTAGAGTCAATATAGGCTGCATTGATGGCTGTAAGCTTGATGGGGTCCCGCAACTCCCAGCTGTTTGCAAGCCGACCGCAAAACCCTCAGTTCCTTCTGACTACTGACAAAAAACAGGTGTCCGGAGTACATATGGGTGATTTCAAGATCTCTCCTTTCTCTGGAGAGATTTTGGCAGTCCAGATCCTTCATCCAGCCACCATTTTCAGCCATATTGTCTCCAGCTCTTCACAGAATGTCAGTTCACCATTCCTCACAGGAAATAATAGTTCTTTTAAGACCATTGTGTTTAATCTTGCTCAAGTATAATTATCATAGTGTTGAGGACTGGGAAATTGTGAGTTCTCTGTACAAAATATTGCAGTTCTGGTCTGACTCTGCCTGGCTCTGATTTTTCTCAAAATGAATTAATGTAACCCTTTCTCTCTTTCTCTCTCTCTGTCTCCTCCCCACTCCTCAACATCTTTTCTAATGATTTTCAGTGGGAAATAGGAAGCTTGAATTGTCAAATGAAGACTTCAGTTTGCATTCATGAATAAAGGAGACTGTGAGTTGGTCCAAGGCAATTTAAAGTGTTTTCCAAATTGTTCAACTGAGATGTGCATTGGAACTTGTGACAGAGCATACTGTCTATATATGCTCACATATTAATTTAAATGTTTAGATTTTAGCTGCTCTATGGAATATGGAGATAATCTGTGGGCTGAAATTTATGAGATCTCTTCAGTTGACAGTGTCATTTCGAACTACCCTGTTCCCTCTTACAAATCAAATCAGCAATGGTTTACTAACCAGATAAGAGTGATAAACTGGGCAAAATGAGAACTGGAGTACAAATGAAGGAACTCTGAGAGTAGAGCAGATTGAGCATGTGAGGGCCATATGAAGCCCAACTCTGTGGCACTGGAAGCAGTTAGGATTACTTAACTTCTCTGCTTTCATTGGTGGCATTGGTTTTTCACAGTATGGGCTATCCCCCTCCAAGTGCTTACAGGGAAGGCTCCAGAAAGCCCACCCTCCTTTCTCCACTTCTTCAATCACCTTTGGGTTAGCAAGAGAAATGGGAGAGATTTTTTCTTTTTTTAACGCAGCAGGAGAGCACTGATTCTCATACTCAAAATCAGTGGCCAGGAACTAGGGTTGGGATGTGCCTGCAGCAACCTCAAGTGGCCAGTAGGAAAGCACCCACTCTTAATCTCACCTTAGGGTGATGTGCTTCAGAAAAAAGATGGCTACTTGTGCCGAAAGCAGCTATAAAACATTATTTTTGAAACAAAGTGAAAATATGCGTATTTGTGTTTGCCGTGGCCCAGGGATGAACTGAGGATAACATCGTGCTCTCATGTTCTCAACAAATAGTTCCTCTTCCTTCTTACCCAGTGAGGATAGACTAGGCAGCATCTTCTCTGTTGTGGTTCCCACTCTCTTCTCCTGGAATTTGGTGCAGCTCCTATCCTGTTGGCACTCTGCAAAGCAGTTAAAACAACTTTATTGCACCAGGCTTTTATCTGGTGGTGAGTGATTGTTTAATGGCACCCATCCTGGGGTGAGCTGATTCATCAATCATCATTTTTTGTATTTTTACTCTATTATAGGCTGCCCCAGAGTCTTTGGATTCAAGAATGGTTTGAAAAATAACAATAAAGCAAAATAATAATTTGGAAAATTAGTGGGACCACTGCAATCAGGACATGCAAGCACTGTAAGAGTTAGGGTGCAGCTTATCTCTTACGTTCTGTTTTCAAATTGACAGTTACAAATTTATCAGGACAGAATATCTCAGCTTCTTCTAAATTTATTTATTTATTTATGTATTTATGTATTTATGTATGTATGTACTGTATGTATGTATGTATGTATGTATGTATTTATTTATTTATTTATTTATTTTCTATCCCAACTTTATTATTTTTATAAATAACTCAAGGCGGCAAACATACCAAATACTCCTTCCTCCTCCTATGATTGATAGTATATAGCATTTTTAAACATACAGCAGTTCACACTTCGTTCCTATTTCAGTTTTCATCTGTCAGCATAGTAACTCCAGAAAATGGATATTTTATTATCAGGTGAGAGGGAATACCAATTTTCTTCCTCAATTGTCCCTCATACTTCTGGAGGTAAATTACATGGAAATAATGTTCACCTATCAATATATATATATATTTCTTTTAAACATTTCACATTTCACAAACATTTAATATATTAAGCTTCCTTGACCCCATAATCATATCCTATATTTCTAAATGTTTGTCAGTCACTAAAAGGAGAGATTTGCAGTTTCTATTTCTTACCTGTATTATCTGAAATTCAGAATATTTGAAACCTGAATAAAACAAGAAGAAACTCCATTAACATTGAAAATTGCTCTTTGCTCTGTGTGTATGAGTGTGATAGCATAAAATGGCCAAAAATTAATTACCGTAATCATGTTTGTTTTAATTTTATCATCTTTTCTAGCTAACTTGATATACTGCTGATATAAAATAAAAAAATAGATTCAAGGCATTACAAATAGTTAAAGTAGCAATTTAAACTAGTAAAACAAGTTGAATTAATAATTAAAATTCACAGTTCAAATCAGCAGTTAAAAGCCGGTACAAATTATGTGTTTTAAGGGCCTTTTAAAAAGGTAATGAAGATCTCAAGCCCGTCAACTCTGCAGGAAGTGCACTCTAAAGAGCTGAGGAGGCAACAACAGCAACAACAACAGCAAATGTTCAGTCCTCAGTCACTACCATAAGAGCTTGCAGCAACTATTTAATTCCCTCGCTACACACACACACACACACTAACAATATAAAGCGTAATATACAGTATACTTGAAGGAAATCTGGGAAGGAAAACATTAGGATAGCAGCAGCTTTAAATCTATTAGATACATACATACAGTAACTTAATGGAAATATTTTAAACATTCCAGCCCCTTTTCCCCCTTTCTTCTTCCCCCTTCTCTTCTTAAAAGATTAAAGGTTTCCCCCGCACATTTGTGCAGTCGTGTCCGACTCTAGGGGCTGGTGCTCATCTCCATTTGCTAGTCGAAGAGCCAGCATTGTCCGAAGACGCTTCCACAGTTATGTGGCCGCATGATGCGCGTGGAACGCTGTTACCTACCCACCGAAGTGGTACCTATTCATCTACTTGCATTTGAATGCTTTCGAATTGCCAGGTTGGCAAGAGCTGGAGCTAGTGCGGGAGATCACTCCGTCACGCAGGGCTAGGGATTCGAACCTCCGAACTTTCAATCTTCTGATCAACAAGCCTGGCATCTTACCCGCTGAGCCACCACGCCCCCCATTCTCTTCTTAATGTAATGCTAAAGCATTCTACGTTCAGTAATTTGTAAGAAAAGCTACAGTCATACAGTGTTTGAAGATGCTCCAGCAGCCATCAGTTTTTTGTGGATCCTTCTGCTTAAGTCCATGCTCAGGATGGTAGAGATATCTATCCTTGAAGACCCCCTCCAAGGGTCTATGACATCCTTTTCCAACAAAAGGTAAGATGAAGGAGCAGCCATCACATTCCTCAACCAAGTACATGTGGGAAGCTGGCACAGATCTTCCCACTACTTGAAAGACTGTCACAGGGAAGATTATTCTCCATAGCTCAGGTAGGACAAGAACCAATGGAAAGATGAAACTTTCATGACTGCCTCCTGGAGACATGGGTGCTCCATCACTGGGGTTTTCACACAAAGGTCAGACAGTGAGAATGGTATGAAAATTTCTGTTCTGGGCAGGGGCTGGACTAAAAGACCACGTTCTTTCCAATTTATTAATTCTATGAATTCTCACACAATATTATATATATATGCTGACTGGATAAATGGATTCAATGTTGCATGCACCAACTTTCTGAAACTATAAACCTATTGATCACTGGATAATAGATAGAAATAGTTAGCTGAGGCACTCTGCATATAATTCCTTTCCTTGTCAAAAAGCTTTCTTTGCATGTCTCTATATAATATGTCTCAAGTTGATTAGACATAGATCATTAGGGTTTTCAGCATTTTTTCCTCTTTAATTCAGTTCTCTTTCTCTTTTGACTCTGAGAGCATGCTAGAAGCTCATAGGTGTAGATAAAGTAAATCAGATGTTCCCATCAGCATATTATTTCCTAAATAAAGCTTATATTGATTTTTTTTTTCATGTAAGTACAAGCTTCAGGAATACTTTCTTATAAAAGTTATGCTCCTAATGTTAGTGTTTCTCTCTCCAGGCATTATTTTCTCTGTGTAAAGCTATTGGCTGTCCAACATTAAAGACTTGGCAAACTTTACTTGATGCAGTATACAAACAAACCATCCGCTGTAGATTAGCAAAACAGATCTGACAGCAATACAGTATACAGTACACAATTTACCAGAATAAAATCCTATCTACAAAAGAAGCCAAGCACAAATTTAACTCTTTTTTTTTTTGGTGGGGGTGGGGGCGGGGGTGGGGCAGGCAGTGCAGATACAGATCTCATTTAGCAAAGATGAAGTCTTCTTCAAATATGGTGGCTTCATGGATACATGTATGTAGTATTTGTGGTAGCAATATATAAGTGATTTGTCACTACCTTCTTCCCAGGGGTGTCCTCAACCTTCCTATCTGGCCTATAGCACTAATATTCCCTACAGGTTTCTCAAGCCAGGCCCTGCTTAGCTTCTGAGCCCAGTATGGTGCTGCCATTTGCTGAGACTCTAATCTAATATCTAAATTGTAAATATTTAAGAAATTAGAAATAAAATCTCTCTTAATGTGACCTGCCCTTACTATTCCAGTGAGAAGACCCTCTAAAGTACAAGGAGGTTTCTCTGCCTGTCTTCTACTCCCCATTTTCTAGGACTGCAAGATTTGGGCTGCAAAAATATAAATGGTCATAGATGCTAAAATTATAGTTTGCTGCTATCTAGAAGTCCCCCAGATTTTTATAGGGTAGATCTCTTTATTTTTTTGTTTGTTTCTTTGTATGCTTTGTGAGTTGAGTGCACTGAAATTCAGGAATAGAATATGTTTCTGCCAAATTTTGGTAATACAGTCTTGATTACCCAAAGGTTAGAATTAGTCAGAGCCTGGACCAGAGTTTGTGTACCCCTGTTTGGCTAAATAGATAACAGTTTTATATTCTATTCAGCTTTCCAACTCCCATTCCAAGGTTCCTAACTACACTCATTAAAGCTAACTAACAAACTTTAATGTATCAACCTAGGAAATAGCAATTGCATATAAGAATGTTTTACAAATTAACTTGTCAGGAATGTTCTTTTCAGTATTATTCAAATTGCGTCTGTTCTCTGGATAAAAATAGGATTTGGAGCTCTCTGTAATACAGTAGTAAACTAAGTCTTGACTGGGAAATCTGCTTACAATGCCCTTGATTAACTTCCACAAATAATCTTCCTTCAAGTTAGAAAAGAAGTTATCTAAACTAATGTGAGATTTTCAGTTGTTGTAGTACTATTCCAACATCATTGTTGAAGAAAGCTTCAGCATCAGTGCCTTCATAGGATTCCTAATTGTTTATCTGCAAGGTTTTTTCTTCCTTCATTCTGTAAAAATTCTGTGAGGCATGGCCAGTGCTGATTAATATTCACTCTTGATATCAAACATCTGAATATGGGAAAGAAAAAGAGATGTAAATAGAAAGTATCTTAGAGCTCTCACTCACTCTAAATGCATTTTAATGAAACTTTGACATCCAAAGGTCGTTGCTGGTAGAATTTGCAGTGCTTGCTGAAAATGAACAGCCAACCAGAATGTGTCCTTCCAATACAAGTTCCCACCAATGGCTGCACAAATAGCATTGTTCAGACCACCGGAGCAAAACACAACTATTATTGTTGCTCAAATGGAAGTGGAGGGGGAGGGGGGACAACAACAAAATCTCACTATCACAGCACAGAAAGACAGGAATAAGTGTAATCGAGGACTAAGGACACAGCAATAGCATCAACTGTTTATTAGTCTGGCAATGCCCTTAACGGACATAGAGGGGCAAGAAACAGTTGATTTCAGTTGACCATCCTATCAGTTGAGGATAGTTTTGGAGGGAACATAGAGAAGATGACAGCACAGAGGAGATCTCTTAGAAGAGAAAAGAGGAGCAGTTGAAAAGTAACCAGTGGGGGAAAAGGTTTGAATTGCTGTGATTAACAAATGTGGAACAATTTGGCTTGGCAGATAGTTAAGTATCATCACAAAAAACTGAATTAGAGTTTCAAGGAGAGAATCCAAAGGAAAGGGGAGGGAACCCCTTGGTTCAGCTGACAAACAGCTTCTCTGCATCAGTGGATTATGTTTTCAATTAATAAAGCCAGAGAGGTGAATATGTTAAAACATAACAATTTGCTTGTGGAGAAGGAACATAGCTATTCTTATCTTCAGCCATTACTTACTCTTGATAGATATCCTTCGTCCCTTCCATGTCTTTTCATAAATTCAGGGCATCTGAATTTTGTTGTTTTATAAAATTTGTGATCAGAGTTATGGAAAAACCAAGAGATAAGCTTGTAGTAAAAACGTTGCTTTATTTAAAACAAGAGAACATAGGAACAAACCTTGAATCTTCTTCAGCCGAAGAGAAGGCATGGCTGATTAACATAGCTATTTACATTTAGATAGCAGAGAGCAGAGTGCAGAGGTAAAGAGAACAAAAGGCATTTACATTTTAAACCTTTACTTGACCAGCACCTGAATGGACAGGATTTAGCATGTGACCAAAACACCTAGGCAACAGATTCCCAATATGGGCAAAGCTCTAACAGCTAATTCTGATTGGTCCAAGTAAGCCAGACTACTAGGCTCCAAAGGTAAATTAACATTCCTGAGTGGGGGTGAACATGTGCTCCCTCTTGAAACTCACAGGAAAAATGTTTTGAGGCCTGGCTTTTTAAAAACTCAGCCACATATTCTACAGACATAAAAATATATGCAACACTGAAAAGAACATCATGCCTTCTGTGATAGGGTTCTGACCTCCAAGTATAACATAAATAACATGAAATTATGTAAATTAATATTGTTCCATCTGTTACTTTCAGGTACAAATGTCTGCCCTGTTTCAGGCACATTCACCCACCTACAGAGTAAACACACCTGTATTGTTCCTTTCAAAGGTTTCAAAATATTTGACATATCTAAGATTAGTATTTGTGTAGAAAAAATGTATTAACAAAATAGGCCTGTATAATTCATATTACTACGGTTGGTCGCACAGTCAGCCAAATGTTTACACTGGATTTGGCATTTTTATTCACCTATCAAATCCTTCCCAAGGACCTAGGATAGGCAGATGTTGTTGTTTGATGGTGTTAAAAATATCATCGCAGGATCTAAGCTTTTCCAAATAAAGTTGCCTTTTGCAATTGACTGATGGTGATTTTGTAAATGCCGATGGTGTTCAAGGGTGCTCCAGATGTTTCAGGATTGCACCCAAGGCGCCTCTTACTATTGGTACTATCCTTGCTTTCTTTTGCCACAGTCATTCTTTTTGCAAGTCCTTGTTTTTTGTGATTTTCTCCACTTCTTTGTCTTCTATTCTGCTTTCTCCAGGTATTGCAATGTCCACTATCCAGACTTTGTTGTCTTTCTTATCAACATTTTTTAAGTCTGGGGTGTTGTGCGGCAGATGCTTGTCTGTTTGAATTCTAAGGTCCCAGAGCACTTTGGCTTCTTCATTTTCTACTATTTTGTCTATTTTGTGGTCCCACCAGTTCTTGCTTTTAGGCAAGGGGTATTTCTTGCAAATATTCCAATGTACCATTGTTGCTACTTTGTCATGCCATTGTTTGTAGTCAGTCTGTACAATCTTCTTGAAGCAGCTAACTAGGTGGTCCACTGTTTCTTCAGCTTCTTTGCAGAGGCAGCATTTGCTGTCTGTTGCTGTATTCTCAATTCTGGCTATATATGCATTTGTTCCTAAGGTTTGGTCTTGTGCAGCCAGAATTAGCCCCTACGTCTCTTTCTTCAACTTGCCTGCTCTTAGCCATTGCCAGGTCTTGTTGTTATCTGCTTTGCCTGCTAGGTTTTATTTTTTTTGTAATGTACTGGCCATGCAATACTTTGTCTTGCCACATCCCTTTTCTATTCTTCATTTGGTCTTTCTTATGGACCAGTTTAGTCTCTTTCAGTATTCAGGAAGCCTTCATGGTGTACTAGCTTCAGTGCATCTTCTTCACTGTCCTTCAGGTATTCTTCCAATGCCTTTTATTTTTCTTCCTCAACTGTCTGGTGTACTTGCAACATTCCATGTCCACCTATGTTCCTTGGTAAGTAGAGTCTGTCAATGTTGCTGCATGGATGAAGGGCATGATTCATTGTCATTATTTTTTCTGGTCTTCCTATCCAGGGCTTCTAGTTCAGCTTGAGTCCAGTCCACTATTCCAGCTGTGTATCTAATGACTGGAATTGCCCAGGTGTTAATCACCTTGATGATATTTCCACCACTGAGTTTGGACTTTAAGATCTTCCTCAGAAGATTGAAGAACTAACCTTCTTCTTGACTTCAGTAAGCTTGATGATGTCAGCCTGAAGGTTGTACAGGTATTTGTAGTGATCTTCATCCAGACTCTTGATGTTATTTCCATTCTTGATTCCTTCAGTTTTCATTAAATATCATAACATATCATATCAATTATTATTATTATTATTATTATTATTATTACTATTATTATTATTACTATTATTATTATTATTATTATTATTATTATTATTTTCTCCTCCCTGTCACAACAACTGTAAAGATCCATTAGAGAAGATCAGAAAATCATTTGATCCAATTTTATTGGATTCATTTCCATTACTAAACATGAAGATTTGTACATGCTTGGTCTATTTTGGCCTGCTATTTGTATTCCTGACCTTCATCTCTATTGGAGTATAAACACTGGAGGGGTGGTGCAGAGGAGCACAGGGATGACCTTGGAGAAGATATGCAGAATAAAACATGAACTCAGTCTGGGAAAACAAGAAAGCATAAGAAATAAATTTGAAATTGTCCCACCTTGACTCTGTTTGATATAAGGTATGGAGAAATGCTGTCAGGCTTTCATGATTCTGTTATTATAGCCTACATCAATACATGAGAGTTCTAGTGTTTCTTGTGGTACCTGTTTCCTGACCTGACCTACTTGAAAAGGCTAACCGGTGGGGTGGGTTTAAATTTCAGCTTACAAGGGATGATATTAGCCTCTTGAAAAGAAGTTGTGTTCAGGCCATTCCTGGGTGGGTGGGGAAATCTAATCTGGATCTAAAAAGATGAAAACTGTAATAGCGTAAAATTCTATTCCAGGGCAAGAATAGAATTTGTGTAAATGGTAATTGATTAACTCAAGGCACTCACTGATGAAGTTAATTTTTAAAAATCCTTTTCCCCTAAACTTTCATAGATATACAAAATAATATATTTCAGCAGCTGTTGCTTACATGAGAAGCAACACTAGCTGAAATTCTCTCTTCCATTTACTAATTGAAGGCATAAGAAGATTCCACCAGCCTGTTTGAGCTCTTGTGCGTGGTTATTGGCTGGATCCAAAAATTCAGATGTGAAAGCTTTCAGACACGTACACCATTTCCCTAACTATAGCTTACACCTCATGAATGAACAAGAGTCCTGTCAATGCCTTTATGTAAAAGAAAAACTACGGTGTATATGAAGAAATCACACCCCTGGAACTAATGTGTATATTAGAACTTAATTACCTGTACCTCACTGAATGTTTTAACATAGATTTCAGTTATGTATCTTGAGAGGGAATTCTGGTGAAAATATATCTTAAAGATAACAAGAAAAAGAAACAGGATAATACATATGGAAAACTTATTAAAAAGGTTAGAGTTGGGTTTAGATTTCTTTACAAAAGTAGAAATTGGGGCATTTATCAACAAATGATACCATAAAATATCTATATCTCCTTCTGTTTGTCTATCTACCCATCCATATAACTAACTAACTAACTAACTAACTAACTAACTAACTAACTAACTAACCAAGTACCTTCTCCTGGTAAACAATTATTTGTACAGTTTAATACATTTTCTTTGAATAAATTACTACAGTTCCCATTCTCACAATTACAGTTCCCATCCTCATTTTTAGTGTGTGTGTGTGTGTATGTGTATATACACACACATACACAAATTGTACAGTACTACATTTAGAAACTGATGTTTTTAATTGACATTGCATAATAAAGAGCCAAAGAAAGATTTAGAAATGTTTTAAAAGAACCCCATTAGTGATTGCTGGAGATATGCAGCAACTATAGCTAATTAAAAATGTCCACTGCTCCATTTATGGTGTCTAAACAGTTGAATGAGCTAGCTTAAAATACCTCCTCAATATAAACTTTAGAATTTTTAAGGTTGTAAAAAAGTAATCCAACAAGGAAAAAAAAATCTAAAACTCTTGAGGTTTTTTTTTTTTAAATTAAAACATGGCCAAAAAAAATGCAGCTTTATTCTCTGCACTTATTCCCTAAAGACTAATTCATCATTCACATTGATTTAAAGTCACTTGATCACCATATACAAGCCTTTGCAGACAACATTCACACTACTGACTCAAATGGAAAATATTTATTTTCCACAGTTGTCCAAAAGACCCTTCACTCTTCTACAAATGAGAGGCATATCTCTAAAATGATGAATGAACTTAAATTCATTTGCAAAATGTTTCACTTCTATTCTTCAGCTTCCATTTTCCAATTTGTTCCACTGTTGTAATATTGATTGACTGTTTATGTGACTATTGTGTGTTTGATTATGATACACATGTGTGTATGAGCCCAAATATATCTATGCAGCACCTCTCAGGGACCTGCCTTTTTCATGGAGGTGATGAAACCATAAGGAAATATACCGTATTTTCCGGCGTATAAGATGACTTTTTAACCCAGGAAAATCTTCCCAAAAGTCAGGGGTCGTCTTATATGCTGGGTGTCGTCTTATAGGGCGGGTGCAACTCCACTTCCCCGCTGCACAGCTGATCCCCGGCGCACAGCTGATCGGCGCCGAGATTTTCCACCCGGGCCCTCCCCCCCAATACATCTCCAAGCTTTAGCAGAACAAACCATGAAGGAGGAGGAGGAAGAGGGTGGTGGTGATGATGGGGGGAGGTTTGAAAAAGCAGATCCAAACACAAAAGTTAGTGAGTCATTTCAGCCTCCCTCCCTCTCGCTCTCTTTACCTGGTGATGGATCAGTGCTGGGGGGGGGGGGTCAGGAGGGAAGGGAGGAAATGGCAAGGGAGGGAGGGAGAGGAGGGAGGGAGAGGAGGGAGGGAGCGGAGGGAGGGAGCGGAGGGTGGGACCCCCCCCTGCACTGATCCATCACCAGGGAAAGAGAGCGAGAGGGAGGGAGGCTGAAATGACTCAGTAACTTTTGCACTTGGATCTGCTTTTTCAAACCTCCCCCCCATCATCACCACCACCCTCTTCCTTCTATCTTCTGGTCTCTTCATGAAGAACAGCTGTCTTGTGCAGTTGTGGACAATCTCAAGTCCTCTCCTTGTCCAGAAACATTTCAAGGAGCTTGTTTACTCACCAGCAATTCATTCTGCCACAGTTGTCAGCTCCACTTTTCATAGAACTGTCTTCAGCCTGCCATTTCTTCCTCTGGAGAGATTGGGTCTAAAAGATGTTATGGAAGAGGAACAAGATCAAGACTGAATTGAAAGCGGATTTACAAATGATAGGCTACAAGAATGACATGGAAAAAGATATTACACTGGATGTACAAAAGAAACCAGCTGATGTTTTAATTATTAAAAAGGATATACAAACCGCCCAGAGTCCCTCCAGTGGAGGGTGATGGGCGGTAATATAAATTTTATAAATAAATAAATAAACCAAGAGAGTGACCTCAATAATTTTCCTATATTGGATTTACAAAAGAGGCTTGTTAAAGTTTTGAAGAACCTCATGAGAAGGGACAAAAAAAAATCAAGCTCTACAACATTATTTGAATGGACTAAACATTAAGATTGTTAGGAGTAAAAGGAAGGAATATAAAGTTGGCTTATTTGATCAAGGTTAAGATAGATATGTTGTTATCTCTGGTAACCCGTAATGGACTTTTGCTGACATCAGGACTGAAATGACAAGGCTTTATGATTTCTTTATAGATAACAGATGGGATATGGGAAGAAGATATCATTTATGGTATTTTAAGAGGAGGTGATAAGTTACTAAACTTGTTTATACTTGTGATGAAGGGGGAAGTCACTTCTTTATATATTTATTTTTTGTTCTTTACTATATTCTTATTTTTTCTTTCTTTTCTATTTTTCTTTCTATTTTTTCTTTCTTTTCTGCCCTTCTATTTTTCTTTTCTTTTTTATTAGTTTGTATTAGTTTTTATTCTTGTAATTGTAATCTTTAATAAAATTTCTATATAAAAAAGGAAATAGGTTGCATTTTGGGAAGATACAGTGCTCCAGTCCATGCTATTTTATCTACCATCATGCTTAGAGAATCATTTAAATATTGTCTGAAAATCCAATACATTCTAGAATCTTCCAGTTTTCAAAGAGTTTATTTTTTTTTATTTCGTAACAAAGGCAGTTTTACTTAGTTTAGGGGTTTGGTATAACATTTTGCGTTACTGTTCCAGAAAAAAAACAGGTTTTCACTGCCAAACTTTGTTTTTATGTCAACATCACCATTTTGATTTCGTTTGCCATATGTCAGCTCCATTATGTAGAAGAAAGTCACTTTGGATTTGTTTTTACTGAATATTTTAACACCCCAATTTGATTGCTGGTAGGATTACTATGCATTTATATTTCCCTAGACACATTACCTTTCTGCTTCATCTGCAATCCTTCCACCTGAGAGGTGGGGAAATTTGATATATCCTAGTTTGGAACATTTTAGATGCAGTATTGGTGGAGGGTGGTATGAACTGAGGCATATGGTGGCAGGTGCCAAACACAGGTTCCAGGTGGAAACAAAGTTGGCCTTTACCTATATACTGTATATCAGAGCTTTCCAAACTGTGTGTTGTGACACATTAGTGTGTCGGCTGCAGTGTCTGGGTGTGTCGCAGCTGCTGCTGCTGCCTCTGAGCCCTGCCAGGATTCCAGGCAGGTCCTGGTGCCTGCCTTGTGCCTTGCTGCCTCCAAACCTGCCCTGCCAGGATTCCGCGCAGGTCCTAGTGCTTGCCTTGTGCCTTGCTGCCTCCAAACCTGCTGTGATTCCACACAGGTCCTAGTGCCTGCCTTGTGCCCTGCTGTAAGAGTGTGTCACGAAATGATGCTCTGCTGTAAGAGTGTGTCACCAACATGAAAAGTTTGGAAAGCTCTGCTGTATATATATAGTTCCTGGCAAAGAATTCAGTCCCTGCTGCTCTTCTATCTTCTATTTAAATAGAAGTGCTGTTGGT
The DNA here is from genome assembly GCA_023362775.1 of Charina bottae. Classification (NCBI taxonomy): domain Eukaryota; kingdom Metazoa; phylum Chordata; class Lepidosauria; order Squamata; family Charinaidae; genus Charina; species Charina bottae. Next base: position 23,938,358 of record JALMGJ010000004.1, on the reverse strand, counting down.
TACAAGATGTTGGATAGTTTGGGGATGCTCCTCTCCTTCTGGCTTCTAATAAAAAATTGTCATGGGGTTATTTAAACATTGAATAAACCCTGAGTGAAGTGCCATAGATCTTTGATTTCATCCCAATCCCAATACTAATCTAAGTACCAAACTATGTTGATTTTGTACCACACAAACTATTCTAGTGGCAAAGACTTGTAATTTCATACCACAAGCAATGATTTGGGTTGCAGATATTTTTAATTTCATCCCATAAACCCTGGTTTAGCTTTATGACTTCAGGTTTACAGTCTCAAGGTAGTCAGAAGCCTCTGAAAATTATAATCCCCAGAGAAATTTATGTTGGGTAGTTTAACTGGTAAGTCTCAGGCTTAATGAATGCAAAACCTCCTCCTCTCCCTGCTTCTTCTCCACTGTAACTAGGAAGGTGAATTTGGGGGACAAACAAGGAATTGGGGAATGGCAGAACAGGGTGGAAGGAAAGCAAAAGGAAATATGGGAGCACTGGAGAAAAAGCATTTCAAATTATCCATTTTTAATAAGATTTGGAGAATTTTCAGGGGGAAGAAAGTAAGGTAAAAAAATCTTAATGACCTTGAGAGGGTAGCAATGGGTTAGATTTTTTTAAAATATATTTTTGCCATCTAGCAGTTGTTTGGAGTTTTCCAACTCAGATTTGGTATCCCTAATTTGGTTTCCTAATATAATAATAATAATAATAATAATAATAATAACAACAACAACAACAACAACAACAACAGTAATGATCCCATAGTGTTAAATGCCAATTTTAATGCTGAGTGAACCAGTACAAACCTAGCAGATTCAAATGAAATATAAAAAAATCAACAATCCAGTAGCTCTGAATTAAAGTCCTGATTTTCATTTTCCCCTTAAACTAACTTATATAAAATAGTATTCTATTTACAAAACACATTAAGCCATGGATGGTTTGTTTTGTTTGGCTGAGGTTTGCAAATACCTTAAGCCAACAAGGCACATTGTGGCTGAATTTAGCCAATAAATAACAGGTTATTCAAAGGGTAAGAATTGTTTTCCAAAGCTCTTTTTTATGTCAGATTCCTATGCTAATTAACTTAATTTCAGTATATTCATTGGCAATCACCTGTAGCCGAGTAAGATTGTCTTCCAAAGATAAAATTTTAACAGTGGATCCGTAAGTGGCTATAAAGGCCAATTCTGGATCTGCACAACCTCCCACAATGAGGGCATAGGTTTCCGGGTGGGAGACGGTCATGATGAGGGTTTGCCTGACGTGCCTTCCTTTTAGCTCTTTTCTCCCTTTCACCCTGTACTCGTGCTTCTTCAAAGTCCATAGTGCCATTAATAAAGGCTGACCTCCAATTGAAACGCTCATGAGTTAGGGCTTCCCAGTTCTCAATGCTGATATTACATTTTTTTAAATTAGCTTTGAGAGTATCTTTGAATCTCTTTTGCTGTCCACCAATATTCCGTTTTCCATTCTTAAGTTGGGAGTAAAGTAGCTGCTTTGGAAGACGATGGTCAGGCATTCAAACAACATGACCGGTCCAGCGAAGTTGATGTTGGATGATCATTGTTTCAATGCTGGTGGTTTTCGCTTCTTCTAATACGCTAACATTGGTCCGCCTATCTTCCCAAGTAATTTGCAGAATTTTTCGGAGGCAGCGTTGATGGAATCTTTCAAGAAGTTGGAGGTGGCGTTTGTAGAGGGTCCATGTTTCACAGGCGTACAGAAGGGTTGGTAGTACAATGGCTTTTTAAACAAGCATTTTGGTCTCCCTGCGAATGTCCCAATCCTCAAACACTCTACGCTTCATTCGGGAGAAAGCTACACTCGCAGAGCTCAGGCAATGGTGAATTTCAGCATTGATGTCGGCTTTTGTAGATAGATGGCTGCCAAGATAAGAAAAGTGGTCGACATTTTCTAGTGACAAACCTTTAAGCTGGATTGATGGCGCTGCGGAGGGATTGGTTCAAACTTGCTGGTAAAGCACTTTGGTTTTTTTAATGTTATCGAGAGTATATAAAGTATATAAAGTATATTCAGTATATAAAGAGGTGCAGGACAACTTTTTAAAATGTCCATATGTTTACAAAGCATCAGTTCAATCTGATGAATATTGTATGAATATATTGTATCTCACGATACAAAAGTGTAAGATTTTTGAAAGTGGCCAGTGGATGTGATTCTAACACATCTTCTATTCATTTTTTATACAGGAATTGGCTGGATTTGCCTAACATAGTAGGCTAAGCTAAAGTGAAATTGATTTATTCTGTAATTCTGAAAACCCAGCTATTATCTTAGCAAGTTGTGTGAAAGAGAATAGCATATCGCCTCCTGTGATATTTCCAAATCCATTATCTACAAAACTTTTCCATAATGGTGAGTATGCTATTTGCACAAGAAAAATTGTATGCAATTTACACATGGCATTGTACTCCAATGCAGTAAAATCTACTGCGCATGATGATGCACAGCAGGACCATAACATGTAGGAACCCTTACAAGGTTTTGTTGAGATGTAATCCTCCTAAATTAATCGGATTTTTTTTTCTCTGAGCGGTAAGGTGTCAGAGGAGGCAATTGTGTTTAAGACCACAAAGAGGAGGCAATTGTGTTTAAGACCACAAAGCACTTAGAACAGGTTTAACTCTACACTGTAAAGTCAATCTCCTAACAACTTCTATTTAAGGTATAAACCATAGATACCTTAAGTATAATTAGGTTAATATATAACCCAAGTTCTGTTTTCAGCCCGACAGACTGCTGAAATGCACTAGCCACCACCAAATGTATTACTGTTATCTTATGAGGTCTGATGTTTCACATGTACATGTAATACCTGCTTAGTGAATCAGGCCCCTTCTACCACAGAGACCTAAAGTTCCTTCTGACATTTTCTGGTGTCTGTCCTGGTCAGGAATGCACCATAATTTTAAATTGTTGCCATAGAACCCTGAGACATTTCGTAGGTGATTGACAACAGGAAACAAATAAAATTTGCTTTTTGCATATGCTGTTTTCCCCCTACTTGGTAGCTGGACAACTATTTTCAAACTTAGCTGGGAAGTATTCATGATACTTACTCTCCTTGTATTCTGCTGTGTATGTAGGATTGCTTACAGTAGAAGACACTCTGGTCTTCAACCTATCAATTTCTAAGAGATACTGTAAGCATCCCCTTTTTTAATTTTCTTCAGTTCCAATATTTTAAATATTTCCTCCATTTTTGTTCTTAAATAAACTGCCTCTGCGATTCCAGTTTCATTATTTTAAACTGAAATAAGGTTTCCCATACCTCAACAGCACACAAGAAAGATTAGTTCTTAACGCTAATCTAGCTATCCTATGGAATTTGAAAACCTGAAGTATAAATAATTTTTTACTTGTGAGAATCTCCTTATCTTGCTGTTAAAAAAAGAAAAGAAAAAGAGGGGGAAATGGCTACTTCTTTCTCCCTGATACATGCCTCTGTGTCAGTCGTGTCAGTCAAAGAAAAAAAAGTTTTTATTTTATTATTTTATTTTATTATTTTATTTTATTTTATTTTATTTTCTATTTTATTTTATTATTTTATTTTATTATTTTATTTTATTATTTTATTTTATTATTTTATTTTATTTTATTTTATTTTATTTTTTTATTTTATTTTATTTTTTTATTTTATTTTATTTTATTTTATTTTATTTTATTTTATTTTATTTTATTTTATTTTATTATTTTATATTTTATTTTTTTTATATTTTATTTTATTTTATTTTATTTATTATTTTTTGAATTCACAAACACATATTAACATGGTCTTTTCAAAAAACATGAAAACAGAATATGTACATGCACATTCATGTCTGTTCTCTACTATTCAGTTCAGCCAGCATGTTCTTTCTTCCTTACCATCTTGGGAGATAGACAAATATCACAAGACATAAACAAAATGAGAGAGAGAGAGAGAGAGAGAGAGAGAGAGAGAGAGAGAGAGAGAGAGAGAGAGAGAGAAAGACAATGAGGATAAATTCCACAGCTGTCCAAGTCACAATAAAAGAGCCATTCAAAAGAAATGTATAAAAGAAGATGCAGGGCTGGTGCTAGTCTGCTACAAATGGTTCGTAAATTGCACCAAAATCTCATAAAAATGAGGGCTGGTTAAATGTTTTGAATCCCTCAGAAAACACAGTATTTTCATCCACAAATGACAGATGTATAAAAGACAGAGGTTATATTGTACTAAATTTCATAATTAGCGCATACACACACACACACACACACACACACAAAGAATATTGGACTTGGACAATACTGAAAAATAAATCAAGCACAGCTTCCTGGCTACACTTTTCTTTTTACAGAAAATAGAGGATTACTTGGAATAGATGGTCCCCCTGATTGAATGTCTCCCTCTCTTTTGGTATTCCAGTCCTTTATTAAAGCTGTTGGCCAGTGATGTTAAACTTCATTGTTGTCCAGCCTCTGTCCAGCACCTTCTGCCCTTGGTTTTAAAAGGACGAAAATTTTCAGTTGCCAGAAGAGAAAGGGGCTGGGGTAGTTTGACTCTCTACATGATGCAGAGCGTGAAACTTTTCTTCAGGGGAATGTGGATTTTACCTCTGAGCCTGTGGAATTGTAGATTTTATATCTAAGCTGGCAGCTTTTGTAGGCTAGAGTCACAATATCTATTTTTCCCCCTTTGTCTCTTGGTGTATGTCTGTGTGCATATGAATACGTCTATCTGACATTCCTTAGTAGCACTTTAAATACACAGACTTGTTGGTGCTAAATCCTGCTGGATTGGAACAGCATGTAAGACCAAAGAAATAAAAATGATGCAGAAACATTGAAAAAAACCATATGTGTATTTTAATTCAAAAGTCTGAAAAAACAGGCTCTCAGGCACTGCCCTTTCTGTATTTCAATTAAAATAGTCTGCCATATTCAGTCCACAAGATAACAGCCTGAATTCATTTTTCTTCACAGCAGAGCAAATCTTTGCTCCTTGAAAAAGGCAGCCACCCTGTCCTAGCAAAGGGCAATTCCATACAGAGTCAAGCTTTTAAGTATGGCTCAAAGGCACTGATCTTGTTCAGGGATTGAGGGAACTGAATCTAGGTATTACTTTAAAGAACTGTTTTCTGGGACACAGCTATGAGCTCAGTAGCACATTCATAGCAATGCTGCTGTCTCACAGGATAATCTCTTGTAATGAGGCCTCCCACAGCACCAGCTATCATGAGGGAATTCTAAAATTTAAGAGATTTATGCATTCTCTAAGTCCAAAAGGAAGACTTAATTATAACCAATCAATACTTTCTATTTAAGTATTTGAGGCAAATGGTATACAGGGCAATCAAATAATTACATCTATTCAATAGTCTACAGGTTCACACTGAAACCTTTAGCACTTAACAGTTTACAGGCTGATATAAAGATTTTAAGCTAACTTGTCTTTAGAACAGAGTATAGCATACAGTGTATTAGGCAGACTTCAAGGAGCGTGGAAAAGACAAGCAGAGAAAAAGATCAGAATAAAAGGGGAGTCTAGAATGGGGAATTCAAATGTGTTTAAAGTCAGTGGGACATTTGGAACATTCAGTTCTATGAGCGAAAAGAAGGAGTACAAGTTCAAGAAAGGTGGGGATGTGGGGGATTTTGGGATGTGATTCACATTAATAAAGCATGCATAGAGTTCATCTAGAGGTGGAAAAAGCAACAAAAAGCAAAGCAAGGGAGCAAAGGACGAGAATGTGGTTGAAATGTGTGAAGCTTCTCTCATCCATCAAGGGGGGGAGGGAAAAAAACCCTAAGTAACTCATTATTTAATTCACCCAACTTCACAACACTCTAGGGGGTTACAACATTAAAAGCAAGAAAACAATAAAGCAATGGAAGTAAAAGTCATGTGTATATATAATATAAAAATACTCAATCAATTGAAATTCTATAGTAGTTTGACATCAGCCTACCCCAAGACCTGAGGGAACAGCCAAGTTTTCAATGTCTTTTTTCACATCAAAGTGGGAGACTATAGACGACAGGTGCTACAAGGGAGAAGTCATGTTTCCAGGGTCCTTGATAAATGGCTTTGTTTGATCGATGGGACCTGGAGAGCTTGGACAACTCTGCTTCACTCTGCTTCATCTTACAGGAAGGGCAGAAATTCTTGGAGATAGGTAGTCCCTCACTTAACCAGGCACTATTGAGAGACTTTAAAACGTAATATTTGTGCTTTTGGTCCAGCACAGAAAACAAGACATTTTTAGAGAACACTGGGCTACATTATTCTGTATTGTTAGTATCGGACGTTATCTAAGAAAATAGAAGATCCAGAAGTGAAAAGGTGTGGGTGTTGGGGGAAAAATGTTAAACTGAAATATAAGGGAAGGAATGTGGAAGAGAGTACTATTGAATATAACAGCTTATTCGTTTTATAGGGAATTTCTATCCTGATGCCTAAGTATTACTAGTTCAGATGCTTCCACTTGAGAAAATTGAAGGAAAGGGGAGGGTAGCAGAAATTAACATCACTGATTGGGCAGGGATAAAGAACAGGCATTGTCAGGTGATAGAGTTGATTTAATTGCTTTCTTCTTTCTGGACATGAGCAAAAGATTGCAAGAGAGGTTAGTAGCCCTGAGATACTTAGAGCCTTCTTTATTTGACTGACAAAAGGAATTGCCAGAGAAGAATTCATGGCTTCTAGACATTGCTTATGTAGATGTTCTCCTACGAGATCAGTCATTGCTTTATCAGGAGCCTGCTTTCCACTGTACAGATGGGAAGAGACTGGGAGGAATGCATGTCTGCACACCCTATCATTATGTAGCTGTTTGGGGAAGTCACCCAGGGCTCACCTTATTTCCAAATGCTGAAGAGAAACACACAGAAAGGTGCTCGGAAGGTGCTCTACGTCTTGGCTAAACTACATTCCCTTTTCAAGTCAATCAGATGTGTTCTAGCAGGTAAAGGTGCCCTCTTAACAATACGAGTGGGCTGTTTGCTACAGACAATGGTTAGCTTCATTTCTTGATCAGTGTACTGAGGTTGCACAGACCTGGAGCCAAACTTAAATGTGCTGTTTAGGGAAGGGGCAGCACATCAAGCATGGGAGGAATAAATCTCCAAATTCATTCTTATCATTATGAGTTTACTGCACTTAAATCTGTTTCAAGCACTTAAATCATTCTTCTGAGCGACATTCTTCATCTTTAACATTTTCAGTAGGTGTCATAAATAATCTGTTTAATGAAAGAATACATTCACACTGGTAAAATTAATGTCTTTTTTGTTTTTGTTTAAACAAACTGTTTCCAGTAGGACAAAAAACAACATTGATATATAGATTATATCAGTGCTTTCAAAACTGCCGCCGTTGGCAACACACCAACGGCGGCAGCAGCGGCGGTGCAGGGGCACGCGCGGTGGCAGGGGCATGCATGGCGGCGGCAGCAGTGGCGGCCTCATGTTTTCCATTAAAATGCGGAAGCGCTGATGGCACACCACTGCTGTTGTCACTGCTGCCACTGCCGTGCACACCGCCACACCGCACACACCCGTGCCGCCGCTTCCGGGTTGTGTCGCAACACAGTAAACTGTGTGCTGCGACACTTTAGTGTGTCGCAACACACAGTTTGGAAAGCTATGGATTATATATTGTAGTATTTTGGTAGTGTTGCTGAAAATGTGTGTATGTGTTTAGATTCTAATTGTCCTGTTCCAACTTAATACAGAGACTTGAATTGCTTAACAGTTTTATTAAGTACTATCAGATCAATTGGGTGGCAGGCTTCATGATAATCTTCTTCTGTTATAGGGCACAGTACTGTATTCTACTTTAACCTGATGGTTTTTTGGAATCTGGAAAAACAATACAATAGAACAGGAACAAGGCAAGACAGCACATGCAAGACAATCAGTACAATCAAAAGTAATTACCAGACTGCTTCTGGATTAACTAGCAAGACAACTTACACTACTACTGATCTATTAGGTAATAATTGCAGCAAGAATTAGTTTAGGCAAAGTATAGCTTAACAAGAACAAAACAGACAGTTATGGTTTTTTATCAAAGGTAGGCAAGGCTGGATTAGGAGGAAGGTGGAAAGGATTGGGTGGTTTTAAAAACTGGCTGGGTTTGAATAGGAATGAAATGGAAGGGTTAATTAACTGGGAAGTCTGGAGCTTAAGATATGTGGTACTCCTGAAGAACGGTTGTCCCTGACAACCCGTTCTTCGTTGTTTCCTCCTTTTAAACTTTGTATCTCACGCCGTTCGAATGCAGCAGCCAATAGACGTGTTGTGTTCTTGGCTCTTTTTTTTGAAATTGAGTTCAACTCTGCTGCAACGTTTTTATTGTTGCAACGGAGTTTTACCTTTTCCCTTTTCCTGTTCCCAGACTTGGCCCCTTTTGACCAGTCCTTCCTAACATTATCCCCCCCCCCCCCGGAGGATGCCCATCCCTCCAGCATTGTGGCCTAGACTTTGTCGGGTAATGTTGATGGAAATCTCGAAGCTTCGCAGGGGCATGAACATGGGAAGCATTTTCCCAAAAGTTTTATTTTGGTCCATAACCTTTCCAAGATATCAGATATTGGAGTCGTCCATGGCGAACCCGTGAATCTAGGATGCATGCAACCTTGTATTCTGCTTCACCCTGAACCAGGACTGGAGGTGGTGGTGGTTTGATCGTTCGCAGTGGGCTAGGTGGACCGGCTGGAATCAGTAAGGATCTATGAAATACAGGATGAATTTTCGTGTGTGATAGGATGGTAAGACGGAAGGCCACCGGATTGATAGTGGTTTGGATAGGAAAAGGTCCCACCAATCTGTGATCTAATTTCTTTGAAGGGCGAGAAGACATAAGGTAGAGTAGAGGCCCAGCACATCGATGACGATCAGCAAATCTTTTAGAGTCCTCCTTTAGCCTTTTTTAGATGGTTCTTGAGTGCTAGATGTGTGGCCTGTAGGTCTTGTAAAAATTGATTCGCTGCAGGAACCTCTGAGTCAGGAGAGTCCATAGGGAATGAGCAGGGATGAAACCCATAATTAGCCAAGAATGGTGACATTTTTGTTGCAGTATGTTATGAGTTGTTATACGCATATTCTGCTAAAGATAATAACTCGACCCAATTATCTTGTAAGTGATTAACGTACCAGTGCAGGTATTGTTCTAAGATGGAATTTACTTGCTCTGTCTCCCCATCAGATTGTGGGTGATGGGACGATGATAATTGTCTGTGAATTTGTAAGCCGGTAAGAAAAGCCTTCAAGAATTTTGCCGTAAACTGTGGTCCCCGATCTGAAACCACCCCTTTTGCTAACCCATGCAATCGGAAGATATGCTTTATGTACAGTTGTGCCATGTCTTTTGCTGTGGGAAGTCCTTTACAGCCGATAAAATGTGCCATCTTGGTCAGGGTATCTACAACTACTAAGATGGTTGTGGCCCCATTAGATTTTGGACGATCCATGATGAAATCCATTGATATGGTCTCCCAAGGTTGTTCTTGTGTGGGTAGGGGAAGTAACAATCCTGTCAGTTTGCCCGGCTGATGTTTTGCTCTACGGCAGGTAGGGCAGGAAGATATATAGGTTTTTACATCGTGGTGGAGTCGTGGCCACCAAAAGTTCCTTGATATCTGATTGAGAGTTTTGTAAAACCCGAAGTGACCTGCGGCAGGTTTATCATGAGATAGCTGCAGTACTTCTTCTAATAGGTTTCCAGCAGGTACATAATAGCAACCCCTGAAACATAGTAGATTATCGCTCCAGGACCATTGTCCTGATTGGTTGTTCAGTAGTTGGGATATTTACATATCTTTTTCTTAACCAATGGATCCTGTTGCTGCTGCTCTCGAATGTCTTGTAATAGATTGCTGGAGGTTTATAGTACAGTGATTTGTTCCACAGGAATGACCGTTTGTCTTATCAATTCTCTCTTGGTTTGATCATATTCTGGCTTGCATGAAAGTGATCCGCTCATTGATTCTTCCCTCTCGGAATGTAGGTGACTTTGAAATCAAAACGGGAAAAGAACAAAGACCAACAGATCTGATGCTGATTGAGGTTGCGTGCGGTTTTAAGATGCTCTAAGTTCCAATGGTCCATTCTTACCTCAACAACATGTCTAGCCCCTTCCAGGTGGTGTCTCCAAACGTCAAATGCCACTTTGATGGCCAAGAGCTCTTTGTCCCATATAGTATATGCTTGTTTGGATGCTGTTAGTTTTCTCAAGTAGTAGGCACAAGGTAAAAGTAACCCATCCTCTGAATTTGCCTGAAGTAGCACTGCCCCAATGGCAATATCTGAGGCATCAGTCTCTACTACAAATGGTAGTGCTGGATTGGGGTGATTCAAAATGGGGTCGGTCATAAAGAGAGCCTTAAATTTGTTGAAAGCTTGAGTTTCCATGTTTCCCCATTGGAAGGTAGATCGTTTACGCAATAAGTTAGACAGCGGAGCTGTGATTTCTGCAAATCGCGGTATGAAATTTCTGTAATAATTAGCGAATCCTAGAAGTCGCTGTACATCCTTGGCCTGTTTAGGTGTTTGCCATGACTGTAACGCCTCTATCTTGCCTGGTTTCATCTCAATTCCATCGGCAGAGATCCGATGTCCCAAAAAATCTGTCGTCTCCTGAGCAAACTGCCATTTTTCCAATTTGGCATAGAGTTGGTTTTCACGTAGGTGTTATAACACTACTCGAACATGCTGGACATGCATGTCATGGGATGAGGAGTAAATCAGGAGATCATCTAAGTAGATTATTAAAAACTGGTCTAAAAGGTCTTTAAAAATGTCATGCATGGAATACATGAAGACTGCAGGAGCATTAGGCAACCCAAACAGCATGACTGTGAATTCAAAAGGGCCGTAACATGTACGGAATGCCATCTTCCATTCGTCTCCTGCTCTAATTCGTACTAGGTTATAAGCTCCTCTTAGATCCAATTTAGTAAAGACCTTGGCCCCTTGGACCTGTTCCAGAAGTTCCGAAATCAAAGGTAGCGGATATCTGGTCTTGATGGTAATGTCATTTAATTTGTGATAGTCACAACAGAGCCGTAACTCTCCTGTTTTTTTTTTTTTAACAAAAAGCACTGGTGCAGCTAACGGTGAAGTAGATGGTCAAATAAATTTCTTCTTCAGATTAGAGTCTAAAAACTCTCGGAGAGCTATTCGTTCAGGTTCTGATAAAGAATAAATTCGTCCCACTGGAAGTTTGGCACCGGGAATAAACTCGATGGGACAGTCGTAAGTTCTATGGGGAGGAAGCTGTTCTGCTTCTTTTTCATTGAAGACATCCAGGTATTCATGGAATGGTTCAGGAATCTGTTTTTCAATTTCAGTCATATAAGTACCGGCGACTGTAACTGTCTGATGTTGACCACCTTGTGGACTAAAACATTCCACTTCTCCGCTCGACCAGACAATCCTTGGTTCATGGATTCTTAACCAGTCCAAACCTAAGACTATGGGAAACTTTGGCGTGACCACAAAGTAAAAGTTAATCTATTCTAGATGAGTTCCAATCCTCATGCTCAAGCGTTGAGTGATAGTTGTCACTGGTCCAGACCTCAAGGGTCATCCATCAATGGTTTCCACCATCACAGGAGGTTGGACCTTGGTCTGGGGAATTCCCCATTGTCTCGCGAATTCCATATCCATACAGCTAATAGTGGCCCCTGAGTCCACCATAGCTTGAACTGTAACTATCGGTGCCTGATCCAATTGTAAAGTCACAGTTAATGCCAAATGTCCTGGAGGAAAGAAACTTCGCAGTGGTCCTTGGCCTTCAGTACTCCCCACCCAACCTAATTGCCCCCTTAGGTTGGGTGTCGTCCGTTTCCCACCTGAAAGACCGCCTTGGTCTTGACTGGGCAGCTAGCCGCAATATGTCCAATACCAGCACAATATAGGCATAAGCCTTCACGCCGACGTTGTTCTTTTTCGGTTGGAGTAAGGCATGGTCAAGCCCCCCCTAAAGGCAGTATAACCTGTGGAGTTTCCTCCACTGGTCTCCAATTGCGGTAAGCTGGACTAATTCCTGAATAGAAAGGGCGTCTCTCCCGGCGTTGCTGCAATCTTCCATCAATCTGAAGGCAGAGGTGGGTTAATTCCTTCAGGGTAGAGGGACATAGGATACAGGCGAGTTCATCCAATATTTCTGCTGATAAACCTTCTTGAAATTGATCTACCAATGCCTCTTCTCCCCAGTGTAAATTTTGGGCGATAGCTCGGAAGTTACTAATGTAATCTGCTACAGGTGAACGGCCTTGCCTCAATCTGCATAATCTGCGACTAGCTGATTGGACTTTTACCGGGTCCTCATACATGTCCTTTAATTGTTGAATGAATTCCTCAAAATCATCTAATATGGGGCTTTGTTGAATGATGAGAGGCGAGGCCCACTGGGCGGCAATTCCAGTCAGGAGGTTAATAATAAATCCTACCTTGTTAATAATAAATCTACCTTGTGCCTGTCAGTAGGAAAATCCTCCTCACGTAAACTTATGCACAGCTGGCACTGGGCTAAAAAGGCCGGGAATTGGCTTAGGTTGCCATCAATTTTTTCCGGTGTAGCCACAGGGCATTTTTGGTGCGTTGGTGCTGCGCTTGCCGGTTGTGCAAGAAGTTGTGCCAGCTGGGCACTTAATGTGGCGACCTGTTGCCGGAGTTGTTCTGACTCGGATGAGATGGTTTCCTTGGCTACAAGCTTTCTGGCCTTGCCTTTTCTCATCAGAACAGTGGTCAGGGACAATCTGTCCTGTTCCAATTTAATACAGAGACTTGAATTGCTTAACAGTTTTATTAAGTACTATCAGATCAATTGGGTGGCAGGCTTCAAGATAATCTTCTTCTGTTATAGGGCACAGTACTGTATTCTACTTTAACCTGATGGTTTTTTGGAATCTGGAAAAACAATACAATAGAACAGGAACAAGGCAAGACAGCACATGCAAGACAATCAGTACAATCAAAAGTAATTACCAGACTGCTTCTGGATTAACTAGCAAGACAACTTACACTACTACTGATCTATTAGGTAATAATTGCAGCAAGAATTAGTTTAGGCAAAGTATAGCTTAACAAGAACAAAACAGACAGTTATGGTTTTTTATCAAAGGTAGGCAAGGTTGGATTAGGAGGAAGGTGGAAAGGACTGGGTGGTTTTAAAAACTGGCTGGGTTTGAATAGGAATGAAATGGAAGGGTTAATTAACTGGGTTGTTCTGAAGACAGGTAGTTTGGAGCTTGATAAAAGATCCTCTGCTGTAACAGACTTCCCAGTAGTTGAGATCTGAGGTAATTTAGGGCAAGAGTTCTTCAGCCTAGCAACAGTATGCTGTTTGACAGGTGATATGCGGTCTTTGTTTTTAACAGCAGGAGGAGGCTTGGAACAGCAGGAGGGCACCGGCACGGCAGCAGCAGCGAAGGAAGACAGCCCAGAGACGGATACGTCAGCGAAGGTAGGCACGGAGGGAAGCCATGGCTTGGACGCTGAGGTGGCAACGGAAGACAGCTCTGAAAGGTAAGGAGAACCGGTTAATCAGTGGATCCGAGAGCTGGCGTTTGTCTGAGAATGGAGGGGGCTAGCGAGAGTGTTTAAACAGGGCTTTTGTGGTGCGAGCAGCTGTGGAAGAAGTCTGGAGCTTAAGGTATGTGGTACTCCTGAAGAACGGTTGCCCCTGAGAACCCGTTCTTCGTTGTTTCCTCCTTTTATACTTTGTATATCGCACCGTTCGAATGCAGCAGCCAATAGGCGCACTGTGTTCTTGGATCTTTTTTTTGAAATTGAGTTCAACTCTGCTGCAACATTTTTATCGTTGCAACGGAGTTTTACCTTTTCCCTTTTCCTGTTTCCAGACTTGGCCCCTTTTGACCAGTCCTCCCTAACACTAATAGTGTTGCAAATATTTTTATCTGTTTTTTTTTCCTATCTGTTTAATCAGGGGTACCCAACCTTTTTGGCATGAGGGACCAGTTTTGTGGAAGACAATTTTTCCATGGAGCAGGGGGGGCGGGGTTTGAAGGCAGGAGCCAATCGTGCAGCCTGGGGTGCGGTGTTTTCATACGGGAGCCAAACGTGGACAGGGGGCGGGGTTTGCAGGCGGGAGCCAATTGCATGGACTGGGGGGCGGGGTTTGGAGACCAGCATGGCAGCGCAGTTCCTAACAGGCCACAGACCGGTACCGATCCATGGCCCGGTGGTTTGGGACCCCTGTGTTAAATAGCTACATCACTCTTTGCAACACTTCTTGTGTTTTTTTACTCAAAAGCTTAATCTATTTGTCTCTTTTAATTCTTTCATTTCTACTAACTAAAATCTTCCATTCATCCCTTTGACAGCAACTATGATAGTCAGTTTTCTTTTACCTTGACCATCTGCTGTCTGGAGATGAGATTTTTATTTAAAATTTATATTAAGCTGTCTACTTGAAGGTGTTATTGTGCAGAAGAGGTAGGGTCATGCTAGCTTATCTCCTTCACCACCACACCCTTGTTTCCTTTTGGGTCTGAGTGGACTGGTATATTGCTGAGATAAACAACAAATATAAGATACTAATTTATTCAAATTTTACAGAGTTATAGGAACTGTTCCCAGATCTTTAATTCAAAGGACAAAATAGAGGTGCTGCATTTACCTTCAGTTTAGGTTCTCTGGTATAATTAAATGATCTAATTGGGCTGTGTTTTCCATGCCTGAGGGAATTGCTTGCTGTTTGGGTTCTGTACTACAAAGAAACATCTAATGGCAAATCTATGAATATGGATTAAGAATAGATGAAGCTTATCTGTTTGTTTTTTGGCTTCATACATCAACACTTCAACTGCAACAAAAAAGAGGGGGAACAGCATGAAGTTTTTTTCTAGGAACTACCAAGGAGAGTACAAGACCCCCACCAACACAGGCAGGACAAGCCAGGGTATATAAACAGACAGCAAGTTCCACTCCCTTTTCGCACTGAAGATGTTGCCTAGCCTGGCAATGAAACGTCTGCATGAAAACAACAAGGCTCAGAGAGCACCAAAGACTCCCCAGTTTTTTTTTTGTGGCCATAAAGCTATTTGAAATGTAAAACTTGTTTTCTGATGGAAATTTTACTTGATGTTTACTTGATCTATGGAGTGGGGGTTGAAAGTAGATTGTTGGTAAATTGACTATCAAATTACCTGTGAGGAATCATAAGGAAGTTTTATTCTGATAAAGGACTCAAGAAGGAAGTAGATAACCGCCTAGAGTCCCCTCTGTGGGGGGAGATGGGCGGTGATATAAGTTGGATAAATAAATAAATAAATAAGATAAAGAACACCTTTATTCTCAGGCAATACTATATAGTAACATTTTGTTACCATTCATATTTAGAGATTGTGCTGGGAAAGACTGAGGGGAAAAGGAGAAGGGGACGGCAGAGGATGAGATGGTTAGATAGCATCACCGATGTAATGAACATGAATTTGAGTAAACTCCGAGAGACAGTGGAGGACAGGAAGGCCTGGCGTGCTATGGTCCATGAGGTCACGAAGAGTCGGACACGACTGAACGACTGAACAACAACAAATAGAAAGCAGTTAAAGAGACCAAGATTAGCAATGGACCTGTGGAGTGAATACAATCTTGAGTTTGGCCTTTAAAAACACATACTATCATCAAAACAAATTATAGGCCCATTTATAGACATTTTTTAAAAATGAGAAACCTATCTTTATGACTACATTATAGTCTAGAGAGCTTATAACGAGGGCTTAGAAACTGTGTTTTGAAAAGATTTGGGGAAATCATTAGTAGCCATGTGTACATGAATAGGGCTCATTCAGAGGAAAAGTGATGCATAGTTTTTGTAAAGAAAATATTCAAAAGTTTGAAGCATAAAGTGAAAACAATGTAATATTCAAAGGCTGTGTCATGCTGAGAGTAATCAGAAGTTTCTGAGGGAGAACCACTTCAATACTGGATGGTTCTAAACTCAGATCCTAAATCTGATGGACCTTGGCAATGAAATACAATATGTGCATCTTTCTGTACATAAAACAATAATCAACAAACAGAGGCTCCTCATGAAATTGAACTCCTTTTTCTTATCTTCACCCATGCAATCTTTCTGATTCCTTGTATCCACTCTGGAATATATCCCAATCCACTTCCCAGCATTGACAATTTCGTGATGGACAAACACTTCTAGATTTTACCCCTCATTATAAACCTGATGGGTCTGTTTTTTTTAAAGCCTGGCAAAATTGATACTCCAATTCAAAATATTTCAGTTATTTGACTTGTTATCTAAAATGAAGATAGATTTTAGATAGTGGATGGTTGATCTGATGCAAGAAAAAGGACACCAATCCTCTAAAAAGTTGGCAGGAAACTAAGATTCAAGTTCAGTTGTTTGGAAAACAAAGTAGCTAACCATTTTGAGGATTTCACAGAAATATAAATCCTGTATAAACTCTGGCCTCCTCAGTATAGACACAAATCAAGAAAGAAATTTGATTTTAACTTCTGATAAATGCTTGAGAAATAAAGCTTTAGAAATAAAATGACGAGTTCCTATATTATTTGTTTTACATACAATATAGCCATGGGCTTTCTTCTCAACTACAGGGTGTTGAATTACTGTATGTAATTAATTTGTTCCCAGCCAGTTTGGTGTAATGGTTAAGGCATCAAGCTAGAAACTGAGAGACCGTGTGTTCTAGTCCTGCCTTAGGCACAAAGACAGCTGGGTGACCTTGGGCTAGTCATTCTCTCTCAGCCCTCGGAAGCAGGCAAGGGCAAACCACTTCCAAAATCTTACCAAGAAAACTGCAGGGACTAGTCCAGGTAGTTGCCAGGAGTCAGAAACTGACTTGAAGGCACCCCCCTCCGCCAAAAAAAAAAGGATAAAACTTACCATACTAGAACAGGCTAAAGTTCATATTCAACCTAAGTCTGAGTGTTGGTTTGTATCTTTAGTAAAAAAAACTACTGAATAGACTCTCCAAAGACCAAACTGGTTATCACTGCGGTGAAATCAAATGTCTAATTAATGACATATACACCATAATACCTGATAATGGATAAGCAGCCTTATGTTTGCACAAGAAGATTTTGGGATTCTGTGCATTATTTGGAGTCAGATCAGCCTTTTAGCTGGAGATATAGATGCTTGCCAGAAGCTGTCAATTTTATCTGCTGAATAAAGCTTTTTAGCTAAAGAATGTTTCTCCACTGAGAAGGCCTTGTTCTCCAGAAACTTGCTTTGGGATTTCTGTTTCTTCGTTACCAACTTCTCATGTGGAGTAGCCATTTTCCATCAGTTACTGTTACTCCATTTACTTTCTATTAATTGAAGATTGTTGTTTTGTTCTTTGGGAAAGTGGCTGTGCTCTGAGCAGCAGGAAGTAGGGACCCATAAAGGTGGACTATACTTTTCTTGAGTTTGCTTGTTCCCATTTCAATCTTCTAAGAAATTGGCACCATACTGCTGCAAAACATATTTCAGTACCATTTTTCATGTTTCACCTCCTGATTCCTTCAAACCCAATCTTGATTTCAGCCAGTGACCACCAGAAAATAGTAGTAACTATAAAGTTTACAACTGTTCCAGTAAGAACAATCAAGCTTATGATCTATAAAAAGTGATTAAAATTTGAAATTAACACAAAGCTTTAAAATCCTTATCTCAGTACAATCTAAGTGTAAACATTATAATATATTTTATACTATTAAGATTCTGTAAGCAAATAATACTATGCAGTATAAAATAATGTGATAATAACGTAACATATAACAAGGAATAAAACAAATAAAAGGCTGTGGACTCCTTGGTGCTCTCTGAGCCTTGTTGTTTTCTTACAGACGTTTCATTGCCAGGCTAGGCAACATCTTCAGTGAGAAAAGGGAGTGGGACTTGCTCTCTGTTTATATACCATTGCTTGTCCTATTATATACCATTGCTTGTCCGTAGAGTGTTTGAGGATCGGGACATTCGCAGGGAGACCAAAATGCTTGTTTACAAAGCCATTGTACTACCAACCCTTCTGTACGCCTGTGAAACATGGACCCTCTACAAACGCCACCTCCAACTTCTTGAAAGATTACATCAACGCTGCCTCCGAAAAATTCTGCAAATTGCTTGGGAAGATAGGCGGACTAATGTTAGCGTATTAGAAGAAGCGAAAACCACCAGCATTGAAACAATGATCATCCAACATCAACTTCGCTGGACCGGTCATGTTGTTCGAATGCCTGACCATCGTCTTCCAAAGCAGCTACTTTACTCCCAACTTAAGAATGGAAAACGGAATATTGGTGGACAGCAAAAGAGATTCAAAGATACTCTCAAAGCTAATTTAAAAAAATGTAATATCAGCATTGAGAACTGGGAAGCCCTATCTCATGAGCGTTTCAATTGGAGGTCAGCCTTTATTAATGGCGCTATGGACTTTGAAGAAGCACGAGTACAGGGCGAAAGGGAGAAAAGAGCTAAAGGGAAGACATGTCAGCCAAACCCTCATCATGACCGTCTCCCACCCGGAAACCTATGCCCTCTTTGTGGGAGGTTGTGCGGATCCAGAATTGGCCTTTATAGCCACTTACGGATCCACTGTTAAAAATTTTACCTTTGGAAGACAATCTTACCCGGCTACGAGTGATCGCCAATGAATTGCTTGTCCTGCTTGTGTTGGTGGAGGTGTTGTTCTCTCCTTGGTAGTTCCTTGATTGGGCTGTTGTTTGCTGCTTGGTTGATTGACTGAGTTAATAGTTCCTTGATTAGGGTCTGTTGTGCTGTTTGATTGTTCCTCTGGTGCTAATCCTGGTGTTAATCTTTGCATATCTGGGTATTGATTGCTGGCAAGGAGGTGTTCTGGTCTTCTGGCTTTTCTATTGTCTCTTATGAATGGTATGAAAATGTTGTTTACCTCTATGTGTCTGTTGATGGCTGCTTTGTCTGAGTGCCAAGCTTCGAAATAAAAGGCTAAATAACTAGAGATAATTAGCATCAGTACAAATATATACTGCAGATATGATCTTTCTTCATCTGACCTAATAGCTCTTATTAGCAGTCAGATCCTAAAAGAGTTATTCACAGTAATGCACAAAACACCAACCTGATAGCATGGAAAGATGACAATCCAAAAAAGTAACAAAACACAAGATTGGCCTGTGCAATCTGGAAGTCTTGTAAGCAATGGGGAGATAAAAGCTGTATCAATACCTCCTGATGTGGGGTGGGGTGGCATCTATACTCCTTTTAGCATTTTGAGCATCAGAGGATGCATGAGCTTTTCTGTTACTGGAGAAGTTAAAACCACCCAAAATATTTGAAGCATGAGACCTGCTTGAGTGCTTATCTATATGCCAGATGTGAGTGTTTGGTCCCCTGACAAAACATATGATTTTGGTCTTTAAATGATTTATTTCCAGGGTATCTTCCTTGCAGTATTGCTTTTCCAACTCTTGTAAGGAACCTCAGAAATATTGTTGTATCTTCTGCAGTTTTCCAACAATTTAGTAGCATATATATATATATATATATATATATATATATATATACATACATACATACATACACATACATACATACACACACACACACACACACACACATACATACATACATACAGTATACACACACACATACATATATACATACTGTATACACACACACATACATATATACATACTGTACACACACACACATACATATATACATACTGTACACACACACACATACATATATACATACTGTACACACACACACACACATATATATATACTGTATGTATGTGTGAATATATATATACACACACACATACACACACACACACACACACACATATATATACTTTATGTATGTATGTGTGAATATATATATATATATATATATATATATATACACACACACATACATACACACACACACACACACACACACATACGTACACACATACACACACACGCACTTTTTTATTAAATAAACAATAGTGGAGCTAAAATGGAGCTATGCTACAACAGCAATATGTATACACAGACAGAGCCAACTTGGCAACCCAGCAACACACGTCTTTTTAAGCTCCTGCCCTTTAAAAATTCTATTATTTTTAAATAGTTCATTTTAGCTATCTTTGTTTCTCTTTTAGATAGTTTTAGTTATAATAAGTATTTTAGGTTATTGTAGTTTTTTAAATTAGATTTTTATATAACACCATTTTAAAGTTATTCACATTTTTCCTCGGTGAGACAAGCATGGAGTAAAATGTGCTAGTAGAAGTCTGAGAGTGGAGCAACATCATGGGAAAAAGGAAGAATCGACGTGGAATTAGTCCGGGCTCTCTCTCATCTTCAAAGTCTGCCAAACAACCAAAAATAGAAGTCTTTAAAGGAAAGGAAACTGTAAGTAAAATAAATCTTTCTCCCTCTTCCAACAAATATGCAACCCTTGAATCATTTTAATGGGACTTTCAAACTGAGCTTGAAAAGCAACAGTTGCTAGACTTCTCATTATCTATTAGGGAAGAGCTACGTGAAAATCTGGTCTCTATTCCAGCTTCTCATTGTATAGGTCTCCAGCACAATTAGCCACCTCACCTAATAATTTCCAGGGAAATAAAAATATGTTCAAAACCAAGATACAAAACCAGAATTTGGAGAGACTCCCTTGGGAAAAGACAACAGAATACATGGCAAAACCATACCTTCTCACAGCTCAAACCATTATCACATTGTTTGAGCAGTTGTCAGATATAAAATACAACATAAATCTGTTGAAAAAAAGACTTTGAGGATTTTGTTTTTAAATACGATGCCGGACTTTCCACCTTCACTAAATCGAAGGCAGAAGCTATGTCAAAGCAAGACATTGCTGGTATGCGCTCTGTTAAAGGGCATGTCATTAAAGGAAAACAACCTGACAATAGCGTGCAACGACCTAACAACAGTACTAATAAACTCCAACTCTCTGTTAAGGCAAAGGGTGGCTATATAGAAACTAACTCCTCCTTGAGCTTAAAAAAGGAATCTTTCGGCAAGCAAAAACATATACTTCAGACACAGCATGTTGCTCTCTGTATCTCCCTAAATAATCTCAATATGGGATGTTGGGACTCTAGGAGAGCAATTAAAATTTCTTTAGGGCAACTCTTGCACTGTCACCACAGACAGATAGACTTAGATGCTATCGAATGGCTTCCTACAGTGCAAAACTGAAAATGGATCTTGCTATCTTTTAAACAGCCTACCATTCCATCAATGATACTTAAGATGAGACCATGTTTACCAACTTTTCAAATCTTTCCCATCAGAGTGTTCTGCAATGTAATAGTTAATCCCTTATTCAGTTTTGCAGTACCCAGTTCTTATTCCTACACGAAAACTGCAACAGAAGTTAGCAAGCTTTACTCTCCACACTTGACCTCGAAAAAGCAAGGCAGTGGGAGTCAATAATCCTTTCAAAATGACAGCGGGACTGATCCAGCTGAAGCAGGCCACTATAATAAAAATCAGATTATAAAAACATTTAAATTATCTACTTTTATACTTAATAATATTATAGCAATCTTAACCCTATTAAACCTAAAACAAAACACTTATTCTTATACCTTATAAATCTTTAAAAAATCAAGCAAACTTTTAACCATTAAAGGAAAATAAAATCATGCAAGCCTTAATGTCAATCATATTCTTAATTTCTGTAAAAAATAATCAAGCAAACTTTAAATAATTAAAGAAAAATTGAATCATACAAGCCTTAATATCAATCCAAATGCATATTCTTAATTTCTTATCCTACATCAAAATATACCAGAGCATTTACTTGTCTCCATCTTGTGCCTAAGGCATTTTTCATAATAAAATTAAAGTTAAACAATCCAACTGCCCCACTTAAAAGAAAATCAAATTCTTCAGTAGAAATCTTCCCATACAACATAGCTTCATTCTCATAACAATCTTTTAGAAAAACAACTTGGACAGTATCTTGCAAGTTAAAGTTTTACTCCTTCTTCACCAAAGTATGTTCATTGCCTGGCATTTCTTGAAAGAGATTATTCTCCCTGTCAGGAAAAAACATCTCCCTCTTGATAAACTTCTTCATCCCTTCGCAGAACATCTTCAGCCAGCTGACACATTTTAGCACTGATATTTTCTACAATATCCCGAATATCAAGCATAATGGCTTGGTGAGAGTCATTTAAAAAAAATCTCTTTGAAATCTGAACAGAGCCCAGAGCGCAGCTCTGCAAAGATTTCTTTAAGGTCGTCCATCTCAGTAGATTATGGCGCCCTCTGGAGACTTAACTGAAGCAGATTGGAGCTAATGAGTTAATACAAGGCTTGCAAAGTCAAAAAGTGAACAGAAAAATGGAAAATCAAAGCAGCAACATGTAGGAAAAAGTTAAGTTGTTCAAGTTAAATACAAAAATAGTAATGGGGAGATGATTAATTATTCTCAGTCCACCTTAAAATTAAACAGGAAGTAAAACAAAGACTAACAAAAGGGTTTTTTTTAAGTTAATCCAGAAATAACGATAAGCACCAAGAGAATCAGCGTTTTCTTGTTGTAGAAAGCCTCTCTTAGGGTAAAGGTAAAGGTAAAGGTTCCCCCCGCACATTTGTGCAGTCATGTCTGACTCTAGGGGCCGGTGCTCATCTCCGTTTGTTAGCCGAAGAGCCAGCGTTGTCCGAAGACGCTTCCACGGTCATGTGGCTGGCATGACACGCGCGGAACGCTGTTACCTACCCACCGAAGTGGTACCTATTCATCTACTTGCATTTGCATGCTTTCGAATTGCTAGGTTGGCAAGAGCTGGAGCTAGTGCGGGAGCTCACTCCGCACGCAGGGCTAGGGATTCGAACCTCCGAACTTGCAATCTTCCGATCAACAAGCCTGGCGTCTCTTAGGGTAAGAAAACTTAAAATATATAAATTGGTTGGTTTAGAAGTGGGGGGGGGGCTCGACCTAATATCTGTTAAGGCTACAAATGCAGGCTGGAATTGTTGGCTTCCCAGCCTCCCATCATCTCTTCCCAGGTCTTCGCTATTGCGATTTTCAGGCTGCAAGGCGACATTTTGGAGGACGAAATGGGATGATTCCAAGCTTTTACTTTGCTCATGAAAAAGCTCTGGGCTTCAAGTAAAAGCCTGAAGAGCTCAAAAAAAGAGCTAAAAAAAAAGTGTTGTCAGTTCTGTCCACACGGAACTCATGGACAAGGCTGTTCAGTCGGCCATGATCCCCCCCAGAAGTCACAGGACACTATTGCAACCACAGAACCACTCATTGATTTTGTGTCTCCAACTACTGACAGTAATTACCATTATTTGATGGACAAAGACACAGAGGAAAATCTACACCCAAACAACAATTGCTCTAGCCTTCATGAGATGAATGGGGATCCTGCTGGAGAGTGCCAGACCAAGCAAACTACTGACGAGGCAGTACTTCTTATACCTCAGCCAGATGCTGACCAATGCCTTGTGGATCTTAAACCTTCTCCACATGATGTCTTGTTATTACACCTTGTGGAACCCTCCAACCTCACTCCCCAAAATATGGACCTGATTACAGCTGGCTCCCCTGATCTTTTATCGGCTGATGATTGACTGAACGTGACTCACCATAACCCTCCCCCCTCCAGTTTTTCCACCTCCCACCTTACAGGTTCTGCCAAGGATCCAGTCATTCATATACACTGCTCAAAAAAATAAAGGGAACACTGAAACAACACAATGTAAGTCCAAGTCAATCACACTTCTCTGAAATCAAACTGTCCACTTAGGTAGCAACACTGATTGACAATCAATTTCACATGCTGTTGTGCACATGGAATAGACAACAGGCGGAAAGCATAGGCAGTTAGCAAGACATCCCCAATAAAGGAGTGGATCTGCAGGTGGTGACCACAGACCACTTCTCAGTTCCTATGCTTTCTGGCTGATGGTTTGGTCACTTTTGAATGCTGGCAGTGCTTCCACTCTAGTGGTAGCATGAGACGGAGTCTACAACCCACACAAGTGGCTCAGGTAGTGCAGCTCATCCAGGATGGCACATCAATGCGAGCTGTGGCAAGAAGGTTTGCTGTGTCTGTCAGCGTAGTGTCCAGAGCATGGAGGCGCTACCAGGAGACAGGTCAGTACATCAGGAGATGTGGAGGAGGCCGTAGGAGGGCAACAACCCAGCAGCAGGACCGCTACCTCCGCCTTTGTGCAAGGAGGGACAGGAGGAGCACTGCCAGAGCCCTGCAAAATGACCTCCAGTGGGCCACAAATGTGCGTGTGGCTGCTCAAATGGTCAGAAACAGACTCCATGAGGGTGGTATGAGGGCCCGATGTCCACAGGTGGGGGTTGTGCTTACAGCCCAACACCGTGCAGGACGTTTGGCATTTGCCAGAGAACACAAGATTGGCAACTTGGCCACTGGCGCCCTGTGCTCTTCACAGATGAAAGCAGATTCACACTGAGCACATGTGACAGACGTGACAGGGTCTGGAGACGCCGTGGAGAACGTTCTGCTGCCTGCAACATCCTCCAGCATGACCGGTTTGGCAGTGGGTCAGTAATGGTGTGGGGTGGCATTTCTTTAGGGGGCTGCACAGCCCTCCATGTGCTCACCAGAGGTAGCCTGACTGCCATTAGGTACCGAGATGAGATCCTCAGACCCCTTGTGAGACCATATGCTGGTGCGGTTGGCCCTGGGTTCCTCCTAATGCAAGACAATGCTAGACCTCATGTGGCTGGAGTGTGCCAGCAGTTCCTGCAAGACGAAGGCATTGATGCTATGGACTGGCCCGCCCGTTCCCCAGACCTGAATCCAATTGAGCACATCTGGGACATCATGTCTCGCTCCATCCACCAACGCCACGTTGCACCACAGACTGTCCAGGAGTTGGGGGATGCTTTAGTCCAGGTGTGGGAGGAGATCCCTCAGGAGACCATCCGCCACCTCATCAGGAGCATGCCCAGGCGTTGTAGGGAGGTCATACAGGCACGTGGAGGCCACACACACTACTGAGCCTCATTTTGACTTGTTTTAAGGACATTACATCAACGTTGGATCAGCCTGTAGTGTTCTTTTCCACTTTAATTTTTGAGTGTAACTCCACATCCAGACCTCCAGGGGTTGCTTACATTTGATTTCCATTGCTTTTTGTGTGATTTTGTTGCCAGCGCATTCAACTATGTAATGAACAAAGTAATTAATATGAATATTTCATTCATTCAGATCTAGGATGTCTTATTTCAGTGTTCCCTTTATTTTTTTGAGCAGCTTACTATCATGGAACCTAGCAGGATGGAAGAACAAACTACAAAATTGTTCTGAATTTCTGTCCAATTTTGCTCTGATCGCAGTACAGGAGACCTGGTTAATAGCCGATGATGAACAGATTTCGATACCTGGCTTCAAATCCTGGTCCACCCGGGCATCAAAAGTAAAAGAGAAAGGCCGGGCGATAGAGGGTTTGGCCATTTTGATTAAGGAAGACCTGGGATGGAAGGGCACAGAAATTCTTTTAGATGCCTCTTCTCCTCATTGCCTAGCCATAAAATTTCAATATAATGCCCTTGTGACTGTGATGTTAAATACCTATATACCACCACAATTGTCTTTATATTATTCGCCAGACATATGGGTGAACCTAAAACAATCCTTGATTGAGCTAACCACAAAATCTCCCAAATCAGTTATAATTGTCTTGGGAGATTTTAATGCAAGACTAGGGCCCTCCATACAAGAGCATATTAGTAATATGAATATTCCCAAATAATTATACCCTCTACTTCCTTCATGGTCTTTCAGGGACCAGAAAGGAAATGCTGCTGGTATACAGTTGTTAAACCTGCTGAAAAAAAGCAGTACTTTTTTGCAAACTTGATTGACTTGCAAATCCTAGGGGGTAAGGACCAAAGTTTTGTTTACCCCTACACTTATCATAGAGAGAAATCAAGCAGTACATTAGACTATATATGTCTCAAACAGTAAAGCGCCCCTTTTCTCAGAAATCCAGGTATATGAAAGAGAGGATAGTGATCACCAACCAGTTACTGTAAACTTCTATGGGCATTCAGACCTTAGACCCCACACTGCAAATGATAGATGGGTTTCACTCCATCTAGAGGTCTACCAGGACAGAAGGATAAAATGGGCCAGAGTGGATGCAAAGGCCCTGATTGGCTATATGAATTCTACTCAAGCTCTGTCCCTCGTAGACACAATCGTTTCATCCTGTACTGATGTTGTGTCCATATTTGCAGCCTATCAAAATTTAAGTGAGGGTCTAAGAACATTCTTAACTGAAAAGGCCCGGCCCAAAAGGTCTCAGAGAAAAGGCCCTCATTGGTTTGACTCAGAGTGTTATGATCAGAGAAAAAGATTAAGGCTAGTTATGAGTGTAGCACGGATTCAGCCATCAAATAATAATCATGCTACCATGCTACAGCTTAGACAAAAGTACTAGAAAACCATCAAGCACAAAAAATCTCTCTATTTGTCCTCACTGTGGCTTAACCGCCCAGAGTCCCCTTGTGGGGGGAGATGGGCGGTGATATAAATCAAACAAACAAACAATAAATAAATAAATAAATAAATAAACCTAGAGTTAGCAGCCAAAAATACAAACCCAGTCTTTTTTTGGCATTCGGTTGCAGGAATACTGCAGGAACGTAGGTTTTCCTTGGACATCCCAATATCCGCCTCCACTTGGGAGGAATATTATAGCCAACTATTCATAGCCCCAAGTGGCAACAGAACAGTGGATTTATTTATCCATCCATCCATCCATCCATCCATCCATCCATCCATCCATCCATCCATCTTCTATCACCGCCCATCTCCCCCCACAAGGGGGACTCTGAGCGGTTTACAACAAAGTTAGTAATTAAAACATATAAAATACAATATAACAACTCTAAAAAATAAATTAGATATAAATATATAATTTACTAACTGTAGCACAGAAGGCTTGAAGCCCCTCTCCACATTGGCCTCCAGTGTCCAAATGGGAGATTAGAGGTCTCATTCAGACATTGAAGTCCAACAAGGCTCCTGGCAAAGGTCTTTTACCCCCTGAATTATTTAAAGGACACATTAATTGGTAGGCTCCCCTACTTGCAGGCCTATTTACTCATATAAATAACTCCTGCCAAATCCCAGCTGGTTGGGAGCTCTCTATTGTGATTCCCATTTACAAAAAGGGTGATAAGGGTGACCCCTCAAATTATCGACCAATCAGTCTAATTGACATTGTAGCTAAACTGTATGCTAAATATGTTTCATATAAGATTGAGGACTGGGTAAATGAAAAGGGCTTGCTACCTGAAGAGCAATCTGGTTTTAGACCTGGATGCTCTACTATTGACAACTGCTTTATTTTATGCCACCTAATAGAAAAATATACAGCTAAAGGGAGCCAACTGTATACAACCTTTACAGATCTTAGTGCAGCATTTGACTTAATAAATAGGGACCTTCTTTGGAAGAAATTAACAGAGATGAATATGGAACCTAGACTCCTCTCTTTAATCAAGGCATTATATTCAAACTCTTGCCTAAGGGTACATACTGGAGCAAATGGTTCCCTAACAGGGACTATTAACACTCACAAAGGGGTCAGACAAGGATGTATACTGGCCCCTATCTTGTTTAATTTATACATCAGTGACATCCCAAAGTTCCTTTACTCATTCGATACACACGGTATCCCACGGAAGGATTCAGGAGACCTTGTTCCCATGCAATCTAGCCAAAACAATACACACGTGACAATTGTTATCTTGCACCTGCACTTCACGTCACCATGAGAAGCCTTTGCTTTGTAGAGGATGCAATTTGCCAAAACACTTTTGCTTTGTAGAGAAACCCAATTTGATAATCTCATACGAGAAATCTGACAAAGATATGGTACTGATGTCGCATACCCAGGTAGGAATGAGAAGACTGCTATGCTGGATTAGTATGTATTGTACACTTAACTACCTGTCCATCAACAAATCTAAGACAAAGGTAAATGATTTTGGGAAGGGGAAGACCAGATATAACTGGAACCTGGACAGGGAACATGTAGATCAGGTTAAGTCCTATTTATACCTAGGGCTTGTTTTTACGGAAACAGGATCATGGTTTCCTCATTTTAAGAGGAGTTCCCTAAGCGTTACAGCCTATGCCAACGCCATAAGGCAGCTTATCAACCACAGCTACCCAGGTTCTTTAACCCCAATTATAAAGGTATACAATAGCAAAATAGTCCCAATGATCACATACGGTGCAGAATTGTGGGGATACATAGATGTCCCTTTGCTTGAACAGATACAGTCCACTTTTCTGAAATGCATCTTAGGGGTGGACAAGTCAACTCCAACTCAAGCAGTAAGGGCAGAGTAAGGTATTCCCCCCATACAAAGCCATTTGGTAACAAAAGTATTTAACTATTGACTGAAGATCCTATCCATGGACTCAGATAGATTACCCAAGCTTTGTTTTGAAGAGCAGTTGCACAGTATGCCTTCTCGTGCTTGGGTGGCCAGACTTTCCAATACCATTTCACAAAATGGATTTTCTATTTATTTCCCAGTCCAATCAGATTTGAAGGCCGAGAAAAGTTTCAAACAAAGGGTCATGGACATGGCTGCCCAAGAGGATATAGCATCCTTTAAACATATTGAGTCCTTGAAGTGGCTGGCCCAACACAAATCAGTCTTTCGAGTAGAAAAGTATTTAACAACTTTTATGCCCCTATATCTCAGAAGAGCTTTTACTAGAGCTCGTTTCGACCAATTAGACTCTATGGTAAGATATGGGAGATTTCAAGAAGTCCCATTTGAAGACAGATTATGCATTTGTGCTGCACCAGCTGTTGAAGATACCGCACATATCTTATTTCATTGCAAATTATATTCTGCAGAAAGGACTGACTACCTAGATCCATATTTAAAAAACAAAAAATAGTGGAGCAGCCAGCAGAAACTCTCCCACTGTTTGCAGGGAACGAAGCGGCTTATTACTAGTAAGACTGCACTCTTTATATCTAAGGCTATCTTAAAGAGGACAGATTGATTAGACCAGATTGGAGTTGTCTGTTGGGGTGACAGTTTGATATGAGTCTGTAACACAGTTTTCTCTGTATTTACTTGTATTTTTTATAATGGTTTTTATTTTCTTTTTCTTTTATTCTTGATATGGTCAACAGACTAAATCAATAAAGTATCTATCTATCTATCTATCTATCTATCTATCTATCTATCTATCTATCTATCTACAGCAAATGTCAGTTTTCAGTCAACAAAGTTACCATGTAAGAGATTGTGATGCAAGTGGAATAGTTTTTGGTTAAATTTTGCAGTACTGGGCACCAGTCAATAATGGAATGTCTCTCCAGGGATTGGCCTGTTCTTCTAAACTGCTCAGTTTACGAAGTTTCCCGTATATATGTCTAGCTTAAATTTTACTGATTTATTAAGCAAATTTCTATAACCTTCCTTCCTTCCTTCCTTCCTTCCTTCCTTCCTTCCTTCCTTCCTTCCTTCCTTCCTTCCTTCCTTCCTTCCTTCGTCATATGGGAACTTTAATTGAAAGCCCCAAAATCTCTAGGTGTATGACCATGTTTGTTTATAAATGTAAACAATGAGGCCAAAAATGAAGCCTACCAGGCTGAATTATTCTTAATTAACTCTGTGAAAATTGTCAGGGGTCTTCCTTGGTCTTAATTGGGCAATTAAGTCCTCAACCTCCGCAATTGTTACTAGCAGTCAATTAGTTTGTCTGCAATATATTGGGAACATCTTTGATCCATGGCTTTATCTCTGTACATTGCTCTAAAGTGCCTTTCTTTAAGCTTCAGGTAGGACACGATTATTCAAATGCAGTAGGCCATTTGTGCCATGTTCTGAAAAGGGTGAAGTTACTGCTACTTACTGCTGACATTTTTTTTTCAAAGCAGCAAATTTTTTTATCTTTAAGAAATTTTGTAAAGCCATTTTTGCTTAAGATAACCTTGCAATGATATTAACAACTATTTTAACTGCATGAACCTTATAATTGGCAATAAATATTTTCTAAACATCCACACATTCTGAATCAAACCATGGCTTGGAGTCATACTGATACTATTTATGTTGATCACTATATTTCTAGAATAACATTTTTAATTCCTGCACTAAATTATCATAGCTCTCTAAGGTTAAATGAGAAGACTAATGATAGAAGGGAGAAAACCATGTGCTAGAATTTGTCCACTTGGAGGGACAATTTATTGCGCATCTGAAGGAAAATATGTTTGCTGGACAATGAATTTAAGGCATAAATAGATTGGGAACTGGTCACTCGAGTTAAGGAATAATCTTAAACATTTTATCCTGAACCGTAAATGAATATTTTGAGTTTCTTTTGTGATGGCACACTGTCATTTGGTGTTATAGTGACTGAAACATAGCAATAGATTTCTAGGTCTCACTCTTGGAGAAGGACAGAATGTTCGAGTTTATTTTGGGCTAATGAAAACTAAGTTAATAAAGCTGTTAAATCCTAACCCTGGTTAGGGATGTTGAGCAATGAATTGGAGGTCATCAATGACCAATCAGAACTTTAAATGCAGATTTCTATACAGTTGAAATGTACATACTGCTGGGGGCAGAGGATGGAATAAAGGAACATTCAGCTGTGTGACCTGTTAGCCCAGAGATGTGAAGCTCAAAAATTCATACTGACACCTTGTTATGCACTGATAGCCAGGCAAGTACATGGGGGCTAATAGTTTCTGAAAGAGTGTCAGAACTAGCACATCTCTTCCATGTTTCAATTTCCATGAAAAAAATTCTTTTTTTCCTCCTCTTTCTAATATTAACCTATCACCCATGACAAGTTTTACTTATTCATGTTTTTCACCAATCTCCATCAGAAAGATGCATTTCCTAAATATTGCAGTATATTTCATTGGTATCATGATTTCTGTGAAATTAAAGCCAATAACTCATAACATTTTCCCAAAATTAAATGATCTTACTGAAAATTATCAAATGATTTTATTACCTTATATAACTTTAAATAGAGACATTAAGATATAATGTGAATGATGCTCACATTTTGTCAACAGATGCATCATCTGCTAACCACTGGTATAGTTTTTTCAGATGTTCTATCATCTATCTATCTATCTATCTATCTATCTATCTATCTATCATCTATCTATCTATCATCTATCTATCATCTATCATCAGCAACAGTCTATTTAGATTGTTGCTGAATAAACTAATTGGAAAAAGGTTGTCATTTGGGATTTTGTCATTTGGGAAACTGCGCAAACTGCAAAATGTATTTTTATTTATTCATTAAACAAATACATTGTGGCTCGGAAACTTGGAGAGTCACAGTTCAACTGAACTAAAATTCAGAACATTTTAGTTGATATGGGTTTCAGCCAGAAAAAGTATGGAGTAGTCTTATGGCAAGTAGGTCAAGGCTCATATACCTTGTCCCATTCTTCCGTTCCTTCCATATAGTCTATGCATCAGCCTGCCTACTGATCTGCCCAATGTTTTACCTTCCCAGTACCACCATGCTTGAATTCAGTGTTAGTATGTACAAATGGCTCACCTATTGCAGAGTACATCATGAGAAATGCCGGGCTGGATGAATCACAAGCCAGAGTTAAGATTGCCGGGAGAAATATCAACAACCTCAGATATGCAGACGATACCACCCTAATAGCAGAAAGTGAAGAGGAACTAAAGAGCCTCTTGATGAGGGTGAAAGAGGAGTTTGCAAAAGCTGGCTTCAAACTCAACATCAAAAAAACTCAGATCATGGCATCTGTTCCCATCACCTCCTGGCAAATAGAAGGGGAAGAAATGGAAGCAGTGACAGATTTTATTTTCTTGGGCTCCAAGATCACCGCAGACGGTGACTGCAGCCATGAAATTAAAAGACGCTTGCTCCTTGGAAGGAAAGCTATGGCAAACCTAGACAGCATATTAAAAAGCAGAGACATCACCTTTCTGACAAAGGTCCATATAGTTAAAGCTATGGTTTTTCCAGTAGTAATGTATGGCTCTGAGAGTTGGACCATAAGGGAGGCTGAGAGCCGAAGAATTGATGCTTTCGAACTGTGGTGCTGGAGAAGACTCTTGAGAGTCCCTTGGACTGCAAGTAGGTCAAATCAGTCAATCCTAAAGGAAATCAGCCCTGACTGCTCATTGGAAGGACAGATGCTGAAGCTGAAGGTCAAATACTTTGGCCACATAATGCGAAGAGAGGACTCACTGGAAAAGACCCTGATGCTGGGAAAGACTGAAGGCAAAAGAAGAAGGGGACGGCAGAGGATGAGATGGTTAGATAGCATCACTGATGTAATGAACATGAATTTGAGTAAACTCCGGGTGACAGTGGAGGACAGGAAGGCTGGCGTGCTATGGTCCATGAGGTCACGAAGAGTCGGACACGACTAAATGACTGAACAACAACAACAAATTGCCTCTACTGATCTTCCTAATGTCTTCCTTTAGCCTAATGCCTTTCCTTTAGCCACTGCTGTCACACTTGAATTCAACTGTGGCCTGCCTGATGTGTTAATGATTGAAGATGACCTGTGGGCTAGACTGGGAAGCTGGAAAATAAATCCTAGCAGAAGGCATTGTGAAATCACTTCCACAATGCCAGGAAAACTGCATGGATTAATACACCAGAGGTCACATTCATCTCAATGTATATTTACTTTTACCTTTACATGTTCATAACAAGCTAGTGATTCTATACACAGCCAGATTCTAAGCCATGGCTTCTTTTACAGCTACCGGTTGCTAGGACATTTGTGGCCACACATGTGTACTAGCCCAACTGCAATCATATACCCTTCAGTATTACATATGTGTATTTATTTACTAATATTTCTACACTGCTCTACTCCCAATATGTCAGAATGACATACATAGCAATAACAACAACAACAACAACAATAATATCACACATATACTACACTGATACATTACAACATCTTAGGTTATTTGGAAGAATTCAGTGTGGGGCTCCCAGTGGGAATGGTGGCTTCAACAGCGTCTCTTTGCAAATCAGCTTCGCAAGTAGACCTGGCAGCATGGCATTTTAGGGCTCGGGCAGGATTCCATGGAGCCCAGAAGTGTTCCCTGGATAAAGGAGAACCCTAGGAATTACTCCCTGTGTCCTCCAGACAGTTGGTCATAACCAGAAGATCATAAACAGAGTTTATAGATTGAGTGGTGAGTGATCAGCTGGGACGTGGGATTGTCATCCTTTCCCAAGCCACACTGCAGCCATTTAAATGGTCTTTAAAACTGACAACCCCATTTCTTAATACACCAATTTATTTTCCTTTTCTTTGTTTAAAAGAGGCTTTTTTTAACACAGAGATGAGATTTCTCTTGGTAAAGTTTACATTATTTTTGAAACTTAACTGTTCAGCATTTGAACTTTGAAGATTTGGCTATATTGGCTAATTTTAACCACTCAAATTGAATTATCCATTCAGTCATATCCAACCCTTGGCTATTCCATAAGCCAGCTCTCTCCATGATTTCTGATCTTGTACAGCTTCTTTCAGTTGCTTTAAATTTTGGCTGTGTCTGCTTTGATTACATCCAACCAGCGTGCTCTTTTGTGTCCTTGTCATCTTTTGCCACTGACCGTTCCAAACATAACGTCTTTCTCCAACGATGTTGATCTCATGACATGACCGAAGTAACTAAGTATAAGTTTTGTTACTTTTCCTTCTAATGACATGTCCAGTTTTATGTGCTTCAAAACTTCTTAATTCGTTATCTTTGCAGTCCAAGGGATTTGCAAGAGCCTCCTCCAATACCATACTTCAAAAGAATCAATGTTCCTTCTATCCAACTTTTTCATCGTCTAACTTTCACAGCCATAAGTAGTTATGGGGAACACGATAGTGTGGACTAGTCTACACTTAGTCATCAAGCTGACATCCTTGCTTTTCCAAATTTGATTCATACTCATCATTGCTGTACGACCCAGCATGATTCGGCGTTTAATTTTTTGGCTACATTTGCCATTTTGATTGACTACTGATCCTAAAAAGGTGAATGTTTCCACGCATTCCACCTCATCTCCATCAATTACTATTTTGATTTTTCCATTCTTTGCAGTTGTCATGAGTTTGGTCTTTTTGATATTCAGAAAGAGGCCAAACTTCTCGCTTTCTTCTTTGAGTCTCATGATTAGGTGCTTTAGGCCTTCCTGGATTTCTGAGATGAGGGTTGTATCATCTGTGTATCTAAAGTTATTGATGTTTAACCACTAGAAGGAACTAATCATGGCTTCTAGGAGACCAGCTTGTCGTGGTTCTGATTATGTGGAGAGGTTGAGAAATATGATTGAAGAAATTACTAATACCTTTAAACAATTTTTTGATGCCTTTGAGAAGAAAATGGAAAATAGATATTCTGACTTTGAGAAAAAGATGGAAATTAAATATGGAGTCTTTTAGAAAATGATGGAAAGTAAATATTCTGACTTTGAGAAAAAGATTGAACATCAAAGGGAAAAAAGCTGCTGGATAGGTGAAACAAGCAACAGATTGAGTGGAGGTGTTAGAAACTATGATGGATAATACTGAGCAAGAGAGAGAGAAAGAGCTTGATAAAATGCCTCTGTTAGGGACATGGATTTTTGTCTGAGACTTAGAGGAGTTCCTGAGGTGAAAGGGGATAATATTGTTGAAAAAATCCTACAGGCTTTGGCAAAACTATTGGATTGGGAGGAAAATAGAATGGAGGAGGAATTATTGTATAAAGTTTTTTTGCATCAACTCAAGATATGCAGCTGTAAATAATAAACCAAGAGATGTTTTGGTTCATTTTGCTAGAAGGAAAATAAGAGACCAGGTTTTGCAAACTCACTTTGAATCAAGATTAAATATTGACAATGTGGATATAATTGTTCTGAAAGAGATTCCTATAAGGATTTTGAGGCAGAGAAAATACTATTTTTTTAACAGAGATTCTGAAAAAGAATAAAATTGTTTTTTGATGGGACAGATTGGAAGATGTACGTTTTATGTTCCAACAGCAAAGATTCAGATTGACCTCCATCCATAAGGCCAAGGACTTTCTTGCTAGATATGGATCTAGTTTGGATCGGGGCTTAGATGAGAAACCTGCACCTGGAATAGGTCCCCAAGAATCTGCTCTACAAGTTGTAGATATGGGTTCTACATCTAAAGACTTTGATAAGATGTCTGCTTAATCATGACTTGCACTTACCTTACTTGGAATGTGAATGGGGCAAATGCCCTGCACAAAATCATTATTTGAAGAAATTAAACCATGATGTGATATTCTTACAGGAGACTCATATAAGGAAAAAAGATATTAAAAATTTGATGAATAAAAATTTGGGGGAGGAATTTATTTCAGCAGGTTTGAATAAGGTAAATAGTCTTGTAATATATTTTAAACCACAACTGAAACCACATTTATTGCTTTCTGACGAACATTGCAGATATGTAGCAGTGGAAGTTGAGCTTAATGGACTTAAATATATTGTTGTGGGGATATACGTACCAAATGAGGATAAAGGTAAATTTTTTAGACATCTTCTGAATGAATTGTCGTCTTTTTTATATCAAAGCTGGTGTTTACTAGGAGATTGGAATGGTGTAACTTCCCCATGATTGGACAAGACATCTGAAAAGGAAATTAAGCTTAAATAAGGAAGACTCCCACAGTCCTTTTTTGACATGATAGACAATTTGGCATTAGTAGATTCCTGGCAATACAAAAATGGATTAGCAAGGGAATATACCTTTTATTCAGAAAGGCATAAATCTTTTTCAAGAATTGACATGATATGGATTTCAAATAATTTAGTCAATAAAATTTGTAAGGTTGATATTTTACCAAAGACTTTCTCTGATCACAATTCAGTAAGTTTGAAAATAAAGAGATCATCCATGGCTTTTACAAGGAGATTGAATGAAGCTATTTTACAAAGAGAAAACATTTTGGTTGATTGTAAAAGGAGTTTAAAATATTTTTTATATCAACTTGGACAAAGGGATTGACCTAAAAACTGTTTGGGACACCAGTAAGACAGTTATGAGAGGTCAATTTATTTATCATAATTGTAATATAAAAAAGAAGGGTCAACAAAAAATGCAAACTATCTTGGATCAAATTAATGTAAAAGAAATTGAGTTACAGGAAAAACCCAGTGGATACCGCTATTTTACACCAAGTTAAATTATTATACCAGCAGTTGACTGTGAGGGAAATAGAGACAAAATTTAATTATGTTAAACAGAGACATTTTGAGTTTGCTAATAAACCTGGAAGATGGTTGGCCAATAAATTAAGGAAGTGAAGAGAAAAGAAAATGATATTAAAAATTCAAGAAGGAAATACTGAATTAATAGATAATGAAGGACTTAAGAAATCGTTCCACAACTTTTTTTCTAATTTGTATAAAAGGCAAGAATTTTCTCTGGAAAAGAGTATTTGAAGAAAGAAAAATTACCAAAACTCTCACAATCACAGAAATTATTAATGAACAATCCTATAACTACTTTTGAAATAGTGGAAGCTATAAAATAACCAAACCTGGTTAGTTTTGGAAGTCCTGAATAGAGACATTAGACAAGACAATCAAATAAAGGGTTTGAAGGTAAAGAAGGAGGTCTTCAAACTGAGGGCCTTTGCTGATGATTTAGTTTTAATACTACAAGACTTTGAATGTTGTTGAACATTTGATGAAGAAATTAAAGGAATTTGGGTCATTAGCTGGACATAAAGTAAACAAACAAAAAACAAAGATGTTGATCAAGAATATGACTACACACAATCAAGAAATGTTGATGGGTAAGACTGGTTTTAAAATAGAAAAAAGGTCAGATATTTGGGGGTGACATTATCAAAGACAAATTGTATGTTGTTTCAGAATAACTAACTTATCTATCTATCTATCTATCTATCTATCTATCTATCTATCTATCTATCTATCTATTCTTTCAATTTCTATTACCGCTCCATCTCCCCTGATGTTAAGAAAGACTTGTTAAGGTGGGAAAAATTACAGCTGTCAATGATGGGTCAGATATCTGTGATTAAGATGAATATTTTGCCTAGAATGTTGTTTTTGTTCCAGACAATACCGATTTTGACAACAGATTTACCATTTAAACAATGGCAGAAATATATTTCTAAGTTCATTTGACAAGGGAAGAAACCAAGAATCAAGTATAAATTGTTACAAGATGCCAAAGAACGAAGAGGTCTAGGTTTGCCTGACTTGAAATTGTATTCTGTTGCCTGTTGTTTGCTATGGATGAAGGACTGGGTGACTTTAAAGGACAATAAATTATTGGAATTAGAAGGACATGGTCTCCAATTTGGGTGGCACACCTACCTGTTTGATGATAAAGTTAAAGTTAATAAAGGTTTTAAAAATAATTTTGTTAGGCGTGCCATACTGAGGGCTTGGAATAAATAGAAACCAACATTGTCTCCTAATGTACCTATGTGGTTGTCCCCTCAAGAAGCCTTTTTTAAGAAGAGAGATGGCAGGCAAACCAAGCTGGTTGAGATATGAAGATTTGCTGAATTTTGAAGAAGGTATACCGAATGAGGAAACAAGGGAACAACTAGAATTGGAAGGTCATATTTGTCACTGGTTTTATTTCACACAACTGTCAAAAAGGTATAATTTGGGACTTCCGGTGGAGGAAAATGGCGAGCGGACGAGTGAAAGTATAGCTCATCAATTACTATATCTGCAACGTGGGTTTTGAGTCAGTGCCGTGAAGCTAACAACTCAAACGGTCTACGACAGGGAAGCAGAGAAAGGAGCGGACCTGTAAGTGAAAACTCAGCGGCTTCTGGACAGCGAGAAGAGAGGCTTTTATACTTTCATTTTCTGCCTTGTACTTCGTCTCGTAGTGAAAGCAGCCGGGAAGCCTGAGTTACCTCAGACCACGTTTGTTACCTAATTGAATTAGGTTTTGCTGCCGTTTTTCTCTCCCTTTATTTATTTTGAAGATATAGAACTGAATTTAGAAAGGAAGGAATTGGTACTTGACATCCAGGAAAAATTTAAAGTAGTTGGGTGAGACTATTATCGTAAAATTTGAGTTAAGAGGAAAAGGACTATTTTATTAATTAATTAAAAGCACCATTTTTAATGTATATATTAGTCTATTAAGTTATAAGTACTGATATTAATTTTTTGGTATTATATATCTTTGTATTAAAAATATAGAGTAATAAGACACAAATATATTGCATCTTGCTCAGTGAAATAGATTTAAAAGAATACGAGGAAATTTCAAAGGAAAGGTTCTGACTCGGGAGATGATAGAGGAGAATGGCTGAAATTGCTCTTTGAAGGTTTCACTAAGAAAGTGATTCTGAGTATAACATCAAATGTCACTGCTCTTTTAGAGGAAAAAATTAAAGGTTTTGAAAGAAGTCTGGATAAGAAATTAGATAATATGGAACAAAAATTCCAAACGGAAATTAAGGGTGTGAAAGAAAGAGTTCAAAAAATAGAAAAACAAAAGGTAGAGGAGGTAGACAAACTCACTTTATTAGAGTATAAACAAAAAGAAAAATGTATAAGATTAAGAGGTGTACTAGAGGGAAAAGATCTTGAGATTAAAAATACGGTGATACAGAGGTTGGCAAATTTGATAGAATGGGAGGCAGAGCAATTAGAAGAAGAAATTGAAGTTATCTATAGAGTAAACTCTAAATATGCCAGAGATCATAAGATACTTAGAGATGTGGTGATTGAATTTAGCAGGAAAAAACTTAAAGATTTGATAATACAAGCTGCATATGACAAAAAAAATATTGAAGGGAGTGACATAAAATTCTTTAAGGAGATACCAAGTAAAATTCTAAAAAAAAGAAAAGACTATTTTTTTCTAACTGACGTTCTGAAGAGAAATAAAATGCCTTTTAGATCGGAAACTTTAGAAGGAGTAAGTGTAACTTACAAAGACCAAAGATATAAATTAAATTCTATAGACAAAGCTAAATATTTTCTCAGAAATTATGAAAAAGATAACATACAAACAAATGGAAACAGTGGCAAAAAAGATGGTAAAAAAGATAATTTTAGGATTGAATCTCAAGCTTCTAGTTCTAATGACACAGAAAACCAAGTAGATGATGAGTAATTTGAAATGTATTACATGGAACATTAATGGATTAAACGCGCCAACGAAAAGAAAAAAAATATTTCATACCCTTAATAAATTAAAATTAGACATAATATGTCTACAAGAAACTCACATTAGACTTAGAGACATTAATTTATTGACAAATAAAAAAATAGGAATGTATTTTGTAACAGCAAGTGAAAATAAAAAAAAATGGTATAGTTTGTTATATTAAATCATATTTAAAACCGAAACCTATAACAGCAGATACTAAAGGAAGATTTATAACTGTGGAAATAGAAATACAAAATTTAAAAGTTATACTCGTTGGAATATATGCTCCAAATGAAAAACAGAAAAACTTCTATAAAACTCTCCTGAATTCTTTATCAGATATGCCTAATAAAAACTGGCTTATAATGGGAGATTGGAATGGGGTTATATCGCCAATTATTGATAGAAAATCAGACAAACAAATTAAACAGAATCAAGGAAAATTACCACAAGAATTTTTTGAGCTCACAAATAATTTAGAATTGGTGGATGCTTGGAGACATAAAATGGGAAATACAAAAGAGTACACTTTCTTTTCAGATAGGTATAAATCTTATTCAAGAATTGACAAGATTTGGCTATCCAAAAATTTAGCAAATAAAATAAAAGATATGTTGGTTTTACCTAAAACTTTTTCAGATCATAATGCAGTTCAATTAGATTTAAAAATATTACCAAAGTCATATAGATGGAGGCTAAATTAAACTTTATTGAGAAACAAGTTTTATTTAGATGATACCAAAAATAAATTAAAAGAATTTTTTTATTTGAATATGATTGAATAAATAAATATTGCAACAATATGGGATGCTAACAAAGCTTTTATTAGGGGACATTTTATGTCGCTAAGCAAACATCGAAGAAAAAATAAACAACATATTTTTTTTACAATTTGTGACCAAATTAAAGTGAAAGAATTTGAACTTCAAAGTAATCCTAGTGAAAAAAACATTAGAAATCAAATTACAATATTACAAAAACAACTAGAGATTCTAACAAATGAGGAAATGGAGAAGAATTTGAGATATGTAAAACAAAGACATTTTCAATATGCAAATAAAGCTGGAAAATGGCTTGTTTTAAATTAAGAAAAGAGAATTAAAAAAAATAATTAACAAAATAAAAGAAAATGGGGAGGAGTTAACAGATAATGAAGGTATAAAAAAAGTGTTTTATGATTTTTATACCAAACTATACCAAAAAAAAAACCAGATAGTATCGGACAAAAGTGAAACATATTTACTAGAAAGCAATTTGAGAAAAATATCTCAAATACGTAGAAAAAGACAACTCAAACATGCCTATTAAAAAAGAAGAAATAATTGATGCCATCCGAAAACCAAAACTAGGCAAAACTCCAGGTCCGGATGGGTTTTCGGCTACATATTATAAATATTTCCAAGAACAACTTATAACTCCATTCAATTTACTTTTAAATTCTATATTAGCCGGAAATATTATACCAAAATCTTGGTCAGAAGCAAGTATCATTCTGATTCCCAAAGAAGATCAAGATTTGACACTGTGTAAAAATTATAGACCAATCTCTCTGTTAAACAACGATTAATCGATTTATTACGGTCACTGACCAGTACATAAACAACTATTATAAAATCTTTACCACTATTTTGACTGAAAGATTGAAAGGAGTATTACTAGAAACTATAAAATTAGATCAATGTGGTTTTTTACCAAAAAGACATATAAAAGATAACATTAGATCTATTTTAAACATTATTGAATATGCACGAAATCATAATGAAAAGCAAATTTTGTTATTATTTCTAGACGCCGAAAAAGCATTTGATAATTTAAATTGGGACTTTATGTTCAAAATGTTAAAAATTATGGACTATGGAGAAAAATTTATTAATGCAATTCAAGCAATATATACAAATCAAGCAGCC
Organism: Charina bottae; assembly: GCA_023362775.1. Classification (NCBI taxonomy): domain Eukaryota; kingdom Metazoa; phylum Chordata; class Lepidosauria; order Squamata; family Charinaidae; genus Charina; species Charina bottae. The sequence continues at coordinate 23,897,288 of JALMGJ010000004.1, read as the reverse complement.
AAAATAGTGATAAACGATGATATAACTCAAAATTGCTATACAGAAAAAGGTACTAGGCAGGGTTGTCCAATATCACCACTTTTGTTTATCTTGGTGTTAGAAGTTCTACTTGAAAATATTAGAAATGATAATCAAATTGAAGGGGTAAAAATAAAACAAGAAAGATATAAAGTAAGAGCTTTTGCAGATGACATTGTTATCACAATGCAAAACCCTAATAATTCAATTGAGTACTTGCAGAAAAAAATACAGGATTATGGAGAACTGGCCGGCTTTAAAATAAATAAACAAAAAACAAAGATGATAAATCTAAATATGTCTCAAAATAATATACAATCTATGGAACAAGCCATGGGCTTCAAAAATGTTAAAAAAATAAAATACTTAGGAATAGAAATTACTTCAAAAAATTCAGAATTATTTCAAAATAATTATATAAAAATTTGGAAGGAAATAAAATGAGACTTACATAATTACAAAACTTCAGATTTCTTTCTTAGGTAGAATTTCTATAATCAAAATGAACATTCTCCCAAGGATTCTATTTTTATTTCAAACGATACCTATAAATATTATAGAAAAAACGTTTCAAAATTGGCAAAGAGATCTATCAAAATTCATTTGGCAGGGGAAAAAAACGAGAATTAAAAATAATTTTTTACAGGATTTTAAAGAGAATGGAGGTTTTGGATTGCCAAATCTTAAATTATATTATGAGTCTTGTGTCCTTGTTTGGTTGAGAGATTGGATAAAACTGGAAAATAAAAAAATGTTAATTTTAGAAGGTCATGACCTTAAATTTGGTTGGCACGGATACCTTTGGTATGATAAAAGTAAAGCTGACCCTGCAATTAATAAACATCCAATTGTTGTTGTTGTTTATTCATTCAGTTGCTTCTGACTCTTCGGGACTTCATGGATCAGCCCACGCCAGAGCTTCCTGTCAGCCGTCACCATCCCCACCTCCCCCAAAACATCCAATTAGGAAATCTATTTTAACAGTCTGGAACAAATATAAAAAGCTATTACTACCAAATTTACCTTTGTGGATCTCACCACAAGAGGCCTTTGCGAGACAAGAGAATGTGAGTGCACTAAAATGGCTTAAATATAAAGATTTATTAATATTCGAAGGATCAAATTATAAGATCAAGACAAGAGAGGATTTAGAAAAGGAGGGCCATATTTGTAACTGGTTTACTTGCTTACAAATAAAAGAACAATTTAAGATTGACTCTAAAAAATTTAATTTTAAAAATCATTCGGTAAAATGGGACAATGTATTATGGAGGGAAGATGATCATCTGGTAACAAAAATGTACAAAAATTTATTACAAATTACAATGTCTAATTTATCAAAAAAGAACTGTATAACTAAATGGGAAGAAAATTTGGGACATACTATTCAAATTGAAAAATGGGAGAAAATGTGGTTAAAAGATTTAAAATTTACTCTAAATTATAACATGAAAGAATTTTTTTTTAAATGATATATAGATGGTATATCACTCCAAATACACTGTCGAAAATGAATATCACCATGTCAAATAGATGTTGGAAATGTAAAAGGGAAGTTGGTACTTTTTTCACTTGTGGTGGATGTGTCAAAAAACAAAAAGTTTCTGGGACAATATACACGAAATTATAGGTAAAATAATACAAGAAGATATTCAAAAAGATCCAGAACTTTATTTACTGGGATTTATTGGATCAGATCTACACAAGAAACATGGAAAATTACTATTGTATTTAATTACCGCTGCAAGAATTATATATGCTAAACATTGGAAAGAAGACAACAATGGGAGAATATGTGGAACAAAGGTATGAAATTTACTTTGAATTATAATTTGAAAGATATTTTTTTATAAAATGATGTACCGTTGGTATTTAACTCCTGATAAGCTGTACAAAATGTATAATGGGGTATCAAATGTTTGTTTGAAAAGTTTGCAGGGTGAAGGAACTTTCTATTATTTATGGTGGACTTGTGGAAAAGCTAAGAAATTCTGGAATCAAATATGTATTATTATTCAAAAGATCCTCAAAGTGGACTCACAATTGAAACCAGAGCTGTTTCTCTTGGGTTTGATGGACCAACAGCTTGAGAAGCAAAATGGAACTTTGTTCTTATATATGATAACAGCAGCAAAACTCTTATATGCTCAAGATGGAAAGATGCACATATTCCCTCAATGGAGGATTGGATGATTAAGTTAATGGAACTGGCGCAAATGGCTAAACTGACATCATTGATAAGACAAAATACTGTAACTGGATTTGTTTCTATTTGGAAGCTGCTTTTGGACTATTTCTTGTAACAGAAAAAAATAAAGTTCTGATTTTGGGTTTTGATGATTTAATGGTTTGATTTTAGAGAAATAATGTTACTAAATGTTTAATTAATAGCAAGAGATTAACTTTTAAGTGCTTTTATATCTGTGTTGGAGAAGGTCAGAAGTCACCTGTATTTTATATTTTTCTGTCTATTCTTGCACTGTTTTAGTTTTTCTTGTTTCTTTTTTAGACTTGTATTCTATCTGTTCTATATTCTGTATTTTGTGTTTAATTATATTCTGAAAAATTAGTAAAGCTTTATGAAAAAAAGGAAGAATTCAATGTGAATGAAGGCCAACACCAGCTAAAGAACTAGCAGCTGTGATTTCACGTTGCTGTGTATATAATAATAATAATAATAATAATAATAATAATAATAATACAAATGTTAAACACAAACTTAATTTTCAACAAAAAAAACCCTTTATAATCCCCTTAACCAACATCAGTGGATTATAAATATCACCAATATCTCTCAAATGCTGTCTCCCAGAGTAAATTTTCACTTATTTATGGAGATACATTAAGAGGTGATAGTTCTTACAAATGAGCACAAACTGTTCCATAAGAGGGCCCCCATCATTAACAAACTCTTTCCGATCATGCACACACTGTTTTGAACTCATGTGTGTGTGCGTTTCCTCCCTCTTCCTTTCCCCTCTTGCCTCAGAAAAGTACTAAAAATAGCTAGGAACAATACTGAGAGCAATGTATTTCCTGCCAGTTGGTTGATCAAGCAATCAGTTGCCTAGTGTGATCCAGATTGCTTATTTTCCTATCATAAATGGCAGCAGGAAAACAGCATGTTGGAAAAGTGGGATGTTGGAAAAGTGGCATGCTGGAAAAGTGGCTAGAGGCCCGCAGGAGCTCTCCTTTTTGTGGCAGAGCACAACATGCAGCTCCTGGGCCACAGTTGGCCCCCATACTTTAAGCCAATTACACCTTTAAGAGTTAAAAATAACACATTGATTCTAGTCCAGAAAACAGTTAGCAACCAGTGCAAATTTTTCTTCCTCTTTAAAATAATCTCTTTATAAAGCATTTGCCTTGTTCTAAATGTGATATAATTAGTTCATGGATAATGCTTGTCTTTCTTCCTACTGATATCTCAAGTATTTCTCTCAATATCTTATCTACAGTACATTGCAATTATGCTTTTTAACCTTAGTACATGTTTTCTTCTTAACTATAGCCGTCTTCATAAGATTATTCCCTTTGTACGTGACCAAAACTTAACTATGCCCTTTGCATATACCTTTTCTGTGTTAGAAGCTCTAACAATAGCAGATGTTTTGAATAATGGAGAATTTAAATTAATAACAATATGGATTGAATATTGATTTTGAAAAGTGAAGTTAAAAGATTGGGTTTTGCCTTCAGCCTGATGACAGAACACATCTGTTCCGATGATGCAAAAGCTTAAATTAATGGATTAAGTTTATTAGTTCAGAACTGTAAGCAAAGACAATCAACTGACAGAGAAAGATGCTCCAGGCTAAATACCTGTTCAGAGCACTGTGCCATCAGATTCATTGGCAAATAGACTTGGCAGAAATCTCTTCCACGGAAATGCTAGTGTCAATGGCCCATAGTGTATTAACATGGACCAAAAGTTTTCTTGGAGGCTTTGAACCCATAATTATTTCATAGCTCTTGTAAAAAAATTGTGCTGCAGGCTGCTCACCAAGAGCTCTGTTTCTGAGATAGAGTATTAAGAAATTTTCTGGCTGTAGTACATGACATGTGGGTTTCCATCACACACTGGAAAGAATATTGCAGACACTAAAGCAATGCTAATTATATGTACTGCCACCAATACAATATTTGCAGATAGATATTTTCATAGAAATACTAATCATGAACTTCCTCACAGTGTAAGCCAAGGTTCTGAATGTTTAACAGATAAAAAGTAGTGAAACCTCTTGATGGTCACACTAGGAAAAGCTTCACTAGCTTCCAGCCAATCAGTCCATTTCTATAAATTCTAGTTTCATTTGGCAGTGATGAAAAACACTGTAAAATACCCAGCAGCATTATTGATTGATCAGCAGGTGGTTGTCAGCCCCACAGACCAGGTAATCAACTCCACAGGAAGGCTAAAACTAATTTTATCTTGCAAGTCTGATTGTTCTCTACCTCTTCCTCCTTCGTATAGTTCAGTGAATTAGGGAGGCATCTGTCTGAACCTCTTCCAAGTGTTATCTTGCTGTTCTAGATTTTAAAAATGCTTCCTTTTCAAAAACAACAGTGTATTTGCATTAGTACACAGACAAGAAAATATGATAGTGTCTCTGGTTATAGGCATAATCTGATTATTTTATACTATTATAACAAAGGCACCCTCCAGCAAAAATTTAGCACTTTGAAATATAGCACTGGGCCCTTACAGACTTTGAAATTCACCACCTAATGTGTGTGGATAGAGTAACTAGGGGAGGGGAGGGAAGATTTCTTTAAATTACTCCAACCATTTCTCAAAGACCAGATTCTGTATGAAAAAGGCAATGAGAAATATTCCCTTAAATTGCTTTTCCAGAAAGCCAGGGAGACTACAGACCACTGGAGATATTATTGCACAAGAAGAGATAGAATATTCTCATGGGTTCTATCTTGTAACAAAATACAGAAAGCATAAGAACAGCAAAGAGTTTTCACACGTTCTTTCATTTAATTGAATGGGAACTGGCAGGAAGAAAAGCTGGGTAATTTGTCTGCTAAACACATGTTTTACGTGATAAATCTTGAAGAATATGCCTGAGTCTCCCACTGAAAAGGTTATCTTTAGTTAAACCACACCAATAAGGGCTGAAATTTGAGGAAGATAGAAACACTATATAGTGGGACCATTAGTCCATCTATCTCAGCATTAGCTACATTCTCCAAGATTTTATATAGGAATCTTTTCCATTTCTTCTTGGATATGTTAAATATTGAGCCCTGGACATCCATGATGAAAAGCCATGAGCCTTCTTGAATTCTATACAGTACCTGAGAATTGTCCATATTCCTGGATAAATTATTTTAGGACGATGCACAAAATGTCCTTGATTAAAATGTATAAGAAGAAAGGAAGACAAAGTTCTTATATAAAGTTAAATTCGGCTCAGTACTCTATTATATTTGTCTGCTGAGAGGTAAAACCTAGGAGATTACTCTGCTGATCCTATTCTTGTCTTCTTATACATCCCTTGATTGCTCCATATTTGGTAATTACAGCTGAATGCTCATCTAGATATTAGCACAGCACACAGATTCTCCTCAATACCAATGCTAATCAGAAGAGGTTGGCTAGAATGAGGTACAGTGAGTGGTTCTGTCCCACTAGCTGAAAAACAAAGCCCCTTAAAAAGCATCATACATGTGAAATGGCTTCTTTAAACACAGATAAATACTGTGATAGGTAGGGCAATTCTACCAACAAGTCTTTTGTGTTGCTCCCAAGCTATGGAACACATTTCTTGGAAGATGCAATACGGCTCCATTGTTTCTGAAAATCAAAACTTTCAGATAGGCTTTCTTTCAGTTTGATTTACTTTGATAATTATTTTAACTATAGAATGGAATCATGAACATTTTTTTCTGTTATACTTAGCTCTTTGAGTGCTCAATGGGCAGAAGGCCAAGAAATAAATTATAAAAATAAATGCACATTAAAAATAACAAACTAGTCAATCACTCTATGCTTTCTTGATGATATTCTACTTTCTGGCTACAAAACTAAACTGTTAAGCTATGACTATATCTAAACCAACCTCCCCCGACTTGCAGTCACCTAGCTGAACTATCTATCTATCTATCTATCTATCTATCTATCTATCTATCTATCTATCTATCTATCTATCTATCTGATCTACTGTATATATGGAGATGTTTCAAAAGAATCCCATTTCCTCTCAGAAGGATGAATCTTGAATATCACTGGGAACCTGGAAATGGTGGGGGAAATACAGAACATTTTTGCAGTTTCACTATTAAAAGAACATTTTGAACTGAATTGTGATTTTTTAAAATACTAATTCATCTTTAATGCTGATTCACTGACTTTCCACCCTGAGTCACTCAGTGTCATCTTCATGTCGCCTTGCTTGTTTTTGCACCAAAAACTTTAAACATTATTTAAAGTTCTGATTTCAACAGCAGAAGTCACACTAATAATTCTTACTGTCTTAGCCTAGTTTAACTCAAGTAACATTTTAAATAGCTTCCTGTGAAAGTAATGGGAGCACTGGATGTTGCACAGGAGGAAGAAATTGACTGAGTGCTGAGAGCTAAATATCAAGTGGAAATGCTTGCAGTTATTCTTCATCTGTAGGAAGAAATAGGAATAAGACGTTGGAAAATAGGTTTTCAATAAATCATTTGAGCAAATGTACGTACATTGTCTGGCACGTATGAAAATTAACTATAAAGAATTAACTGGCAATGGAAAATTGCCTATATTTACCATACTCTAATGCTAATTTCCATAAAGGTAACTTAAGCTTTCTTTTTCAAGTGGAAGATGGCTTTAAACAGCTGACATCTGTTTCCTTCAAATATTTGTGATAAAAGCAAAGCCATGAGAAGCTTTGAGATGACACATAAGCTCTTGAAAGATGCACGATGCCAGCATTGTGCCAGTTTGAGGTGGCAGAAAAGCACTATTTTTTAATGAAAGAAATAGTAAGCAGAAGGCATAGCTGCCTCTTTAGAAGGAAAGTGCACCTGTTCTTTCTAGATAAGAGGTACGCCCCTGTTGTTTTTCCCATCATAGGTACTTAAAAATACATTTGGAAGTATATAAACAGGTGTCAATGGGATGCAAATTGCAAAATTTATCCCACAGGCAAACAACATTTAGACTACCACCAATATTTCCTTTAATAAAGCAAAGGCAATTGGGTAAAAGTCAGCAAAATAATAATAATAATAATTTTTTTAAAGTTGTAAATTTACTGTGGACAAATGCAATAGGAAGGATAAACAAGATCTGCACCATTACAGAATTAATGCATTTATCCACAGTAGATGTGCCTCTGTTCTGGTCCAAATGCAAAACTCCAAGGACAAGCTAAACTTTCAGCATGTTCTCTTTTAGAAGTCAATAATTTATATTGAAGGAATGTGTAAGCACACATCTGAACATAGGAGCATAAATGTGTTACCCAGTAAGCGGAATAAAAATTCTTCAGTCTCATTGTTGCTTCCAACAGCTTGAACTTTCTTTTCCTTGCAGAGAGGCAGCAAAGTTAAGAGATGTTAAAGAAAAGGATCAGCAGATTGCCACTGAGATGTGGGGAGGCATCATTTTGTGCTAAGACTCAAAATCCAAAAACACTTATCTGGCCCTCCTTTGAACTTGTCCTTGTTTTTCACTTTACATTTGATTGTTTATCAGCCCCATAATTTTACTGTCTCCCAGACTTCAGAATGTAATGAAGCAGGAAACAACATGGGGAAAAGGGGCAAGAAGTAACAAGGGTATATAAGGAAAATAGATATAACTATTATATGTGTGTAAGTCTGGTTAAAGTGTAATAGGTGATCTTCCATACTTCTGCCTATTTGGGGTGGAGCATCTTTATTGAAGCTTCACTTATAATCAAGTCTGAAGTCACCTTGAGCCTGGTTGTTTACTGTCAATTCCTTAAATACCTTTGCAGATTAAATGAAGGGAAAAAAAACCCCTGACATTTAAATAGATTTATGCTGCAAATTAGCCTCACATTTTTTTCTGTTACTATGACCAAGTAAGTGCCTTCTTCATGAGTTCCCATAAAGCAGAGAATATTTTAAATGGCTTCCTTCCTTCCTTCCTTCCTTCCTTCCTTCCTTCCTTCCTTCCTTCCTTCCTTCCTTCCTTCCTTCCTTCCTTCCTTCTGATGATTAGGGGTCAAAGGACAGTGACACATGGCTGGCTATGTGGCTAGAGCTAAGAAATCTTTCTTTTTCTTTTTCTTTTTCTTTTTCTTTTTCTTTTTCTTTTTCTTTTTCTTTTTCTTTTTCTTTTTCTTTTTCTTTTTCTTTTTCTTTTTCTTTTTCCTTTATTGTTAGGCAATTTTAGAGCTTTAGCTTGCTTGACTCTTGCCTTAAAGTGCTGTTCTGTCCTAAATCCTCTGTATCTGGTACTCACTAAGACTACGTTCTCAAATCCTGAGTCCCTAACTACAAATAAGGAACTAGGATTTCTAGACTCTTTATGGAGTGGGCATACAATACAGAGAGCCTAAAGAACAATTTGGGGATGCAGATATTTTTACTTAAACCACATATGCATCTTTCTGCCAAAGTTAGGAATTGGGATCAGTAACTCAGGAAGTGGGCATTAAAAATCAACTTCAACTTCATGTTGCGATGAAGAACGCTCAAGACAAATGTGACTGTAAATTTTGCTTCACGTGAATTATGTGCACAGAGCAAGTAGCAGAAATAACAGATTTGATCAGTAATGTACAATATTGATTTAGTTGCTGTTTCTGGAAAAGTGCTGAAAAGTTTAACATTGCAATTTTATCATTTCTATTTAGAAATAAGAGTATAGAATCTACTGTAGATGGATAAGATTATACTGCTTGTCTATGCAACATTAATTGTAGATAATATGGGATGAAACTCTGATAGTACTGTATAAAATGCCAATATTAGTTAACCAAATTTAAAATCAAATGGTATGTTGATGAAATGTAATGTTCATATTCATTATATTCTATTTTTCTCATAATAGATTCAGATATGCAGAGTACTTAAGCTGCTAAAAGTCAGTTAATTCACAAATCATTAATAATGCACTTCCAGATATGTAATACATGTTCATACATTAATTATTTCTTCAGATTGCCCAATATGATACAGATGGTTGACAGGAATGGGAATTATGAAATATAAATACTGTATGTTATGCTTTCCTAAGTATTCTGCTGATATTTAGGATTGTTGGTCACATGAGAAAGAAAGCAATTAGTAATTGAGTAAATTTAATCTTGCTTCATAAAAAGGCAAACATCTTTTAAAAAATGAGTGCAATGATATTTGAAAATAGGAACAAATTACTATTCTTTTTCACCCTGAAATATTTTTGTATCCATTTATTCTACCATCTTTCAATGAAAAATAAATCTGAATTTATTAAAGTATTTATTCAGGCTTCTATGCAGCTCTAATCAAGCAGGCCTCTGAGTGGCTTATAATTCCATTATACAGTAATTAAGGTTAAAAAAAGAAAATGCGACCAATATTAATCCAGAACTAACTGGCACAGCCCTTCAGAAGGGCTAGGTCCTCCCTGCTCTTAAACTTAATAGGGAAGGGGGCACCCTTACATCTGTGGGGAGGCTGATCCAGAGGAGAAAGTCATCACCAAGAGAACTAAGGGCTTTCTCAGTGTCCCTTATAAACAACACTTCTCTGGAGGTGGAGCCTATATGTTTTCTCTCCCAGTTCGTATTGCACTGGATAGGCAGGTTCCGCACAGAACAGTCAGTCTCAAAGATACCCAAGTCCCAAGCCATGTAGGGCTTTAATGGTAATAACCAGCACCCTACATTGCATCCAGAAGCTAACCAGAAGCCAGTGAAACTTCTTCAGTAGAAGAGCAGGCCTAGGCAAGCCTATAACTACTAAGGCCACTTGAAAATGAACCTGGGCACTATCAGAATGGGAGCTGAATAATTGTTTTAGATATTCAGGAACAAGTGGAATTTGAATATAATGAGAAACCATAATTTTGTAGAGTTCAAGCAGATTCTATTCTGGGAACATCTTGGCAAGAGAATAACATATAAGGTGGCCCAACACTATATTCCAGTTGGCAGGTTGAATCCAGGGGCATACAATAGTCAGATCCACCATGGCAGAAAAGAGAGACTGAAAACAAATAATTTGCTACCACCTAGTCATTGTCTACTGTATATGTTTGTTACCCAGATGTGGTCCTGCCCTAACTAATTGCTTGCAATCTATTTTAACTAATTTGTACATTGTATTATAGAGCTCATTGCCCATATTAAGGAAAATGTGCCATAAGGTGCTTAGATCTGTACCAATTAGAATGGCATAAAAGCAGCTGAAATAAATAAATAAATAAAAGGGGAATGACTAAAATGATGCATTTTGTTCATTAATATGCATTAGGTTGTAGAACAGGGAAGAAGTAACAGATAAAATGTTAGCTTAAATGAGAGATGCTCTGTGCAGCTTTGACAGTTGTATATCCAGAGCAATTTAGCAAAATGATGCCATATTTATATTGTACAACCACTTCTCTAATGAGGCAGATGTTAACAAATGATGTCACAAACAGATTCATTTCAAATGTTTGAATGAATGGATGAATTATTTACATGGATTTTTACCTTTATATTAGTATGGGGCTACTAGAGGGGGAAAAAAAGTTTAAATATAAATCTCAAGCAATATCTGAAAGCCCAAATTCAGGTAATCTTCAGATAAGATTCAGATCTTTTTTAAAGCAAGTTTAACAACAATGAAGTAATGGCCAGACCAACCACATATTGCATTAAACACCTTGCTATCTATAAAGATTATTGCCCTACATTTATTATCACCCACAACAATTATGCTTAAGATAATTTCCAATTGGGACATTTCAATTAGGAGCCTCCTTTAGCAGATAGCTGTACAGTATACTGCAAAATTGCAAATGACTCATGTAATACTTTCAATACAATAAAAACCCTATTTTCAAGAGTGGGTGTTACAAGTTTTCCTTATTCTCTGCTCCACCAGGTGAGAGGAGAGAGGTTGAGTGATTGGATGGGAGGTGGCAATTGGCTTGGCTCTGGGTGCTGAGTGCTGGACAGAAGCACCCAGATGCTAGTGCCAGTTGATTTTATTGTCCAGTTCTGAGGTGAGACCTGGAGGTGGGAAGGCAAATCTTAGGGATGATGGGTAGAAGAGGCAGACAGCGACATCATGGTGGTGATGGGCTTAGGAAGATATGGTGGGAGGCAGGGAACTGACCATTTTGGGGGAAGGTGGCCTCAGTATTTGGTACTGGTGCCATATTCCAGATGCTTGTACTCGACCCCAAGGCCTGGTCACCAGAGCTTTAGTGGCCCTGGATTTCGCCTGTTGCTGTGCATGCCAGGTTGATCTGTCATAAAGCTTCCCTCATCCATGATGTTATCATGGATGAGAGGGCCAATTTGGCATGCATTACCAAGACCTGGCTGGGTACAGAGGACAGGGTTCCCCTCTCCGAAATGTGCCCACCTGGGTTTTGTGTGTGGCACAAACTGAGACTTCAGGGCAGGGGTAGAGGTGTGGCTGTTGTCATGTGGGAGACTCTGGAGATGCCAGAGGTGCTGCTCCACAGATAGCTTGATTTAAGACCCTGTTTGTGAAGCTGGCTTCACAAGAATCAGTTTAGTCTGCTGCTTGTGTACAAGCTTCCCTACTGCTCAGTAGCTTCCCTGCCTTAGCTGCTTGTCTCTGTGGCTGGCTTGGCAGTGGAGTTCCCCATGAGGGATTTCAACCCGCCTACACTAGGCCAGGAGTTAGAGGTGGCTCAGAAAGTCATGACTTGGTCACAAATGGCACCACACATTAGATCTGTTTTGTTTGTTTTGTTTTTTGTTTTAGGACTATGGCAATGTAATCTGGAGTTGGGGGATATTGCTATCAGTACTTCCCATGAAAGGATCACTCTGTGTTGGTTTCGGAGTTCTCTATGGTGGCCCCCCACCACAAGGAGGAGGCATGTGTTTGATTGGTCCATCCCAGGTGCCTGATGTACCCAGTGGGTTCCAGAGGGAGCTTGGGATAGTTCCTGAAGCTCTCGTGCACAGTTCAACTGAGGCCTTAGTCACTGCTTGCAATGAGCAGAAAAAGGCAGCCTTGCATTGGATTGTGACTACACAGCCTCTCTGTGCATGTGGATCCCAAAGGACCCCTTGGTTTTTGAAGCAGTTCCAGGAGATAAGTGATACAAGAGATGCCTAGAGCACCACTGGAGGAAGATAAAGAGCAAGTCTGAATGAGCATTGGTACGAGACTACCTGTGCATTAAAGACTACCTTGTGGTGATAAGGCCAGTGAGACTAATTTCTTATTTCTAGTAGGACAGGTTTCTGCCTGTCCTGCTATGTAGATCTGGAGAATGGCATGCTCTGAGACCCCTTGGTGAACTATGTCTTCTAGTGGGGCCTCAGAAGCATTTGTCACAGCACCTGCCTTATGGAACAGCTGCCCCCAAAAGATATGGATGGCTTTGACCCTGTTAACCTTCAGAAAAGGGGTAAATACCTGGATTTTCCCCAGGCACTGGGGCCAGGTTGTTGACAGAGATGGCATGGGTAGCTTCTATGTCGTTTATTGTTTTAAATTGTATTGTTAGTGTATTGTGTTTTTACAGTATGTTGTTCACTGAACAGAGTTCCTACTGGTAGATGGGTGGTGAGAGGAAGGGATGGAGGGGGCAGTCTACAATGAAGCCTCCAATTGGATCAGAAATCCTCTTCCCTCCTGAAAGACTCTCATCCCAGTACTGAACCACTTGAAGCTTAAACAGGAGAAAAAGCCAACATAATGAGAGGTACTGGAGGAGACCCTGGATAATTACAAAGCAAGTCTTATGAAGAATCCAAATGTGATGTTTCATTCAGCTTTCGTGCCCAGTGCTGCCTATACAGATAAACTTAAAGCTCTTTAAGTTCTAGGTAATGATCAACTAAATGTTTAGGCACTGAAGCAAAGGATATGTAACTATTTTAGCTCATTTACTTACACCCTCTGCATGGGAATGAAATTTACACAGCTTGAAGCAGTCCATGTGGCAGTGAACCTTAATTTCTTCAACAGAGTACTTACAGTATCTATTGGGTAAAACAATAGTACCAGACTGTCCGTTACGTTAGCAACAATTTCTGAAGACTGTTTGATGTGCTTAAGATTGTAAGCAAACTAAGGGGTATATAAGAGTGTTGGTATTTATGTACTTGATGACTATATTCCTTCCTTCCTTCCTTCCTTCCTCCCTTCCTTCCTTCCTTCCTTCCTTCCTTCCTTCCTTCCTTCCTTCCTTCCTTCCTTCCTTCCTTCCTTCCTTTATCTTAACAGTCAAAAATGCCACCCTCTACCTCCAAGCTGAAGTCATACGGTCCAGGAGGATCTTCTTTCTGTATGATTCTACAGATCGTAGACTTTAGTTATAATTCCATCATACTCACATGGTGCAGCAGAAGGAACTAACCAGACAAGTACTGTATGGATGTATGTAATATATATTTCTCTCTAGATTTTGCTTCAGAATTATTGTCTTCCTTTGCCTGCAGTCTGTCACTTGAGAGAGAGAAAGAGGAAATGATATTATAAGGTAAAAGAGAATGAGACAGGGAAAAAGACGACATCAGGAAAAGAGCCAGTTTGGTCTAGTGGTTAAGGTGCTGGGCTAGAAACCAGGAGTCTGTGAGTTCTAGTCCCTTCTTAGGCATGAAAGCTGGCTGGGTGTTATGGAGATTGCTGGTGGATAAGGTGGGGGCCCTCTCCAGGGGGAAAAGTGCACGTGCAGTGCAGAATCCCTTAGGCTCCCACGCGATAAGATCAGAAAAGAACTGCCTTAGTGTTCTGGGGGTTTTCCCTCAGTGTTTGCTAGTTTAGTTCAGTTTAGCAGGATTCTGTCAAATAGAGTAGAACAATAAACACTAGAGTTGAATTCTTGCCTCAGCGTGGTTCGTCACTCTAAATCCTGACATCAATTCTGCTAAACTCTTACTCCCATCAAAGGAGGGAGAAATAAATTTTTTGGGAGGATGGCTTCTGAGGCACAGGAGCTTCGACAAGTGATCCAGCAACTTGCCACAGCACTTCTACAACACCAGCAACAAGTCAATAACCAGGTCAACACTCTACAAGCAGCCGTGCTGCAGCAGATGAAGCAACTAGGACCAGTTGCCCCACAGCCAGTTCCAGCAGCAGTAGCCCTGTCAGTCATCTTGAGATCCCAGGGCAGCTAGCCAGAAAAGTTCGGGGGAGAAGCTGGACAGCTAAGGACCTTCCTCACTCAGTGTACCATGTCCTTTGAGAGCAGGCCAGTGGAGTTCCCAACAGACAGAACCAGAGTGAGTTTTATTTTAAGCCTGCTGAAAGGACCAGCAGTAAAGTGGGCCATCCCGATGGTGGAGAACAATGACCCGATTCTAAACGACTACCAGAATTTTATGGAAAGGTTCAGAGCACACTTCGATGACCCGATCAGAGAAGTCAATGCCAGGAGGGAGATTTGAAGGCTCAGCCAAGGGAATAAGAGAGTGGGGAGTTATATCGCTGATTTCAAACTGATTGCAGGAGACTTAGACTGGAACGAGAGCATGTTAAAATGCCAGGCAACTCTAGCCAGGGAGAGGCAGAGTGGGCTTCAGAGCAGCACTTCTCGGATTTGTAACTCTCCCCGCGGCATCTGCTTACCCAGGAGTGGAGGAGCCGATGCAGATTGGAGCATCCATGAGACTAATTTCTGAGGCTGAGAGACAGAGATGGCAGGAGAGAGCCCTTTGCTTTTATTGCGGAGCCCCAGGCCATATGGTGAGAGCTTGCCCAGTAAGAAACCAAGCAGATCCAGCAAGAACACCTGGGCAAGCAGCAGAGCCGAGACCAGCCCCCGCCTCTACTTCCAACCAGGGAAACTCTGTCGGTCTCCCTCCCCAGAGCTCAGCAGGGAGGCCGTCAAGCAATTAATGAGAGCTCATTCCAGAGATTCCAGCCAGACATTTTTATTTATACCCATCACAGTAACCGTAGACTCAGAGCGCCAAGTTAAGCTAGAGGCTCTCATTGATTCCACTGCAACCACAAACTTCATTGATGTAGAAACAGTGGAGAAGATGGATATCCCAACACTGAAATTACCATGTCCCATAGAAGTTGAAACCATTGATGGTCAATCCCTCAAGGCCGGCCCAGTCCTAAGATGCACCGAAACAATTCAGCTAACAACTGGAGATCACACTGAGTGGATTCAACTTTATGTCACAGCATCATTATAAGTACTTATAATCCTAGGCACCCCTTGGCTGAAGCTTCACAACCCGTTGTTAGACTGGGCAACGGGAATGATCTCAGTCTCTGCAAAAGACTGCCAACATCTTAAGCTGCAAACCGCCTCACTATCTCCAGCAGCGACGATGATCATCAAGGTCAGTGGTGGTGGTGTTGCAGCTGCCAGCCAAGTATATAGATTTCACAGACAATTTTCAGTGAACAAGAACAATGCTCCCTCCCCCAATAGGGACTGTGATTGTACTATTGAGCTAAAATCTGTAGCTTGAATAATGTCAACTGGATTTCTATTTTCTCAGTGGAAACGTTTCACTCCTTATCCAAGGAGCTTCTTCAGTCTGAGCAAAGTTAGTAAGGGAATCCTAAATATGTTCCTAGGTAGCTGTGTGACCTTACACATGGGGCTAGGTCATGGTTATATTGAGATGTTATTTTAAGTCCTTTTATCATCTAAAGGAGGATCGTTAAGATCACCATGCTGGTGTTGAGCTTGTGAAATGGTCTTAATCTTCCTAGGCACAGAAGACAACACGGGGAGGAAGATGGGGGAGAGTTTGTGCCTGAGGCCCCCACCTCTATTCAAGGAAGGATTTTCCAAGTTGGCATAAGTGGATTCCTTGACCCCTCTCTCAAACCACCTATCTTCTCTGTCTAAAATGTGAACATTAATGTCCTCAAATGAGTGTCCTTTTTCCTTTAGATGAAGATAAATTGCTGACTCTGGTCCTGTGGTGTTACTTCTCCTGTGTTGGGCCATCCTCCTGTACAAAGGTTGTTTGGTTTCTCCAATGTAGAGTTCAGAGTACTCCTCACTGCACTGGATTGCATAAACTACATTGCTTTTCTTGTGTTTTGGAGTTTCAAAAAAAGTTCAAAATCCAGATTATCACTAGATGACAGACTAAATATACAGAAAACTCTATTTGCTGTCATCTAATGAATATTCAGCTTTTGTAGGCTTAAACCATATCTAAATAAGGAATAACAGTTAACAAAATTTATTTACTTCAAGTTTCATAAATGTAACAAAATTCAATTCTGATCCAATATTTAAAGTGAGTTACCAAACAGAAGTTCCCTTTTATCAAAATGTCCCAAATTTCTAGAAGGCTAGACCTCATTTTCTTTTGAAAATAAAATCTAGTTGTTTTAGAAACCCAATCTTCCACCAAAGTCTATATTCTTTCTTTGTATTTTTGCTGACTTGAAATGATTCATACAAAACTTAATTTAAGGACACCTTAAATCAGGTTGTTTCTGGGGACTTTCTGAGGCAAATCTTCTATCTCAGATATTTATCTTCATCTAAAAGAAAAAGGACACTCATTTGAGGACATTAATGTTCACATTTTAGACAGAGAAGATAGGTGGTTTGAGAGAGGGGTCAAGGAATCCATTTATGCCAACTTGGAAAATCCTTCCTTGAATAGAGGTGGGGGCCTCAGGCACAAACTCTCCCCCATCTTCCTCCCCGTTTTGTCTTCTGTGCCTAGGAAGATTAAGACCATTTCAGAAGCTCAACAGCAGTATGGTGATTTTAACGACCCTCCTTTAGATGATAAAAGGACTTAAAAATTACATCTCAATATAACCATGACCTAGCCCCAGGTGTAAGGTCACACAGCTACCTAGGAACATATTTAGGATTCCCTTACCAACTTTGCTCAGACTGAAGAAGCTCCTTGGATAAGGAGCGAAACGTTTCTACTAAGAAAATAGAAATCCAGTTGACATGATTCAAGCTACAGACAATTCCACCTGGATGACTGAGAACCTTAATAGACATACTTCTATCTCAGACCTTCCAATTTGCAGAGAATAATTTTAAACAGTTATATTACAGCCACTATTGTTTAAATTAATAAAGTAATTAAAATCATAGAAGCTCACCAAAGAACAGCAATCAAATCAAACTCTGGAAATAATAAAAATGACTGAAAAGAGACTAAAATTAGGCTGTGTTTGTAGTTCTCTGAAGTGTGGTTCTCTCTGTAGTTCTCTTCTAGGACAGGCTGTCTGAAATTGCAGACAACCTGTATATGATATGATCATTGTTGTTGTTGTTCAGTCATTTAGTCGTGTCCGACTCTTCGTGACCTCATGGACCATAGCACGCCAGCCTTCCTGTCCTCCACTGTCACCCGGAGTTTACTCAAATTTATGTTCGTTACATCAGTGATGCTATCTAACCATCTCATCCTCTGCTGTCCTCTTCTCCTTTTGCCTTCAGTTTTTCCCAGCATCAGGGGCTTTTCCAGTGAGTCCTCTCTTCGCATTATGTGGCCAAAGTATTTGACCTTCAGCTTCAGCATCTGTCCTTCCAATGAGCAGTCAGGGCTGATTTCCTTTAGGATTGACTGATTTGACCTCCTTGCAGTCCAAGGGACTCTCAAGAGTCTTCTCCAGCACCACAGTTCGAAAGCATCAATTCTTCAGCACTCAGCCTTCCTTATGGTCCAACTCTCACAGCCATACATTACTACTGGGAAAACCATAGATTTAACTATACGGACCTTTGTCGGCAAGGTGATGTCTCTGCTTTTTAATATGCTGTCTAGGTTTGCCATAGCTTTCCTCCCAAGGAGCAAGCGTCTTTTAATTTCATGGCTGCAGTCACCATCTGCGGTGATCTTGGAGCCCAAGAAAATAAAATCTGTCACTGCTTCCATTTCTTCCCCTACTATTTGCCAGGAGGTGATGGGACTAGATGCCATGATCTGAGGTTTTTTAATGTTGAGTTTTTTTGCACTCTCCTCTTTCACCTTCATTAAGAGGCTCTTTAGTTCCTCTTCACTTTCTGCCATTAGGGTGGTATCTTCTGCATATCTGAGGTTGTTGATATTTCTCCCGGCAATCTTAACTCCGGCTTGTGATTCATCCAGCCCAGCATTTCTCATGATGTACTCTCATATTAGTTAAATAAGCAGGGTGATAATAAACAGCCTTGTCGTACTCCTTTCCCAATTTTGAACCAATCGATTGTTCCATGTCCGGTTCTAACTGTTGCTTCTTGACCCACATACAGGTTTCTCAGGAGACAGGTAAGGTGGTCTGATACTCCCATCTCTTTAAGAATTTGCCAGTTTTTTGTGATCCACACAATCAAAGGCTTTAGCATAGTCAATGAAGCAGAAGTAGATGTTTTTCTGGAACTCTCTTGCTTCTTCCATGATCCAGCAAAAGTTGGCAATCTGATCTCTAGTTCCTCTGCCTCTTCGAAACCCAGCTTGCACTTCTGGTAGTTCTCGGTTCACATACTGCTGAAGCCTAGCTTGTAGGATTTTGAGCATAACCTTGCTAGCATGTGAAATGAGCGCAATTGTACGGTAGTTTGAGCATTCTTTGGCATTGCCCTTCTTTGGAATTGGAACGTAAACTGACCTTTTCCAATCCTGTGGCCACTGTTGAGTTTTCCAAATTTGTTGACATATTGAGTGCAGCATTTTAACAGCATCATCTTTTAGGATTTTAAATAGCTCAGCTGGGATACTGTCTTCTCCGCTAGCTTTGTTGTTTCTAATGCTTCCTAAGGCCCACTTGACTTCACTCTCTAGGATGTCCGGCTGAAGGTCAGTGACCACCCCATCGTATTTATCAGGGACATTAAGATCTTTATTGTATAGTTCTTCTGTGTATTCTTGCCACCTCTTCTTAATCTCTTCTGCTTCTGTTAGGTCCCTGCCTTTTTTGTCCTTTATCATGCCCATCTTTGCACAAAACAGTTCCCTTGATATCTCTGATTCTCTTGAAGAGATCTCTAGTCTTCCCCATTCTATTGTTTTCCTCAATTGAGTGAGGCAATACATTGTGGCAATAGCCAAAAAATAAAACAATAGGATAATAGGATTAATCAGTTCAAGCAAAGTATTTTTTTTCAAATAAATCAGTATTTATTTTACAAAACCTTGAAGTTCATTAAGGAAAAAAAATGACACAACAGTAAAACTTGAAATTTGGAAGGGTTTGTGATGAAGGATAATATAATAAAAAGGAAGAATGTATCAACAAATCAGGAAAGAATTTGAAGGACACAAATGAAATATGTCGTTATAACAATTGAATTGGCTCAATTGTGGGCCAAAAGGACCAAAAATCAGAGTGCTTCTGATGAATACTGTACATGGATGAATTACTGTATATAGCCTTTCAAAAAACATCCCACAAGCCTGTATTCCAGGTTGGCAGTACAGCTGAATGACCTTCAGCAAGTCACAAAGAATGGGTGACAGTTGGAAGAACCTTAGAAAAATAAAGAGAAAGGCCCAAATCCTGACAGACTTATTATTTGACTTCCAACAACATATAAGTTGTTTACAAACTTATATTTTGGAAATATAATATAGTCTTATTTGAAATAAAAATGTTATTTCTCCTACTGAGCAAAACAAAATTTTGAAAAATTCACAAGGCATAATAGACCTGTTAACTGATTAACAAGATGATCCTTAAAAACAAACCTTTTAATGGCTTGGCAGACTATTAAAAAGCTTTTGTTTCCCGTCTACAGAGCTAGATCAGAAAATGCCTAGATTTGGGGGCAATTAATAAAAAAACATTCAAAGATACTTCAAAGTCTCAATGAATGCATAGAAAACAAATCTAATAGTTGTGGCCAAAACCTGGCTCACCAAAAACAATAAATCACGTTGAAGAGACAACATAAATATATTAAGCATGCAAATAATTACAGTGTACACTGAGTCCCAGCAAAGCATTGACACTTTGCTGAGCAGCCATGAGCAAAAGCAGAACCAGAGCTTATATACTTTTGGCCTACTACATTAGAAAGACAAGACAAAGGAAAAGGCAGGCACAATGGAAATTACAGCATGATGTTGGAATATTTTAGATAAACCCATCTGGGTGACCTTCTCATTATTTATCCCCTTCCTACTAGGTCAGCATGCTAACTATTCACTCAGATATGGCCAGTGAATAGAAACAATTTGGTTTATTGGGCCACTGGTTCTTGATTGAGTCTTCCCCCTGTTACCACTCAGAGTCAATTCAGCTTGCTGTGAATTTTTTCTTACAAGGGCACTTTAAGCAGTTCACATGTATGGGGGGCATCTCATAGGCTTGGTAGTGAATGCAGTTCACAGGTGTGAAGGGGGGGTACCTTTTGCCACTATACTAATAAGCAATAATGAAGAGATTGTTAAAGTCAAAATCCAAAGAGGAATATTCCAAGGTGACTCATTGTTTTAGCAATGACACAATGCACAAATAATTTAAATAAAACCAAAAGTGGCTATCTTTAAGTAGCTTAAAGGACAGTCTAAGAATAACTTGTTTGCTATACATGGATGACCTAAAGTTAACCACAAAATCAAAATCAGAACTTGATTTTTTCCTGGACATTGTCCATGTACTCAGTGACAATATAGGAGCACAATTCGGTCTAGACCTATGAACATCGATTGAAGATGGCAAAATTGTTAAAGAGGATGGTTTATAGCTAACGAATGGAAATGCCATAATTGACACCAGAAAAAGGATGCAAATACCTATGTTTAATGGATTTTTCTAACTTATTACATCAGCAAGTTAAAAAGTATACTAGCCCTAATTATATAAATGAATCTGAAAAAAGTGAAAACAAAATTAACTGCAGGGAACATAATTACAGCCATAAATACAGGCCTTTCCGATTATTTGATATACTGCAGGTATAATTGATTGGACACAAGCTGAATTAGACATACTTGATAGGAAAACAAGAAAATTAATGACCATGAATCATGCTTTCCACCCAAGAAGTATGTTCACAGGGTCTACTTTGCCAGAACAAACATTACTTCAAGTGTGGCAAACAGAAGAAGAGAAACCCAACTTGAATGACTATATCAATGACACTAAGGGACCATTACTGATGGAAGTTTGTAAAGGAAAATATTACATAATCAAAAGATTACACAAAGGAAGCAACTGAAAGCCAAGTTAATGCCTGGAAATCCAAAGCTCTTTATGGTAAATATATAAAAGTTACTGAAGGAAAACGAGATCAAAATTTGACTTGACTGGAAATCTTTTCCAGTTCCCCCTAGGAATTAACAAGTAGGTTTGTTGTCAGCAAATATTTTGCTGCAGTATATCCAGTATGTAATAATTTACATTATACAATAATGAAATCTAGCTAAGTTCTTTTTAAAATTTTGATAGGATGAGTCATATTAGTTATGTTAACTAAAGATAGTAGAGTCAGAGACAGTGTATTTCTCCATGATTGGACAAAAGTCTGCTTGGATCTGCCTCAAATCCTTCTGCTGCTTTCCTCCTCCTCCACTTGCTATTTCTTTTCAGAAGCTCCTTAAAATTCCCCTTAGAATTCTTCTGGAAGATCTTCTTCAACATAAGTATCTAAGGCCCTAATATAATACTGCCTAATATAACCTCCTTACTCTAGCCTGAATTCTGGCCTGAAACTGTAACAAACCAAAGATGTCCAGTTTTAAGGTTACTCTTGATTCCTAGGATAGAATCAACCGTGAAATTTTGCTTGCCTTTTGGGATGATGCTACGGTCTGCTTTTCCATTCAGAACATAGAAGAAAAACCATCTCAAAACATTAGTAGCAGTGCTGAACACTACATACAAATGTCCTTGTCAACTAGAATGTTGTTCTACGAAGGAGTAGCTAGTTGCATATTTAACACTGGAATCACGTTCTTCCCTCATACATGCCCCTTGATTTGTTGTTCACCAAAGTTTGGAGAGTGTACTCTATAAAACAATGGCTGAAGAATTCATTCCACAGCTCCCCACATAAATCTAATAGGAAACCATCTAAGCCATTATGGTAATCTGATTTTCTGTGTGGATTTATATATGAGCTGTCCATCATTGAGCCCGACAGTCTTGCCTTTATCCTCTAGCTGACAAGATGAGTCCAGCAGTTTTTTTTATAGTGCTTTCTATTTATGGTTCAAACAAGAGCCAATTTGCAGTGTAGTAGTGTGAATCAATCAATAAAAATTCATTGTTCACTGCATGTATCTCTACTCAATCATGATCAGTTTT
Source organism: Charina bottae (assembly GCA_023362775.1). Classification (NCBI taxonomy): domain Eukaryota; kingdom Metazoa; phylum Chordata; class Lepidosauria; order Squamata; family Charinaidae; genus Charina; species Charina bottae. The sequence continues at coordinate 23,874,938 of JALMGJ010000004.1, read as the reverse complement.
CCTAGTTATTTCTGTAGCAGCATTTCTATCTGGGATTTGTCAAAGAGACAACAACACTTGATTTCTGTAATTCTGCCTCCCCAACTGACTTAAGGAGAGTGAAAGTGGAATATTCAACCTGCAAACACCTAGGGGGAATGTGTGAAGTTAAGTTTGATGAATGTATTGATTCATTGATCAATCAGCAATAAACAGGAAAACACATTCCATTGAGATGAAAGCACTACCCTGTGTAGGGGGAGCAAGTACATACTGGAAGAAGATAAACTCTTGTTTTCTTTCTGCCTTACAGAAGCCTTACTATTCCCCTCATCCCCCCCCCCAAAAAAAAATGAACAGCAAAATGGTAATTTTCAGCAGCACTTTTTTTCCCTTTTATAAACAAAATCCCTACCCCAAAAAAGCTCCAAATATGGTAGGAGTAACAATGGACAAAAATGAATTGGTGATCTTGGGATTTCCTGATTAAAAGGGGTTTGTTTATGGGATATGTAATTTGGAAGGGCAGAAACAGTAACAACCATATTTGTAACTGCTGCAAAGAAGATTGGAAGCGGGTCCTTTAGATATTTTTCTTTTTCTTTCTCTTTCTTTCACATTTACTGTTTTTCACTTTTCTTTTATCCCTCCATATCTTTTTATTTCTTCTAATTTTCTCTTTATGTTTCTGTAGTTTTTTTATCCTGTATAAAATTCTTTCTCAATAAAAATATACATACAAAAAGAAAAAAAGGAAGAAATATGGGAGGAGTAATAAACTCCTTTTGGGTAAACCCCATCTCTGAAAAAACCAAAACCAAAATGTATCCTGGATATTACTACATGCATACATACGTACATACGTACATATATACTTACATATATAATCTCTTATGATTTGGGCTTTCCATGTGTATCACTCTAGCATGGATTCCCCCCCCCCCAATATGGACATTTGTATGTGTCCTATTATGCAAGAACCCTGTCTCATATCTGTATTATTTTCAAGTCTTTCCAGTTATACAAAGTAATAATGAACTGCAATATAAGAAATAGGGTTTATTTCCTCTACATAAGTGATGCTACTATTTAGGAAAAATGTTTTTGCTTGTAAAACTTAACAGCATCATATCTACAAAGCTGTCTCATATACATGACATAAACCATTGGCCCTTCTCTCACCATCTTGTTTCTTGGACTGGCCATGCAGATGATTGCTCAAATGCTGTTATTTGAACTCCTTTACATGGAGATGATGTGCTAAATCTGTGAAGCTGTCCATATAAATACTGATCATTACTTTATGTGGGATGACTCTTTATTGCCCACTAATGAGTGCACATAAAATCTTGTGCCACTAAGATATGCTTCACTAGATTCCTAAACAATGGGGAGGTTAATAAGATATTCCAAAGCATTATTTTCATCTCATGCTGTAAAGCACTCTTCATCTGGGTCAATATGGGAGTTGCTGCTACGTTTTCAAGCTTGTTTGGAAAAGGGGCCTTGTAAATAAAGCAATCAAAGTGAATTGCCCTTGAAAACAATTTTCCAGTAAATGTGTGCATAAATTAAAGCTTGATTTATGGTTTTGGGTTTCAGGAAAAAATAATGTAGCTTCATGCATAATACAAATGGCCACAGATTATGAAACACAAAGAAGCAAAGTAAGATATTTGTCATGATGGTGTTTTATTCCATACGTCAAGCAGATAACAGTAGCATATATTATAGAGATGTCACACTGTGTACTATTTTACTGTAAGCAGCACACTTAATTTAGAATTTAATGTTACACTGACTCTTGAGAACTACCCTTTTGGGAAACCCTATTTGGGCAAATTTTTAGCCCATATGCAACCATATGGCTATGTATTCCAAAAGTTCCTACATTTGGTGCTTCCCTTAAATTTTCATCTTTATATAATTTTCATACTTTAAATAAAAGTCAAATCTTCATGGATACTAGATGGTTGAATAAAATTTCAAAAGAGTAATTTGATTCAATGAAGCTTCAGCTGAATTACCCTACTGAAGAAGATTTGTGAACTGAAGCAAAATTGTTTCAAAGCAACAAATCGAAATGAATAGCACCAAATGGTCTAGAGGTTTCAGAAGCATTTCAGAGATTCAATGGCTTTTTGGTTGCTTCTGAGATTCTTACAGACCATATCAAATGTTACGATTTCAGAGAACACCGAGAGGAGATACGGTGGTGTCTTATGCTTAGAGGGATGGCTGAATGATGGGATAGGCTCTCCAATATTAGTATGAGCAACCTTAATGAGATTTATCAACTCATGAAGCAAGTGCTGATCTTCCAGAGTGACAAGCTCACATTATTTTGGGATTCATTCTCAGCCAGTGCAAGGCTTTTTCTACCATTGGATTGCCCATCAGAACTGCCCAAAGTAATGCAGCAATTATTGCCTTCAGCTGCTATCTGTTGCCCATGCCTGCTTCTCCTCTCCTTAACCAGGGTTACAGGAGCAAAGCCTTTCTCCTTCCTCTAAAGGAGGAACACAAGGACACTTTATATGAATGTGGAGAGACCTAGGTCTTCTATGACAAGCTACCAGATCGCAATCCCCCAAGATACAAATTGGCACCAAATATATCTATTCAAATAAATGTATTAAGAACCCACAAAAGCAAAGAAAAACATGAATGGGTGTTAGCCTTAAGAAAAGGATTAGGACTCAAAAGAAGAAGGGGGAATAAAAGAACAATGGGAGGGCACCTAACATGATGATTACAAATAGGCAAGTTTTGAAGAAAGACTTGCAAAGTTTGACTTAATGAAATGCAGTATAAAACTGAACCCTATCACCACTCTGTCTAAATATTCACTGCACTCACTGGGTGACTTACAGTAGGCTCCTTCCTGAATCGTGGAAGATTTCACCTTTCAACTTGGAAAGGGGACTTAAATTCCTCTCCTCTCCTCTCAATTTTTCCCCAGCCTGTTTCTGGGGAAAATTCAGAAAATAAAAAACTTATAGTAAACTGATACCTTGTTTTTTAATCTCAAGGAGAGGGATTTTTTTCAAAAATTTGGCCAAGTAGCTGACATAAATTACACATGTGTACTGATCTAGTGGGAACTCTCTAGAAGCTGGCATTACTAGAGGGGCCAAATGTTTTGAAAATAAACAAATAGATGCCAAGCTTAAACTTTCTAGTCACTGGCACAGACCCAAATTTTTGCAGCTCTAAAAGTAATGGGTTGACTAGACTGTGGGGTAGTAAGGGTACATATGCCACTTTCTTTCTGCCAGTAGGTAGCCAAGTAATCTCTTCCAGCTTTATTTGACTTTTCATAAATACCAGGTACACTTGGAAATCATCATATAGCCACATGATCAGTCTGGGAAGTACAGGAAAATAAAAGTCTCAAGGCAACGAGTCCAGCACTGTTCAAATCACACTGAATTTTTCAAAAATAAACTAAGGTGGCACAAAAAAATGTAAACTTTTGTTTTATTTATTTATTTAAATTGATTTATATGGCTTTAAATAAATAAAAATGAACCTTTCCAGCCACTCAGCAGGTCTGGAGGAGATTATTGTTATTTGAGAAGATTATTATTTTATTTTATTCTTGAGAAAGAGAAATATTAGCCACAGTGTACTTGTGACTTATGTTTGTCAGCATGTTGATTCTTATAGGAACACATCAATTCCTGCTATTTTATTATTCTTGTGAACTAGAATAATAGTGCTATTTTATAATTCGATAAAGACTATTTGACTATTGACCATCTACGTACAATCAATCGACTCATGGAATGAGCACAAGAATTCCACATGCCCCTGTGCCTCATGTTCTTTGAGTAGAAAAAGCATTTGATAATATAGTCAAATGCAATTGCAGATGCCTTAAGAAATCAAGACATTAATGAAAAATATATTTGGCTATTACAGAAAATAAATGAAGGCTAGTCAACCAATATTACACCATTTTACTGCCCAATTAACACCCAGTATACCAAAGTGTCTAACAAGTTGATACAATCTTCCAAAGCTTTTCACAGTAGTTCTTAAAGAGATTTTCAGAGGGCCTAATTGGGAAGGGTGAGCCATTAATGGAGCTCACTCACCTTTGGTTCACCAGTGACATTGTGATTGTCAGCCACAATATCAAGGAAGCTTAAATGCTTACAAGTGTTTAAATGAGCTCAATGAGGCAAGCAAAGGAGTTGGCATAAAGATCAATAGAAGCAAAACTCAATATATGAGCAGCCCATTTCGCCAATACCATGAAATGGAACTTGGGAATGAGCCGACAGACTATATAAATTCTTACATCTATCCTGGACAAGAAATCAACAATGTACACAAAATTGATCAAGAAATATCAAACAGAATAATAGCATGGTTCAGTGTTAATTACATAAGAACAGCTCTCCATCAGATAGGTAACATCAAGGCAAGAGCAACACCTGAGCACCATGGTGTTTCCGGGAATGATGTGTGGAAGGTACGGAATTCAGATGCAGAAAGGTCTTGACTCATGTGGGGTGCAATGGAAAGACAAATGCTAAAGATCTCTCTCAGAGATTGAATCAGAAATAAGGAAATTCATCAATAGACTGACTTCAAAGATGTCACAAAATGACATCAGAATAAATATATAAATGGGCAAAGAGATTGTACATTAATCTGACAATAAGTAGTGATTTGTTGGTAGCCTTACAAGTAGACACAGCAACTCAGATGACCTTGCACAAGGTGTAGAGATGGACTATGAAAAGATGTCGGTCCCAAGTGGAACACCATAGTGAAAGACATAATGAAGTTGTCACTTCAGATATCAAGAATATCCAGATAATACAACAATAAAATGATAAAATACATATTTATGCAAATGTACTGCTTCCAAAGGTTGTAAAATATTCATATTTTACAACATCCCTGAATGCACAAAATCCTGTGGGATATGCATATTCTACAAGACATTGTCACAACACACACAATTTTCATTCAGGGTATTTATTTATTTGCTGGAACTTTATATCCCTCCAAACAGCAGGTGACTCTGAGTGGCTCACAGAATAGTAATGAATTGGGGGGTGTGGGGAGAGAGAGACCTTTAACCCTGGAAAGTCCCATAATCATCAAACTTTCCCCTACAGGAGGAACCATCCCATATTTCAGACCCAAACAGATTGCTGAAAAGTCAGATGTTAATGGCTTTATGGAACATCAAAAGCCCAGGGGGATGGTCTGATACTACAAAGAAGGGAGACCCATCCCTTGAAGTCCCTCTAAATGATATTCAGTAAAAGTAGGGACCCAGAGGGAGCCCTTGTCTTATCAGATGGGCAGAGGCCACTGGGAGAATGAGGTCCCAAAGATACTCAGGTCCAAAGACTTAAAGGGCTTTAAAGGTGACAAGCAGCATCTTTAATTGCACCTGCAAGCCAGCTGGTAACCAATGCAGCTTTCAGCATAGTGTCATTATATAGGTAAACACACCAATTCCCCAAACTACTTAAGCTGCTGCAGTTTGGACCAACTGAAGCTTCCAAATGCTATTATTTATTATACATTTATTATTCATTTATTTCATTAGATTTAGATGCCACCTGACAAAATGACTCTGGGTGGCTCATAATTGAAAACCACTTAACTTACAATATAAAATATACAAACCATCAGCATCCAAGGGTACTACAGTTCAAACACAAGGTGATCAGAATATAGGTGACTGTGAGCAGGGCCTCTTGATCCAGAAAAGGCTGTCACTGGTATACAAGGTGTAATGGAAAAAGGCTTTATCTGCCACCTGCTCCTCAAGGAGGAGCTGTGAATCCAGGAGAATCCCTATATTATAGATTAGTTTTGGTCAGGAAAGTGCATCCCTGTCTAAGGCCAAAGATGGAATATTACTGCAATCGGAAGGCTTCAGATCTGGAATATCATCTTCCATATTCATCTGTAACAAGATCATATACATCTTAGTAATAATATGACATCATTTATACATAAATCCATTTCAAATTCTGTTGTTTCATTGACAAATTTATATTTCTTTTTGTCTAGTTTAAAACATTCCATCAATTGTATATACTGTAGGTGAACCAATGACATATAAATCCATCAGATTCTAACATTTCCCTTCTTTTAATTATTGGTTCACCCTCTTCAAACTTTAACAGGTCTTTATATTTTAACCAACTTATTCCTCCCACATTTTCTCTTCTGATCATATTGATCATATTGATCTTTTGATGCAAGAGAAAGGATACTTGTCTCTTTTGAGAAGAAAGGTTAACTGAAAGGCCACAAATTAGATAATTTTTTATCTTGGAACAGATGAGACATGACCTGTTGACAGGGAACATTTCCATCAGTCGTTTGCATGGACTAGTCTTTCTGTTGGCCATGAAATTAACCTTTAGAATCAATCTCATTAAGAAGGTCCATCCTAAGAACCTGATGGATAATAGAGGCTTTCAAAAAGTGCTTGGTTAGTTTCCCAATGATCTGGCTGGTAGCTCTCTTGGGTATCTATTCAATTTCTGGAATACAAATATGATTAAAGTGCTTGTTATACTGAGAAGCTCTGAGAAATGAAGCAACCGAGGAGACACCTAAGCAAAGTTGGCAAAAGACTAAAGGTTACTGGACATGGATTCACTGTAAACTCAGATTCAAGCCTACATCACAGAAATAAGATTGGTGAAGTGTCAATAATTCTCTGCCCTTATTACATCAGTGGATTGCCATCTAGTAGCAGTTTTTTTTAAGTGATGGGAAAGGACCTACTAACTGTGATGAGTTAGCTGGGCATTTGATGGATAAAATCACTCACATTTTCTCAGAGTAGGAAGCCAATTGGGAGGAGTCTAGGGAGGTTGCTGGGTGAAATTATTTGTGTTATGTTCGACCCTATAATTCTGAAGACAAGATCCTTTTATTGTCCATGTCTGCCTCCTTTGGCTACTAGACGTGGCCAAGGAAGGGATGAGAGCTAGATCTATGCAGTAATAAAAGCCTCACTGAGGGAAGGGGAGCTGCCATGTGCCTTGAAAGAGGTGCATGTATTCCTCTGCTCAAAAGCCATCACTGAATTTTTATATTATATTATATTTTATATTATTATTCCTATCTGTAGACAGTAGAGAGGATAACCTTGATGGAGAAGGGAAGATCCATTACCAAAGCAACGAGGAGATAAACATTGCAGAAGCCCAGGGGGTGGGGGGAAGGGTCCAAATGAATCTTAGGCAGACACTACCCTGAATTCACATGAAGATAAAAGAATGAGGATGAGAAACTCATTCAGACTTGCAAGATTCTGTTACTATAGACAGTCTTTAAAGTGTGACCCTCCTTGTCCTGCTGATCTCTCTGCAGGCTTCAATACTATCAATCATAGTATCCTTCTGGATTGCCTGTGAAGTTTGGGAGTTTGGGGAACTAAGTTATGGTGTTTGTGCTTCATCCTAAGTGGGCAATTCCAGTCAGTAGTTATAGTAGAAGAGATCTTGAACCTCCAGATGCTCCAGTGTAAGCCCAGGGCTCAGTCCTCTCACTCTTTTTGTATTATATCATCAGGAAGCTCTGGGATAGTCATAGGATGATCCTACGCTTCATATTTCTACTCTGTGTTGAACAAGTGATATGAAGGAAATCTTGACTCAATGCTTGGAGAGCGTTGGAGCCTGAATGGGAAAAAGAACAAACTCAGGCTCAGCCCAAACAAGATGAGGTTTGTTGCTCCATAAGGAAACTGATTCTGAGACAGTTCTAACTTCAGCTCTTAATGGGATTATGCTTTCCCCTGGAATAGTCCTGGGCTCACACCATTGGTAGAAGAGTTTGTATTTTCACGACCACCTTTTCCAAATAGAATCTGCATTTCCAATATACTCCAACAGAGAGGACATGTAGAGAGTTCCTACTTATCAAACAGTTTTGTGTGAGGGAACTCAGAAATAAACATTCTTTATTAATCCCCCATTCCTCACGCAGAATGAGGATTGTCCCCTTCCTGGATGATATTTAGGAAGTTGATAAAGTCATGACTGTTCTGAAATGTCTTCAGGGAAGTTTATATTGATGTTGTGTTTTCCTGAGAACTGAGAGGACTGGATAAATTTGCAATTCTTTTTTATTATATTAAGGTATTGTGCTGCTTGTAATTGCACTTTTATCTAACTTGTAAAAAATTTAAGGATTGACTGAAGTGTCATAGAATTTAAAGTAAATAAATGAAATACAGCTTTTTTCTAAAAAAAATTTATTCTGGAACTTTTGCCCTCTTTTCTTGTTAGCAAAAAGCTCTTCATTGTGATTACTTTTAAATTTCTCTGTTGTCTCTTTTTAGATGACGTCTGTGTATGCTCTATTGAAGTAAATTGCTTCATAAATCCCCCACTTCTTTCTTTCACACACTGAGTTGAATGTACTGAGTTCCACATTGAAAATGCTTGAAACTCTGTAAATGCTGTAAATTCTTGAGTCTCTCCATAAGGCCCTACTTTTTCTGATCTTTTCCTCTGCTTGTCTTTTCTCTTCTCCCTGCAGTCTTCCTAATGATCTGGTTCTATTATGTTCTATGCCCATTGCTTAGTATTATTAAGATGTGTTAGATGATGATCTGCTAATTTAATATTTAGGATGTTAACTGCTTATGTCAGAGCTTTCAAAACTTTTCATGTTGGTGACACACTTTTTAGACATGCATCATTTCGTGACACACTCTTACAGCAGGGCATCATTTCACGACACATTCTTACAGCAGGGCACAAGGCAGGCACTAGGACCGACACGGAATCACAGCAGGTTTGGAGGCAGAAAGGCACAAGGCAGGCACTAGGACCTGCGCAGAATCCTGGCAGGGCTCGAAGGCAGCAGCAGCCGCGGCACACCCAGACACTGCAGCCGACACACAAACGTGTCCCGACACACAGTTTGGAAATCTCTGGCTTATGTTCTCTGTGTTAGGCTGTAAACTGTAGATCGTGCTGAATTAAGTGACTATTTCATTATTGTGTATGCCATTATTGGTTGCAAATTATAATTTCAGTTTTGGACCTCTGAAAGTATGCAATCAGCCTATTTAATAAGTTATACTATTCAGTTGCAAGAGAACTGGTACTGTGGGAAGCCACAGTTGTTAGAATATACTATAATTAGGACACTCTCTTGAGAGAGAGCAAAACAGCATAAGCCTCCTTACTTGTTTATTTGTTCAGTCGCTTCTGACTCTTCGAGAATTCATGGACCAGCCCACGCCAAAGCTTCCTGTCGGCCGTCACCATCCCCAGCTCACCTAAGGTCGACTCCGCCACCTCCAGAATATCATGCATCCATCTTGTCCTTGGTCGGCCCCTCTTCCTTTTGCCTTCCACTTTCCCTAGCAGCAGCATCTTCTCCAGCGTATCCTGTCTTCTCATTATGTGGCCAAAGTACTTCAGTTTTGCCTTTAATATTTATTTTTTATTTATTTATTTATCATCACATTTATATCCCGCCCATCTCCCCCACAAGGATATCATTCCCTCAAGTGAGCAGTCTGGCTTTATTTGCTGGAGTATGGACTGGTTTGATCTTCTTGCAGTCCAAGGCACTCAGAATTTTCCTCCAACACCACAGTTCAAAAGCATCTATCTTCCTTTGCTCAGCATTCCTTATGGTCCAGCTCTTGCAGCCATAGGTTACTATGGGGAATACCATTGCTTTAACCTTGTGGACCTTTGTTGTCAGTGTGATGTCTCTGCTCTTAACTATTTTATCGAGATTTGTCATTGCTCTCCTCCCAAGAAGTAGACGTCTTCTGATTTCCTGACTGCAATCAGCGTCTGCAGTAATCTTTGCATGTAGAAATACAAAGTCTGTCACTGCCTCCACTTTTTCTCCTTCTATTTGCCAGTGATCAATCAAGCTGGTTGCCATAATCTTGGCTTTTTGAGGTTTAACTGCAACCCAGCTTTTGCATTTTCTTCTTTCACCTTCGACATAAGAATCCTCAGCTCCTCCTCACTTTCAGCCATCAAAGTGGTATCATCTGCATATCTGAGATTGTTAATGTTTCTTCCAGCAATTTTAACTCCAGCCTTGGATTCATCAAGCCCAGCATGTTGCATTATGTTTTCTGTGTACAGGTTGAATAGGTAGGGAATAGGTAGAGAGTATACAACCCTGCCTTACTCCTTTCCCAACCTTAAACCAGTCCGTTGTTCCGTGCTCTGTTCTTACCGTTGCTACTTGGTCATTATACAGATTCCTCAGGAGGCAGACAAGATGACTTGGTATCCCCATACCACCAAGAACTTGCCACAATTTGTTATGATCCACAGAGTCAAAGGATTTAGAATAGTCAATAAAACAGAAATACTGTAGATGTTTTTCTCCCTGGCTTTCTCCATTATCCAGCGGATATTGGCAATTTGGTCTCTAGTTCCTCTGCCTTTTCTAAACCCAGCTTGTACATCTGGCAATTCTCGCTCCATGAATTGCTTGAGTCTACCTTGCAAGATCTTGAGCATTACCTTACTGGCATGTGAAATAAGTGCCACTGTTCGATAGTTTGAACAGTCCTTAGTGTTTCCCTTTTTGGCATGGGGATATAAGTTGATTTTTTCCAATCTGATGGCCATTCTTGTGTTTTCCAAATTTGCTACCATATGGCATGCATCACTTTGACAGCATCATCTTGCAAGATTTTAAACAGTTCATCTGGGATACCATCATCTCCTACTGCCTTGTTATTAGCAATTATTCTTAAGGCCCATTCAACCCCACTCTTCAGGATGTCTGGCTCTAACTCACTGACCACACTGTCAAAGCTATCCCCGATATCAACCTCCTCCCCCCAACCTTACCGTCCAAGAGAGGAGAGCCCTGACAGCCCTCAGCAAAGATGAAACCATCACCATTTTACCTGCTGACAAAGGAAGATGTACAGTGGTTCTAAACACTGCAGACTACCACAATAAAATTACCTCACTTTTGGAGGATCACCATACATATGAAAAACTGAAAAGAGACCCCACCAACAATTACAAGAAAAAGGCAATAGACAGTTTGAAACAATTGGAACATGATGGCTCCATCGATAGGATTACCTACCACCATCTGTATCCTGGAGAAGCCATCCCCTCCATCTACGGACTTCCTAAGATCCACAAGGAAGGAACACCCCTCCGACCCATAGTCAGCAGCATCAATCGGTAACATACAACATTGCCAAACACCTCTCTACCATACTAGCACCTCTAGTTGGACACTCTGAACACCACATCCATAATTCGGAAGAATTTGTTTCCAAAGCAAAGATCCTGAAACTGGATACAGATGAAACTATGGTCTCCTTCGATGTGTCCTCCCTTTTCACCAGCATCCCCACAACTCATGCTCTATCCGCTGTCAGGAAGAGACTAGAAGAGGACAGCACCCTTGAAAGGAGAAACCATCTCAACCCAAACCAGATCTGCCATCTTCTGGACCTGTGTCTTAACACCACTTATTTCTCATACAGAGGTGACTTTTACAGACAAAAACACGGCTGTGCCATGGGTTCTCCTGTGTCACCCATTGTGGCCAATTTATACATGGAAGAAGTGGAGAAGAAAGCACTCAACACATTCCAGGGAACGGTACCCACCCACTGGTTTAGGTATGTGGATGACACCTGGATCAAAATCAAGGCCCAGGAAGTACAGGCCTTCACGGACCATATAAACACTATAGATGCCAACATTAGGTTCACCAGAGAAGACACCAAGGACAACAGACTGGCATTCCTAGACTGTGAAGTCCTCATTGGGACCGGTGGCAAGCTAGAAATAGGGTTCTACAGGAAACCCACACACACAGATCAATATCTGATGTTTGACTCCCACCATCCACTGCAGCACAAACTAGGAGTCATCAGGACATTGTCACACAGAGCAGAAACCATCCCCACCTCCATGGATTCCAAAAAGAATGAAAATCAGCACCTGGGAACAGCTCTGAAGGCCTGTGGATATCCATATTGGGCCTTCACCAAATCTAAATCTACCAGACCTAAAACAGCGACAGATAGGGCTGAGACTCAGAGTAAACGGAAGAACCTGGTCATTCCTTACATGGCTGGCGTGTCTGAAAAGATAAAATGGATATTTGGCAAACACCACATACCTGTATATTTCAAACCCACCAACACAGAGACAGAGGCTTGTACACCCCAAAGTTCAAACTCCAAAACACAAGAAAAGCAATGTAGTTTATGCAATCCAGTGCAGTGAGGAGTGCTCTGAACTCTACATTGGAGAAACCAAACAACCTTTGTACAGGAGGATGGCCCAACACAGGAGAAGTAACACCACAGGACCAGAGTCAGCAGTTTATCTTCATCTAAAGGAAAAAGGACACTCATTTGAGGACATTAATGTTCACATTTTAGACAGAGAAGATAGGTGGTTTGAGAGAGGGGTCAAGGAATCCATTTATGCCAACTTGGAAAATCCTTCCTTGAATAGAGGTGGGGGCCTCAGGCACAATCTTTCCCCCATCTTCTTCCCTGCTTTGTCTTTTGTGCCTAGGAAGATTAAGACCATTTCACAAGCTCAACAGCAGCATGGTGATCTTAATGATCCTCCTTTAGATGATAAAAGGACTTAAAATAACATCTCAATATAACCATGACCTAGCCCCATGTGTAAGGTCACACAGCTACCTAGAAACATATTTAGGATTCCCTTACTAACTTTGCTCAGACTGAAGAAGCTCCTTGGATAAGGAGCGAAACGTTTCCACTGAAAAAATAGAAATCCAGTTGACATGATTCAAGCTACAGACTATCCCCGATATTATTATCCTTACTATACAGATCTTCCATATATTCTTGCCACCTTTTCTTGACCTCTTCTGCTTCTATTACAGTAGGTCCTTGCCATCTTTGTTTTTTATCATACCCATTTTTGCCTGGAATTTACCTCCGATATTTCTAATCTTCTGGAAGAGGTCTCTTCTCCTTCCTATTCTATTATCTTCTTTCACTTCTGCACATTGCTTGTTTAAAAATAATTCCTTATCTCTTCTGGCTAACCTCTGGAATTTTGTATTTTATTGTGCATATATCACTGTTGCCTTTTGCTTTCCTTCTTTCTTGGACTACTTCCAGTTTCTCAGCAGACAGTCATCTTGCCTTCTTGGTTTTCTTTTTCTTTGGGAAGTTTTTTGTTGCCGCCTCCTGAACAATGTTGCGAACTTCTGTCCACAGTTCTTTCGGGACCCTATCTACTAAGTCTAGTCCCTTAAATCTTATCTTCACCTCCACTGCATATTCTTTAGGAATATTAGTGAGCTCATATATAACTGATCTGTGGGTCTTCCCTATTCTCTTTAGTTTGATTCTAAATTGTGTAATAAGAAGTTCGTGTTCTGAACTACAGTCAGCTCCAGGTCTTGTTTTTACTGACTGTATAGATGTCTGCCACTTTTGGCTACAAAGGATGTAATCAATCTGATTTTGGTGTCGACCATCTGGTGAAGTCCATGTATAAAGTCGTCTTTTAGGTTGTTGGAAGAGAGTGTTTGTTATGCACAGTGAGTTGTCTTGGCAAAATTCTATCAGCCTATCCCACTTCATTTTGTTCTTCCAGACCATGCTTGCCTGTAATTCCAGGTGTCGTCTGCCTACCTACCTTAGCATTCCAGTCTCCTGTAATGAAAATAACATCTCTTTTTGGTGTATTATCCAGTAGGTGCTGCAGATCCCATAGAACTGATCTACTTCTGCTTCTTCAGCATCTGTGGTTGGGGCATATATTTGGATCACTAAACAAACAAATCTTTATTACGGTCATAGACCAGCATAAGGAGGATAAAACATACAAATGTGTTTAAAATATAAAGCTAAAGCACAGGTCTAGAGGGGGAGAAAAAAAAAGGGGGTGAGTGCATTATGTAAATATATAGGAGCATAGGATTACTGCAACTGAAAATGCATTAAGCTAGTAAATTAAAGTTGAAGGCTAGTTTGTGATACCCATCATCATCCGGCGAATTTTAAGCCCTGCCGCACAGAATCTGGCAACATTGTATGTTGTGGTAGGGTTGATGTCTGACAACAGCAGGGAGGTATAGAATTGTCCTGAGCATCTCGGATATTTGTACAACAATGGTGTAATGAGACTAGTTCGAATGTCTCTATAAAACAGGCACTGAAGGAGCACATGCTCTGTTGTTTCTATGTGGCCAGAATCACAGGGGCACTGTCTCTCCTGATAAGTGATCTTTCGATATCGGCCTTCAAGGACAGCATATGGGAGGGTATGACATCGTGCCAATGTAAAAGCTCTCCGATGGTTGGGTACCTCTAGTTTAGATAGGTATAACATGGGGGAGGCACAATACCTACTGGATTCATTGGCAATTAAGGTTGGAGAGCTGGCTAGATCCAATTGGTGTTCTGTGTCTATTGCACGCTGTTTGATGAGTGCTTTGGCCTGATCGTAACCCATGCTGAGTAGCAGCCCTGGAGAGAAGCCCAGGGATGAGTTTTTGTTTATCACTGCTTGTTTCCAATTGGATTGGAAGTCATCGCTCAAAGTTAGTGGGGCAAGGCCAAGGGGAAAAAGGGATAGTCTGAACCAATAATTGTGTATGACCACCCACACCCTTGCCTCTATTTTCATGAATCCTGTCTCTAGTCTCAGTGTGGCATTAGAGACGCATTTTGGTACTTGAAGGGCCGATCTTAAGAATTTTGATTGCACAATTCTAATGGAGTAAAGTTGGAGAAGGGGCCTAGTTGGGCTCCATACAGGAGTTGTGCTACTGGCTTGGCTTCAAATAGTTTGAGTGCTGCAGGTATGAAGTGGCCACCCCTTGACTTGAGATATTTTAAAATGGCATTTGAGCTCCTTTGTGCAATCTCAGCTACGTAGTCCCCATGGGCTTTTCTGCTATTGTCAGAATGGAGGACTACTCCCAGATATTTGAAACATGGGACCTGCTCAATTTTATGGCCATCTATGCTCCAGGAGTGACTCTTGGGTCTTTTGGCAAATGCCATGATTTTGGTTTTCTGGTAGTTGAGTTGCAGCTGGTCTTCGTTGCAATAATGTGTTAATGCTCTCAGTGCTCTTTTAAGGCCAATAGGTGTTCTTGACAATAGTGCTACATCATCTGCATAGAGTAAAGTGAAAATATGTCTTCCCGCAAGTTTTGGGGGGTGAAAGTCCATGCTGTGAAGATGGTCCACCATGGAATTGATGTAAAAGTTAAATAAGAGTGGGGCCAGGATGCATCCTTGCTTGACGCCTTTCTCGGTTCCAACGACATTGGTGAGGTGGCCATGGGGGTTACATCTTATTTTAAGTGAGGTCCCTTCGTGGAGCATGCGTATTAAGTAGAGTAGCCATCAGTCAATTGAAGAGGCCTCCAGTTTTCCCCATAACTTAACTCTGGAAATGGAGTCAAAGGCTGCTTTAAAATCTATGAAGGCGGCATATAGGGAGGTTGTGTTATGGGAGGAATATTTTTCTCTTAGGTGTTGTAATACTAGGCACTGATCTATGGTGGATCGGCCTTCCCTAAAGCCGGCTTGCTCTTCGGCAAGTATGTTTTCTTGTTCCAGCCAGATCTGGAGTTTCCATTGCAGATGTCTTGCATATAGTTTGCTGATTGTGTTGAGGAGGCTGATTGGTCTGTAATTTGCAGGGTCATCCTTTTTCCCTTTCTTTTTGTAAATGGGGACAATGATTGCAAGCCCCCAATGCTTGGGAATTCGACCATAGTTGTCAATGCAAGTGAAAAGTGATGCTAGTGTGGGGAACCAGAAATCCAAATTGTTTTTAATGACCTCTGATGGGATTAGATCTTCTCCTGAGGCCTTTCCTAGTCTTAGTTGAGCAACAAGGTTCTTGATCTCCGTTGCTGTCACAGGTGGCCACGTTGGTAAATTTTCTGTATCTTGCATAGGGCATCCGTTTCCCTCAGAGGCATCCATATAGAGATCTTGAAAGTATGCCTCCCAGGTCCCTGGTTATGACAGTCTGCCATAGTTCGACCATTGCTTTGGGCACTTATTTATTTATTTGTTCAATTTATTCCCCGCCCATCTCCCATGCAAGGGACTCTGGGTGGGTTACAACAATTAAAAATATAAAAGCTATACAAAATACCAACTATCTAAAAAACACAACCAATATAAAATAAATAAAATCCAAGATGGATTGGGAACCGTAGAATAGATCATGGTGCTACGGGGCCAGCCACTTGATGTGATATGCCAGAAGGTTGCTGAATCTTTCGATTTGACTGCTTGAATTAGCCATGTCCAATTGTTTTTCATGGCTTCCCTTTTCTTGCATGCCAGCAGTTGCTTATATTGTCTCTTTCGAAGGAGAAAGTCCTGTGCAGTTGTTGGTGTAGTGTTGGATACATAAGCCTGATATATGGAGGCGAGTGCTTTTTTGGCATTGACACAGTCCTTGTCAAACCAGGACTTGCAATGGTGTTGTTTATGTTTCCGGGATGCATTATTGCTACAGTTTAGTTGCTTATGGAGCTCTTGAGTGATGGTATGGTAGTTCTCCAGGAGTGCATTAGGATTCGTAGCTGAGTCTGTAGACTCAGTAGGTGTTCTGTGGCCAGCAGCTCAGTTATCCTTTGATTCAGACAGGGGGTCCATTTGGCTCGACAGTAAGTTCATCCTACTGGCATTAGGAGGGGTTGATAACAGTCCACTGTGTGTGTTTGTTGAGTAAAGGCGTTTAGTTGGAGGAGGATTCGGAAGTGGTCACTGTCAAATTTAGGCATGACTTCTAGGGCTTTGGCATGTGAGAGAAGGTCCCTAGAGATGATTATATAATCAATAGCACTCATTTTGGAGCCGGAGAGGTAGGTGAATTTAGCTGGGTGGTCACCTTCAAGGGCACCATTTAGAATATGGAGGTTTAGCCTGTAAGTTGTTTGAGCCAGGCAAAAGCCTGCAAGATTTGATTTCTGATCTTTAGAGCATCGTGGGAGGAGGGAACCATCATATTCAGGGTTGGGGAGGGGGCATTTGTAGCATTTGTACAGGATGTGGTCATTGGGGCCCATTCTTGCATTGAGGTCTCCTCCCAGGACTACAGATGCATTTGAGTTCTGCATTATAAGGTCTGCAGCATAAGTTTCTAGTTCAGACCACATGGCCTTGGTTTGGGGTTTCCTCCTCATTGGGGTCATATAAGCATTTATTACCAGCAGTGCCTGATGGTTGAATTGGATTAGCACTGCCATGGCACATGTCTTAAGTGGGGGAAGGGGCCTTGATATGGCTCGTAGTGTGGTGGAGACTAAGATTCCCAGGCCTCCTTTCGCTCTTCCGTGCTTTATCCCCGGTTCTGCCCCAACTGAAAATGAGTGGAATCCGTTTAGTATTATTTCATCCACAGACCACGTTTCCTGGATCAGTATGATGTCATGGTGGGAGAGGAAGTCTGTGAAGCAGGGGTCTCTGGAGGATGCAGCCCATCCAGCCACATTCCATGTTAGGAGTGTGATCTTATGCTGGTCATCTGGCTGTCATACATCGGGTTCCTGCTCTTCTTTATCCCTCATGCTCCTTTTCTGGTTGTGGGGGGGTGGAGGGGCTTGGGCTTCTGGCAAAGAAGCTGGCATAATCAGAGCTGCATGTGCAGCAAAATGTGGGTTGCTGGCAAGCAGGGATTCCACTTCTTTGGTAGGGGGTACATCCCTGCTTTTGTCCAGTGAGGAGGGGGGTGAGGGAAGCTGTTCCTCCTGTGATTCAGGCTCCTTCTGTGACCGGAGAGGCTCCACATACTGGGGAATAAATGGGGTTATATCTCCAGACTGAGATTTGCTCTGTTCTTTAGTTGTTGCTGGTGTGAGGTCACTGTCAGAATCGCTTTCAGAAAAATCAGTGTAGTGTACTGATAGTTTCCTGCGAATCTTTGAGTTGGGGTATGGGCTCAGTGAAGCAGCTCTATCCAAGTCGCTTCCAGCACTGGGAGTGTGTGACAGAATTATACTTTTAAACTCTGATAATTTGAGCTTCAAATTGCTCAGTTCTGTGGCTGTTTGTTTTACCTTGTTATCGGCAGATTTACGATGTCTAATTGCAGGGTCGTGCTCCTTTCCAGTGATAAGGTCACGGACTAATAAATCTTTAAAAACCATAGTAGGAATTGATGCCGTATCTTTGTAGGTATCTGTCCATTTGAGCCAGTTTATTGGGAATCACAGGGTTGTGAAAAGTCAGAAGGATACACATAGCGTTTCCTTGTTTTGGCAAATAGTAAAATTCTTTCAGATCAATTGATCTATTTTGGTAGCCTAATAATTGACTTAAAGACGTCAAAATATGGGTTCTGGTGTTCCATTTGTAAGGATTTTGGTGAATTTGAAGGAAAATTTGTGATTTTTGTAGTACACGCTGATACCTAGCAGCTGGTTCTTGCTGTATTGCGGAAGTTGAATAGTTTGCTTCCGGATTGCCAGTGTGGGAAGCTGCCTTGTTAACCCCTTGATTGCCCCGGGGGGGATTCTGTTCTAGGGATTTTTGCAAATTGTCCACTTTGTTTTCAATATCATTTAGCCATTGCAGAATGAGAATCATAGTTTCTGCCGACAGTAGACAGATCTCATGATAGGGTTGAGTGATATAATTGTGGAGGGGGGAGCAGGGGAGATGTCCCAATAGGTTATCTCTGTTGCCTCCCTGCTCTGGAGAGTGTTCTGGGCTGGACCCTTTGAGGGTCAGGGAGGAGGCCAGTGTTGTTATTGCTGCATTTGTTGTTGGGAGAGATTGGGTTCCTGAAGCTGAAGCTCTGTTACTCACATTTTTGGTCATTGTTTCTGCAGTGGGAAGGTAGGAGTCAATTCTTATCTGTTTCTTTGTTTTGGTTGATTTGTGGATCCCGGTGTCATTACCAGGGCTGGTCCAGATTCTTTTCTTGCCTCTGGGTGGCATTTTGGGCTGCGGGGGCTAGGTCAGATGCGGTGAGTCCAGCCTCAGTTCAGAAGCTTAATACAGGGGAAGCTAGTTGGTCGCCATCTTGGCTCCTCCCTCCTTTGGATCACTGTGATGTTAAATGGCTTACCCTGAATTCAAATTGAGATCATTCTATCGTTTTTTTGGATTGTATACAAGCACTGCTTTAGCCACTTTATTGTTAATTATGAAGGCTACTCCATTTCTTCTGTGGTCCTCTTGTCCACAGTAGTAGATCTGGTAGATCTAGTAGATCTGGGTGAATTACTGTTATATTTTGTAATAAAATATAAGTCAATGTAGTAAGGAGGCTTACTCATTAGTAGATCTACCAGATCTACTACTACTACTTCATTGTACTTGCCATCTTTTATCTTCATCTATTATTGATTTTATTGTAATTTCTTTATTTGATTGTTGTGAGCCACCCAGAGCCATTGAGAGTCTGGTGGCATATTTATTATTATTATTATTATTATTATTATTATTATTATTATTATTATTATTTCCCAGCTTTTAGAATTCCAAAATCTGAATTATAAGGTGCCCAATTAATGGTGATTATTTAGGGGTAAATATAATTAACTGAGATTACGTTTAAGCAAAAATTCAAACTCATATATTCCATATTCCAACCTAGCCAAATATACTAAGATCATATACCCAGAATCATGTACCTCATCAACGTCTGCCTCAACACCTACTTTCAGTTTGATGGACAAACATACCAACAAATTGGAGGAATATCCATGGGATCACCACTCTCAGGACTCATAGCAGAGATTGTAATGCAGTGTCTAGAAACTATAGTACACATACAATCATAAGTATGGATCTGGTATGTAGACTATCATCATAAAAAAGGAACAACTAGGGAAGACACATGAAACAATCGACAAAATCCTCAAAGGTATAAAATTCACAAGGGAAGAAGAAAAGAACAACACACTACCCTTCCTGGATATCCCCATCAGCAGAGGAAATAATGGCAAATTAGAAACACAAGTCTATCAGAAAACAACCCATAACCAAGTGCTCCATTACCAAAGTAACAACCCAACCTCCCACAAGAGGAGCTGAGTAAGAACAGATGATCCAGAACACCAGAAAAAGGAAACAGATACCTATACAACGTCTTCCAACAAAATGGATACCCATGCAACTTTATCAAACAGTGCCTGACCCACTACAGCACAACCAAACACAAGCTATGAAAAGGATAACACTACGATACATTAAAAACATCTCAGATACAACCAACAATTACAACCACACAGCATTACTGTAGCACACAAACCAACTAAAGTCTTCCAAAACTTTTTAATACTAATTTTTTTTCCTGTTCTCCTGTCCAGAAACAACAGAGAAGAAGGCTGTCCAAGAAAGTTTCCACGCTCTGATATTGGGTACATGATTGTTCAGATTGACCTTATCTTGATAGCCAGAAGATGTTTAATAAATAATCTAATGGGGGTCAGGGAAAACAATGTTTTATTAACAGAAATAATACAAATCACATCATTTTCTTGCAAGCTGATTCTGAGACTTACTCTTCCATATTTTGTGAAAAAGAATAATCTAATAAATTTAGTAAGCTATCTAAAAGCCATTTTTCCTTGCCTTAGGACAAAGTGTTGAAGCCTAGTGTGGAATGGTGAATAGAGCAAAGCATGCATTTTGAATTTTCTTTTGCATGCTATGTATTTCGATGTTGACGAATAAAGATCAGCATAAAGATTCCAAATTTCTATAGTAATCTTTTAAGCAAAACAGATACAAGGGAAAGTTCTAAGATATATTTCATACACACTATCCAAGCCTCTCTCTCTCTCAGTTTTCATTATTGGCAGATGTGTTTAATTAATCTACAGCAATCCAAACTACCAAATTAGAACTACCCTTATTATTGATTATTTTTCCTAGCCTGCAATCAGATTGTTTATAAACAGGAACATAATTGTGTTGAAAGGAAATGGAAATATTCCCAAATCTAAAATGTAAGCTAGTGAAAATAATGACTCGATTGGGAAGATTTTAGTTTTTGTTTATTTCTTAAGGGGAGAGGGGAGTGAAGAAAACAGCCTAAGAGACAGATGGAGAACAGTAATAAATTAAGGTTCATTAAACCTTTGTTCAATTTATCCTCTTCTATACTCACTCCCTTCCTCTCATATTAGCATTCACAAAGCACAAAGGCTTTTAGCTGTGCTATTGTAATATGAATTGAAGAAGCTGTGCACAAAGTATTGATCCCTATAAATCCCTGGTCTGCCACACCAATATATAAAATGCTATACTCCCCTTCATTATTCAGTGATGCCTTGAATTGCACTAGGCATTATCAATGTCAGGACCTGTAACAACAGCAAAACAACAATACTAAGATTAGATTTGCTAGTTAAAGGCTCCAGAGTTCTAAACAAAAGATCAACTGATGTTCTACAAGCCCCATGGCTGGTCCAGCTGTTATCTTGGTTTACAATTGAGTTAAGATCCTAATAAGATATCTGTGTATATGGTGCTATTTTATTTCAATTATTTATTTTATAATTAATAAATTATATTTATCATTGTTTTATTATGTTTAATAGTAGTTCATATTCTTTGTATGTTATCCTGGGAAGGTTTAACCTGGACCTTCTGGACTTTTGAAGGATTGAATTAGGTTGGGATCCAGCCTACTGAAGCATATGGAACATACTCAGATTCAAGAGCAAAGAGCCTGGAGTATGAACTCTAATTTCTTTATGTAAGAAATCATATCAAATTAGCCCAGTATGGCTTTGACTGGTTGACATGGACCACCTCTCCATGATTGAGGAAATGACTACAATAATAAGATATTATTATTATTATTATTATTATTATTATTATTATTATATAATATAATCGTTGTAAACCACCCAGAGTCCCCCTTGGGGGAGTTGGATGGTGATAAATGTGATAAATAAATAAATAAATAAATTTATTTTCTATCTCGCCTTTACTATTTTTATAAATAACGGTGAAGATACCTAATACTCCTTCCTCCTCCTATTTTCCCCACAACAACAAACCTGTGAGGTGAGTTGGGCTGAGAGGGAGTGACTGGCCCAAGGGTCACCCAGCTGGCTTTCATGCCAAAGGCAGGACTAGAACTCACAGTCTCCTGGTTTCTAGCCCATTGCCTTAACCACTAGACCAAACTGGCTCTCAACTACTGTATGTCTAAGACATGTTTCAACTGCTCAACTATCAGTGCAAATGTGCTGTCACTTCCCGCCCTTCTCAATTCTTTCATAGTCTGGTTCTCAAACCATTCTTTTCTTATTTGCTTCAACATAGTGTTAATTTCAAAGTTCACAGATCTTGTTTGGAGATCACCCATTATAGATCTGAATTCTCATACAGTGTTCTAGATGTTTCTCCAATTACTCTTGCTTTTAAGGTTTTGCTTGCTTATTTCCATTTAAGCCCTGCTATATTTTCAATGAACATGAAGGCAAGGGATAAAATAAAGTCAGCATCTTCACTCTAGCATAGGGATTTCTTTTAGGTTACAGTCTATTCTGAAAATACAAAGATCCTGAACTAGAGTAGAAATCAATGGATATGCTTCTTCATTTTAAAATTTCTCCTCTAGTTCCTCTAAAGGTCCTTGCAGGCCTAACAAAATTGAAACAATAACATCAGATATGAAAAATAACAATACAACCCATGATTAAAAAGATCAAATTAAATAGCATGAGAAGTTTTAAATAGAGACTCTGGGAACTGTTTTGTAGACAAGGGACAGAAAACAGAGCTTCAATCCTGGGGGAAAAGGAGCCAAAGTTTTGTTAACTTGAAAAGGCAGAAGGAAGAGGTGCAAATGAAGATTCAGTCCAAATCATATTATGTTTTGGGTAGGGATTTGGGTGGTTTTGAGATCTGATACTGACTGCATTCAAATATCACATTCTCCTGTACACCAGATGATCAATGTATGCAAGGTCATTGCCTTCTTCACTCAAAGGCATCCTTGCCTAACCATGATGATACTGAAACATGAATAATAATTTCACAATGCAAGCTTAGAGCTTTTGGACTTGCATTGCAACATCAAATGCAAGTCTGTAGTTAAAGCTATGGTTTTCCCAGTAGTAATGTATGGCTGTGAGAGTTGGACCATAAGGAAGGCTGAGCGCCGAAGAATTGATGCTTTCGAACTGTGGTGCTGGAGAAGACTCTTAAGAGTCCCTTGGACTGCAAGGAGGTCAAATCAGTCAATCCTAAAGGAAATCAACCCTCACTGCTCATTGGAAGGACAGATGCTGAAGCTGAAGCTCAAATACTTTGGCCACCTAATGCGAAGAGAGGACTCACTGGAAAAGACCCTGATGCTGGGAAAGACTGAAGGCAAAAGGAGAAGGGGATGGCAGAGGATGAGATGGTTAGATAGCATCACCGATGTAATGAACATGAATTTGAGTAAACTCCGGGAGACAGTGGAGGACAGGAAGGCCTGGCGTGCTATGGTACATGAGGTCATGAAGAGTCGGACACGACTAAATGACTGAACAACAACAAAAGGGGCAGAAATTGTCATGATGTCACAAGACATGTTTTGTCACTTGTGGACAGCTATGCCCCACCTTTTCATTCTTCTTACTTGTATATGCTCAACTTTAATGCATTTCTTGATTTATTATGTATTTTAATGTTCCAAAATGGAAAGGGTCATTTGAATTATCATCCAAACCAGATTTATACATCACAACTTGACCCCATATTAAATGGACTGATACATTCTGAGTATTTTATTTTTAAAAAGCCAGGTAATCTATTCCTTGCTCTTGCCTGAACTATGTTCCTAGACTTGGATTAGCAATGTTTATGTTCATTTCTTGAATTAGGCACATTCTTTCTGATTATTTGCTTAAACAATGGGCTGACTCATTACTTAGTACAGATTGGGAGGCATTATGCTACCACAATATTTCTATTTTAAAAATGCATATAATCTGCACAGTCCATTCAACTTCCTACAGTATCAGGTTATAATCTAATTTTGTTTCTGTAAACACTTTATCAAGATAACTGTGACAAATATGTCCCTGATGTATTCTTTATTCTTCCAAACTGTTTATCTACAAATTCATATAAAATTACTGTTAATGTTTATTTTATTTCTGTAAGAGTTTGAGCAGAATTATACTGTCTTCTTAGAGGAACAAAATATAAAATACATGCTATATTGTTTCAGTATTAACATGAAAAACAATTAAATGCTAAATTATATACTTTTAAAAACTGCGAGGACATGACTTTTTTTTCTTTCTCTCTTCTTGGTTTCAGCTATGCAAATGTTTATTAGTAATTTTATTGCCCTTGTAGTATTGTTGTTTAACTTTTTGTTTGAAATATTTGAAGAAAGAATTATAGTCACAAAGTGGCTATTTATTCTTTCCTTTATTTATTCATTTATTCCAAAAATGCATATCCTAAATTTCAATGGAATTATTTATATGAGATCTTATATCAACAGACTGAAATACTTACCCAATTCATAAGTGCACCTAGCAGCCCATAATAGATACTGTCTTTTTTGTTATTGTAGTTTTTTAACTGTAGTTTTTAACTGTTTCTAATTGATTTTAATGGTTTAAAGGTTGTGATTATTAGTTGTGTTTTAATTGTGTACACTGCCCAGAGTCACATGCAAGTGAGATGGGCGGCCATATAAATTCAATCAATCAGTAAAAATAAATAAATAATTTTATTATATTAATAAATATTGGAGAGTATTGGGGAGAGATTTGTTATGTTTACACTGGAATATAACTTTCTTTTGTTGTTGTTTAAATACAGACTATTTGTAATTTCTACAGATTTCAGAGGTTGACATAGTAATCTAAATTCTGAATATTTGAACTAATATATGAATTGAAACTTGGTAATCATTTGAAATGTTCACTTCTTCTTAGTTATCCAAGAGAGCAAAAACTATATGTTAGAGAGACACTAATTCAGACAAATTGGAGCAAGTTTAGAAAAGGGAAATAAAGGTGACTCTATTCAAGGAGCAGTTGAGGGATATGGGTGTATTTAGCCTTGAAAAGAAAAGTCTGAGGGTAAATATGATACAATACATGAAGGCCTAGATCAGAAGTCAGAAGATGGAATATTGGATTTACATTATAGGAAGGCAGATTCGAGTTGAATGCTAGGGGGTAAAAACATCAATTTCTCATGAGATGGTGGACTTGTCTTCACTTGATTGGTTCAGGAAGGGATTGACAGACCATATTGTTGAGGATATTTTCATATGAATTATGCACTAAGTATGGAGGAAGGAGTGAATTAATGGTCTCCCATTTTTAGGCCATCAAATCAAATGTTTCCTGGAAATACTTTCACCGATTTGTATTTCTAATCATTGCCATAACGTTATTGAAATGCCAGTGATACGGAGGTTGTGATCCATCCTAGTTCTCTTGTAGTTTTATCAGTTTAAAGCCAATTATTCTTCAGTACAGACTTTTTTTTTAGTTTAGTTTCCTGAGTAATTAGTCGTTTCAGTGAATTGACTGCAAAGTCATCAATCTTTCTAACATAGTCTGTGCTATAAGATGCCAAACTTAACATTTAATTTTAGCAGATATTTAACACTGGTTAAGTTAAATCAGATGTGACATCTTAAATTACACAATCACAATAAGTAAACGGTTTGGCTATAATCCAGAGTGTATCACTGGGGTTTCTAGATCATAAATAGATTAAAATATCTGGGGGTATAAAATCTCTGCACAGATATGGTTATTGTGATAGGTATGCATTAAAAAAAATAAAAGAATCCTACTATATAGTTTAAACAGATAGGTAAGTTAATATTGTGAAAAAATGTTAAAGCCCTTTTTTGGCCAAATTAAGGTTGGTGAGGGCAGCTTTAATCTACCAGATTTTCAATGGTATCACTAGGCTTTTATCATCTAACTATCCAACTATCATCTATCATGTATATCATCTATCTATCTTGATAACTTTATTGATATTCCCATATTTGAGCCTACTTTGAGAGCAAGTGGGTAAGCCACGTATATTAAACAGGGATCTTCATTTCTAGACTTGAAAGCTGCCAGACACACTTGCTATTATTAGGTTTGGTGTAGTGGTTAAGTCATCAGACTAGAAACCAGGAGACCATGAGTTCTAGTCCCATTTTAGGCACAAAGCCAGCTGGCTGACCTTGGGCCAGTCACTTTCTCTCAGCTGTAGGAAGGAGGCAATGGCAAACCACTCCTGAAAACCTTGCCAAGAAAACTGCAGTGACTTGTCAACGCAGTCTCTGGGAATCAGCCATGATTGACTGGATTAAAAAAAAAAGTTAAATTTTGTTCCTGAAGCCCCTGAGACCTGGTGGAGTTTAACTAGAATGCAGTTGATGTATAGTTGTTGTTTTAAAGTCCTTAAGAAATTGCACTGTGAATATTACATACCTACTGTATATCATCTGCTGGACAATATACTGTATTCAGCATACTGACTGAACATTACTGTCTGGATACTTTAGTAGCTTCAGAGGAATCTGCAATCTTAGAATCCTTAAGAAATGCAGATCTTCAACTGAAATCAACAAGCCAATTTTATAAGGAACTAAACAAAAGAGGTACTGTATGTCTGCTGTTATGTAGTTGACAACTGGCCTTCTATATGAATCCTAACACTTTTCATTATTACAATGTAAATACAGTCATGAAAAACATATTTTTTCCTAGCACTTATGCCCCATTTTCAAGACAATACAATCATGTTGGAGTACATCACTGTGAGATGTATGTTGGGAGCTGGTTTCCCAGGGCAGGTATGCTGAAAATGTCAATAATCAATTGCCACCTAGCACAAAGTGTGAGAACTACAAAGCAACTGTTCCATTAATCTATGGGAATGTCAAGAGAAAGAAATGCTGAGTTTTTAAATTAAGAGATATAGGCTGCAACATCATTCACTCGCAATCAACTGTTTGTAATGGTTCCTAACTTAAGTATATACTTAAGTTTATAAAGAATCCTTACTCGCTATGCCATCATGTTAAGTATTATGAAATTTCAGCTTTGATCCTGGCTACTAATCCTCAAGGGAATCTGATCTCAACCAGCTAGCCAAAACCTAGTTCCAGAATCAATACTTTGCGGGTAGATGGGTTTCAACCATGAATCAACAACTTGGTCAGAATCCACCACCAGCATAGATGGGCCCATCCTCAGCTGGAATTTCTGAGACCCTGTAGCAGCTATGCAGCAGTAGTCCAGCACTGGATGCCTGCCTCCTTGCCACACAATATTGTTGGGATACCCAACAAATTTATTATCTTCCTTGCTCAGAGTGAACTGAAGAGCACAAAATTTCCCCATAAACTATGCCAGGGTATCTTGATAAGCTAAACCAAGAAACCACTTAACTGACCAAAACCAGTCCAGACTTGGAGAACTTCATGAAATGTCTAAGAGCTAATTTTGATGATTCTGTCAGGTAAGTGATTTCCAACTGTGAGATTTGCCTCCTTCAGAAGAGTAAGCATTTCAAGTGGGAATATCTTCTTGGCGATCACTCGTAGCCGAGTAAGATTGTCTTCCAAAGGTAAAATCTTAACAGTGGATCCATAAGTGCCTGTAAAGGCCAATTCTGGATCTGCACAAACTTCCACAATGAGGGCGTAGGTTTCCGGGTGGAAGACGGTCATGATGAGGGTTTGCTTGATGTAGTGGGAATATACTACAGCTGGTGCCACAAAATCTGGGCTGGTATGTGAGAGGTTTCATTAACCAGTTTGAAAAGGGGATGTCTACTTAAATCTTAGATGAGATTGTGAAATAGAGTACCTATGAGTTAATAACTGCATTAATCCAAGTCTGTGCGGCAATTGAGGAAGTCTCAAAGAGCTATGGATAAATGCAGAGAGGAAGGAAAGATAGCAGTACTTGGTTTCATTCCCTTCTTTCACCTTCTTTCATACTTTGGAGACTGTGGAGATTGAACCCATGCAGGTGGGAACTAGGCAGAACATGCTTTGCCTAAAAGAAGTTGCATCACTACAGATAATACCCTATCCATTCTGGAGGGCACCACAATATTTGCTACTCTTCCCCCCCCACCCCAATTTACCCCTCAAGTATTTTCCCTTTCAATGGGATTCTGTATTCCATCAGCCTTCCTTTTTCAGAACAATCACCCATTACTGCAAACCTGCCAACTCCCTGGTTATAGAGGATGATGCATCTGAATTTGTCCACTCTAGAATTTCTAAACAACTTCTTTCTCCTTGCCTTCTATTCTTACCATCTCCTGATAGCCAAGCAAACTGTAATATATTAACAAGGAGCTTTTGGCTATCAAGGATGCCTTTAAAAGCTAATGTCCTGTTGTAGACCTGCATCCTAGAGCATCTTCAGACTTCCCATAAGTTTACATCAACTCAGGTGGGCACATTTTTTCCTCTGGTTTTAACTCCCAAACCTTTTATGTTCCAAGCATGCAGAAAAAGGAGGCTGATCCTATGAAACACAAGGTAGGAGAATTTGTGTCTTATGACCTGCCCACAGCTTCCAGTCTGTGCCCTCAACATATTAGCAGGAAATTTGAACTACAGGTGTCTACCTGGCCTAACAATTGAGACTGATGGAGGGGATGGGGATGGCTCCCATTTCTCCAGTTTTCCACTTGGATGATAATTTCTGGTACTTCCAGACACAAGGAGAGGAGCTAGTGTATGTAGAGGAAAATGATGTGTGCAATACATTGGGAGCTAGCAATATATCTAGGAAGAATGCTGAAAATGTCAATAATCAATGGCCAAGAAACAATAAGCATGAGAAATGCAAAGCAGGGGTTCTCAAAGCCATGGAAAAGATAGAAAAGACACTGAGTTCAAATTAAGAGAGTATACCACTTGATTATACAGAGGGCAGTCAACTTTTTATAGTGACTTTTGTGTTAGTATATAATGAAAAGATGTTTTGTTCAAATTAAAATATGTTGGATTTTTTAAAATATCTTAACGTGGCAGCAAAAAAATAAATGTATCATTGGCATTGCATTCCATGTAGCCAGTCCGCAGTGAAGCATCCCATAAAGAGGACATTCCCAGCCTTTTATGGGAGAGAGATTAGACAAATCAATGGACAGTTTTTGACTCAAACTGTCAAACAAACAAATCAAGCAAATCTGGCAACCTTGAGCCACTTTCAATTTCACAGAGTTGAAACAAAATTGGGGAAGAATCTGTATGATATGTGCTAGCCTAATATTCCCAGAGAAATGGCAGGATATAAATGGAATGAATGAATGAATGAATGAATGAATGAATGAATGAATGAATGAATGAATGAATGAATGGTTTGCAGCCACTTCAACCTCTGCAATGGCATTCCCCATGGAGTCCGTGTGGCCCCAACATTGCTGTATATAACCCTGAAGTCTTGAATTTTTCAGTAGTCGCTGGAGTAGGATGACTTTTGATTCCACTTCTGAAACTGATGATATAATTTTTATAACTTTTCCTGATATGGATTCTTAATTTTGTTTGTTGAAATGATTTGACTGTTATTCTTGCACTGTTGGTTGTGTTCATTATATTGTACACATCTAGAGTTGCTATGGTGATTGACATAGCTTATAAATCGATTAAATAAAATCACACACATATAAGGAAATGGAATCTTCAGGTTGAAAAGCACTATGTTCCTTATACGTATCAAATGCAGTTTGTAAGCATCCCAGAAGCATCTGGTTGACCATTGTTGAAAACAGGATGTTGTGAAACCAGCAGAACTTTTCAAAGTTTCCTACAAATTTTGCACACATTTACACACACACACAAAGAATGAATGTTAGTATACTTGTAGAAGTCCTACTCACCAGAAAGTATATGCAAGTAATTAGTGGCTGCTTTCTGAATAAGGGAATATGGATGGCAGAAAAGTATACAACATTTTGAACTAATGCAGAGTTGCTGTTGAAAAAGCCCACAGAGAGAATAAGTTAAATGAGTTCCAATCTAGGTCTGTATCGTTGATTATGTATATTCATAGCCTTGGGCTTTGTCAGAGAAAACAAAAAAAAAAAGATTAAATTCTCTAAAATGGAATGTATGAAATAATACTATTCTCAAAAGCACTAAGTAGTACATCTTGACTGAGCTTTATATCTGTGGAACTTGATCACCAGGAACATCCAATCTTGCCTCATGGGATGCCTCCACTGAAAAGATTTAATGAGTCACTTTATGTAGTCACTTTTCATTTGCAGCAGGCATTTCCATATGTTTTTCAAAAGCTCCCAAGTTAGCCTTTTTCCCTCTTTGGGCTACATTAGATTTAAATGTATCATTACAGAAAATGGGACTCTGAGACACCTAAATGTAGCCAGCCTTTGAGATTAATCTCATGTTCTGCAGTGATCTCTATACGAAATTTAGAAAGGGGATTTTGCTACAGTTCTTCAGTGTAAGCATATACTTTGACTTCTTGAAATGTTCACTTGCTTGATGATTTTTTTATTATTACTGTGTCAATTAACGGACTTTTCTCTAGCCTTCTGTGTTCCGAAAACAAAAAACAAACAAACAAAATTGCATTTTTTAAAGAGTCAGATGTCTCTCTCATTCTCTTTTTAAAGAGTCAGTCAGATGGTTTTATTTGGAAAATCTGTAGACTTAGATACCTTGGGGAGCCACTAGCAATTGGAGTTAATAGTATTGGGCCAATAATCTGATTTATTCCAAGGCTGCTTCTTATGTGGCATAATCAAGCAATTGTACATACACAGCTTCATGAAATTCAACTCTTGTTTCATTTATATTGTTGCCTATGCTTATGAATGGAGAAGCATATTATTCAAGCCTCTCAATTATTCACTCTTGCAAACCAGTGTCTCAATATGTTGTGAGTGGCTAACACACGAGCCAGTGAATAGAATAGTTTTGCCATATGTTGCATAAATTAATTTAATATGAGTATTATTATAATCAGTTATAAACTCCTGAAAAAGAAAACCAAAATATACAACACAGAAAATCCATGTATTTTTAAAGGATTACGGAAATAACTTGATTAAAAAAGAAAAGAAAACAATATGATCAAGTTTGTTGATTAATGCTAGTTATGACTACAATCCTGCACTGGGAACTCACCTAAGCTCATTGGGACATGCTTCTAAATATTTAATTTTTTTAATTTAAAAATTACAGTGTATATTTGTAATCCTATACTCATTTATCTTGCATAAATCCCAGTGAACCTAATCAGGCTTTTTTTTTTTTTTGGTAGACTTATATATAGAATTGTATAGCTGATCCAGCAATTCTTGTTTTCATCCTTTGGTTGACAAAAAAGATGTGTTTTCAATCAAAAGATCCTATTGACTTCTTTTTGAACTTCAGGTATTTTGCTTCTTAATGCCTCACATAAGCAAGAAATGTAGGATCATTTCTTCGTCCATCTTAAGACAACCAAATTCTTGTGAAAAACTGGAATTGCTTGTAATCAACCAAGCATGAGAAACAGAACAACTCAGGTCTTTCTAGCATGGTCATATTATTATTATTATTATTATTATTATTATTATTATTATTATTACTACTACTACTCCAGGTAAAAGATTTGTGAGATACAAATGAGATGCCTGCCCAGGCTTTCATTTTATTTATATTTTTAATTGTGTTTTCATAATTGCAGGCAGAGAAGAGGAAGTTAGCAAAAGGTGTTCCATTATATTGATGTCCTTAGGTTTTAATCTAGCACTAGCTTTCTAAGCATTATGAAATTTCAAATGCAGAATAGACATATAAATTTAAATTAGAATCCCATTTAATCTTCATTTTTATCCAACTTTGCCCATTTAATCAGAGGAATGGCTTGTACTCAGGGAGTATTTTTGCCCATTCAGACTTTGGTTTCTTCATCCTAGTTAAAACTTGCAAAACACAAGTATTTGTGTGTGTGTGTACTTATGTGTATAAATACACACACACAGAGAGATATAAATATAAATATACATAACTATAAGCAACCTTGGTCCTCAAATGGCTATCATAGGTACATCTGCCTCCACACTGTGAATTCTGAGCTCAGCAGTGGTACAATTCCAGAAATCACTTTCTGTTTTTCTGTTCCTTTCCTACTTGTACAATCCATTTGTGTATTTATTTAAGAAACATATGGGTTGCTTTTCCATTAAAATAACTAACACAATGGACAAAGTTAAGAATTAAAAGAAAACATGAGAGAAAACAGTCATGCTGATTAGGAATGTGTCATGGGAATTAAGTTATGGGAAGGCTGTAATAGACAATAGATGATTAGTACAATAATGCAATAATGACTTTCTGCATCCAGCATAAACACCATGATTGGGAGTTTGGTCAGGCTAAATAAATGCCAGCAAGACATCAGTGCTAAAAAGATTGTTCAGTTCATTTGTGTCTTCCTTCCTTCCTTCCTTCCTTCCTTCCTTCCTTCCTTCCTTCCTTCCTTCCTTCCTTCCTTCCTTCCTTCCTTCCTTCTTCTTTCTTTCTTTCTTTCTTTCTTTCTTTCTTTCTTTCTTTCTTTCTTTCTTTCTTTCTTTCTTTCTTTCTTTCTTTCCTGTTGCAATATTTTCACTGATAAAATTTATTCATTATGACCAGTACAGCAAATGCTGGAGGGAGGGAGGGAGGGAGGGAGGTGTGGTGCATGTTTAAGATTTAATGGTGAAGTAATATACATAATCATCCAGTAATGCCTGCTTGAAGGACAACAGAAGATGGAGTTGTCCAACTTTCAAAAACAATTGACACATGATTGTTAACAGAAGTCCAGGCTTTATATGCAAAGAGTTATTGTACACAATTCTGCATATATGACCACACTGAGACAGTATTGTGAAGAAGGAAATAGAAGGAACTTGATCCAATTTACATAGGATTACAATACCACTTTCAAGCATCTTTTAGCAAAATATTACACAAAAGTTGTACAATATTTCCCTTAATTTTTTTTTGCTTTAATTTTACTGGAAAACAGGAGGATCATATTTAATATACTCCCACCACATGTGGAATTCTTTCATACTTTTGAGCTAATTATTTACAATTGTGCAAAATATTATAACTAATTTAAAGCTTAGTGTGATTCCAGTTTCATGTGCCAAAATTTAGATCCAATATTATAGGAGTTTTAAGCGTAAGAGAGGATTGTTAATCTTGTAAATTTCACATAGGCCTTAATCCAATGCTAGGCAATAATACTGTATCAAGCAACAACTCCCTCCATTGCGCAGCCATCAAGAATTCCTGCTTAAAATACTGTGATAATCTCCTCAGTTACTATCAGGGGATACACAAATACTTGCATAAACTATGTACATGCAGTATGTGCTGTTCTTTCCCTTGAAACTCAGGTGGTGCAAGTTTTGTTCCCTTTTCTGTAATCTACTTTTTGTTTTGTCAGCACATTCGTTCTCCCCAGCAGCATCTGTGAGAGAATGGTCATGAAGTCAAGATGGCAATCATGGGAATGCATTCAAAGTCCTGCCCCTTTTGTATGGGTGTTGACATTGCACACATCTTCACAGGGGGGCTGAGGTTTGATCACATTGCCCCAACTGCCACCTTGACCTTTTTGACACATATACCCCCTTTGTGGACAATCACAGTGTGAGTGGGTTCTTTTAGAACTGGAGGTGTACTTACAGTTACAAGGATAGCAATTGGTACAGAGAAACCAGGACAGTGAAGGTTTTTATGCTTCTTCTTTACTATATACAGCAAAGCTATTTACAATAGGTATTTACAACAAGATTCCAGTTTCTACCTGGTGTTGGGTTTCTTCCTGAGTCTCTCTTCCAGAGACTATTCTCCTCTCACTCTCCTCCTAAATGTTTAACTTCCTCCCCCTTCACTCCGTTTCCCTGTTTTTGGGATTATCAAGAGAGAGTAAAAGGAAGGAATGGGCTGGATATATGAATGACTGTGTTCAGTACTGCTCATCTCCTTTCCTTGGATCCATTCAGCCAATCATCATCTGCATCTCCTCAACTGATGGATGAATCTCTCTCAGGAGACTTCTGCCCAGTCCTTCCCCGAGACTAGGGTTTCATCAAAGACTCCAACCCTGAGTCCACAGGCAGCTGTCTCCCTCCATCCCATCTTGAGTCTTGGGTGAAGATTTTGTCTCTCTGGGACTTTGCTTCATCCAGGAAGCCGCCCATTGACCTTTCTTCTCCCTCTCTGACTCAGAAGTCAAAAACTTCTCCACACACTCACATCAACATTACTCTCCAACTTTTGTCTCCAGCCACTCACTTCTACAACAGTCTTTGAAGTTCAAGTTTTCTCTCCTCATTTCCTCTTCTAGTTTCTCCCTCATTTTCTCTCATCTCCTTCTCTCTCTCTGCAATTTTGTGTTTGACCAGCAGCATGTCCCTAGCAATTGAGCAGGTGGGTTCTAGTCCCCAACCCCTACAGTATATACAAGGCTGGACTAATGGGAATGCTGCCTACATCTGCTCCACAACAGTCCTGACTAGGAGCCAGGTCAGTTCATCAGCCTGCAGGTCAGTACACCTGCACTTCAAGGCTAGAATTGAGCTTCCTCTCCCCTTTTCTCTCTCCTTTTTGCTGACTCATATCAGCAGAACAGCAGCCATAACGGGCCACCAAAAATCATATGCCACACAGAAACTGGTGATTATCCTTTTCAATATTTTGAAACCCTTCTATTGCCCCATCTCTACCGAGCTTCCTCCTCTCATGCATTTATTCTTTTTGTGCACCACAAACAATGCTGAGCTCATCAAAGGAAGAGTTTGTGATATATACAGTCTTAGTATTTTATATCAGAATGTGACCTACCTACCTGTGGGGTTGGATCTCTTTAAGACTTTGGCTAGTAGGAGAAAAGCAGAGAAACCCTGCTGTTTCCTCAGTCCCTGAGCCAAACCATTTGAATAATGTCATCTGGGCTGTATGAAAGCTGAAGTTAAATCCATTAGCCAGATTAAATAACCCCCCTTGAAACATAGCAGATGAGTTATACAGTATATACAGGAAAGTGTACTCACCATAATAAGTTAGTGAATAATAAAGATATAAAGCTCAATTCTGGTTTCAGTTGTAACCTACGATTATTTGGAATAGAGTTCAGATAAAAAATGTTAAGTACTTTCATCTCCAGTAGCAATGTCATTACTTTATTTCTTACAATTTGGGAGGGTGAGGGATGTTGGGCCAAAAAACATGGAGTGTCAGAGAGTCAGCCAACTATTTTCATAAATAATACAATTCAGATTAAATATACATTTGCTTAGAAGTTCAATTTTGTCCTTCTATGAGATAGGATGGACTGAAAATAACAGTATGAATCTCTTACCCTACGCATATTAAGAATGGATCTAGATTTCTTCCTTCTCAGCTCTTAATTATTTCTCAGGTAGCTTTTCTGGTAATTCCTGATTGTGCTTAACAATGCTGAGGTTCAGTGTGAGATGTACTGTATGTGTGAAGCTGTGCTCTATATCCTCCACTGCCCAAGCCTGGGATGTTCTCAGATTTCATACCAGGCTCAGTTGTAAATCATGCTTGGTGGATCTGTGACCTGTAATAGAGTTGTTCATTCATTCGTAAATTTCAGCTCTCTAAAAAATTAATCCCTTATTCAGGAATTTGCTTACTTGGGAAAATGTTCTCAGACACAAATTTGCTGGATTATATTTTTATTGAAAACAATAATAGAGTCATATACATACAGAAGATTTGATCACTGCAGTACAAAAAAACACAGGTTTATGTTCCAGGTTTATGTTAAATTCTACGATTTTTGTCCTCATATTTACAAATCAAACAATTCTTGGCATTCTTTTGATGGCCTTGGAGGGCACCTGATCTATATTGACATAATAGTTTTCTATAGTATCACTGAAGTTTCTAAATCTTTTTCAAAGATAGCCCAAGTGTTGTATATATTTTTTATGTCTGTAGAATATGTGGCTGAGTTTTTAAAAAGCCAGGCCTCAAAACTTTTTTCCTGTTAGGGCTCAGGAGCACATGTTCACCCCCCACTCAAGAATGTTATTGCCTTCAGTTGCCGGCCAGTCTGAGAGTTCTGACCAATCAGAATTAGCTGTTAGAGCTTTGCCCATATTGGGAATCTGTTGCCTAGGTGTTTTTGGTCACATGCTGAATCCTGTCCACTCAGATGCTGATCAAGTTAAGGTTTAAAATGTAAATGCCTTTTGTCCTCTGCTAACTACTCTGCATTCTGCTCTCTGCTATCTAAATGGCTATGCTAATCAACCATGCCATGCTTTGGCTAAAGAGGAAGATTCGAGGTTTGTTCCTATGTTTTTGTTTTAAATAAAGCAACATTTTTACTACAAACTTATCTCTTGGTTTTTCCATAACTCTGATCACAAATTTTATAAAAATACAAAAGGTTATGGGCCCAGCAATTGTTTCTGGATCAGAGACAAAACTTATGGAATTATGAGAGAGTAGAAAGCTGACCTGTTTTAGTCTGCATTTGGAGAGGCTTCTTTTGTTTTTTGAAACTTGCCGGCAGTTACAGGAAGTTTCCATTGGAGGCGGAGTTTTGCCTCGTGTTTGCAAGCCTCGTGGTGTTTTTTGGATTACTACAACAGGGGAGAGAAAGAGCCATAGCTGCTGCTACAGCTTCTAATTTTCAAGGTATGCCCCTGGAAAGGCTTTCTAATTCTAATTATTTGAACTGGTCTTTGAAAATGGAAAGTTTCTTGAGGAGAGAAAATTTATGGTCTGCAATTTCTGAACAAATTCCTCAGAATCCAGATCAAGCCTGGTTGAGGAAAGATGAGAAATGCAAAGCCTCCATTATTTTGGCTGTTCAGGATGATCAGCTTATTCACGTGAGAGGCAGAGAAACTTCCAAAGACTTATGGGACTATTTGCGTGATTTATATGTGAAAACTAGTCCAGGCAGCAAGGTTATTTTAACAAAAAAACTGTACAAGGCTCACTTGCCTGAGAATGGAAATTTGCCTGATCATCTCCACAAGCTTCAGAATTATTTTGTGGAACTTCAGGAACGTGGGATGGAATTTACCCCCCTGATGAAAGCCTACATTATGCTTTCTTCGTTGAATGAGTCCTGGGACACTTTAATTTGCTCCATGGAGGGAATCCCAGAAGCTGATCTATCTCCATCGTTCGTGTCTACCCGACTGCTTGCTGAGTGGGAGAAAAGACAAGATAAAGCTGCCTCCATTTCTACAATAAAGTCTTCTCGTGGCCAGCAGAGGGAGCGGAAGAGCTCTGAATTCCAAGCTTCTGCATTATCCAGCAGGCGATGCTTTACCTGTGGATCCTCTTCTCATCTGCAAAAGGACTGTGTTCAAAAGAAGAAGACTTCAAAGAAGAAAGAAGAGACTTCTGGAAAGAAGATTCTTCATGCAACAGTTGTTGAGAACTCTGATAATAAAGATTTGTGGGTTCTTGACAGTGGGGCCAATTCTCATATATGTCACAATAAAGATTCCTTTCTGTCTTTGTCTAAAACTAACAAACAAAAAGTTTCCTTAGCAGATGGATCTGTATCCAAGATCGTGGGTGAAGGTGAGATCAATCTTCCATGTTTGGGGGAAACTGTTAAAAATGTTTTGTTTGTGCCTAATTTTCAAAGCAATCTCTTGCCTGTGGGGCAGCTAGTAGCCTCAGGTTATGTTATAACTTTTAAGAAAAAGGGTTGTGAAATTAGAAAGGCTGGCAGAGTAGTTGCAAAGTGTTTGCAGAAAGATTCTCTGTACATTGTACAAAATGCTGAAAAGCAGCAAATTGCTAAAGCTAAGGCTGTTTTTGAAAATAAGCCCATACACGATCAGTGCATCCGTTTATTACATAGGAGATTTGCTCATGCTAATTTTAAGTACATTTCTCAAATGCCTAGTTATTCTGCTGATTTAAATTTGAAGTCTTGTGATAAATATCTAGACTGTGCAGTTTGCAAGGAGAATAAGACTACTAGAGCTCCTGTGAAGAAGTTTTCTAATAGGTCCACCTCTAGGCCTCTAGAGATCATTCATTCTGATGTTATAGGTCCCTTTTCTCCTAGTCTTGGGGGAGCAAGGTACATTTTGACCTTCATAGATGATTTTTCCAGGTACACATTCATTTATTTGCTGAAACACAAAGATGAGGTCTTCGGTAAATTTAAGGCTTTTGTGGCTTGGGTGAATGGAAAATTCCCAAGGCCAGTGTCTGCTTTGCAATCAGATCGAGGTGGAGAGTATCTATCCTCAAAGTTTAAAATCTTTTTGTTAGAAAAAGGGATAGAACACATTTTGGCTAACCCTTACACTCCTGAACAGAATTCTGTTGCAGAGAGAAAAGGCAGAACACTGCAGGAAGCAATGATGTGTTTGCTGAAGGATGCTAGTTTGCCTTTTAGGTATTGGGGAGAAGCTGTTACTACAGCATGTTATGTGCAGAACAGGCTATTTAGCAGTGCAATTCAGGATGTCCCTTTTCATTTGTTCTATGGTGTCAAGCCTAAAGTAAGCCACCTCAGGGTGTTTGGAAGCACAGCTTGGGTCCACATTCCCAAACAGCTGAGGCGCAAGGGGGCTTCCAGAACAAAGAAAGCAATCTTTGTAGGGTATGAACAAAGTCAGAGAAGCTACAGGTTCATACTGGATAATCAACTGATAATTAGTAAAAGTGCTTCTTTTGCTGAGCAGAATTGGGACAAAATAAACTCTAGTTCTTCAGTTGATTTATCCATGGGGGAACAGCAAAGTCTTGCTGATGGTGATTTGCAGGAATCACCCAGTGAAGTCAATGATCAGGAAGCTGACTTGTCTGGAAAGTCAGAGGTTTCTGAGGACAATGGTGGGAAACAGAGTGTAAGTCCTGTCCTACCTCGCAGGTCTGAAAGGATTAATAAGGGAGTTCCTCCTGATCGTTATCAAGTAGATGTTGTGAAGGCTTTTCACATTCACACAGAGCCTGAGTCTCTGGAAGAAATTAAAGAAATGCCAGCTGAAATAGCTAAGTGTTGGCATGAAGCCATGCAGCAAGAGTTGGATTCCTTGAAGGAAAATAAAACTTGGAAACTAGTAAGTTTGCCTCCAAATCAGAAGGTTTTAGGTTGTAGGTGGGTGTTCAAACTGAAAAAAGATTCTGATGGCAAAATTCAGAAGTACAAAGCAAGGTTGGTAGCAAAAGGTTTTGCTCAAAGGAAAAATGTGGATTATGACAAAACTTTTGCTCCAGTGACAAAAGCGGAATCTATCAGGTTGCTTTTAAAGGTTGCTGCCATGAAGAAACTGTCTGTTTATCACTATGATATTCAAACTGCTTTTCTGTATGGTGACTTGGAGGAAAAAATTGTTTATGCAACAACCTCCTGGTTATGAAAAAGAAAATCATCTTGTGTGTGAATTGCAGAAATCCATCTATGGTTTAAAACAAGCCGCGTGTTGTTGGAATATTAAAATGGATAATATTTTGCAAAAATTTGGGTTTCAGAAGGGAATTGCTGATCCTTGTGTTTATGTAAAAAATGATAAGCAAGGTGTAATGTACTTGTGCTTGTATGTGGATGATTTGTTGCTGCTCACTTCATCTGTTGAACAGAAGCATTCCTTTGAGGTTTGTATGAAAAACAATTTCACATTGAAATGTCTTGGAGCAGTCAACAATTACTTAGGATTAGAAATTCAGAGGGAAAAAGATGGCAGTTTTCTCATAAGCCAG
This sequence comes from Charina bottae, assembly GCA_023362775.1. NCBI lineage: Eukaryota > Metazoa > Chordata > Lepidosauria > Squamata > Charinaidae > Charina > Charina bottae. Next base: position 23,835,297 of record JALMGJ010000004.1, on the reverse strand, counting down.
AGTAGCAAAATTAAGAAACTGCTGGAGGATTTTAAAATGCAGGACTGCAAGTCTGTCTCCTCCCCATGCTTCCCGAGTTTCTAAAAGAGGAGGGGGAGAAGGGGGATGGTGAGTCATCTGAAAGAGATAGTTTCAGATCAGCCATTGGCAGTCTTCTTTACATTGCAAACAATAGCCGTCCGGACATTGCTAACAGTGTGTCCATTTTGAGCAGGTTTGTGGAAAATCCCACATCTGCTGCAAAGTCTGGGTTAAAAAGGCTGTTTTGTTATTTGCAAGGCACCAAAGATTTTTGCTTAAGGTTGTCTGCTACAGACACAGAGGAAACGTTAGAATGCTGGTGTGATTCAGATTGGGCTGGAGATCTCAGTGATAGAAAGTCTACTTCTGGAAGTGTAATTCAATTTGCAAATTCCACTATTGCTTGGTTTTCCAGAAAGCAGACTGTAGTAGCCATCAGCACAGCTGAAGCTGAATTTTATGCTTTAGCACAACTGTGCAATGAAGTAATTTGGTTTACTCAATTGTTGCAAGACATTGGAGTCATTTTAAGCCAGCCTGTAACAATTCATGAAGACAATCAAGCTTGTATCCATTTGGCTTTATCTGAAAGTTCCAGAAATCGCACAAAGCACATTGATGTGCGTTTTCATCTTGTTAAAGATTTTCTAGCCAAGAAAAAGGTTGTTTTGAAATACTGTGATACTAAATTAATGTTGGCTGATATCTTAACCAAGCCTCTAGTTGCCAGTAGGCACAATGAGTTAATTTCCAAGCTGGGTTTGTTTCCATATTCTTTCTAGTCATAAAAAAAGGGGAGTGTTGTATATATTTTTTATGTCTGTAGAATATGTGGCTGAGTTTTTAAAAAGCCAGGCCTCAAAATTTTTTTCCTGTTTGGGCTCAGGAGCACATGTTCACCCCCCACTCAGGAATGTTATTGCCTTCAGGTGCCGGCCAGTCTGAGAGTTCTGACCAATCAGAATTAGCTGTTAGAGCTTTGCCCATATTGGGAATCTGTTGCCTAGGTGTTTTTGGTCTCATGCTGAATCCTGTCCACTCAGATGCTGATCAAGTTAAGGTTTAAAATGTAAATGCATTTTGTCCTCTGCTAACTACTCTGCATTCTGCTCTCTGCTATTTAAATGGCTATGCTAATCAACCATGCCATGCTTTGGCTAAAGAGGAAGATTCGAGGTTTGTTCCTATGTTTTTGTTTTAAATAAAGCAACATTTTTCCTACAAACTTATCTCTTGGTTTTTCCATAACTATGATCACAAATTTTATAAAAATACAAAACCAAGGTTATCAGAATGTAAGTAACTAAGGAAGGCTAAGGTAAAGGTAAAGGTTCCCCCTGCACATTTGTGCAGTCGTGTCCGACTCTAGGGGCCGGTACTCATCTCTGCTTGTTAGCCAAAGAGCCAGCGTTGTCCAAAGACATTTTCATGGTCATGTGGCCAGCATGATGCATGGGGAACGCTGTTACCTACCCACCAAAGTGGTACCTATTCAACTACTTGCATTTGCATGCTTTCAAATTGCTAGGTTGGCAAGAGCTGGGGCTAGTGCGGGAGCTCACTCCATCACGCAGGGCTAGGGATTCGAACCTCCAAACTTGCTATCTTCCGATCGACAAGCCTGACGTCTTACCTGCTGAGCCACCAACCACTACCTATGTCCAAATACATTAATAATCGTTAATAGGGGCTGTGTCAATCTCATTCTCGCTGGGCGAGATCATCCGTCACCACGGGATGAGGTATCACCAATATGCTGATGATACCCAGTTATACATCTCCATCCCGGGTGAAGTAGGTGATGCGGTCGATGCCTTATCTCAGTGTCTGGAGGCTGTGGGGGTCTGGATGGGGAACAACAGTCTTCAACTAAACCCTGGTAAGATGGAGTGGCTGTGGATTGATGGCCCCCCTAAATCCGGGAAGTTCTCATCCTTGTTTCTGGGTGGGGTGGCACTACCTCGCTTGGATCCAGTGCAGAATCTGGGGGTCCTCCTGGACTCGCGACTCCTGCTCAAAGAGCAGGTGGCAGTCACGGCCAGGAGAGCCTTTGCACAACTTCGCGTTGTGCACCAGTTACACACTTTCCTGGATCGGAAGGCCCTCCGAACAGTCACTCACGCCCTTGTCATCTCCCGTATAGATTACTGTAATGCGCTCTACTTGGGGCTACCCCTGAAGAGTATCCGGAAGCTTCAGCTGGTGCAGAATGCCGCGGCGCGAGCAGTTATGGGTGCCATGAGATCGGCACATGTAACACCTCTGCTACGCGAGCTGCATTGGCTACCAGTTTGCTTCCGGGTCCAATTCAAGGTGTTGGTGATTACCTTTAAAGCCCTATATGGCATAGGGCCAGGGTACCTGAGGGACCGTCTCATCCCGATAACGTCGGCCCGCCCCACCCGTGCATGCAGAGAGGGCATGCTTCGGACCCCCTCAACAAGAGAATTCCATCTAGCGGGGTCCAGGAGACGTGCCTTCTCTGTGATAGCGCCTGCCTTATGGGATATCTTGCCCCGGAGGTGAGACTGGCCCCTTCACTCCTGGCCTTTCGGAAGGCCCTTAAGACCTGGCTCTGCTGCCGGGCCTGGGACGACAGAGGCGGCAGTGCCTCCTGGGGTTGGCTGGCCCCGTAGTAATTCAATCTATCCTACGGTCCCCAATCCATCTTGGATTTCATGTAATTTATTATTAGACATATTTTAGATATTGTTTTTTGTATAGTTTTTAAACTTTCAATTGTTGTAACCCACCCAGAGTCCCTTGTAGGGGAGATGGGCGGGGAATAAATTGAAAAAATAAATAAATAAATAAATAAATAAATAAATAAAAAATTCTCTCTCTCTCTCTCTCTCTCTCTCTCTCTCTCTCTCTCTCTCTCTCCCCCTTCTCTCTTTTTTTTTCTTTTTGAAAGTGAAGTTAAGAATTTCTTCAAAATCAATTGGAGTGCCTAGTTGCAAAGCTAAAAGGCTTAAGATAGAATTTAGTACAATGAAAAGATTGGGGTCATTTTACAAATGTGTATGGTCCTAACTCCAGTTTATTCCACATTGCAATTCTTCTCTAATTGTTCCTGAAGGCTACAGACAGACAGATGTGTTTTTACTGTAAGTCCCCTCCCCCAAAAAAGAGACAAAAGTGGTTTTAAGTGTTTTAATCACTCTCATTCTGCTCTCCCTAATGAGCCATTTCGATTGATGTGCATGTAGGTATCAGTTCAGTCCATCAATTCTCACATTTAGTTCAAAGCACAAATACCTAATAATGCATTACAGTGTCAAGGGAGAATGCTCAATAGAGAGTGCAGGGTGGGGATGAAGGTAATTAAAACATTTTAAAAGGTTCCCTCCCCACGTTTTAAATAACTAAGTGTAGCTAGGTGTGCTGATCAACAGGAAAAGAAAAGAAGCAGGGGAGGACAGGAAACAAAGTGGATGAGCCAATAGAAGAGAGTCTAGATAATAACCATCACTTGGAGAGAAGGATGAAAGCAAAGGAGAAGAACATGTGTAAACAAATCAATGAAGCAAAAATAATTAAAAGGACAAGGTAAAAGTACAGTATAGAAAATGATTCCTAGAAAAAATATAATAATGGTGAAATGCAAAGTGAACAGAAAAGAAATACAGAAGATGAAAAACTTGGTCATAGTTGTAGGAATTCTGGGATGGTAGTACCAGAACTCCACGCAGCTTCTTATTAGTATGTAGCAGAGTAGAAGTGTTCCCATAAACTTGCACAATGCTTAATTAGTTCAAAAACACAAAATAAACACACTTCACACGTTAATGTAAAGTTACATAAAAAAAGAGTTTACAATTTTATTGTAACTCACAGTTCCTTAGTAGAAATGCTCCATGCGTGCGAGCAAGAATGTTTTGACGTGAACCACATGCTTCCAATGTGGCCCACCTGGATGGAAGTATGAGAAACACGTGGCAGCAGCCATAGCTGCCACCCTCCTTGGTCGGAAATTTAAGCAGAGAGAGAGAAAGAGAAGGGAACAGGAAACAGGAAACTGGGATTCAGCCCCTCCCACACACAGCAAGTAAGATCAGGTTACAGCAGAGGCTGTCTGTGTGTGAGACCTGCTTGGTTGAAACCCGATCTCTAACAATAGTGTAGATGACAGTTGCATGTTGAGCTATTAGATGAGGAAAGAGATGGCTATTTACTATTTAACCACTCATCACTGTTGCCTTGAGAGCAGAACTGATTGCACATTTTCTGGTAGAAGGGGGTAGTGATAATGAGGGTGGAACATAGGAACTGGTGATGTTGTTTCTCACCAAGGATGCTAAAATGGGAAAGAGATCAATTTTAAGAACATTTTGTAATTAGTTTTAACATTTGTTTCTATTTCCACTATTTCATCTGCTGAAGTTTTAATTTGATGCTTGCCTAAAAATTTATTTGGCTTAAAACATCCAGTATTAAAACATGTATGGCTTTAGGAATAGTTGCTTCATTGCCCCTGCTATTTATTTATTTATTTATTTATTTTAATGTCATAGTTATGGTTAAGAATTCTCATTTTCTACCTTATCTGTTTGTGTCATAGTCTGACTAAACCTTTAAGGTTCCATATAATTGCTTTCAGAAAAACTGGCATTTTATTTTATGCTTTTGCTTATTCTGAGTGGGTATATCTTCAGCAATACTTAATTTTTAACAATTGTACATTATTTTATTGAACATTGTTCAATACTGACCATCTTTAAAATGGGCAGAGGCAACATATTTTTCTGCATCAGTGCCCTAAACTTGTACATACCTTAATAATATCTTAAACTAGAAATTATGAGATGCCTTGAGTTCCCCCAAATGTTGTTTATATGGAATAATAAACAGTGTCATTCCCCACTGTATAGTTAAATGAAAAAAATTACATATATGGAAACATAATTATATGTATTTAAATGAAATAATTCAATATAGACCAAACTCCAAAGCTCTGTTCCCTTTTCTCAATATTACAAATTTCTTCTGCAATAATGTGACTACAATAATGGTATAAATCCAATTTTCTTTCATATTTTGTTTCTCTTCCAGTCTGTGTAAATTTTAGCAGATCATTACTTTGTTTTCTGCATAAGAGTTTTTCTATTTTCTTTTATTTTGATTATAGCACTTATCAAATTCTTTCAGCCAAGAAAACATGTAATGATAACTCTGGATTTTTCTCCTTATTACTAAAGCCTGGATATACAATCATATGACAATTAAAAGTCCATAAGAATGGATTCTTCCCCTATATACAGACATATTTACCATGCATGTTAAAATAATTGTCTTTATGTACAGGTGATATTTCCCTCATATGATTGCCTTATGTCACCCATGATATTTTAGGAACAGATTACATTTTCCCATGTTGACTTTTCATGAAGTGATAGTTGTATTGTTTAACAATTACCTATTGGCAGAAACCAATGATTGAAATAACATGTGTTAGAAAATCCTCAGACTGCTTGAATGTATTGTCAGATTATTCCCAGACACAATGGCTAATTGTGAATGGAAATGCCTACTGTAGACCAAGATCAGTGTTTGGCCTTTATGGAAATGGTTGGCAGATTTCTTTGCTCCCTCAACTCTGATGCTTGACAGTGTTACCATAACAACATCAAAGTTGCTGAAAGCTAAATATACTTTAGCTTGAAGAACCAAGGAGTAATTATGCAGAACTAAACAAAAGCATTGCTTTGTAATATGTTTAAACCCCTTATATGTCTGATTCTTATAATGGTTAAGGAACATAGAAAATTTTGCTTTGCTTGTGGCAAAAAATTAGAAACTAGAGGACAGAAGGGGGAGAAGGACATGTGTAGGAGTTATACATGGTAAAAGGATGTTTTGTTCAGTTATGTAATCCTAAACCATGATGTACAATGTTTCCCCAGGCAAAGGCCTTGCTTCGTCTTCTTGTGGCTTGCTAGGAGCCACAATCTTTAAAAAGTGCTTTTATGAAGGGCCAGGAAAAGAACTACGTAAATTTCTCTCTCGCTCTCTTTTATATATAGATTTTACATAAGATTAAAAAACTACAGATACAGAAACATAAAAAGAAAAGTAGAAAAAAGAGAGATACTAAAAAATAAAAGATGAAAGACAACAAAAGAGAAAGAAAAAGAAAGATATCTAAAGAGGCAAATTCTTATCCTTTTTGCAGCAGTTACAAACATGAAAATTACCATTTCCACCCTCCAAATTTACACATCATGGTTCCCTTCTTCCCATAAACAATGCTTTTTAATCAATAAATCCCAAAATCACCAATTTATTTTTATCCATTTTCAGCAAAAAGTACATACAGGGTTTCCAGTCTTTTATAAAAGTATTTGTCATTCCCTCTTTAATCAAACAAGTCAATTTACCATTTCTGCAAGCTCCACCATCTTCAAAATCCATTCCTCCATTATGGATATTTCTGTATTCTTCCACCTTTGTGCATATAATAGCCTCACTGAAGTTACCAACAAGAACTAAATTTCATTTCTTTTCATTTTGACACTTAACTAAACCCGCATAAAATTAATCTACCTACTCTCAAATTAAGTATTTCATATTTTTCCCACCTTATCATGTTCAAAATTATTATTGGGAAACAATTTTTGCAGATGTCTGGAAGACATACTCAAAGTTTTTAGGGGAAACATTTAGCACTGAGGATCAAGTTGTATACCTCTGTAGGTTGCAGTTCATCAAAAGTTGCTCACCATGGCAACTTGAGGAATTATCCACTGGCCAAGTTTGAGATTCTATTAATGGCACAGATTCTAACACTTTATTATGTTATTAATATTTATTTTTAAGTGCAGAGTTGCAGAAGCTTGATCAATTGAGAGAGAGATTGAGATTGAGAGAGAGATCAATACAAATAAACTTTTGCAGTAAAAATATAGTTGCGTTTATTAAAAACAACAGAACATATTTACAGTCTTTTTCCTCCAGAGAGGGAGAGAGTCCGGCTTGAAAAAACAACTTCCATTTTAATAGGTTGAGATAAGCATAGCCAGCCGGCTTAAACAAAAGATATCTTTTCTATACAAATTAACTTGATAAGAAATAATCAGTTGCCGTAGCAATCAATGTAACATGTGACTACCCAGCTCAGCCTAGCTCAAGGGTCGGAAATAGCGGCTCGCGAGCCAGATGCGGCTCTTTGGCCCCTTGAGTATAGCTCTTCTACAAAATACCACGTGCGGGCGTGCGCGCGCACACGTACAGTCGCCGTCAGCCTCCCGGCTCGTTTCGCTCCTGCCACTGCCAGCGCCTTCATTCAGCTCCACAGCAGTTCCGGGGCATACTGCCGGTGAAAGCGGAGGCTGATCCCTGGCCTCCTTCCCCGTCTGTGTAGGTCTCGTGGGCTGAGTTTCCTTTCTGCGCTGCGGGACAGGGGTGCTCCCTGAAAGAGGTGCGCCGTGGAGGCTTTTGTATGTGATGTTGCTCCCAGTGCCACAAACTTTTCTACCCTTTCTTTCCTTTGCCTCTGGCGGGAAGCCACTTTGTCCCGGCAATGGGAGGATCAGGGGATGGGGCGAGTAAGGCGTCCCCAGCTGATTGAAGTAAATCTTGGGGGTGGTAGTTGTCCTCCGATTATGGGGGGGCTACTGGGGGACAGTTTATTTCCCTCTCCTTAATTTCTGAAGGCAGGAACAAAGAGGCCGGCGTTGCAAGCAGCGCGCAGGCATGGGAGAACTAAGAATTGGGGGTGGCTCACAGCGTGTGCGTGTGAATGCGTGAGAGGGCTGGCCAGATCCGAGCCTTTCCTCCCCGATGGGGTTCAGGGTCTGAACAGGCAGCATGGCTGTGGGGAAGAGGAAGGCTCTCTGTCCGGCTGGTCGCTTTTTCGCTTCACCCCCGGACTCGGCAGTGAGGTTTCGCACACGTGCGCCGAGGCCGCGTTTGAGACTGGGAGCCGGGCGGAGGGAGAGAGAGGGAAGGGGGGCCTCTCGCTTCTCTAACCTACCTGCTGCAGGGGCATTTCCAAGCCTAAAAATGCCTCCCCCCCCCGCACAGCTCCAAGAGTTGAGAATCGGGAAGGGCCACATGTCTGTGTGTGTGAGAGAAGAGGCCGGCGTTGCAAGCAGCGCGCAGGCATGGGAGAACTAAGAATTGGGGGTGGCTCACAGCGTGTGCATGTGAATGCGTGAGAGGGCCGGCCAGATCCGAGCCTTTCCTCCCCGATGGGGTTCAGGGTCTGAACAGGCAGCATGGCTGTGGGGAAGAGGAAGGCTCTCTGTCCGGCTGGTTGCTTTTTCGCTTCACCCCCAGACTCAGCGGTGAGGTTTCACACACGTGCGCCGAGGCCGCGTTTGAGACTGGGAGCCGGGCGGAGGGAGAGAGAGGAAAGGGGGGGGGCTCTCGCTTCTCTAACCTACCTGCTGCAGGGGCATTTCCAAGCCTAACAATGCCTCCCCCCCCCCACAGCTCCAAGAGTTGAGAATCGGGAAGGGCCACGTGTCTGTGTGTGTGAGAGAAGAGGCCGGCGTTGCAAGCAGCGCGCAGGCATGGGAGAACTAAGAATTGGGGGTGGCTCACAGCGTGTGCGTGTGAATGCGTGAGAGGGCCGGCCAGATCCGAGCCTTTCCTCCCCGATGGGGTTCAGGGTCTGAACAGGCAGCATGGCTGTGGGGAAGAGGAAGGCTCTCTGTCCAGCTGCTCGCTTTTTCGCTTCACCCCCGGACTCAGCGGTGAGGTTTCGCACACGTGCGCCGAGGCCGCGTTTGAGACTGGGAGCCGGGTGGAGGGAGAGAGAGGGAAGGGGGGCCTCTCGCTTCTCTAACCTACCTGCTGCAGGGGCATTTCCAAGCCTAACAATGCCTCCCCCCCCCCACAGCTCCAAGAGTTGAGAATCGGGAAGGGCCGGATCTGGCAGGCCCTCTCACGCATTCAAACGCACACGCTGTGAGCCACCCCCAATTCTTAGTTCTTCTCTCACACACACAGACACGGCCTCTTCTCTCACACACACAGACACGTGGCCCTTCCCGATTCTCAACTCTTGGAGCTGTGCGGGGGGGGGGAGGCATTGTTAGGCTTGGAAATGCCCCTGCAGCAGGTAGGTTAGAGAAGCGTGTGCGCGCGTGGGGGGGGGCGTGGGGGGCAGTTAAGGTGCTAGCTGCAACAGCTGCCCCCGAAGTGACCATATTCCACTCTTCCAACAGAAATTCCCCCAAGGAAAGGGTCGCACTTTTTTCTCCGGGGAGGGGATATGAAGTTGGGGTACTAACTTACCCTCTAAAGTGTCTCCTCCTTTCCCTATGTGGTCCTTTTGCTAAAATTACCGTTATGAACCCCCCCCCCCCATGTTTTCCTCTGGAGTTGACTTCTGGCGTTTCTGCTGTCACTGGAGATGGCTCTCTCAAAGTTGGACGGTTCAAGTAACTGCTTCAGGCCACCGTTGTCTACCTGCTTATTGCCGCGTGTTTTGATCGCGATTTTAAACAAAAGGAGGGGGGTTGTGTGCGTCCCGTTGGATAGGATCCGAAGGGCCGCTTTGGAAACGCTGCCCGACTCGGGCGAAAGTTGGAAGGCTCCAAGAATCAATCGCCCTCCTCCAGCGCCGGCCACCAACGTCTCCACCCACAGCCTTTGGAGCCTGGTTTTAAACGGGCGCTCCTCTCCGCCCCGGCCGCCTCTGCCCGGCTCAGGTTTGTTTCCTCCGTGCACGCCTCCGGAGAAGCAGCCCCGTGAGTGGAAGTGAAGTGCTAATGTGGGACGAAGAGTCTCGATCCCGACAGGCACCCTGTGCATCTAATTCACAGAGTAGAGAAAGAGCGGCTTCTCCCTAGCTTGCGCGCTTGCTTGCTCCCCCTGCCCCCACGCACGTGTGCACGCCTTCGCCCACCGTAGGGGGCATAGCCGCCGCCTCAGGCCACGCCAGTCTTGAGGGGGGCGGGGAAATAGGCCAAACGGTGGAGGGAAAGGCATATGACGTATGAAAAAAGAAAGTGGCTTCTCCCTCGCTTGCGCGCGCGCTTGCTTCGAAAGAGACAGGCAGACAGAAGACATAAGGAAACAGAGACAAAATCTCTGTGACGGGGAGGGAGGAGAAGGGTGGGCAGAGGTGGGGCATGGGTGGTGGGTGCCGGCGAGGGAGAGAAGAAGGAAGGCAGTAAGGAATGGCGGTGGGAGCAGCGAGGATGGAGGAGAAGGTCTTCACGAAGGACACCGGGGGAGGAGGCAGGGCGACGCTTCGCTCGCAGCCCGCCCGTCGCAGTTTACTCGGACCCTGGGGGAGGTGCAGTGGCGGATGTGGCGTGGCAGGCGTGGCAGCGGGCATGGTGTGCGTGGCGGCGGCGGGCAATGCAGTGGGTGTGGCGGGCATGGCGGCAGCAGGCCCTAAGTGTGTGCGATTGGTCCCCGCCCGCAAACCCCGCCCCCTTCCACATGATTGGTCCCTGCCTGAAAACCCCGCCCCCTTCCACGCAATTGGTCCCCGCCCGCAAACCCCGCTCCCTGGCTCTCGAGCATTTCAAAATGTGCACGAGCATGTCAAAATGGCTCCCGGCATAAAAAGTTTGCTGACCCCTGGCCTAGCTGAAGCAATTATTCCTTTTAAGGTAACAAGCTTTTGAGGAATTTGCTACTGGCAGACTTTTTGGAGCCTTTCAGGTAAGAGAAAAAAAATAGCTCAGCTTGTCCCTTTTAAAATGAGGCTTGTCTGAATCTTGTGACCCAGATTCTTCTTAGATAACAAAATAAAAAATACAACAGATTATGTACTGCTGTTCATTCTTTTCATCCTCTGGATTTTATTTAAAAAATAAGGCACACTTATTAATTCAATGGGCTTCTGAATTAATAAAACCATCAGAGAAAAAAACACTTGAGATCTGTTGGTGTACTAATATGTTTTTCAGAGTAAAATGCTGTATTAAAACACTTTATGAATGGTCACACTTTGTCAAACTCAGACAATAGACTTCTCAGAAGGAGAAGAATACTCCAATCGTACAATTTTGAAAATCTGGAATTAAGTAAACTTTCTTTAAAATGGTAAAGGTTCCCCCTGCACGTTTGTGCAGTCGTGTCCGACTCTAGGGGCTGGTGCTCATCTCTGTTTGTTAGCCAAAGAGCCAGCGTTGTCCAAAGACACTTCCACGGTCATGTGGCCAGCATGATGCACATGGAATGCTGTTACCTTCCCACCGAAGTGGTACCTATTAATCTACTTGAATTTGCATGCATTCGAATTGCTAGGTTGGCAAGAGCTGGGGGGAATGCAGGAGATCACTCCATCACACAGGGCTAGGGATTCGAACCTCCGAACTTGCGATCTTCTGATCGACAAGCCTGGCATCTTACCCGCTGTGCCACCACGCCCCTTGCAAAAACTTTCATAAACTTTTTTTACGAAAGGTGCTAAAATAGAATAGTAATAAGGGTCTTGTAATTATTTAGAAAATAGGAGACACTGGATGACCTGGCAACATGATACGACAAATCTGAAAATGAGATACTCAGTAGATTTCCAAGAAAATATAGGAAATATTCTGAATTTATATTCTGATTTATAGATGGACAATTTGCAGTTATTTGAATGAAGAAATGCATGATACAACTCCTACAAAACAAGCTATACATTGAAATCAAGAGCTTGAGTAAATTATACTACTGAACATTGATCAAAGGTCTGTTTTGAAATATCTTCAAAGATATTACCACTGCCAGAATACTCTCCCACTTATATACAGTATGTTTAGAAGCTCTAGCTAGTGGTTGCTTCAATGTACTCCATTTCTTTGAAAAAAGAAAATAAAAAATACTTCAGCATAAAATAAAAGGATTAGGATTCTGCCTTTCTTTTATATTCAGATTTAAATCTAAAATAAAGACATCTTTACAGATTTACATCTTCACTGACTGTTCATCTGGTACTGCAGCAATTATAACAGTGGTAGTGATTATAGACTCTACTGGGTCTATAATCACTAATCAGGGGACAGGAGAGGGACCACCTGCTGAACCAATTAAGCCGAGCAGTGTGCAGCATGAACCATCAATCCTGCGCCTAGTGTCACTGAATGAAGATCCTTTAAGGCAAGTTTCATTGGATCGTGCCAAATTTGATTATCTAGACCAAGATCCCCAGGTGCAGATACAGGATTTGTATGAGATAAGATGGCCCTTAGCAGAGACTCTGTTGCTTGTCACTGATTCTTGAGACCAACAGAATTATTTTATAGCATCAGCTGGTCGAAATCAAGCTACATGACTGACCGCAAATGATAATGCAATCTCCTTTTTAACTTGGAATATTGCAGGTTGGTCAGTACCATCAAAAGACCAATCTTTTTTTTTTTTTTAGTATTTATCATGATATGATTTTTTTTTTCCTGTAGGAAACATGGGTCACAACAGAGGTGGAGATGTATGGTTATTGGGTTAACTCAAATCTGGCTTCACCAAGTAAGATAGAAAGAAGACCAAAGGGTGGTATTATGACTTTAGTTAGTACAGCCTTACAATTGAAATTTGTTTCATTGCCTTCTTTGGAACCCTGGGTACTGGCCTCTGCTCTCATCCAATCAAGCTATATCTTACTTTTTAATCTCCATATTCCCCCTTTTAGAACGCACACTCAGATTAATGCCATTTGGGGGCAAATAGAAAATTTTATTTCTAACTGTTTAGATAATTACCCTGCAGTGTCAGTAATAATTGGTGGGGACCTAAATGCTAGATGGGACCAAATGATCACACTCTATTTCATCACTTTAAGATCTTTTATGAGGAGAACATTTCAGAGGAACCCTTAAATACAATAGAATTCAAGGACTTAAAATCTAATTGAGCAGGTTTATGTGCTAGACAGATGATTGCTCTCTTGGACCTGTATATATTCAATGGTTCTGTAGAAGGGGTCCATCCAGCAGAATATATCTTTTGGGTGCACAAAGAAGATCCATAGTTGATTATTGGATAGTATCATATGATACTAAACTATCTTCTCCGAGATTTAAAACCCACTATTACTTCTGCAGTAGTCAAACTTTGTGTTGCTGCAATGAAAATAAGGCAACAACAAGAAAAGAAGTAACTGGTTTAAGAAATTCCCACTTTCACCTATAATAGCATTTTTGGATTGATTTTTCTTAATTGAAAAGCTGCCAGTGGATATACATTTTATATAATAGTTTTTAGTTTTTAATTTTCAAATTTATTATTACTCGGATAATCAATGTATTATGTCAGTATTAGAGGAGTCTATGTTATAGTACTATGTGATTTGTCCTTTAATAGGCTGCTGTATTAATTTGTTTTACTCTGTTACTGTTTTTTTTAATTTGCTGGTCATTGACTGAATACAAAGGGGGCGTGGTGGCTCAGCGGGTAAGACACCAGGCTTGTCAATCGGAAGATCTGTCTATGAAGGTTCTCAGTCATCCAGGTGGAATTGTCTGTAGCTTGAATCATGTCAACTGGATTTCTATTTTCTTAATGGAAACGTTTCGCTCCTTATCCAAGGGGCTTCTTCAGTCTGAGCAAAGTTGGTAAGGGAATCCTAAATATGTTCCTAGGTAGCTGTGTGACCTTACACCTGGGGCTAGGTCATGGTTATATTGAGATGTAATTTTTAAGTCCTTTTATCATCTAATGGAGGGTCGTTAAAAACACCATGCTGCTGTTGAGCTTCTGAAATGGTCTTAATCTTCCTAGGCACAGAAGACAACACGGGGAGGAAGATGGGGGAGAGTTTGTGCCTGAGGCCCCCACCTCTATTCAAGGAAGGATTTTCCAAGTTGGCATAAATGGATTCCTTGACCCCTCTCTCAAACCACCTATCTTCTCTGTCTAAAATGTGAACATTAATGTCCTCAAATGAGTGTCCTTTTTCTTTTAGATGAAGATAAACTGCTGACTCTGGTCCTGTGGTGTTATTTCTCCTGTGTTGTGCCATCCTCCTGTACATAGGTTGTTTGGTTTCTCCAATGTAGAGTTCAGAGCACTCCTCACTGCACTGGATTGCATAAACTACATTGCTTTTCTTATGTTTTGGAGTTTGATCTTTGGGGTGTACAAGCCTCTGTCTCAGTGTGTTGGTGGGTTTGAAATATACAGGTATGTGGTGTTTGCCAAATATCCGTTTTATCTTTTCAGACACGCCAGCCATGTAGGGAATGACCAGGTTCTTTCGTTTACTCTGAGTCTCAGCCCTATCTGTCGCTGTTTTAGGTCTGGTAGATTTAGATTTGGTGAAGGCCCAATTTGGATATCCACAGGCCTTCAGGGCTGTTCTCAGGTGCTGATTTTCATTCTTTTTGGAATCCATGGAGGTGGGGATGGTTTCTGCTCTGTGTGACAATGTCCTGATGACTCCTAGTTTGTGCTGCAGTGGATGGTGGGAGTCAAACATCAGATATTGATCTGTGTGTGTGGGTTTCCTGTAGATCCCTATTTCTAGCTTGCCACCAGTCCCAATGAGGACTTCACACTGGCATTCCTAGACTGTGAAGTCCTCATTGGGACCGGTGGCAAGCTAGAAATAGGGATCTACAGGAAACCCACACACACAGATCAATATCTGATGTTTGACTCCCACCATCCACTGCAGCACAAACTAGGAGTCATCAGGACATTGTCACACAGAGCAGAAACCATCCCCACCTCCATGGATTCCAAAAAGAATGAAAATCAGCACCTGAGAACAGCCCTGAAGGCCTGTGGATATCCAAATTGGGCCTTCACCAAATCTAAATCTACCAGACCTAAAACAGCGACAGATAGGGCTGAGACTCAGAGTAAACGAAAGAACCTGGTCATTCCCTACATGGCTGGCGTGTCTGAAAAGATAAAACGGATATTTGGCAAACACCACATACCTGTATATTTCAAACCCACCAACACACTGAGACAGAGGCTTGTACACCCCAAAGATCAAACTCCAAAACATAAGAAAAGCAATGTAGTTTATGCAATCCAGTGCAGTGAGGAGTGCTCTGAACTCTACATTGGAGAAACCAAACAACCTATGTACAGGAGGATGGCACAACACAGGAGAAATAACACCACAGGACCAGAGTCAGCAGTTTATCTTCATCTAAAAGAAAAAGGACACTCATTTGAGGACATTAATGTTCACATTTTAGACAGAGAAGATAGGTGGTTTGAGAGAGGGGTCAAGGAATCCATTTATGCCAACTTGGAAAATCCTTCCTTGAATAGAGGTGGGGGCCTCAGGCACAAACTCTCCCCCATCTTCCTCCCCGTGTTGTCTTCTGTGCCTAGGAAGATTAAGACCATTTCAGAAGCTCAACAGCAGCATGGTGTTTTTAACGACCCTCCATTAGATGATAAAAGGACTTAAAAATTACATCTCAATATAACCATGACCTAGCCCCAGGTGTAAGGTCACACAGCTACCTAGGAACATATTTAGGATTCCCTTACCAACTTTGCTCAGACTGAAGAAGCCCCTTGGATAAGGAGCGAAACGTTTCCATTAAGAAAATAGAAATCCAGTTGACATGATTCAAGCTACAGACAATCGGAAGATCGCAAGTTCGGAGGTTCGAATCCCTAGCCCTGCGTGCGGAGTGAGCTCCCGCACTAGCTCCAGCTCTTGCCAACCCAACAATTCAAAAGCATGCAAATGCAAGTAGATTAATAGGTACCACTTCGGTGGGTTGGTAACAGTGTTCCGTGCGTGTCATGTGGCCACATGACCATGGAAGCATCTTCGGACAATGCTGGCTCTTCGGCTAACAAACGGAGATGAGCACCGGCCCATAGAGTCGGACACGACTGCACAAATGTGCGGGGGAAACCTTTACCTTTACTTTTTACTACTAACAGTGCTAGAAAGCTGGGTGGGAATTTTGGCTTTACTTCCTCTACTGCCTTGTTTTTGTTCATGATAGAGTTCAAGGTGGGAAGAGACTTTCCTTCCACATCACTTCCACACAGACAGACCAACAAAAGAACTGGGATAAATGGTGATGAATCTAAACTGACCGTGATTTTGTCAATGCTGATGGTGATCATGTGGTGCTCCAGACATTTTGGAATTGTACCCAAGGCACCTATTACTATTGGTACTATCTTTGCTATTATTATAATATTATTACTATTATTATTATTATATACATAACAATGTGAAATCACAGCTGCCAGTTCTGTAGCTAGTGTTGGCCTTCATTTGCATCAAATTCTTCCCAAGAACCTAGGATGTCGTAATGTATCGGTGTAGCATATGTGCGGATCCAAGCAGTGTGGCCTTTTGTAATTGACAGATGGAAAATTTGCCAATGCACAGATTTTCTAAGTGCTGTCTAAGTTTTTTTGGAATGGCACCCAGTGTACTGACAACCACTGGGACCGCCACGGCCAGTTTATGCCATAATCTTTCAACTTTGATTTTCAGATCTTGATACTTTGTGATCTTCTCCAATTCGTTTTCTTCTATTCTACTATCCCATGGTGGTAGTGGTGGTGGTGGTGGTGGTATTATTATTATTATTATTATTATTATTATTATTATTATTATTATTATTATTATCCTTTCTTCTTGGAGCTCACATTAGCAACCCAGTGAGATGCTTTGGATTGAGATATGGATATTGGATCACCTATAGAGGTTCATTGTCAACTGAGGGCTTGAATCTGGGTTCCCTGATCCCAGTGTAACATCTTTTTCACAACATCCTACCAGAACTCCCAGTTCAATTTCACCAGCCAACAGCAGTGTCTTTCAAAACCAGTCTTTCAGGAATGATAAAAATTAAAAGATTAGGTATTTAACTGTCATTTTATTGGGATGCTGTGGTAGAATAAGTAAGTTTGATCTTGCATATCCCTTCACTTATTGGAATTACAGATTAATATGTTATATTGGTATGATTCTTGCAGTTTCCTCCATATGGAAGGGAAAGTTATAGGCCCTCTTGTGTAGCTCCATTGAATTTGAGCCAGAATTACTTACAGTTAATTGGCTACAATTAAAAAGTATGTTATTGTCTCTACAAAGGCACAAGCTCATTAGACCAGAATCCTTTACAAGGAGGTGTCTGATAAGTCACCATTTATCTGTGGGCTATCATTTATAGCTATGTCTCCTTAAGCTGTTAGTGATTCCTGAATGTTGTTGTTACTTCCTGGGACTTCCAGGTGTCCATTAATATAACACATAAACATACTGTATATAGACCTTAAACCGACTGAAGCAGCTTTAGCTCTTTCTTCAGCTTTATTGTTCCACACTGTGGGAGGGTTCCAGTTACGTTATGGTACAAACCACAGACCAAGAGGCTAAATGCTTTCCTTTGATATTTACACAATATTAGATTATTATACAAAGCATCTACCATGTTAAACCTAATATATACAACTAATTTATTTAACTGTGCCTAATTATATTTCTAAGTGATAATAGTATAGTGATAAGTAATAATATTTAAAAGTTATGTGTTTCCTTTTCCCCCTGTGTTTAACTGCCCACCTTTTAGGCAGTATTACCAGTCTTTTTGTAGCCTTGAAAAAACTGAAACTGCTCCCTTTTACTGAGTTGCTCTCTGACTCTCAGTCCTTATCAATTTGTAGGAGGGAGAAACCAATTCCTTGTTGAAGGTTGGCTGGCTGTAGCTGGTCTGCATCTTTGGAAGGCTTGTGAGACACTGCTACTACTTTCTCAGCCATAATAGCTTCCAAGTCAGCTTGTTACTTACTTCACCAACTGTTTTGTCTCACCTCCTCCAGGCACAACTGGCTGCTGTAGCTCACAAACACACCCTCCTTTCTCTCTTCCACCCACACCCTGTGCCTTCAGCATTCCTCTTTTATCTTCCTACAGTAAAGGTATTGTTCTTTGTTCTCTTAAAGTCCCAGGGAAAAATCTATAAGGAAGGAACACAATTGATAAGGAAGGAAAACTCAGGTCAGTAGCTTTGAGTCTTTCCTTCCACATACTCCATCCTCAATTTTCCTGAAGTCTGACACATAAGGCCTGTGGAGGGATAGAAGATGTAAAATCTTGGTTTGCCTGTCTCAGTAAAGAAATAAATAGCTTCTTCCCAGAAGCTTTGGACTGCTTGACACCTATGTCTCTTCCTCAATCATTCTTCTGTCCTCCTCCCACATCTAAAGGACTATTAAATCTCCTACCTTGTCCATCTGTCTAGTTTTCTCCCCATCTGTATCAGCCCAATCAAATAGGTAAGGTCAAAAAACAGATGCAGCACCCAAAGAGTAGGAATGTTCTTTATTATTTAGGTAGAATAACAGAATGTTGAAAGGCTGTCAGAGTTTCTCTCTACTCCATCTTATACCCAACAAAATCAAGGTGGGGTTATTTTGATTTTTTAAAAATCTTCTTTCTTTTTTTAAATATAATTTTTATTAAGAATTTTAATACAATAGTAAAAACTCATGCAAACTAAACTTAGATAAAGAGAAGAGAATGGGAGGACGAATAAAAAGTGCAGGAAAAAAGAAAAAGAAAAGAAAGAATATAATAAAGGAAAAGAAAAGAAATATGTAAATAAGTGACTTCCAACCTTCATCACAAGTATAAGCAAATATAATAACTCTTCACCCCCAGATATCTCTTCATCCCATATCCCATCCCTTATCTATAAGCAATTCCATAAAACTTCAACTTTTCAGTCCTGGTGTCAGCAAAAAAGTTCATAAAGGGTTGTCAGAACATTGCAAAACATAACAAACAAATATGTCTATGAAGGTTCTCAGTCATCCAGGTGGAATTGTCTGTAGCTTGAATCATGTCAACTGGATTTCTATTTTCTCAGTGGAAATGTTTCGCTCCTTATCCAAGGAGCTTCTTCAGTCTGAGCAAATACAGAGGTGACTTTTACAGACAAAAACACGGCTGTGCCATGGGTTCTCCTGTGACACCCATTGTGGCCAATTTATACATGGAAGAAAGCACTCAACACATTCCAGGGAACGGTGCCCACCCACTGGTTTAGGTATGTGGATGACACCTGGGTCAAAATCAAGGCCCAGGAAGTACAGGCCTTCATGGACCATATAAACACTATAGATGCCAACATTAGGTTCACCAGAGAAGACACCAAGGACAACAGACTGGCATTCCTAGACTGTGAAGTCCTCATTGGGACCGGTGGCAAGCTAGAAATAGGGATTTACAGGAAACCCACACACACAGATCAATATCTGATGTTTGACTCCCACCATCCACTGCAGCACAAACTAGGAGTCATCAGGACATTGTCACACAGAGCAGAAACCATCCCCACCTCCATGGATTCCAAAAAGAATGAAAATCAGCACCTGAGAACAGCTCTGAAGGCCTGTGGATATCCAAATTGGGCCTTCACTAAATCTAAATCTACCAGACCTAAAACAGCGACAGATAGGGCTGAGACTCAGAGTAAACGGAAGAACCTGGTCATTCCTTACATGGCTGGCGTGTCTGAAAAGATAAAACGGATATTTGACAAACACCACATACCTGTATATTTCAAACCCACCAACACACTGAGACAGAGGCTTGTACACCCCAAAGATCAAACTCCAAAACACAAGAAAAGCAATGTAGTATATGCAATCCAGTGCAGTGAGGAGTGCTCTGAACTCTACATTGGAGAAACCAAACAACCTTTGTACAGGAGGATGGCCCAACACAGGAGAAGTAACACCACAGGACCAGAGTCAGCAGTTTATCTTCATCTGAAGGAAAAAGGGCACTCATTTGAGGACATTAATGTTCACATTTTAGACAGAGAAGATAGGTGGTTTGAGAGAGGGGTCAAGGAATCCATTTATGCCAACTTGGAAAATCCTTTCTTGAATAGAGGTGGGGGCCTCAGGCACAATCTTTCACCTATTTTCCTTCCTGCTTTGTCTTCTGTGCCTAGGAAGATTAAGACCATTTCGCAAGCTCAACAGCAGCATGGTAATCTTAACGATCCTCCTTTAGATGATAAAGGGACTTAGAAATAACATCTCAAAATAACCATGACCTAGCCCCAGGTGCAAGGTCACACAGCCACCTAGAAACATATTTAAGGATTCCCTTACTAACTTTGTTCAGACGAAATTCAGATGAAGAAGCTCCTTGGATAAGGAGTGAAACGTTTCCACTGAGAAAATAGAAATCCAGTTGACATGATTCAATTCAAAAGATAACAAACAAATAAACAAACAGTTTTATTTTAACCTTGATCAAATAAACCAACTTTACATTCCTTCCTTTTACTTCTAACAGTCTTAATTTTAATTCAATCAAATATTGTCATAGGCTTTGATTTCTCTTCAATTCTTCTTTATCCCATTGTAGATATTTCTTCAAGGCTTTAACAAGCCTCTTTTGTAGGTCGAATAAGAAAACATTTTCCAGGTCTTTCTCTTGGTTTATCATTTGTATTTCCCTTTTAATTTTTAAAACTTCAGCCAGTTTCCTTGTATATCGAGTAAAGTGTCCTTTTCCAGATCAGTTTCTTGGCCTGTCATTTGTAGTTCCACATTCTGTACTTTCTCTGTCTTGTCAGAAAAATTTGTTCCACAATCATCATTCCTTCATTGGCATCTTTTAGACATAGTCTGTCCATAGAAGCAGACATCATTACTGACAGTGTTGATATTCTAGTTACTGATTTCTGGCTCCATTCTTCAAAGATCTCCTTTAATATTTCCAATGTTATAATGTTTTGTGTCATTTTGTAAATCCCAGTATTAACTGACATCAAGAACAGGCTTGTATTTTTTTTTCTTCTACTTAGAATCTTTAGTCCCCTCTACTGTTCTGTTTCTAAAATCATCACTTATTTTTCTTATGCTTTACAATAGCCAGGGTAGCCAAAATAAGTCTGTTTCCCATGAGAAGCTGTTTATTTTTTATAATTAATTACAAAATTTTATAGTAAAAGTCAATATTCCAAATTTTCCTGCAGTCTCCTCACAAGGAGCAGCAGCCTGGAGCACATGTGGGTGATTTCCCTTCTTATTCAGAGGGGTTCCAAGGTACCACTCTACTCACTGGTTCCTTGTTCTTTGCTGCGGTGGTCAGCTCCACTTCTGCAGAGCCATTTTCAGTTCACCATAACTCCCAGGAAGTCTTCACATCTTCTTTCTCAGGAATGAGTAATTGTTTTCTGAAACTCTTCCCTTAGCAATTCAATAATTCCTTCCTGTTTCCCAAGGCCAGGTCTACATTCTTGTATAACTTGGCAAGGTCAGAGATCCACATCTGGTGAAGCATAAGTGGCTGATCAATAACTATCCTGCTTTTTCTTGTTGGCAGACTTTCCTATATTTGCACAGGTATGTGCAGGGTTGATATAGCATCTTCCAGGACCTTCTAATACTAAAGAAGGATTAACCTTGCTTTCCTTCCTTGAGAAATATTTAGACATTTGCTAGATTCCCAGATTATGTCCAAATACTTAAACTGTCTGCAGAAAATCCATCCATGAAGTGGAGCCCCAATGATATCCTCATAGCATTTTTTCTGTATTTCCCAGGTTGCTAATGTGACACTTAGATCAGCCTTTCTCAACATTTTGACCCTGGAGGAACCCTTGAAATATGTTTCAGGCCTTGGGGCACCCTTGCACATTCAGGCTCAAATATAGGCCAAAAGTTACAAAAGTATTATATTTGTTTAATGTGTATATATGCATTAACAGTATTCTTAAAATAAAAATAAAGAATAAAACTTATCTCTTTAATGTGAAGTTGCCCAAAATTGAAATAATTTTTTAAATAAACCGTGATCTCCTGGGGAACCCCTAGTGACCTCTTGCAGAACCCTACGGTTCCACAGAACCCTGCTTGATAATATCATCATTGGCGATCACTCATAGCCGAGTAAGATTGTCTTCCAAAGGTAAAATTTTAACGGTGGATCCGTAAGTGGCTATAAAGGCCAATTCTGGATCTGCACAACCTCCCACAATGAGGGCATAGGTTTCCGGGTGGGAGACGGTCATGATGAGGGTTTGCCTGATGTGCCTTCCTTTTAGCTCTTTTCTCCCTTTCGCCCTGTACGCGTGCTTCTTCAAAGTCCATAGCGCCATTAATAAAGGATGACCTCCAATTGAAACGCTCATGAGTTAGGGCTTCCCAGTTCTCAATGCTGATATTACATTTTTTTTAATTAGCTTTGAGAGTATCTTTGAATCTCTTTTTAAACCCTGCCTTATTGAATACTTTTCTATTACTACCTTCTTCACTCACAGAGTTCACATTGGTATGCATGGAATTTCCAGGTTGCTTACTGTGAGTACATATCAATTCTGTTCATTCTTCTAGTGAGGTTTTCAGTGTTTAGCATTTCTGGAGGTGAACTATTAAATTTGCCTGTCAGAATCCATCTACAGCTCCAAGGCAGAATTCATATAAACTAGCAGCAATTTGTCTAATTTAGTTTCTTCTCTAGCTGGCAAAGTTCTCACAATTCTTGTTAATTATTTCCCTTAGTATTCTTTTTTGTTCTTGGAAAGATCACATATTTGTATAACCATCACCCCTGCAATACAATTTAAAGAGAATTAAGCTTGCATATAATTAAGCTGTTAGTCATTTAGCAAAATAATATACCATTATGATTGCTGCTAAGGGATATAAGACCCTTAAAAAAGTACTAATATCTTTTTTAACCCTTGTAATATATTTGCAGTATGTTATTGGCCACATCCTAAATTCCAATGGGAGAAGCACATATTTAAGTTTCTTATCAATAGAATTTTCCAAGATATTTTCTGGAAAGATATATTCTACTTTCAAACTGTTGAAGAAATCTGTTTCACCCAAAGCATTATTTTGTAATGTCAAAATAATATGCTGTAGAGAAATAGTGTGGATAATTTGTGGAAACAATGTTCACTCAGCCCCATTCAGCACAAATGCACTTTCCATGTGTATATTTTATGCAAATAATTCTCAGCCGTATTAGAAACTATTACACTATCAAACGTAAGGGCCATATTTGGTATGTCTATATAAAAATTTGATGTGTGCAAAGATTTCCAAAAAACATGTATTTGGCAGCCTGATTTTTACACGTGTTTCAGGTTGGTTGGTTGGTTGGTTTTTCCTGACAACGGTATCTAATTATGCATATATCTGTCAACAAATATAAAAAGGTCCCATGTCATTAGTATGTCTGAAAAGTACTGCTTGAGAGCCAATGAATAATAATTATAATAATAAATATTTGCAAAATCAGGTTAAATGCATTTTCAAGACAACTCTGTCTGATATGCAGGAAGCTCCACCATCATAGACCCCAAGATATTGAAAGTCCTGCACATTTTTTAACCTCTCCCCCCTCAATTTTTGGAGAAAAAAACATCTATAAGAGCTTCAGAGAAGTTTTACAAAGTTTGATCCTACAGGATATAAGGGCAGTGAGAGTTTCCACAAGAACAAACAGACAGTTCCAAGATCAGATCTCCATTCTCAGAAAGGGACAAAAAATCTATTCTGTGTACACTTGGATGGCCCTATCCAGGCCATAGTTTTTTATAGTTAGTTAGTTAGTTAGTTAGTTAGTTAGTTAGTTAGTTAGCCATGTTTTAGTACAGTGTATATGCTTAGCCATGAGATGTCTTTGAGTTATGTGGCAATGAACAGTTAACTGAAGACAAATATTAAAATGTGCAACATAGCATATATAAGAATTCTGTTCATTTTTTTTCTTTAAAGCTCTTAGCCAAATGGCAATCATCACATATAAACAGGATGCAAAGGCCTAAGCAAAAGCCAAAATAAATGCAAGGGAGGGGAAAAATGACATATTGAAGAATGTGCTTTGAATCTTTGACTAGGCTCTTACTGTATATGTCTAACTTTGAATCCCTGAGTATATAATATTTGTGGTGGTAATTTATATTTACAACTCCCCCCACCCCCATATGTTCCTTAGTGGTCAGCTGTAATGCAGTTCTTTACAAGACCCTTGTACGTATTAAATTTGGCCTACAAATATGGTTGTTTGGACAGTTCTTAATAAAAACTTACCAACTTTTGCAAAGTATTATTACTCTTTTAAAAGAGAAGAAGTGGAAGTAAAGAAATCTGACATTTTAAAGCTATTGAGAAGCATAAATGTCTGCTTTTTCCCTAGGTTTTCTTGATTTACAAATAGGTTCTCAAATATGGAGAGCACAGAATATGAATGTGTTGTTTTTGTTTGTTTACGTTGCTTTGGGACATCCATGATCAATGGCCTAGGTGCCAAAAAATAGTCCCCAACACTATCTTCATGACATGGTCCAAGAATAAATATGAGAAACAATGCAAAACAGGGCTCAGTGTTGACGAGCAGCCCAGAAGGATACTACAGTCAGTGTGGCTGAAAGCTACAAAGTGGTCCAAAAAACAAATGAAACAAGTGTGTCCAAAACCAGTTCCCAACACAGATAAACTTTCAGAGTAATCTCACTCCATATCACCACTTTCAATTACTGTGTTCTGTTATTTATCTTCCTTGCTTTGTATTGACCAAACACCCAAAACTTACAAATGTAGGTATTGATCAAATACTTAGAATTGTTTGCATTGTTCTTTGGATGTTCTTCACTATGTTCATATAGATAGGAAGACTAAATGAAATAATGGTAGTGGTCAATTCAGTGGTGTATTTATATCTGATAGTTACAAAATGGTGCAAAGCTGAATATTATATTACTGCAGATAATTTGGGCCAATCAGTTACTTAAACAGCACAATATTTGATAGAGGGATTTATCTCAGCTGACTTGAGTACAATTGAATAAGGAGATTTTTCTCCTTTTTTTCAAATGCTTCATCTTTTAGTTTGCTATTTCAGCTCATTGTTTGTTTGGTGGCATTTATTATTGATGCAACTTTTACACATTCTGAAGCATTTGTGAGTTTTTCTTATGACAGCAGCAAAAAGCATTAATAAATTATTTACCATCCTAATTGAAGCAAACCCCAACTGAGTAGGTCTTCTAAGTTCTTAATGCACTTACTCAACATATTTGGTAGCTTTTAGTTTTATTTATTTGAAACTCCAATAACTCTCTTGGGAGACCATAGCTAAGAATGGCATCTATTTTAAATGTCCTTTGATAAATGGATATGTGTAGATTTTGAAGATCAAAACTACTGTCAGTTTAGTGGAGCTGAAGGATGATGCTGGCACTTTCCTTTACTGCTAAAATACTAGTTTATGTTCCTCCCCCCACATGTACAAGAAGAATGGGAAGAAGGAGTGTAGCCTATCTAATAAGCTTTTACATTTAGTACAATTCCAACAAAGAAAGAACAAGAAATAAAAGTTCAGCATTGGTGACAATATGAAGCTGCCTGGTTACTATACCAACGTTCTAACCTTTATTTAAGTTCCAATGAAAGCTATGAAGGTGGAAAATGCCTTATTATTAATTATCACCCAGATGATTTTTCCAATGCTTTTAACCATGATTTCTGGCTATACAGGTGTGCTAAAGAGGGAGAGAAGGGCAACAAATTCTAAAAACAATTAATATTTTTCAGACTATAAAAACTACAGCTCATCTTAAGAGTCCTTCTACATCTTGACCATTTAGACTCCACTTGAGTCAACAAAATCCACTTTAGTCACTGTTTTTTTTAATTAATTCTTGGTCCCATCGTACTTTGAGAATAAAATAGGAAGTCCACGTATATGTCTTTCTGAGCTTCTAGATGCAAAAGTGGACAAAACAATTCTTATACAAGGAAGCTACAAATTACACTTTATAGTAGGACAAAACTAGGGATGTGCAAGACATACCATAAATGAGTTTTGAGGCTGAGGGTGGGAAGTAGGAAAAAGCTAAAAACAATAGTAGCAGCTAAAGGAAGAATAGAAAAGGAAGGAGTTGAGAAGATTGGGGTAGGATGGGATTAGGGTTGGATATGCTGCACTTGAAGCCAAGAACATCAGCGATGGGTAATGAAAGAAAGAGAAAGGGCAGTGGGAATATTGGGTGGAGCCTGCACGCTAGTTGGATATGTTGTGCTTGAAGCCAAGGACCTTGATGGTGGCTAAAGGAAGAAGGAAGATGCTAGGAAGTTCAGCAGGTTGACTATATGTTTAGCAGGTTGGTCGTATGGATGACAAGAGGAAAGTGGGGATGAGGTATACTATTTTTGCTGTACTTAACGCTGAAAACAAACAAACAAAAAACCCTCTGGATTTTATTTTAGCCAAATTCCGGATCAAACAAAACGTTTTGGATTTGGTTCTGCCAAGCTGCCAGAACAGTTTTGCAGAGCTTCTGAAACATGTTTGTTTTTTTTCTAGGTCCAACCCCACTGCATCTTTACTTGGCTCCTCAAGTAAAGATATGATTATTTCTCAGTGCATTCAGCAAAACAAACTAATATGCAGGTACAAATTTTATTTAACGAACAACATGGATTTGTAACAAAACCTGAAGTAGGTTTGGGGATCTAAATACACAGGTCTGAAATTCATTTTCACTTGCCTGCCTTTTCTGTTTGTCAGCTGTAATTCTGGTTTCTGATTGGATTTGAAAGGGGTTTATTGTGTTTTACTGATTTTTGGATTTTGTTTATTGGTTATGTTAATTCTTATTATATTATGTGAGCTGCTCAGATGGGTGGCTATACAAATTAAATAAATAAGCCAATAAATAAGCCAATAAGCCAATAAGCCAATAAGCCAATAAATAAATAAATAAATAAATAAATAAATAAATAAATAAATAAATAAATAAATAAATAAATAAATAAATAAATAATTCCTTCTATTAAGATATCCTGAAAGCTTAGCCACATTGGATTGCCTCTGTAATGGACAAAAATATGAATGAACCAAATCTAATCAAATAAACAAAAAGTAGTGTAACAGCAACAAGAAAAATGCTTTATGGAGTTGTCATAAAATTTATGGAAATAGGAAAATTCCAGCACTACAAGAGAATTATACAAACCACATTTATGCTGATAAATCTCCTAGACTGACTGTACACCAAGCCAGAGGAATGCTGTTTTGAACTCCACAGAAATTACATTTCATTCATGAAATAATACCCCAAAGGAGACCAACACAGTATCTATATTCATATGTCATTATGTATTTATTTAATGTTTTCATCCTGCTGTTGAAGATTAAAGATTACTCAACTTTCACACATTTTTATATTTTCAAATTGTTACATGCTCCTGATTGGAAAGAGAGCCTAAATAGCTGTTTGTGTGTGGAAGCTTTTTAAGAATTAGCAGTCTTATTGGCTGCTGAAGATCTGGGAAAGACACTATTTCACACTAAGCTCCACAAACTAGAAAAGGGAGAAGTGCTGAACCTTGAGTAATTAGAACAAATAAAGCTGGTTTGTATAGTATGCATATGTTGAACTGATGGGAAGCTGGTTGTTCTCAACTAATTTCTTCTTCTTCTTGGTGATCACTCGTAGCCAAGTAAGATTGTCTTCCAGGGGTAAAAACATTGGATCTGTAAGTGGCTGTAAAGGCCAATTCTGGATCCGCACAACCTCCCACAATGAGGACATAGTGGAAGATGGTCACGATGAGGATTTGCTTGACATGCCTTCCTCTTTTTATCCCTTTCACCCTGTACTCGTGCTTTTTCAAAGTCTGTAGCGCCTTTAATAAAGGCTGACCTCCAATTGAAACGCTCATGAGTTAGGGCTTCCCAGTTCTCAATGCTGATATTAATTTTTTTAAAATTAGCTTTGAGAGTATCTTTGAATCTCTTTTGCTGTCCACCAATATTCAATTTTCCATTCTTAAGTTGGGAGTAAAGTAGCTGCTTTGGAAGATGATGGTCAGGCATTCGAACAACATGGCCGGTCCAGCGAAGTTGATGTTGGATGATCATTGTTTCAGCATTGGGGATTTTTGCTTCTTCTAATAGTGGCAACCTTTAACCATCTGTTTAGAAGCAGCAAAGGTCTAATGCTGGCCCAAATAAGAAGTGAATGTAATAATGGATTCCATGTCAAAGCAGAAACTTATTACTGTTATACAGTATGAAATGTTGATTTTTCATTGGCCAGTTCTATAGCTACTAAACAGCAATGAACTGCAATGGCATATTTAACATATAACTGGCTAACTGTCCAACCAGGCTAAAGGATTTGACCAAAATTGATCCATCCTCAGCTATAGAAACTCATCAACCCAACCTACTTGACAGGTTTGTTGCTGTGGGGATAAAATAAAGGGAGAACCACTTTGAGCTCATGGAGAGCAGGAGGAATACAAATCTAATAAGCAAAACAAACAAACAAATAAATGTGGATTTTCAGGGAATATTTGAACTGTCTATGAAGAATTGATATAATACCACAGAATACCCATTTTGCACCTTACTATATTTCAGAGCTCATTATTTGTAACTAATAATGGCATGTGTACAGGAACCCCACCCCTTTCCTCTAAAATGTTTTAGCAGGTGACATGAAGCCTTGATAACAGTCCTAGCTTTTACTATCTACTGTACGTTTGAGAAAATATTGATCAACCAAATATTATACCCTCTTTCACCATGCTGAAGGGATGTTCCAACTGAAAACTATTCTAGAAAGCCTAGACTCAATTATGCATGCATTGGTGTATTATTGGTATATCCATGCATTAAGCCAGGGAAAAGAAATTCTCTAGATAGCATAGCAGTGAATGAATGAAAGGAGTTAAGTCTGTAGAATATGCCCTAAATAGTTCTTTTGCTTTCTGCTGAATGCTTAGCAAAGAGTACAAGGTTTGGAATGTGTTCTAGTGCATATCATCATCATCATCATCATCATCTCCCAAGATTACAGCCACAAATGAAAAGCAAAGAAGTAGCTTTCATTCATGAGATCTTATCCATCAGACTTCAAGGAAAGACTTGATAATGGGGGACGGTCAAGCCAAGTGCATCATGACCTTGGATGAGTCCTAATGTCACACGAATTATATTAGGATTTTATAGAGTGATAATAGTAAATGTAAGTGACCCAAAACTATGCTTATTGCTTACAATCACCATTTACAAGACCCATCTAACACATGCAGATTCTAAAATGTTAATTCATTGTTTGTCCCTGAGACATTAATAGCTTGCTCCCAACCACTCTGTGATCAGGCATTTCTCCCACCAAATGATGGGATTTAGGTTGACTTCCAGGCAAACTTTCAACCCTACATGACAAATCCTAAATGACACCATCCTTAGCTGATATTTGTATGAAAATATCTTCTGGAGAATTCCTCCATGTTACAATTGGTAATTCTTGAATTTAGAATATAAGAAGAATTGCAGTAGAACTGACTAAAGTTCTGTTTAAGCCAATGTTCTCTTTCTACAGTGACCAACCAGATGCTTATAAGAAGCATTGTTCTTATGTGTAAGAACATTATCTGTATATTCATTATCTGTATAGGATAATGAATTCATACATACACACTCTAATACTGTAAATATACATTTGTTAACAACTTTCAGCAGACATTTTCATAGGGTTTTGCCTTAAGAATCAGGAATAACAATTACAAATTCAGTGTGATAAAGATGCATACAAACACACTTTGGGATGAGTAATTTGACTCTCTTGTTATTCTAATCAAGGACAATTAAGAAACTGTCCTCAAACAAGCCAGTTTATAAACATGAATTGTATGAATTAAGGTCTAATTAAAATTAAAATCTCATTATAAAAGTGTACACTAGAAATGGAAAATATATCACTTTAAGATATTTTTTAAAGAACCAAGGTAATACCTTTTAAAGCCCAAGCAATTGCTGTGATTTATTTTACACTGTCAGATCTGTCCTTCAATTCACTTCTTCCCATGTTTGAACCATTTCAATACTGAAAGAATATTTTTCTTTACAAGAGGAATGTTCCTGAAAAAATAAATAGTTAATGTTTAGAGTGCCTTTTAATCTAACACTTTACAGTTACAATAACTTAGGAATAAATTTTTGATCCCTCTGAGCTGTGGGTACAGGGGATTCATGGTGGTTCAACCCATTACTTCTTTTCTGCCAATGTCAGACTCACTTTGCTTGCCTGCCATGTATTTGAGACAACACGTGTATAGAAGCCGACTCGTGTCAGCCTCCTTTGTAGCCAGCTACTTTGCACCGAAGAGAACTGCCTCCCTCACATTCCTTTGCTGACTGGGGAAAAACTAAGGACACTGATAAGACACCTGGACTCTTATTAAACTTAACAAGTTGGGAGCAGGAAAGATCAAGAGTGGGAAAACAGTTGTTTTGAAACTAACAAAGGGATGAAGTCAGAGGGATGTTTTTAACTTTGAATGCTTGGTGCCAAATCTGGTATTCAGAGCTTCGCAGCCATTCCATGTAGCCGTATATTAATAAATGAATTCTTTTAGCATTCTGATTAATTGTCTGGAGAATTTCTTAAGTTAAGATACTGGCACTGGGACCATCACAGCCAATTCAACTAAATCTGAATGTTTTACTACCATGCATGCTAGTCTCCATCCATGATTTATTATTTTATTATTTTTAATATATTTATGGATAAATGTAAAAGGAATACTTATGGTGATATTAGACATGGATGTACAGTATATGGAGATGATGCTGTTGGTTGAGAACATAAATTATTTTTATGAATGTGAGAAAGATTGTATGATGCCACAAGAAGTATAGATCTGAAAATTAGCATATTAAAACCAAGTAATTCAGTTTGTCAGGCAAAGTGGAATGAATGATTACAGATTATACATAAATGTTGCAAAGCTAAAACAAATTTTAAGAAGGGGGGCAATGAGCTGCAGTGGTTTGCCTTCTTCCTGAGTGGTTGGTCCCAGTCAGTGTTAAAAGGAGGGGATAAATTGTTCCTCTGGCTCCTCACTTCTGCTATGTCACAAGGCTTGACACTCTTGCCCCTCCTGTTTAATATCTACATGAAACCACTGGGTGGGGTAATCCATCAGTTTATGGTCCAGTATCATCAATATGCTGATTATACCCAATTATACATTTCAAACTCAGGCTGCACGGGTGGAGCTATCAATATAGTGGCAGTGTCTGGAGGCTGTTTAATCTGGATGGGGAAGAACAGACTTCATCTCAACCCTAACAAGACCAAGGGGCAGTTTGGGATTGACTTAGAACCAATGATACTTGGGGAAAAAATGATTTTGGGTTATTTATTTTGATCTTTCCCTTGGGCTATAACTCCCCATTGAAAGATATGTGAGTATCTGTGTGTGCATGCATGTGTGTGCATGTGTGTACTAGTCAGTATTAGAATACCAGTACATATCAAATTTTACAGCAGTGAACTAAAAAAAACAAGAAAAAAAAAACAACTTTGATCAGTAAAATTGGAATCCTCTGTCATATACCAGAGCTTCAAACTCCCCTTCTATGTACATTTTTCCTTTTTGGTATGCAAGACCAATATCCTGGCAGCAAGAGCCTCTTTCCTCAAAAAAATAATTTTGAAAAGCCATACAAGACAAAAATATTCAGTGTGGAAAACACACATAATATTCTCTACTTGTCATGCATGAGTTCTCCATACCTGACATCAGTTCAATATAGTTTATTAAACAGCCTCATAAACCACCTGAATTCTGATGTATGTTTTGATTCAGTGCTGATTTATCTGATGGGCACATAGAAAATTGAAGAGAATATCTGTAGCTCAGGGTTGAACTGTGCAGTCCTTGGTGCTCTCTGAGCCTTGTTGTTTTCTTGCAGACGTTTCATTGCCAGACTAGGCAACATCTTCAGTGCGAAAAGGGAGTGGCTTGCTCTCTGTTTATATACCATGGCTTCTCCTGCTTGTGTTGGTGGAGCTGGTGTTCTCCCCTTAGGATTTCCTTGATTGGGCTGTTGTTTGCTGTTTGGGTGATTGACTGAGTTAATAGTCCCTTGATTAGGTCATTTTGTGCTCTTCGATTGTTCCTCTGGTGATAATCTTGGTGTTAATCTTTGCATATCTGGGTGATGATTGCTGGCAAGGAGGTGTTCTGGTCTTTTAGCCTTTCATTGTGTCTTATGAATGGTATGAAAATGTTGTTTACCTCTACAGAATCTGTCTGTTGACAGCTGCTTTGTCTGAGTGCCAAGCTTCCAGGAATTCTCTAGCTTTTTTGGATTTGGTTTGGTTTAAGATGCTCAGTTTCCCAGTTGAAAGTATGGTTAAATCTGTCCATGTGTTGTGAGATTAAGGAGTTTTCATCATGTCTTCTGACTGCTAGTTGGAGTTCATGGTTGCGCTCTGCTAGTCTTCTGCCCATCTGTCCTACATAGCAGCTGCTACAGTCCTTACACTGTATGTTGTAGATAACTCGTCTTTTTTCAAAGGTCTCCAGACCTTAAAGACATCACTCTTTTTTGCATTGCAAGACATGGGTTCAGTACCATATGAAAAGTAAATTAACACTCCACCTTCCACTGACCATTCATTTGGCACAAAAGCTTATTCTCAGGCAGGAGCATGCATTCATCATGAAGTTGGGTGGCCCAATCAATCAATCAATCAATCAATCAATCAATCAATGTATGTTAGTAATGTGATGTCATTGGAAGGGGCTGATTTTTTGCTTCCCTTATTAATATTATTATTGGATAAGTAATATTAATACTACTTATCAAGTACTTCCAAGTGAAATAGTTGCTCTAATATCCAATATCCAAATAAAGATAAGTAATAGTTCCCATTGTGTCTGCATTATTTGTTAGTTGCAAAGTTACTTTTTACCACTAACTAAATAATTCAAAACAAATGCTTCAGAAAATGTTTGTTTTCTCTTAAAAAGATAGGGGCCAAATTAAATACTAGCGCACAGATGTTTCTATTAGGATATTATTATTATTATTATTATTATTATTATTATTATTATTATTATCAACAACAACAACAACAACAACAACAAGTTGTATGCTAACTGATATTTGGGGGGAAAAACACTCAAGGTGGCTTCAGTAAATTCCCCACATGGAACGAAATAAAAATAAATGTAGAGTGAAAAAATAGAGATAGATAAAATACAAATAACAATCTTTAAATAATCACCAGTGAAAGAAAAGCATCTTGGCAATTGTTGTCAAGGCAGAAAAAGCAGAAGAAATGCATGCTATAGCCTAGAAATGATGGGGAAACCCCCTTCTGCATTCCAGACCAAGGATCTCTGACAACAGGGAGATCTTGACATACATAGGCCTCTCTTGAACAGGGAAAGGAGTTCCAGATGGTTAGATCCTAGGTTCTTTACGACATTAATATCAATATCTTAAGGCAATTATATTATCCAAAGGGTAATAGGCATCATATTATTCCTACACCTTTAATGATTAGTAGCCAACTACTGCAGGTTTCACCACTAGTAATTTATGGCTCCTATCAAGGTTAGCCCCATGCAGACACTGTTTGAATAATTTGTTTTGCCATATACAAGAAATATTACATGAAAATAATCAGTTCAACTACCTGCAAATAGTCTGAAGAAAAATATAAACCCTTGAACTGATACAGAACATAACCAGTTGCTAATATATCAATGGTTGCTATTATTGGGGCTGTCTGTGAAGAGTATTTGGAAACTTCAGCTGGTGAAAAATGGGTGTCATTCAGCACATGTGACCCCTCTGCTCCACAAACTTAATTGGTTGCCAGTGTGATTCTGGGTTCAATTCAAGGGGCTGGTAGTTACCTTTAGAGCCCTTCATGGCTTGGCAGCAGGTTACTTATGGGACCGCCTCTCCCTGGTTGTATCTACCGGTCCCATTATATCCAGCAGGATAGGCATGCTCTGGCTCCCATGTTACAGAGTGTCATCTCATGGGATTCAGAATGAAAGCCTTTTTCATTATGGTGCCCATCCTCTGGAACATCATCCCCTGGAGATCAGACTCACCCCAACCCTGCTGGCCTTTTGTAATGCCTTGAAGACCTAGTTTTGTCATTGAGCCTAAATAAATAAATAAATAAATAAATAAATAAATAAATAAATAAATACATACATACATACATACATACATACATACATACATACATACATGAGCAAACAAGGTACACATGTTCTCCGAAGAGCAATTTTATCAGATATATAAAAAAGCAGGGTTTTTTTATGGTTTAAAGATGAAAACATCTTTCTTGAAATACCAATGTATTTAAATAGAAACAAAGACTTTCAGTGGGATATCTGTCTGTCTGTCTGTCTGTCCGTCCGTCCGTCCGTCCATCCATCCATCCATCCATCCATCCATCCATCCATCCATCCATCTTACAGCCAAGGACAGACTGGGCAGCAGAGTTCCCATTCTTTATGGTATTTATACTGTATGTGGGAAATGAGTTTGTAGTGTGAATATTTCGGTATATTAAAAAGAGAGAGGATAGTCATCTTCCACAAAATGTACACATTTGTTTTCTTTTTAAAACTTCTTTATTCTTTGTTATGAGCACTAAACAAATTGAAAAATGCGCTGAAGAAATAGTTCAAGTGATAAAGAAAATCTCTGTTCCAAATATAATCATGGTAATGATTAAGAGAAAATGCTTTTAATCTTTTTATAATGGATTTTTCTAATCTTCTATTGCATGATTTTAAACCTTTTATGGAGAAAAGTAGAAAATATCAGATTGTAAGTCTTTCAAACCATACAATTAGAGAATTATAAATTGTGAATATGGATACTTAACCACACTGTAGATAACACTTATATTTTTCCCACTGCACCATCTTAACAAAAAGCACCTTATGGTTTATGAGATATGTTGAACATATTTTGTATTGAATACAGAATAGAATTCCAAGAATCTTGTCATTATTCAACTTTGGTATATTAAAAAAAATTAGAAAAAAATAAAAAAAATATTGAAGATAAAAATGAATAGAAATCAAAATATATTGTTGGTGCACCCCCATATGAAGAGCTGATTTGATGTTTTATCAATCTCCCAATGTTGTGGAGTGAGATATGGTGGTGTGATGGACTGTGGGGGTGTAGGGGGGATCAGCTGGATAGCACAGGGGACCTGGGTGGAATGGTCTGGAGTAATAACCCCATGGAATTTGACATCGTGGACTTTGACATTGTGGAGTTTATAACATCTCAACATATAACGTCTTGGTGGATGAACTGGAGGACTGGCCACCCCCAGTCTATTAGGGCGGCAGAGGGTTGCGGGGTCCCTTGGTGTGACTATGGTGCTCCCCTCCATTAGTGAGAGTCATGAGGGGGTGTCCAGGATTGTGTGAGTTGTGTGAGGGTGCCTATCCCTGAGTGAGAGACAGGGTAGGTAGGAGTGGCTCTGCTGCCCCTGCTGTGACTAGTAAGAGAGGCCACAAGGTGCAGTGGGGTGGTTGGGGTGGTTGGGGCTTACCAGTGCCGAGAGCGTGACCTGTTGCACTGGGGGCCCTGCCATTACCCAGGAGAGACTGAGTGTGAGAGGATGGATGGATGTGGAAGGGAACCCTTACCCAAATCCAGGATTTCCGGGGGTCTGGGAGTGGAGGCTACTGGGCCAGGAAACTCTGGGGGGCATGGGGTGGGTAATTTGATCAAGGTGGTGATGGGCAGGGGATGCTATGACAGGAACCAGAGGACAGGCCATCTTCGGGGAAGATGCCCCCGGTGTTTGTTACCGGTGGCATGTTCCGGTCCTCCGAGTTCAAACCCAGGTCCTGGACAGCAGATCCTTGATGGCCCTGGTTTCCAGCTGCTGCTTCTTAATGCCAGGTCAGTAAACAACAAGGCCCCCGTCATAAGTGATTTAATCATGGAGGAGGGGGCAGACCTGGCATGTATCACTGAGACCTGGCTGGGCCCGGGGGAGGGTAGCCCTCTCAGAAATGTGCCTGGGTGGGTTCCAGGTGTAGCACCAGCTGAGACACCAGGGTAGGGGAGGAGGGGTGGCAGTTATCATCAGAGAGTCTCTAGTTGCCTTCAGGGGCGCAACTCCATAAGTGGCCGGATGTGGGACCATTTTTCAAGTTAGGTTCCTGAGAACAGTTGGGAGTGTTGCTACTGTACCAGCCTCCATGCTGCATAGCAACCTCCCTGCCAGAGCTGCTGGAGGCTGTCTTCGGGGTGGGGGGCGGAGTTCCCCAGACTTATGGTCCTGGGGGACTTCAACTTGACGTCCCTAGGGCATGCCTCGGAGGTGGCTCAGGAGTTCATGGCTACCATGGCAGCCATGGGCCTGTCCCAGATTATTCAGAACCCGATTCGAGACAGTGGACTCACTCTGGACTTGGTTTTCTTGTCGGAGCAGTGGCAATTTGACCTGAGGGGAAAGTTAGATCTATCCCCGTTGTCATGGTCAGATCACGCCCTGGTGGCCCTGAGATTCTCTTATGCCACCCCACCCCACAGGGAGGCAGGACCCATTCAATTGGTCTGACCCCGGCGACTTATGGACCCAATGAGGTTTCAGAGGGAGCTGGGGGTAATACCCAAGGACCTGCTGCATGGTCCAGCAGAGGCCCTGCCCACAGCCTAGAATATGGAGGCAGCCAGGGCCTTGGACAGGATCGCACCAGTGCGACCTCTCCAGCCCCATTCAAACCATCACTGGTCATGGTTCACAGAGGAGTTGAGGGTTTTGAAGAGGGTGAAGAGACATCTGGAACACCGCTGGAGAAAGACAAAGACTGAATCTGACCGAACACAATCTAGACCCACTATTAAGGCCTACCTTGTGGTGGTAAGAGTGGCGAAACATGAATATTTCTCCACTTTTATTGCATCTGAAGAATGCCATCCAACGGCCCTGTTCAAGATTACTTGATCTCTCTTGGGTAAGGTGGAGTCAGTCACCCACCTGCAGGGCTGTGCAGAGGAGTTTTATGAGCATCTGCAGGATAAAATAGCTCAGATTCATTCTAAGTTGGACTCTAAGCATGAAGCACAGTCAGGGGAGATGCCAGGGGAATGATCTTGCCTTGTTATCTGGGAACGGTTTGATCTTGTTGGGCCTGAGGAAGTGGACAGGATCCTCCGGACTGTAAATGCCACCACATGCCATCTAGACCCATGCCCTTGCTGGCTGGTAAAATCAGCCAGGGAGGTGACTTGCAGTTGGGTCCAGGTGATGGTTAATACATCCTTGGGGGAGGGGGTGTTCCTGACTACCTTTAAGGAGGTGCTGGTGCACCCCCTCCTCAAGAAGCCATCCCTGGACCCTACCATCCTGGACAATTTCCGTCCTGTTTCCCACCTTCCCTTCTTGGGAAAGCTGGTTGAGAAAGTGGTGGTGTTGCAACTCCAGAGGATTCTGGATGAAGCAAATTATCTGGACCCCTTTCAGTCAGGTTTCAGGCCGGGATATGGTATGGAGACTAAATTGGTCGCACTTATGGATGATCTCTGGCAGGAGCGGGATGGAGGCAGTGCATCCACCCTGGCTCTCTTGGACCTCTCAGCGGCTTTCAATACCATTGACCATGGTATTCTTTTGGGGTGGCTTAGGGAGTTGTGGGTGGGCGGCATAGTTCTGCACTGGTTCACTTCCTTCCTGCAGGGCGATTCCCAGTCAGTGGTGATAGGAGATGAGACATCTGACCCACGACCCCTCTGATGTGGGGTGCTGCAAGGTTCGGTTCTCTCCCCTCTCCTATTTAATATCTACATGAAACCACTGGGTGAGATCATCCGTCACCATGGGATGAGGTATCATCAATATGCGGATGATACTCAATTGTACATCTCCATCCCAGGTGAAGTTAGTGATGCGGTTGCCGCACTATCTCAGTGCCTGGGGGCTGTGGGGTCCTGGATGGGGAACAACAGGCTTCAACTGAACCCTGACAAGACCGAGTGGCTGTGGATTGATGGCCCCTCAGTATCTGGTAAATAGTCATCTTTGGTTGTGGATGGGGTGGCACTGCCCCATTTGGAGCCAGTGTTGAACTTGGGGGTCCTCCTGGACTCACGACTCCTGCGCAAATAGCAGGTGGCAGTCGTGGCCAGGAGGGCTTTTGCACAGCTTTGGCTTGTGCGCCAGTTACACCCATTCCTGGACCTCGATGCCCTCCAAACGGTCACTCATGCCCTTGTCATCTCCCATATAGACTATTGCAATGCGCTCTACATGGGGTTATCCTTGAAGAATATCTGGAAGCTACAGCTGGTACATAATGCAGCCGCGTGGGCAATTTTAGGTGCACCAAGTTCAGTATACCTAACACCTTTGCTCCGTGAGCTGCTTTGGGTGCCAGTTTAGTTCTTGGTCCAATTCAAGGTGTTGGTTATCACCTTTAAAGCCCTACATGGCATGGGGCAGGATACCTGATGGACCGTCTTATCCCCATAACATCGACCCACCCCAACCAGTCATGCAGAGAGGGCATGCTACGGACCCCATATATAAAATAATTTCATCTGGCGGGGTCCAGGAGGCAGGCCTTCTCTGCAGTAGTGCCCGCCCTTTGGAATATCCTGCCCCCAGAGTTGAGGCGGGTTTCTCACTCCCGGGCTTCCGGAAAAATTTGAAAACCTGGTTCTGCTGCCTAGCTTGGGACAGGAAAGGTAATAGCTCCTCCTGGGGGTGGCTAGTACAATAATGTCCTCTCCACTCTTAAGATCGATACACCTATATTGGATTTTATACTTATTTATTATATCATATTGATTATTGTAATTTTATACTTGTATTTTAATTGCAATTTTTATTGTAAGCTGCCCAGAGTCCCCTTGT
Source organism: Charina bottae (assembly GCA_023362775.1). NCBI lineage: Eukaryota > Metazoa > Chordata > Lepidosauria > Squamata > Charinaidae > Charina > Charina bottae. The sequence goes on along the minus strand of JALMGJ010000004.1, from coordinate 23,796,694 downwards.
TGTGGGAGATGGCTGGTCATATATATTTAAATAATAAATAAATATAATAATAAATAAAAGGTAAGTGGAAACTTAGAAATAAAGAAAAGATTTGATAACAGGAGAAAAGCTTATATGTCAAGCCTTTCTCCAGTTATACACAAGAATACAAAAAAATTAAGAGAACAATATAATTGCATTTGTAGTTTAAAAATAGTGAAAGAAATGACTTGAAAACATTTGTGGAAAACAGTTATGTGAAAAACATAGATGTGGAAAACAATGTGTGTGATATTCATCAGTACCTTAAAATTATAATGTAGTTTTTACAAATAAAAATAACATGCAAGAAAATCCCATGAATAGATAAATCATTAAGACTAAATAATACACTATATGTGTCTTTGTGAAGAGAATGAAAGTCTAATAGAACAGCAGACACTTGAATGTGTACAATTTGAATTACAATCTATATCATTTCAACATGAGGGATGTCAAGTACCAGCAGGAGTACTGTACGTATTTCTTCTTGAGAATTTAGAGCTATTTTCTACCCATTAGAAAATACTGATTGGCTCATCTTCAATAGTTCAAAAAACAGAGGTACCATAGCAATGAAAGGCCCTAATGACACTCTACATTGTTTGATTTGTATGTATGTATGTATGTCTGTTTCAGTCAAGGTGATCCTAAGAGATGAACAAAATAATTGCTAATTGGTAAAAGCAGGGACCAGCAATATAGCTCTTAGGTATACTACAAAATGCACAACACCTAAATTCTTCCTAAGACCCCCATTTTTTAAAAAAATGTGAGATTAAATTATATCAGGAGAAAGAAATTAAAGAATACTTAATTGTTAAGCCAGTATGTCTTGGTGTGACAACTTGGTTGAGCTCCAATTCCTTAAAAAATATCTACAGAAGAAATCTTAAAAAAAAAAGAGGAGACAGATAAATTGTTTGTTCCCTATTTCTCTGTCTGCATATCTGTATATATTTGTTTTCTGCTGAGGATCCATCTCCATCTCCATCTCCATCTCCATCTCCATCTCCATCTCCATCTCCATCTCCATCTCCATCTCCATCTCCATCCCCATCCCCATCCCCATCTCCATCATCTCCATGTCTGTCTGTCTGTCTGTCTGTCTGTCTGTCTGTCTGTCTGTCTGTCTGTCTGTCTATCTATCTATCTATCTATCTATCTATCTATCTATCTATCTATCTAGTTGGTGAGTGTATGTGTGTGAGAGAAAGTTTGTTCTTTCTTTTTTTCATAATATACTGTTTTTGTCCTACTACTAATCTGTTACCCTATTTTTTTATAAAAAATATTTTTATGGATCCTTTTGTGTTCCCTCGTTTTGTTTTAATTTTTGCAGTTTGTTAAAATAAATGTTCTGAAGAAAAATGGAAAGTTAAAAAGATGGTAGCATCTAAATTTATTTCTCCATTCTTATTGCGTCCGCAGATTGTCAACCAGCGGCCCTATTTCAGGTGACTCGGTCCCTCCTTGGACGGAGTACTACTATGTCTCACCTCATCATCATCATCATTGGCGATCACTCGTAGCCGAGTAAGATTGTCTTCCAAAGGTAAAATTTTAACGGTGGATCCGTAAGTGGCTATAAAGGCCAATTCTGGATCCGCACAACCTCCCACAATGAGGGCATAGGTTTCCGGGTGGGAGACGGTCATGATGAGGGTTTTCCTGATGTGCCTTCCTTTTAGCTCTTTTCTCCCTTTCTCCCTGTACTCGTGCTTCTTCAAAGTCCATAGCGCCATTAATAAAGGATGACCTCCAATTGAAACGCTCATGAGTTAGGGCTTCCCAGTTCTCAATGCTGATATTACATTTTTTTAAATTAGCTTTGAGAGTATCTTTGAATCTCTTTTGCTGTCCACCAATATTCCGTTTTCCATTCTTAAGTTGGGAGTAAAGTAGCTGCTTTGGAAGACGATGGTCAGGCATTCGAACAACATGGCCGGTCCAGCGAAGTTGATGTTGGACGATCATTGTTTCAATGCTGGTGGTTTTCGCTTCTTCTAATACGCTAACATTAGTCCGCCTATCTTCCCAAGTAATTTGCAGAATTTTTCAGAGGTAGCGTTGATGGAATCTTTCAAGAAGTTGGAGGTGGCGTTTGTAGAGGGTCCATGTTTCACAGGCGTACAGAAGGGTTGGTAGTACAATGTCTTTGTAAACAAGCATTTTGGTCTCCCTGCGAATGTCCCGATCCTCAAACACTACGCTTCATTCGGGAGAAAGCTACACTCGCAGAGCTCAGGCAATGCTGAATTTCAGCGTCAATGTCGGCTTTTGTAGATAGATGGCTGCCGAGATAAGAAAAGTGGTCGACATTTTCTAGTGACACACCTTTAAGCTGGATTGATGGCGCTGCAGAGGGATTGGTTCGAACTTGCTGGTAAAGCACTTTGGTTTTTTTAATGTTAATAGAGAGGCCGAGCTTTTCATATGCTTCTGCAAAGATGTTTAGGATAGTTTGAAGATCTTCCTCGGAGTGTGCACAGACTACGTTATCATCAGCATATTGAAGTTCTATAACAGAAGTTGCAATTACCTTATTTTTTGCTTTCAGCCTACTAAGATTAAAAAGCTTTCCATCTGTTCGATATATAATTTCTATACCAGTAGGAAGTTTCTCTTCAACAAGGTGTATAATCATAGCGATGAAGATAGCGAATAAAGTTGGAGCAATAACACATCCCTGTTTAACGCCAGATTCCACTTTAAATGGATCGCTTTGAGAGCCATTGTTATTCAGGATTGTTGCCTTCATGTCGTCATGAAGTAACCGCAAGATGTTCACAAATTTATCAGGGCATCCGATTTTCAGAAGGATGGTCCAGAGAGCAGTACGATTTACAGTATCAAAAGCTTTAGTCAGATCAATAAACGCCATGTACAGAGGGCAGTTTTGCTCCTTGCATTTTTCTTGAAGCTGTCGTGCAGTGAAGATCATATCCACTGTTCCCCTGGAAGGGCGGAAGCCATTTTGCGTTTCAGGGAGGATGTCTTCTGATACAGATAGGAGACGGTTTGCGATGATCTTTGCCAGGATTTTGCCTGCTGTGGCTAGAAGGGAGATGCCTCGATAGTTTCCACAGTCTGTTTTATCACCCTTTTTAAAGAGAGTGATAATTATGGCATCCCTAAAGTCTGCTGGAATCTCCTCCCTCATCCAGATTTTTTCGATGAGCTTATGAAGTTGTTGTGTAAGTTCAGGCCCGCCTTCTTTAAAGACTTCAGCAGGAATCCCATCAGGTCCACTAGCTTTGTTATTTTTCATTTGTTTAGTGGCTTTACTGACTTCCTCCAAACTAGGGGGTACTGCAAGCTCATTTCTTATTTGTTTTTGCGGGATTTGCAAGAAGACTTCATCAGCCACAGTAGAGTGATGATTAAGGAGATTGTAGTAATGCTCTTTCCAGCGCCTACAGCACCTACAGGGTCACTGTGAGGAATATGCTGTGCATCTATTGGATAAAGTCACTTGCATTCACTCTACATTGGGCTCCAGCTTTAAGGCAGCACCAGTGGAGACTACGGGGACCAAGTCTGGCATTTTTATTTGAGGGGAGTTCGGTCCGGTTGCTCCTGAGGAAGTGGACAGGGCACTTGCAGCTGCTAGTTTGGCCATTAGATCCGTGACCCTCCTGCTTGGTCAAGGCTGCCCAGGAGGAGGCACATGATTGGGTTTGGGCGGTTGTTAATAATTCCTTGAGAGAGGGGGTGGTTCTGTCAGCTCTTAAGGAGGCAGTGGTGCATCCTCTCCTCAAGGGGCCATCGTCGACCCAACCAGCCTGGATAGTTTTTGTCCAGTCTCCAACCTCCCATTTTTAGGGATGTTTGTGGAGAGAGTGTTCACATGGCAGCTGCAGAGGAACCTGGATGAAGCAGATTATCTGGACCCTTTTCAATCAGGGTTCAGGCTGGGTTATGGGACTGAGACAGCATTGATCGCACACTTAGATGACCTCTGGCGGGAGCAGGATGGGGGTAGTATGACCATCCTCGCTCTTCTTTGTTGGAATCCAGCAATTCAAGCATGCCTCATTAGCATATGGGTGATTGTGCTAGGAGGCAAACTCTGTGCTTCTAGAGGAAGTTGCTTGTTGCCCCTCCCACTTCCTCTCTCTCTGATTCTTCCACCAATGGGGTAGGACGCACGTGCCTTAGCAACTTTCATGTGCTTCCAGGCCATGTGCTAGGCCTCAACTCCAGAGACCTTTCCCTTTCCCAGAAACAGTGCTTCTGATTGGGGTTCTCTTCCCAAGCCCTTGTTATAGCTCAGATATTTGGGAGGCTACAGTTTCCTAAATATTCTCACCATGCCACTATTTCAGCAAATGAGACTGGTACAAACAGAATTTTCTCCAGTTTTTGTGTTTGCAGAGATCTCATCTAATTGCTTCCAGAAATTAATATATTTATTTCTCATGAAGACAGGAAAAGCCTAGCACCAGATAGCAGTCAACCAAGGTGAATGCAACCCATGTAAAAATATTAAATTCATTCATAGCATCAAAGATTTAGTAAAACCAGATGTATCCAGCTTCAGCTATGCTATCATATAGTATTTGACTTTTTTTTGTAAAAGCAAAATTGTGTTCACCTCCCCAGTACAACTCAAAATCACTTTCCACATCCTTATTTCTCCATCCTTTATTGTATTGCCATATCTCTACTATTCCTTCAGTAAACTTGTAAACGGAACAAAATCTAAGGGAAAAAAAAACACTTTTACTTTTCACCAATGAATGTATTAAATATATTGGTTATGGAGGGCAGCAATTAGTGAGAAGTGTGGTTGTTCTTATACAGTGCCCAATAGCCATTGGTGCAGAAACGTTTGCCTACAATGAAATGAATTACAGCAGATGAACCAGCCAGTGCAAGTCAGAAAACACTACTCTGGATGCAAAGCAAAGGTTGTCTTCATAGCAGCATGGGGACCGAGTAGAGGATGACATTGTACCTTCCTGCCCTCTTAAGAAATTACCAGTGCCTCATGCTTGTTCATGCATGACCGCGGAAGCGTCTTCGGACAACGCTGGCTATTCAGCTAACAAACGGAGATGAGCACCGGCCCCTAGAGTCAGACACGACTGCACAAATGTGTGGGGGGAACCTTTACATGCTTGTTCTAGGGTAAGCTGATTGTGCAGATCAGCCTCAGGAGCTCAAGACAAATGCACAGCACTCCTGTCTTCAACTTTTCCCACAACACCTCTTTGGGGTAAATTTTGCTGAGAGGGAGTTACTAGTCTAAAGTCACCCAGTGAGCTTAAATGGCTGAAAGTGGACTTGAAGTAGGCAGTTTCCTGACTACTTCATTTCCAGCGCAATATGTTTTATCACTACTATAAAGAATAGCCGTTATCTTTTATTTCTTAATTAAACCAATACAGTTATTTTCCCACCTCGGTGTTCTATAAATCTTAAAGAAAAGTTGTCCATGACATCATTTTGTTCCTAGAGCTAAGTGCTACTGTCATTTGTAGGATTTTCTGTTCTCAGTAGTTTTAGTTTTAGAGCATTAAATAATCTGTTAGCAGCTTTTATATTCTTAGCAATAGCTTTTGGGCAATGTATTGAAATTATATGCAGGAATAGCTTGCCCAATCTTCCTTTATCCCCCAATGTCATGGAAAGAAAGTCGTAAAACATATTCATGATTTTTAAAAAGAAATATTTATAATGGGAATGTGGTTTTCTGTGCTGCTATACATGTGCCTGTAGTTGTTCTATTTCAAATGAATTCTCAGAGGAAGGTGGAGCCTAGCATTGCATTTTTTTTCTTTTCTTAAATGAAAAGCTCTTTTTTCCTTAAATCATAATCTTTTGGATTTCCCCCCTCAAGTAAACAAGCAAACAAAGAAACTGACTTCACTCTCCAAAATTCAGCAGCTGCTGCATGCAAACATAAATCAGCAATGGCTGTTGTGGGACTTCCGGGCTGTGTGGCCGTGTTCTGGAAGTTGTGGTTCCTAACGTTTTGCCAGCATCTGTGGCCGGCATCTTCAGAGGGCAGGAGCACAGACAGAAGCGCTCTTTCTGTGCCCAGATAGCTTCTGTCTGTGCTCCTGCCCTCTGAAGATGCCGGCCACAGATGCTGGTGAAACGTTAGGAACCACAACTTCCAGAACACGGCCACACAGCCGGGAAGACCCACAACAGCCATCGAACTCCGGCCGTGAAAGCCTTTGACAATACCATAAATCAGCAAGTTCAACCGATGTTTTAATTCACTTTACTAACCCCCACCCCGAAACAAAAAGAAAAAAGAAAAAGAAAGAAAAAGAAAAAGAGAAAGAATGTATTGAATCTGTAGCCACCTAATGGGAAGTGGTGAAATACAAGCATTTCCTGAACAACAAAGTATAGAGTTTATATCTGCCAATTTGTGGATTTATTTATTACATTTATAGTTACATTATGAAAAGAAGAAACTATACATGAAATTTGCATCATTTGTTTAATTAGATTATTCTTTATATATAAGTATCATATACAGAGCAGGTTATTCTTAGATTGAAGGTGGTTTTCAAACTTAACCTGGATTTTTATCGGTTTGTTTTTTGTGCTACTTTCTATAAACAGAAGAAATGTCACAGGGCAGTGAGTTCATGTGAAGAAACTCTTGGTGTCTGTAGCTTGAATCATGTCAACTGGATTTCTATTTTCTTAGTGGAAACGTTTCACTCCTTATCCAAGGAGCTTCTTCAGTCTGAAGAAGCTCCTTGGATAAGGAGTGAAACGTTTCCACTAAGAAAATAGAAATCCAGTTGACATGATTCAAGCTACAGACAATTCCACCTGGATGACTGAGAACCTTCATAGACAAACTCTTGGTGATATATTTTGGAAATCTGATTATCCTCTTCACAGTTTGTGACGTCTACATTTGTAATTGAAACTACTATTCTACCAAGGGCTGTTCTCATCTTAACATTTCAACTGAGATCAAACAGGGAATGATAGCTAATACCCAGCTACTCCTTGAAGGGCAAGAATTACATGCAAAATCAGCTTGAGGGCACCCACTCAAAATAACTCTGAGTAGAATTCAAGGTATAATTTGTCACTTTCTTGGAATTTTGATGTATTTTTCCTTATGTTTAAGAAAATCAATTTTTCTATTTATTTATTTCCTCACAAATTGATTCCTAATAGAAGGAATATTTTAATTTATTTATGGAACTAGGAAAACATTTGTTAAAATTAGGACCTTAACTTTTCCAGATAGGCTATATCAAATAAGCTTATTAGGAGAAAAGTTATCTATCTTCAGCAAAACCCTGTTTTTGTACCCATGGATTGCATCTGGTACATTGATCTGGATGGATGGGAAATGTTCACACATTAGAAACACATGCACCCAAAATATGAGGGTTGAATGAACAGATGGCAATAGTGATATACTAAAAGGTTGGATGTATTCTTTAATATCTGCTCTTTTACTTCAACTGGCAGATAATTGCTGTGTTTTGAAATATTGTGAGTACTTGTTTGTGCACTTTAAGCAATGCACCACAATTGAATTTTTGACTGCTGAAGGAGTCCAATTAATATTGACCACTTAATGCAGATTTATGGTATGACTGTGCTGATATGAGTACTGGGCATTGCTGGGCCAAAAAAATATAAAGACGATGAACCAGGAAGACCTGATTGATGTGATCAAGAATGAAGTGGATTACCTGTGACAGCAACTGACAAGTTTGACATGAGAAAGGTTGATGAACTGATTGACATTTGGCACATCAGGCAAAGGTAAATCGCTATCAAGCCTGGTATTTCACAGGAATGTGCAGAAGAGGTAAGTCAGTGAGATCCTCTTGGGTGGCCTGGGATGCATGAGGCCTAGCATTGTCATGTTGCAGCAAAATTTCCTTCTGGAGCTTCCAAACTTTGCTTAATCTTCCCTGGGTCTCTTTTTAAAAATTGGTGTTACAGTGGTACTGATCCTGATTTGAGAGACAGACAAGTTTGTGATTTTTGCTAGCAGATCAGCAATTTCACAGTTGAGTTGTTTAAGAACTCTTGGGTGGATGCCATCTTTTGAGGGAAATGGGAGGTGATGAAATTTGAAATATAAATAAGTAAATAAATACATAAATAAATAAATAGGTATTTGTTACTATGTAGTCTCTCATGCGGGGCGTGGTGGCTCAGCGGGTAAGACACCAGGCTTGTCGATCAGATGGTCACAAGTTCGGAGGTTCAAATCCCTAGTCCCGCATGACAGAGTGAGCTCCCGCACTTGCCCCAGCTCTTGCCAACCTAGCAATTTGAAAGGATGCAAATTCAAGCAGATGAATAGGTACCACTTTGGTGGGTAGGTAACAGCGTTCTCCGTGCATCATGCCAGCCACATGACCGTGGAAGCATCTTTGGACAATGCTGGCTCTTCGGCTAACAAACGGAGATGAGCACCAGCCACTAGAGTTGGACACGACTGAACAAATGTGCGTGGGGAACCTTTACCTTTTTTAGTCTCTCATGAAGTCTTAGAATATCTTCTTGTGTTACTTTATGTTTCTTTAGTTGGTCCAGTTACCTTCTTGACAAAGTTAGTACAAGCTCACATATGTACTACATCTTTTGTAGTAAAGAGAGATGCAAAGAATTCATTCAGTATCTTTGCCATCTTCATATCCTCTTTGAGCATCCCTTTCATTTGATTACCAAACATTTTTTGTGGTGGAAAAGTTATATACATTTTTAAGATTGCCTAAATGCAATTGCCTAAATGCTGTATTTACTGACCAAGTAATGTATGAAATGTGTTATTGTTATTATCTCAATACAGCCAATATTAGAAACTACCCCCTCCCCCCCAAAAAAATCACAATCAAGTTGTATTATCTATTATCTTTTCAACAGTTGACTAATTCCGAATTCTGACTTTCAATTTGTCAATCTGCTTTACCTAACTCCATCTGACTTTTTTGGTAGTTGTTATAGCTTTTCCTTTCCTACCATATTTATATTTTTCCTTTCCTTTCCATCTCCAAAAGACAGAAAAAAAGCTATGAAAAAGTGAGCTGATTCCTGTGAAAACCTTTGGTGCTCTATTATTTCAACTGTAGTTCTCAGAGGACTAACATGGTTTTCATGATTTGTTGATTCTCTGTCTGTCTGTCAGTCTCTCTCTCTCTCTCTCTCTCTCTCTCTCTCTCTCTCTCTCTCTCTCTCATCATTCCATCCATATGCAAAATTAGTTTATCTGGAAAGTGACAAATTATAGTCCAAGAGGAGATTCAGCATAGCCTGAAAAAAAAATGGAACTTTTCAAAGTTTTCTGGAACATTCCCATCCCAGATCAATAGCACTCAAAATGCAGTCGCTAGAGCAATCACTAAAATATATTATGTATGTATTTATATATTGCACTTATATTCCATTTTTCCTCCAAGGGGTCAAATCCATCCTTCCCATACCATTTTATCCTCACAATAAATTCTGTTAATTTCCCTGAGTCACACAACATTTCTTTCTGAGGAATTTTTATTGGAGAACATTGCAACTGCTGTTAAGTTTCAAGATAAACTTATCACATGTGCTGATAAAATCTTAGCTAAGAATAAACAACCTGTCAACAGTGTCTACCACCAAGAATAAACACGATCACTGCATCTAGCAACCTAATTGTCCTTTCTAAGATCATGCCCCCATGTTTGGGGCAATGGTTGAAGTATCATGCTGCATCATTAAATTTACTGAAGAGAGTCCTATCCTGCCCAGCCAGGCATGCCATAAAGGTGAGGGGAGTCTAAATGAAGAAGGAAGGAAGGAGGAAGGAAGGAAGGAAGGAAGGAAGGAAGGAAGGAAGGAAGGAAGGAAGGAAGGAAGGAAGGAAGGAAGGTTGGTTCACACTTCCAAATCAAATGTAAACTCGATTTAGATACAGTACTTTCCCCCCCACCCTTTTAAATATCCTTTTTCAAGTGTACAGGTGTCCTCTACATCGTATATAGTTTTGACAAACTGACAGGGAACTTCAGGTCCCTTCATCCTTATAGCCTGGACATAGAGCTCACTCTGTGATGAAAGAGAATGCAGGAGAAAAAAGGTTTGCTGTTACTCTGATGTCCTCTTTCAACTTTTGCCTTTTGGATCTCTGCTGCAGCTTTTGAAGTGTTGGGACAACTTTATGGCTGCCCAAAATGTTTGATCTTAAGAGGAAATACAGTAAATACCAGCATCAAATACAAACGTGTACTGTCTTGTGAGAATTGTCACTAGGTTCTGTCTTCATTTTGATTGGAAAAAAGGACTTTTTTGTGTGTGGATGCACTATGCAGGAGGTAGATTGGGCATCATAAAAAAACATGTTTTGAAGCTGAATAACAACAGTAAAAAGGAGAATTTGCTGTTTTCTTACCTCCTCCCTACCCTTGAAGAGATCTGTGCTGGGAAATGGGGTGAGACGGGGGAAAAATGAATATGACTGAAGTTATTTGGAGCCTGGATTCCTTACAGAGTTCAGTCATCATTAGATCAGATAACTATGTAGCATTATAACAATCATACACACACACACACACAAAATGACAATGAATATTTTATATCCATGTTCCTTTTGTTTAAATGATACAAATATATTCTCAATCAGTGATCCCCCCTTCTCACTTTATGAGATCAAAACAACAATCAAACAAACTTCCATTATAACTCTCAGTGGATTGGATTATTTATTTGAACTATATTGTATGTAAGTACTTGTGTGCATATATGTAATTTTATATAGATAGATACAGTAGATTGTGGGATATGCTGGCTTATGGAGTTCCAGGCCGGAGTAAACAAACAGAGTGCAGCGTTTAGGGCTAAAAGTGTTTACTTGTAGCATAAGGCAATGAATGCATACAGAGGTACATTACTGCAAAAAAGAAAAACAACAAACCATAAGCAGAGTTTCATTCCTTGGTTCCATCAGCAGATGTGAAGAACGCCATGGCTTACACAGACAGCCAGGCGTGTATAGGCTATCACACATATAGGAACATGGCAACAAGTCCCGAAGTCAAGAAGCATAGACCCATAGTTCACAGCTGAGATATACACTTGTTTCAGCTTTCTGATTGGAAGAAAACATGGAGTCATGAGTTACAGAAACGTAATGTTAAAACTTAAAGCCTGCTGCACATAATAGAAATTGCCACGAGATGGCAGTGTTGCACATTGTCTCTCCTCTGGGAAAGGTTCTCACGGGATGCCTGAAGGAGCTAGCCAAAACAATGTGTCACATGGTATAACACCTGCATTATCAGTCATTTTGTTATGGGAAACGCTCAGAGCAGAGGAATAGGAAAACATACGGTGAAGAAGGCCATTTGATTTTTTTACACAGGAACTCCGACACCCCTTCCAAATGGCATTCGGAACAGTTTGGGGGGGTGAAAACTGTCATTTTGCAAGAACACAGAGACACAAAAGATTTTTTTATTCTAAACACATTTGCTTCAGTCCCAATTTCGTGACCATGGCTGCATGTTTTTCAATGGTCAAGGCTTTTGTGAACACATCTGCCACATTCAATTCAGAAGGACAATATTCTAATCGTATGAACCCCTCTTGTATTGCATGTCTCACATTCTGAAACTTCACATCAATGTACTTTGTGCGGCCTCTGACACTTTCAGATAGGGCAAGTGCAATACATGATTGTGAATCTTCATAGACTGTATAGGGTAAGTTTATGTTTACAGTTAGATCATGATACAGCTGATTACACCATCGTAATTAATTTACTGCCTCACTGAGGGCGCTGTACTCTGCCTCCGCAGTGGAAATTGTTATTGAGATCTGCAAAAATCATCCACATACGTAAGCAGTACTGTATAGCTACTTCCAGAACCTCTTATGTACACACAGGGATCAGCAACTGACTTTTTAAATCCTAGTTCTGTTAGAGCTGCATCCAAGCACTGATGCCAACAACGACCGGCCTGCTTTAACTCATAAAGCGCCTTGCGTAGTCTGTAGACTTTCTGGGAATTGTCACAAGCATAGCCAGGAGCCTGCTTCATGAACACTGTTTCAGGGAGATCTGCATTCAAATATGCTGTGTCAACATCAAAATGATGGACAACCATTTCACGCTGTGCAGCCAGAGAAAGTACCATATGTAAAGACTCTGGTCTAGCTGTGGGTGCATATGTGAGATCATAGTTCAAAAACCTTTCTTGTAAAAATCCCTGAGCAAGAAGCCTGGCTTTGTACTGCACTGTATTATCAGGAAGAAGCTTCTTTCTGAATAACCATCTGGAACCTATAGCTTTCTGGGATGGGGGCAAGTCAGTGACTTCAAACACCTCTGTCTAAAATGTGAACATTAATGTCCTCAAATGAGTGTCCTTTTTCCTTTAGATGAAGATAAACTGCTGACTCTGGTCCTGTGGTGTTACTTCTCCTGTGTTGGGCCATCCTCCTGTACAAAGGTTGTTTGGTTTCTCCAATGTAGAGTTCAGAGCACTCCTCACTGCACTGGATTGCATACACTACATTGCTTTTCTTGTGTTTTGGAGTTTGATCTTTGGGGTCTACAAGCCTCTGTCTCAGTGTCTTGGTGGGTTTGAAATATACAGGTATGTGGTGTTTGCCAAATATCCGTTTTATCTTTTCAAGATAATAAAATGTGTTCACATTTTATACAGAGAAGATAGGTGCTTCCTTGAATAGAGGTGGGGGCCTCAGGCACAATCTTTCCCCTATTTTCCTTCCTGCTTTGTCTTCTGTGTCTAGGAAGATTAAGACCATTTCACAAGCTCAACAGCAGCATGGTAATCTTAACGATCCTCCTTTGGATGATAAAGGGACTTAGAAATAAACATCTCAAATAACCATGACCTAGCCCCACATGCAAGGTCACACAGCCACCCTAGAAACATATTTAAGGATTCCCTTACTAACTTTGCTCAGACTGAAGAAGCTTCTTGGATAAGGAGCAAAACATTTCCACTGAGAAAATAGAAATCCAGTTGACATGATTCAAGCTACAGTACAGCCTGATATCACACTTTCCTTTTCCCCTTCAGAAGTGCTATTTCCCAGCCTGGGCCAGCATGAATCCCACTGATGTGCTTTAGTTTGCTCAAGGCAAAGTCTCTGCTTCTTTGGCTGCTGTATGGAGCTGCCAGCATGCCTCCTCTCCTTTGGTCACTCGCCCTTGCTTGCCATGCTATTTTCACAATGCCTCTACCTGAAGAGCAGAACAATGCCTCAAATCTAGCCCCCACCATGAAGCAACTCCCAAGCATTATGTTCTCTATCTCCAAAAGTGGTGCTCTGAAGGACCAGTTCATCTGTTCTTATCTTCAAATGTAACTGGTGTGCCAATGGCTAGTGGAAGTGAACATTGGTCAGAGAGGACTGGTGAAACACTGGGTCAGTGAAAGGCTGGACTTTTGTTTTTAAAGAAGCTTACTGGTGAACATAAGAAAAGAGTGAAGTTCTGCCAGTTTCTCCTTCTAGCCCAAGATAAAGAAAGAAGGTAAACTTTTGATGTTTCCCAGTCATCACTGATCCACCAGTAGTCCTGCTGGACAGGAAGATGAGGAAAAGTCAATAGAAGGGGCTCATATAAAAAGTTCTATCAATGGAAACCACTTGTCCTCAAAGACCAGTCTATGAAAAGGAAAGAGATTGCCACTTGCTTTTCTGGCTCTGGCAGAAATAAAGAAAGTAGAGAATACACCCATTGGGAAGCATGGTAACCACTGTCCAAAACACCTGATCAGACTCACTGCCAAAGCTGAAGAATCAACAGCAATGTCTTAATCTGGCTTCATTTCCAGCCAGTTTCAGCACGGGAGAAAAGCAGCTTAAGGCTGCCATGTGTAGGAGCTCTAAGTGGCTTTTCATTCATTACTGCAGAATTCACTGCTGGAAACAATGGGAAATTTAGCAAATTGTGAAGCTAGTGTAGTGGAGCAGAAGCTATAAACTTGGAGACAGTCTATGAGGTTCTCTGCTTATTGAGCTTAAAAGCAGGAGCATTAAAAATATTTGAAAAAAATAAAATAAATAATCAGGTTGCCCACTTCTCTGCATAGTACAACACAATGCAGTGGAATTCAGTCCTGATTTCATAAGTAGGCTGCCATGCCAAAAACTATGGCTCAAAACAAAGATAAATTTATCCCTAAATGCATCTGAAGTAAGTAATGATATCAAGAGCTATGTGGAGGCAATTCGTTGTGTTTCATGTGAGTTTCAAGCATCCACAGACGTACATATATAATAAATATAATGGGATAAAAATGACACCTCTCTTTGCACACCGCAATCATATCAAGTTCAATGTTTTGAAGGAAATAGTTGAAACAAACAATGAAAGAGATAAAAGATGGCTATAACCAGGGAACCAACATACCCTAACATATAACACAGTCATATTCAGGTGGGCACATACCTTTCCTAACCCAGAGCACAGGGACAAAGCAAGACTCATTTAAAGGATAGCAGAGAGTAGGCACGCCTCTTGAGTCCCATCAGATGGTACTGTTTTAAAGATGGGACCCAGAGCTTGCAGATCTTACAGAGGGCAGAAGCAATAGAAGACAGGCAGGTGTTTTAAATACTTAAAAAATATTTCCTGCATATTTAAAGTAAACAAACCAACCTTTGCCTAAAAGAAGAAACTTTTTGTTCCTTCTGCTGGTTTTCTATTTGCAGTATCTGCATTTGTTTAACCCAAAGAAATATAATAAACGTTGTCACCATAATTATTCTATTTCTGCAGCATGACATAGTGCAGTTCTTTGTAAAATTATCTTTTATTCTGCATATGTATATAAAATTTCTGATGCTGATCACACTGATAAATGTTGATAATCATATTAATAATTGTAATGGGAATGGTAATAAATGCAATTACACATATCCTCATTTACAGGTATCGAAATAATTGGTGTTAGGATTTTAATGCCAAATTATGCTATTCTCCACTAATAATTGGTGTACCCAGTTGGAAAAGTAAAGAGACAAAAATAAAAGATTAGTATAATAGAATACAGATTTTATTACAATAATAGAAGTAATAATTATATGATCAGCATTCAAAAGAAGATAGCAACTGTTGGCTAAATCTATAATGAAGGTTGAAGTTGGAAAGAAAGAGGGATGGGAAATTAGCTAATAAAGCAGTAGGAAGATAAGAGGAGTCAGAGACCAAAATCTAAATAATTTCATCTTCACAGCTGTGTGTAATAACTTGCATGACAAAAGAGAAGAAGAAGAAACAGACTGAGAATAAAATAAATTGACTCCAGGTATTTCCTACTCATAAACAAATGGAGAGATTCTGCAAACTTTTTGCTGTAGTATGAGAGGGGCTTTGTGGTTGTTGTTGTTGTTGTTTTGGTTTGTTTGGTTTTAAGACCACAGCACTCAAATTATATCAATTGATCCTTCCAAATTATAGAAGAATAAAATCATCTTATATTTTTAAACAATGTGCATCTATTTAAAATATAGTGGGGAGTAGAGAATGTAGAATTTCTAGAAAATGTTTTTTTCCCATTGTGGGAGGAAGGACAGAACATTTGGGGGAAAAATGAAATGCATGCAATAGTTATATGCAGTATGTATAATGCAACTTTTATTTTTTCAGGTATAATTAAATGGATGTTGCTACCTAGTGCCAAGCATTTTAAAACCTAAAAGAAAAGATCCACCAATTGGCAGTTCTCAGGCCTTTCTCTTATGCAGCCCACTATGTCTATATTGGAAGCTTTTGAAGACCATCACATAAACCAGGATTTGATAATGGAAATGCCTCTATCCACCATGACACCTAGATGACTCTCCAGATGGCAACTGATAAATACCACACTGATTTAATAAAAAGACTAGCACTTGGAAGATTGCCAAATATCAGAAAATATTGGTGTTCCTGCCTTAAATCTTGTAAGTCTTTGGTTGGGGACACAACAATCTTGTTTCATCAAGCAGCATTTTGTTGTAGATCAAAAATCAATCAAAGGAACCATTTTGCTGTAGATCAAAAATCAATCAAAGGAATAAAGGGCTGTAACCAAGAAGGATGAATCTTTCTAACCTTTATGAAAATGAGTAGCAGTGCTTGCAGAGGAAGGAAAACATTTATGTCCGTCCATTTAAGGATTCCATTATATGGGTGGTCGCTGATATCAGGAAACTGCAGTAATTGTACAGTAAATAAACCTGGGTGATCAATAGCCCTGCCAGAAGAAACACCCATAACAAATGATAAAAATCCAGGGTATTTTTTTAAAAGAAATTTGAATTCCACTCCACCACACCTTCAGAAGAACACTAGTGGTTGGTTTTTACACCAGTAGGTAAGACTGGGTAAAATGGGAGGGATGGCAAGGGATTCACCAATCATTTCCCTGAAACTACCTTACATTAACTTGAGTGAGGAAGCAACACTACTGTACCTGTTGCTGAGGTGTGATGATAAGTCATGTGGGCTGTGTAATTTAATCAATATATTTTCCTGTCAACTCAAATATGGGAGAAAAGCTAATTATCGTGGCCATGTGGAAGAGCTCTTTGAATACACTACCAAGTTTCCTTCGAGACTCTCTTGAGATCTTAGATGCACAGTATTTTGTCTTAAAATCATTCTCAGAGACAAAAAGTATCATTCTTTACTGAGTTATTAATCTATTACATGTTAGAGCAGGCTAAAATTACATCAAAGGATTACCGATTAGTTTAGCATGGCATAGGATTCACACAATTAAGCCACTGATACATCTCTCCATTAAGGCTTGTAAAGTAATCATTTACCAAGTCTTTATAATGACCCAGTGGGTGGCTAAGAAGGAAAGTAAGCCTTCTATCTCATATGAACTAATATCAACACACTTTCTATTTTTATACCATTCTTAATCTATTTACTAATTTATATCCAAATATATTATCAAAGAGTGGACTGCAGAGATAGATTTACACAGAATAATACTTCCTTTATCTAGAATATCTATACAGTATGTTCTATTTATAAACTACCATCCTATTTATTGTATAAAATACTTAGATATTTTATCTAAGATGCACACAAGAAAGTTCTGACACATTATATTTTAATATAATATTTTACATTATATTTTATGGTTCTTCCTGGCCCTGATTTTACTAATAAAATGACACCAAACACCAAGCAAAGAAATGTAGGTTGCTTTCTGTCAAGGTACTAGTAAATTTAACTGTAACATGTAGATAAGATTATGCCTAGAGATTTTTATCATGTTTATGATCCCTTGTTACACTGTAGACTAAAACTTGAGCTAATGTGAACTCTCATAATTGAAAATGACATGAAAAACATGAAAAAAATACATTTCCAGCTAAAAAACACTAATACATGAAAAGTACTACAAGTTTATTTATTCGAGTATTATTTGATGGATATTGGGTGATTTCAAAATACTTCCTAGATTCTCTCTGTATTTGATTTGGCATATATCACCAAATGCTTTTTCTTTGAAGGTTTTGTGTATTTATATTTTGAATATTTGATTAACTAAAATTCTAGTTCAAATTAAATTCTGCAGGCAGTGCTTCCTCTGCCGGAAGGGAGGAAGGGAGGAAGGAAGAAGGAAAGAAGGAGGAAGGGAGGAAGGCTGGATGTCATAAAAATTGCCCAATAAATATCTCTGCTCAAATCCAGTCTCTGGAATATTACAGTGCCTGTTTGGACTTTCAACCCAGCAGTTTATGGTGTTGCAGTTTGATCACTTCCTTTGTTAGACTTTGATGTATAACACCAATTGTTCTTTTACCTGATCATCATTATTTCCACAACCAAAAACAATCTCTAATTGTAATGAACTCAAGCTCCCTGCCAAGAAACTCTTGGGAATCTTTTGTCCTTCACTGTTCACTAGCAAATTCAAGGAGACTGCAGCTGAGTTCTCTTTTGGATTCTAACCTATTTGTTGACATGATATCATCCTGCTGGAAACTTGCTGGCCAATTAGATATGCTGGCCAGCATCCCAGCTATGGTACTATTCAAGCTTGCATTTGAAAATGTTTCAGTAAATAGCCTCAGTATTTGAAAGCAACATGTAAGTGGAATATTTAGATAAAACAGTCAGATCTTTAATCCAGACCCAGCTTATAACTCTACGTCAAAGAAAGAAACAACAGGAAGAGAATGCATCTAGAACAGCAAGGCTTTTCGAGGCTGTACAGCAGAGCTTTCCAAACGTTTCCTGTTGGTGACACACACCAATGGCGGTGGTGGTGCGGCACAGTGGCGGTGCGGCGGTGCGCACGGCAGCAGCGTGCAGGTGTGTCGCTTGAAACCCAGAAGCACTAATGGTGCAGCGCCGTGGCAGCATGCCATCAGCACTTCTGGGTTTTCGCGTGACACACCTACACACCGCAGGTGACACAGCTGTGTCGTGACACAAAGTTTGGAAAGCTATGCTGTACAGACTGAAGGCCAACAAAGTGTTTAGCAGTTGTTTCAAACTTTCTGCATGAAGGCATCTTTTTCTGAATGAAGCTGTCTGGCCAGATTTCCTTCCCTGTAATCCACAAAGCTAAGAATTGGAGAAAGTTGCTAGGTCATTAGCTAGACCTGTTGCCTATTTATTTGCAGAGCACATTGTAGAAGATTGTTATGAACCCAAGATGTTTTTTCTGAGAATTTTGCCCATTGTTACTCATCTGGTCATTGAGGAGCCCCTGAGCATTTTCCAACCCCCCCCCCCAAATTCCCTGGAAGACAATTGAACATACTGTTTTTCAACTTTTCAAGCATAGCACATTTCTAATATCTTTTTGCAGCCTTCAGGTTTGGAAGCCTTTTAAAGGGACAGGTAATTCGTGTTTAAGTAAGAAATTAGACTTTTCTGTTAAGTAGGGAGACTCCTCCCATGACATTAATATTCAAGTAGATATTAGAATGATTTATGCTTCAAAAATGATCAGGAAGAAGTGTTTTGGATATTGCATGAATGAATCACTTCTGTGCTATCTATTAAAGCAGCCTCATTCCCCCCTAGCCCAGGCTTCAATACAAGCCTGAAAAAAGCTACAACTGCTTTAAGAGTCAGTGACAACTTATTAATCCCAGACCTAATAACATACTGTATATAACTTGTGTAATATGTTCTGTAATTTTATTGCATTTTTTAAAGTTTTATTAATAATTACACGTCTGTGCATTTTATTGTGGTGCTTTCTGACCCATATGACTTAATAAAGGTTTGAATTGTGTAATATGCATTTTTATGTTGTATAAATATATCAGGGAACAAGAATAAAACGAATGATTTCAAAAGAACAGATGCGGCTCAAATTTGAAGAAAGGATTCTTGAAAACTGCACACACACAAAAACACACTTTGGCTTCTTTCTTACTATATCCAAACTTTTCCTCCAAGCAAAGCCTTATCATGGACAAATACAGAACATCCGTTTAGACTGCAAATTAATTATTTGAAGGAAGGAAAAGTATCAAGACTACATTTCAGATCCATGCTTCACTTCAGTTTCATTTGGTCTTTATTAAACATAACTGCAAGTACTTTTTCCCCTTCTAAATTCAATGGGAAGAAGCATCAACTGGCAATAAAGGTACAAAGTTTGACTCAGGTGTCAATTAGCACCTTTTGAGTTCTACTGAGGACAGAAAGTACTAGTACTGAGGACAGAAAGTACTAGTTGGAGTATTTTACACTCAGCCATGTATATAAATTCTGAGCTTTAAGAATTGTCAGTCAATTGGAAATGTCCCAGTAAAACCGCCCAGGGTCCCTCCTTGTGGGGGAGATGGGCAGGATATAAATGTGACAAAAAAATAAATAAATATAATAAAGATTGTAAGGAGAGAGATTGTTTAAGGGCCAATGAAATGGTTGAAGAGCCAGTACAGTCTCAAGGTAGTGCCACCTATCAGTGCCTTCCAAACAGCTGAGAGCTGTTTGGAAGGGAAAACGAAATAAAAAGGAACAGCACTTGAGAGTTTAGTAAAGATCACTGGGTTTTAATAAAGGAAGATTTGGAAGACAAAGCAACACTAATGCATCCTGAGGGGAAAAGAGATGAAGTAATTGTCTTGATTAGTAAGCCAGCTGGAAGCAGCGTGAGTCTGGCAATAGTAGCAGTACTGAGTAGCATCTTTCCCCTATCCTTTCATAATAATGCTTATTTATATAATCTATACATTTACGATGACATCTGCTTCAAGAATGAAAAAAGCAGCATTATAGCAGAAACTCTGGAATGGTCTCTTTCTTCCCAAGGCTCTTCTCCAGGGCAAAGATAATATCCCTATGGAGTTATAGGGCTGTCATTTGAAAGTTGATTACATATTTTCAAGAAATATTCATTCATTAAAATAAAAGCAAAAAAATTTAAAAAAAAGCTTTACCAGGAGGAATCAAAAAGTTAAAATAAATGAGTGACTAGGCGTTTGGAGGATTATAGAAAATCCTCTATAGGAATTTCTTCTAGCAGTGTAGAAAAATGTAATGTCAGAATTAAACTTTATAAGGCAGGCAAGGAGAGAATTTTGGGAAAAAATAGCTCAATCAGAGAGAAGACAGAATGTCTTTGACAAGTGGGAAAAATGATTTTCCTTCTCTAAACTAAAGATACCTCCATGCCCCTACATTTTATCTTGTATAATTCCAAAAGAGGACTAAACCCAGTAGCAGAAATCAGTCAAGCATGAAATTGGAAAGTACATCATAAGGAGGAACAGGCTCAGACTTAATCTAAATAAGACACAGTAGCCAGCAGTTGAGAAATCTACCGCCCACAATGAAATCAGTTCAGACTCTCAACATGGTTGTACTCTCTCAGAGAGAACAGGGGCCTCTGGATTCTCAGCTGCTGCTGGAGGATCATTCGGTAGATATGTCCTGGAAGACTTTTTCTCAGCTTTAGCTGGTGTGCCAGTTTTCTGAAGCAGGAGACAATGAGTATGCCCTTGTTCTCTTATGACTGGATTAATGCAACTCATTCTACATGGGGCTGCCATTTAAGACTTTAGTTGGTCAGTCTCAATATTACCATATTAGATCACTATTACAAGAGCTGCGACTCCAGGCTTGGCTGCCAGCTCGACCAGTCAGATTTCTCAGAGAAGCTGAGAACTGACTGAATTTCCCTTGCTTGCAGTGGATTGCAGAAGTTGTGGTCCACTGAAGTTTTTTTTCCCCTGGAGAGGGGGAGACCAGAAGATTACTCGTGGGGCCATTGGGATTGCCTACCCTTGTTTTTTCTGTAGTTTTCCACCGCGGAAGGAACAGGGTAAGTGCAAGGCAATGGCCGAGATATATCAGGCTCTCGCAGGGGAAACAAGTCTCTTTGAAGAGACACAAGAGCGCCCAGCCGCTTTTAGATCACTTTAGGAATGTTTTTTTTTTAGATTAAAATATTTTTGAAATCTAAGATCTATCTTTTGGACTTTGTTGAAAATGTTGGCTAACTTTGTGCTTTCTTTGCTATAACTGATTCTGGTGGAAGTTTGATGGACTCTATATTTGCAACATAATGAAACGTCTGCATTTTTTTTTTTACTTCTCTTTTGTATTAGAGGGATTTAAGAGACTCTGTTTGTAATTCTTCGCTTGATAAACTAAATGACTATTCATTTTTTGAGAAACTCTTTGTTTGGATTAAGCAGCTTGCAGCTTGAAGAACGAAAGCTCGCAGTTTGAAGAATAAAAACACAGGGTAACGTGTTTTTTTCCTTGTCTTCTTTTTCTACATCCTCCCTGGTTGGATTTTGCTTCATTTGGAATATATTTTTTATTTCTCCTTCTATAAACTGTTTAAAATATTATTCTCTCCTGTATTTTGGATTATTGGAACTTTCTTTTTTCTTTTGACTTTAAAAAAAAACAACAACAACGAAGTTCTGCTTAATAGATTCTGCTGGTAGTATTCCATGGACAGATTACATGATTATTGTTTTGACTAGAAGGGTTGTTGTTTTAATTTGAAGGACACAGGAAAGATGGCTTTCCAACTTGTACCTGAGGAGCTCAGAAGAGAGATTACTGAGGCTTTTTCAAATATTCAAAGGTCGTTGGAATTACTGTTCGTAACTCTGCAAAACAGAGAGAAAGAACAGAGAACAGAAACGGAGACAGAAAGGAAAAATGTTTTTCAAGTGGAGGAGAAACAGAAGGAGGAAATTTTGAGTATATTAGTTCAGAAGAACATTCTGAAGGCTTTACACTACAATCTTGGTATAGATATGTTGTGGCAGTGGAGACAGAGTGAAAATATGGGTGCACAGTTGGATGGATGTTGTGAAATATGTGGAAAGGGAGAGAAGGTTGCTCTGATATTCTATATGAGATATAGAAAAGAGCAGGCTGTATATTGCGAATCTGTCACAGTGTATTGTGATTTTGGCATAACCTAAACAGAAGATATGAGAAACTGTATGGATATAAAGGCTAATGAAAATACGGACTTGAATTGTTATGAGAAATTGTATGGATATATAAAAAGTGATATTCTAAATGTAAGATGCTAAATACAAACACAAGTTGATATTATAGAATATTGTTTTCCTTAGAGATATATTTATGAGAAGATAATGATATGATGGAATTAGAATGATGGTTACTAAAGGATGATATATATCAATATGTATTGTATGAATATTATAAGAATTGATATATTAGCTATTAGGTTAAGTGATATGATAGATTATGCACTTAGTTTAAATGGACACTACTACAAGGAATGGAAATTACAGATGGATAATTGAGATTCAAGAATTCCTTTTTTATGGAGATATATATATATATTAGAATTAAATTATAGAAATATATATGTATGAACACTATAAGAATTGCTAAATTATGTATTAAGTTACATAACATGTTAGGTTATGAGTCATAATATGAATAGAATATATTGTAGTTTATTAGAAGTAAATAAGGCTTTTATTTGTTATACTAATTGGCCTTTATTGAAGATATAAATATGTAGTAATGAACATTCAACATTTAACTACTACTTCAAGGAGTGGATGGATTATTGGGAGACAGTAAGATGAAGGTTAGAAGATTGGATTAAAGAAATCAAAAGGCATATGACAAAGAAAAGTTCCTGTATACTGTATGAAGGACTAACATTTAAAATCAATTGTTGTACTTTAAGTTCAAAGATAGATTGGAGGACATCTATTTTCTATATTTTCTTTGCTTATTATTTCTTGACTTCACTTTTTCTTTATCTTTTTCTTAATTTGTATTTCTGTTTCTATTTCTTTTTTCTACTTTAAATTTTATTATGTATTGTAAAACTTAATAAAATTTAATAAAAAAAAAAACTATTACAAGAGCTGCATTATTTACATATTGCATTATTCCTTTGAACCTAATTTGGCTTATATTGGCACAATCCCCATTACATCATCCCGTCCCACCTGATCTTGCAAAGAGGGCATGCTGCGGACCCCTTCTATAAAAGAATTCCACCTAGCGGGGTCCCGGAGGCGAGCCTCCTCTGCAGCAGCACCTGCCCTATGGAACATCCTCCCACCAGGGATAAGACAGGCCCCCTCACTCCTGGATTTCAGAAAAAAACTAAAAACCTGGCTCTGTGATCTCGCCTGGGGCAAAAAGGAAAGTGGTCAAGCCTGGGGATGGCTGATTCCCTAGAGCTGCCTTAAATATCTAAAATATTTGTTAGGGTTTGATAAACCCAGGAATTTACTTCTAGATATAAATTATACAGAGAGGCTTGATTTCTAGGTAAAAGGTGAAATATTCTGCACAGTCACCCAATTAGCAGCCATTGTTGTAGGAATGATGTGTCATGTGTGACTCATTCAACAGGTGCTTAGAGTTAAGTTGGGTGTGGTAGTTAACGAGATTGACCTATAATGTGATTGGTCAGTTTGACTATAAATGCAGAGATATTCTGTATTCC
Organism: Charina bottae; assembly: GCA_023362775.1. NCBI lineage: Eukaryota > Metazoa > Chordata > Lepidosauria > Squamata > Charinaidae > Charina > Charina bottae. The sequence goes on along the minus strand of JALMGJ010000004.1, from coordinate 23,772,785 downwards.
ATTTTATTCCCATTTACCTCGTGAAAGCTGTATCGTTGATGGTGTATCATTTGTTACCTGTGGAAGTGATCTGTAAATACGTATGTATATAAAGTAAATAGGATATTTGATATAACTTCTGTTTGGAGTCTATTTACTGCATAATACTTGGATCACTGGTGCCTAGGAGAGAAGCAGGCCGCTCCATCTCCGCGCGCTCCCTCCGACAGGGTTACGGGCCCAGAGGCGGCAGAGACGTCATAGACGACGGAAGGCTTTGCACGGGCTGTGTATCGGTGGATCGTGTGCAGTCTGTGAGCTGGCAGCTTTGGAAGCCTATCCAGGAGTCGTGTGGCTATTTGGAGTGATTTGGAGCTTTCCCAGGCTCCGTGTCTGTATGTGTGTTTTTTCTCCTACACTTGTTTTTCAGCTGGAGGACTTTCTGATAAGGTCTGTGTCTTTAATCATCGGTGTCTGCCCAGAAGGGGCTGAAGACAGATGAGCACAGCGAAGATGTTGCCTGCAGTCGGGGGAGGATTTCCCCTGGAGAGACTGAATGACACTTATTATTCGTCATGGTCATATAAAATGGAAATGTATCTTCGGCGTGAAGGGCTTTGGAGGAGTGTACTTTGCCCTGAACCAGACCTGGAAGATGAAGAAGTTGCTCTAAAGGACGATAGAGCATTGGCAAGCATAATTTTATGTCTGGAAGATAGCCAGTTGTGTTATGTTAGAGACTGTCAGTTAGCCTATAAGTGTTGGGAAGCTTTAAAGAATGTTTATCTAAGAAGCTCACCGTTATGTAAGGTTTTACTAACAAGAAAACTTTATCACGCTAGATTAGGGGTATCTGATAATATAAGGGATCACCTGCATTTTATGACAGGGTTGTTCCAGGAATTGGCTCAGAGAGATATGCAATTTACAGAAGCTAACAAAGTGTATATAATTCTCAGTTCTTTAAATGAAACGTGGGATACTTTGGCAATGAGCTTCGGGTCGTTATCTGAGGAGGATTTAACCATAAATTACTTATCTGGTAGATTACTGGAAGAAGAGCAAAGAAGGCAGCAGTGTTCTAATGTAATTAGGTCTAAGCAAAACAGTGTTTGTGTTAAGGAATGTTCTGATAACCAAAACAATGTATTATTTGTAAAGAGAAAATGTTTCTACTGCAAGTCTGATAAGCATTTGTTGCGGGATTGTGATAAGAAACAGAAGCCGAAGGCTAAGCTGAAAATGTCCAAGCCGGGAGAAGCTGCACAGCTGTCTTTAATTAGTTCAAGTGAAGAACAAAATTTAAAGGGACTATTTCTAATTGACAGTGGGGCTTGTCAGCATATAGGAAATAACAGACAGATGTTTAAGAGTTTTATGCAAGCTGATAGAGATCATGTTACTCTAGCTAATGGAAGCATTGCATCTGTGACTGGTAAGGGATATGTATATGTACCAGGGTTAAATATTGAATTATCAATGTTGTGTGTACCTGAACTGGAGTACAATATAATTAGTGTGTCACAATTGGATAAACAGGGTTATACTGTACAGTTTGGTAATAATGAATGTATTGTTATGAAAGATAACAATGTTTGTGGCAAAGGTATTTTGCAAAACTGTCTTTATGAAATTGTACAAGCCAGGACAAGCAGCAGCCATCATGGTTTAGCTACAATTAATAAGCCAACACATGATTCGTGTGCGCATCTGTGGCACAGGAGGCTTGGACATCCGAGTTTCAAAGTGATTGAAAAGATGTCAGAAGCAAGTTCTGGAATGGAATTGAAAAAGTGCCAAGTGTATTTGGATTGCACAGCTTGTAAGGTTGCAAAGTCAAAGGTGTTTCCTGTGAGCAAATTCAGTGATAGGAAGTCACATAAATGTTTTGAATTAGTTCACGCTGACTTAATTGGTCCATTACCAGCTTCAATAGGGGGTGCTAAATATGTTTTAGTCATTGTAGATGATTATACTAGATTTGGGTTCTGTTACCTATTGAAAGCTAAAAGCCAAACATTTGAAAAGTTTAGAAACTGGGTGCAGTTTGTAGAACGTAGGTATAGCACAAAGGTGTGTAGTTTACAAACTGACCGGGGTACAGAGTTTCTGAGTGGGAGTTTTCAGCAATGGCTCCGTAGAAGGGGCATTGTGCATAGGAGAACTAACCCACATAGTTCAGCTGAGAATGGCGTGGCTGAACGTAGGAATTTGGCATTGCAGACAGTGAAGGATTCACTCATTGCTGACTCAGGGTTATCAAGAGGATACTGGGGAGAGGCAATATTAACTGCTAATTATTTAATTAACAGGTTATGGAGTGTATCTGTAAACCAAACTCCATATTATATGTTATATGGCAAGAAGCCACCATTAGCTCATTTGAAGGTGTTTGGGTGCACTGCCTATGTTCACGTGCATAAGGAGGTACGTAGGAAAGGACAGGCAAAAGCACAGAAGCTGACGTTTGTGGGGTATGAGCCAGGGACCAAGGGATATAGGTTCACTGATGGCAGGAAAGTTGTTATCTCTAGGTCAGCAAGTTTTAGTGAGCACAGCAATTGGCAGAGATTACACGGGAGCAGTGAGGTTTATCTTCCTAGTCAGAAAAGTTTTGAGTTTTCAGAGCGGACAGAGGCCACTGATGTGATTAAGAAGGAAGAGGAATTAACTCCTAGTGTGCCAATGATGCAGGATGCTACAGTGTTGCGTAGATCTGAGAGAGTTA